>JAVRXN010000009.1:61232258-61929758 GCA_033556935.1 Timema podura
ATTTTAAAGTCACACAAACAGTTGCATTCCTCACATAAATTATCATTGATTATAAATGTACAAATATAAGTCATATTTTCTTTTCATTTATATTGTAATTCTTTTTTACATTTATTTTAAAAAATATGTCTAAAAATGTACAAATATAATATCTACATTTATTTTATTTTGATTTATATTGTGGTTATATTTACATTAAAATATATATTATGACTAATTTATCCCTACAATATATTCTAAATATACTACTATCATTCTTTTAATCATTTATCCTACATCAAGGGGTCCGCAAATCAGCTGTTCCCTAGTTAGAGGGTCCACGTGACTAAGAAGTTTGAGAACCACCGTCTTAGAGCATTCGATTTCCCTTACTATATAGTGCAGTGCAATTAAGTTTTGACCCAAACATTAAAAAGACAACACTGGAACTTTTTACAAAATGTTCAGGGCGTTCTATTTATCAAGTCAGAAAAAGTCCCAAAGAATCCCGCGTCGGGTTTTGTGAGATTCTAGAACCTTGTTCAGGGAACTGACTGGTAAACCTAAAGGGAAGAGACCATTTGGAAGACCCAGACGATGATGGTAGGTTAACAACCTGAAAGAGATAGGGTGTAATGAGGTGGATTGGATAGAACTAGCTCAAGATAGGGATAGGATGTAATGAGGTGGATTGGATAGAACTAGCTCAAGATAGGGATAGGATGTAATGAGGTGGACTGGATAGAACTAGCTCAAGATAGGGATAGGGTGTAATGAGGTGGACTGGATAGAACTAGCTCAAGATAGGGATAGAGTGTAATGAGGTGGACTGGATAGAACTAGCTCAAGATAGGGATAGGATGTAATGAGGTGGACTGGATAGAACTAGCTCAAGATAGGGATAGGGTGTAATGAGGTGGACTGGATAGAACTAGCTCAAGATAGGGATAGGGTGTAATGAGGTGGACTGGATGAAACTAGCTCAAGATAGGGATAAGGTGTAATAAGGTGGACTGGATAGAACTAGCTCAAGATAGGGATAAGGTGTAATGAGGTGGATTGGATAGAACTAGCTCAAGATAGGGATAGGATGTAATGAGGTGGACTGGATAGAACTAGCTCAAGATAGGGATAGGATGTAATGAGGTGGACTGGATAGAACTAGCTCAAGATAGGGATAGGGTGTAATGAGGTGGATTGGATAGAACTAGCTCAAGATAGGGATAGGATGTAATGAGGTGGACTGGATAGAACTAGCTCAAGATAGGGATAGGGTGTAATGAGGTGGACTGGATAGAACTAGCTCAAGATAGGGATAAGGTGTAATGAGGTGGATTGGATAGAACTAGCTCAAGATAGGGATAGGGTGTAATGAGGTGGACTGGATAGAACTAGCTCAAGATAGGGATAAGGTGTAATGAGGTGGACTGGATAGAACTAGCTCTAGATAGGGATAAGGTGTAATGAGGTGGACTGGATAGAACAAGTTTGAGATAGAGATAGGTGGTTTACTTTTGTAAGTTTGGCATTGAACTTTCAAGTTTCTAATGCCACAGAATAAGTGACAATTTTTATTACGGGGAGATGAGGGTTCCTGTTAGAAATGTATCAGATCCTAGAAACACACAAAATAGTATATTTTGACTTAATTCCTTTCTCCAATGCACAATTAAAATATATTATATAACGTTATTTACCTGTTGATTTCATGTTCCCCGCCACTTCCTTCCATAATTTCTTGTTCAGCTCTTTATTATGACCAGCCTCGGTGGCTAACGCACTAGTTTCGTGTTGAGCTTGACTGTCGAGGAGGGTAGATCAAGACTTGAATCTCGGTCGGGTGAACCGGGGGTGTTTTTTTCCTAAATGGGTTTTCACTCTCCCTCCACGCAAATGCTGGTTCGCTTCCTCTAAATTAAACCCCTTACACATCCCTAGCTCGTTAGCGTAATTAATAGGCCTACTTAAGCGTATTATCCGAACGGATACGTGGTGCGATATTAAATACAAATATTTATTATCGTACTGCTTACATTTTTGATCCCATAATGATCTCCTATCAGCAACCAATGATATTTAACTCCTCACAATCTATTTTGACACCAACCACTTCAATTTTCTTACGAAATCTGATGATAAAACCAAATATTTTGTTCGCATGTAAAATTTGTAACACTTAGTACGAACTCGTAAGAATATATTGAAAGAAATATAACCACACACATACAAAGGTATTGAGTTGTTTACTTATTATGACTTCGTGAGAGTTCATAAAATTTCTTACGAATCATTTTTCGTACGAATTCTTATCCAATGTAACCGCAGCCTTACGAAAAAATAGAAAATTAAAATGACAAGAATAAAAAATAGCTAAAGAGTAGTAAAAATATGGTATTTAAAAATAAGCAATAATAATGATGTTGATAATAATAATAAAAGTAATAGTGGTAGTAATAATAATAATAATAATAATAATAATAATAATAATAATAATAATAATAATAATAATAATAATAATAATAATAATACAGACAATGATTGTCGCGTTAAGGTGGGGATTTAGGGGACGTGAGAAAAGGATTATTTTTGCAGTTTTATAGGAAAACTTTTTTAATCAAAATAAATCAACTTTTGCTTTTACACAAATATAGGGTTTAATTTTCTTCACATGGGGATATCACCAGTTGTTGAATATCTGTAAAGGGTGTCCTGAAATTTCATGAAAACTTTTTCTCTTAATTTAAAAAGTGTGTTATATAATGCCGCTATGCTCATGGCAGATATTTAACAAATGTTGATATCACCATGTGAAAATAACTAAAATCTATGTTTTTATTGAAGTAATCTTTGATTTATTTTGACCAAAAAAAGTTTTTGCTATAAAAAAACCCTGCAAAAACACCGATCTTTTCTTGCGTTCCCCGCATCCCCACCTTGATGGTCAGAATTTAAAGATCTGGGATCACTTTTTATCAAGTGAGATATTAAAATACTCCTTCTCGCGTGTTAAATAGCAATCCAGTTGGCGAGTAGTAAATTACCAGCACAATTTACGATGTGTGAATCTACCCTAATGTGTTTTACGATGTGTGAATCTACCCTGATGTGTGTTACGATGTGTGTTTTAAAGTGTTGTAGCTATTTTCAGTATTCATTGTTGACTATGCAGCGATTTATTTTGTTATCATCATCATAATAATCATCATCGTCATCATTATAATTATTTTTAATAATATTATTATTACTATTATTATTGAATTTTGTGTACACTTTCTGAGAAATACTTACAAACTAGTTACACCTCGGATACATTATTTAATACTTTTAACTTAATCACATTTGTTAAACACGCGATATATTGGATCTCATGTTAAGGTGAGATCTAGGTTCGAATCTCGGCTGGGTACCATGGAAGTGGTTTTCTCATCCACTCTTCACGCTCATGCTGGTGCACTTCCTCTAAAATTACCCATATAGCCTTAGATGAAAGCACCTGCCATTCTTACGATACTAAACATGCGTGCACCTGTCAGTCATATGACACATATAATTCAGGTAAACTCCATTTGTTCTGAAAGACAGTGAACTTACCTTGCATTGTTCCACTATGGGGAAGCTTATAAGATATGGCCATAGTGTAATAAGACAAGGTAAGAATGTTACCTTTCAGCGTAAATGGAATTTACAGGTCAGTATTGTGATATATAGTTTGTAAGCATCTGACAGTCTTGTGCTGTATAACCATAATACACCTGTCAATCTTGTTATATATAAAGATAATACACCTGTCAATCTTTTTAGAGCCATAATGAACCTGTTAATCTTGTTTTATAACTATAATACACCTGTCAATTTTGTTATATATAAAGATAATACACCTGTCAATCTTGTGTTATAGCCATAATACACTTGTCAATCTTTTTAGAGCCATAATGAACCTGTTAATCTTGTTTTATAACTATAATACACCTGTCAATCTTGTTATATATAAAGATAATACACCTGTCAATCTTGTGTTATAGCCATAATACACCTGTCAATCTTTTTAGAGCCATAATGAACCTGTTAATCTTGTTTTATAACTATAATACACTTGTCAATCTTGTTATATATAATGATAATAAACCTGTCAATCTTGTTATATATAACGATAATACAACATTTAATCTTGTTATATTTAGCAATAACACACCTTTCAATCTTGTTATATATAACAATAATACACTTGTCAATCTTGTTATATATAACAATAATACACTTGTCAATCTTGTTATATATAACGATAATACACCTGTAAATCTTGTTATATATAACGATAATACACTTGTCAATCTTGTGCTATATAACAATAATACACCTGCCAATTTTGTGTGTTGCTAGCTGTGTTTTCGATCAATCTTGCTAGATCGTGTTTTCAGGTTTCGGGGTCACAGCAGTCCTTCGTGGGTCCCCCTGACGCACTAGGGACAGGGTCACCGGACAACCGTGGGAAACTACATAATTTAAACATCTGTGGACTTTAGAGTACATCACAAGAGACCGACAAACTTTCTCAGGCAAAGGAAGGATAGTTCCGCGCGCCGCTCCACGCAATCTATTTTCTCGAATTGAGTCGAATTTGTACAAACACAGGTCCTTTATGCATACTTTATGGTAGGGGAACTGCAATAGTATTTAAATGTCTGCTGAAGTTTACTTAGTTTTGTTGATGCATTGAAAATATACCTCTAAATTTAAAAACCACTTAACGGTAGAATCAACCCAAATAAGGTATACAAACTATACCTCCCTGAAATGAAAACCAGCGTCGCAGACCGGCGGCTGAACAAAGACGTCCGTCAGGTCTTTTTTCGTTTGCCGATGATGTGAGTTCAGGGTTCGAATCCTGAACGGGTTTTTGAGATCGTTTCCACTAAAGCAGGTGTGTCAAGCCCGTTCGACCGGACCATATTGAAAACTGAAAATAGTGAGGGGGGCCACATTTAAATATTTCAATGTTGTCACACTCTAACGTAAAAATAACCCCAAATTAAGTTAGTACTTTTATATACAAAATTAGGATACAAAATAATAAGACTTTCCATCCATTTTTCCCCCAGGAATTTTGCAGTGTCGATCAACAATTATTTAGAAATCTGACCATCTGTTAAAGGTTTTGAAGATGTAATTAAATGTGTGAGAAAATCAGTCCGGAGGAATATTAAGAAGAGCAGCACAGGTAAAGTGGGTCCATTAATTTGACCCCCACCTATCAAAGCTACAACTTTTTTTTATTTAATGTAATGATTAGTGGATACATTTTAGTGGAAGCTCCCACATACATAGATAGCACTAACGAACTTTTTTTTTTAATGTTTGGTGGACACGGATTATCTAACTAAATTTTGGTCAATGGTGTTTTTAATGGATGAGATCAAGTTGACGGAGCTGGAGAAACTGAATATAAATTAATAACTTATGTTTTCACTTTGAATAACGGGCGACGAAAACGTGTGAAAAAGTGTTTAATGCCAACAAACAACAATCCTAGTAAAATTGACCTATGTCTTGAATGGAATTACAGTAGCCCCAGGTTCTTTGGTGCTTACTGACAGTTCACAGCTGACTTCTGACAATAAACATTTCATTTAGGTATATACCTAAATGTTGACTGTCAGAAGTGACAGCTGCTAAACACATGTTTTTTGCAGATCATATGGTTCGGCGCAGGGATACATAATTTGGTCTGGTAGCTTTTCAAAGCCGTCAATTGTCAGCTGTGAGCTGTCAGTCAGCACCAAAGAAGCCATGGGGCTACTGTAGTTATATTATGTTCAGTATTTGAACTTGTTCTTCTTCCTAAGTCACTCTGTAACAGGTCCATCTACTGAGTTAAAGGGTCCCGGATTCAATTCGTGGAATGGCTGATTTAAAAAAAAAAATATCAATCCAAAGAAGCTGAACTCTAATCATGTTTAGGAACTACGCTAAACCTCCTTATAAGCTTATAGTAAATCAACCTTAGTGGCCGAGTAACTTTTGGTCCTGCGAGGGTGTAAGACGAGCAAAAAATTTACAATAAAATTTAACTTGATACGCAAGGTGTTTATCTCAATACGAGTTAGTATAACAGTTAGCTTATATCTGCAGCAGGTAGAAGAGCTTGTAATTAAAAAAAAGAAAATACTTGAGTGAGCAAAAAAAGTGCTTCCCCTTAGTGACAGTGAAAGTCGACCTAAACTATAACCCACCTCCTCCTCTCCTCTCTCTCGTCTACCTCACACCATCTACTATTAAATTTAGTTAATAAATTTGATTACAGTACAGTTACATTTAAATAACGAAAATAAAAACGGTATTAATCATTTTCAGATTAAATATTTTTCGGTTGTGGGACGAATCATCTGAGTTTCCATTATTTCTTATGGGGGAAATTCGCTTTGATATACGAGTGCTTTGTATTACGAACACGTTTACGAAACGAATTATGCTCGCAATCCAAGGTTTTACTGTATATGAAAAGATTCAAAGCCTTAGTGGCCGAAAGGTCCTCACTTTCTTGTTAGACTAGCCTGCTGAGGACGGGAAGATCGAGGTACAAATCCCAATTGGGTATACAGCGAGTGGTTTTTCATAAATGGCTTACCACTCTCCTTCCACGCAAATGCGTCCAGATTATCTCTAAACTAATTCATATAACATATTATGCTTATAATCTGAACAGGTAGTAAGACGCGGTGATAAAAAAAAGCTAAGTGGAGGATACCTTGGTGGAAAAAAATAGTGCTTCCCCCCCCCATCTCCAGCCCTAAACTCCTTTTCATTTCAGCATGGAATGTTCGATTGTGTTAGCCCTCCTCAAGGCGCAGCTCAGGTGAGGTGTGACAGGTGTCTTGTGCGCATGCGCAAAACAGCTGAGAGACAGAGAGAAGCAACTTTGGCGCCAGTCTTAGACAGAAAGAGGCAGTGCGCAGTTTTTGTTTACAGTGTTGTTAGAAAACAAGACAAGAACATGTTTATACTTTCTTGAGTGTTGTGGTGGTTTCTGAAGTGCATTTTTTTGGGATTAAACACCTTTCAACTGAACTAGGATTATTAACACGGTGTAAACAAGCCTCTAGAGGAAAATCTCAAGTTCACAGCTGCTTTAAAATTTCATGTAAGTTTCAAGTCACAGATTGTTTCTATTCCATTAGGATTGGATGCCAGGCTTTGCGTCTATAAGCGGCTGACGTAGTTTGTGAAGTTTTCGTATAGAAATATACTTATAAATATACAAAACCATGAATTTTTAGGCTAAAAACCAAAGGATTATCAAACTATACATTGAATGAAAAAAAATATAGTTAATTTGAATTTGTAGATAAATATGGGAAGTAATGAATGTTAACAATACGCTTAAAGTAAACAAATTTTCTAACTCTACTTTAACATTTTCATACGTCAAATATGTTTCACTTTTGATAGATATTTTAGTTACCTTTTAAATAACACTAATAATATAGTAACATGCTATCAATGTTAAAAGCAAAAAAAATGTTTGTACTTTCTTAAAGGTGTTCAAAATTCAGTCTAAGAAATCAGTAGTACTCAGAATGTATATGTTTATTATTATTATATCAACGCGTTTACTACGTTCTTTAGCACTACGCTAATGTGTAATGTAGGGTGATGTGAGTAAATGAGACTACGTTAACGTGGAATCCAACACGTGGAGCCTGCATCCTCACATCACAAGTTGTGATATACACACTGTCAGGGAGGAAGGTTGGGAATCAGATAAATCTGTGCCGGACGAGGATTGAACCGGACGCCAGCTAGAATCCGACACGTACCTAGCCACAGGTCACCGATGTATGATCTAGGTTATGAGTAACTTAGATGTACAGCAGAATAATAATTAAGCCCAACACTATATGCTAGTTATATGCATAAAAGCCTTTAGGCTAAAATGCAGAAGAAAAAAAATTGTTATCTTAAAATTGTTTAGAAAATTACCGTGTTTAAGGTGGAATGGAAGGGGACGCAAGAAAAGGCCAGTCTTTTTTGCAATTTTTATGGCAACACTTTTTTTGGCCAAAATAAATCAAACATAGCTCCAGTACATATAAAGAGTTAAATTTTATTCATATCGTGATATCAATCATTCCTGAATATTTGTCATGAGAATAGTGGCATTAAGATGACAAATTTTTCAAACTAAGAGAAAAAGTCATTAAATTCCAGAATATTCTGGAAAAATATTCAAGAAATTTTGAGATCACCATGTGAAGAGTTGACAGAAAATAAATCACACTACACGAGTATTTTATAATAGTGGAGCCCGTTTCTGTGTACCCACGTTTAAGGCTGTTTTACACCCTTAACCCATGTTGTTGATTAAATGTTTTTTTCCTAAATAACTATTTTACAAAGTTAAACAAGCTTTCGTTTATTTTGATGTAAACATATCTAGCTACCTACTTTTTATATTGTATGCAGAATTAAAGAGTTAACATTGTAGGTTTTATACACGTTTTTATTCGAATCATATTTTTACTTTTTAGGCATGTGCATTTTAAATAAAAAACATAGGTTTCGTTGGTTTGTTAGCAAGATAAAATTAGCGATCCAAACCAGTTCTAAGCCCTTTAAGAAGAACTTAATTATTAGTGATGTTTCAAATCATGCAATCATAATATTTCTGAACTATATAATGGTCAGGTTATTTCCATAGTTAGAGAGGTCGCTATTCAAATCCCGGATCATCTTATTGTGGCTATTTGTTCATAAATGGCTTCCCACTCCACCTCCGTTTGAATTGGGGGGGGGGGTTTCTTTCCAAACTCTACCTTCTTATCACCACCCAGTTGGTGTTTCTAACGCGTATAGCCGCGATGGCTAATGTGACGTGGCGTATAAAAACTAAATAGAGAATTGCAAGCTTTCGTAACACGACCACTAGGTTATGTTGGCGGACGAATCATACTTTACTCTCATCCAAAGACGGCAGTTTCATCAATAAACATCCAACCCTTGCGTTGGTAATGGTTATGACCCGACACCTAAACTCGGTAGCGTGTTTGATTACAGAATCGTTTTTTTACCACCGCTGATGTAGACTACTAATTACATTAATGGTTTTAGGTATTAGGAAGGCTATATTTAGAGGAAGTGTAGGCTACCCACATTTGCGTTAAAGAAGAGTGTAAAACCATTTTGGAAAGCTTACTCCCTCCCCCTCCCTTTAGTACACCCGACTGAGATTCGAACCTCGATCTCCCGGTCATCGGCAGTCTAACCTACTGCAAGAGTAGCGCGTTAGACCATGCAGCCACCGAAGCGGGTCTATATTACTGAGCTACCCACTTCAGTCCCTCTAGTAATAGACTGGCCTGTCTATGACGGAGAGATCGGGGTTTGAATACCAGTTGGATGTGCTGAGGGTGGTTTTCCACTTTCCCTCTACGTAAATGCGGGTACACTTCCTCTAAATTCAACCTTCATCATGCTCAACACACTAACGTAATTAGTACATAGGTGGTTTCCCCGAATTGGTAGGAAGACACAGTGCTATAAAATAACGAAATAATTTCTGCTATTATTATTATTATTATTATTATTATTATTATTATCATTATCATTATTATCGTCATTATCATCATTATCATCATTATCATCATTATCATCATTATTATTATTATTATTATTATTAGCACCGCGTCTTACTACACGTTCGGGTTGTACGCACTTACGCCAATGTGTAATGGTAGGGTGATTGTGAGATGAAATGGAGGACCTACAATTTAACGTGGAATCCGAACCACGGTGGAGACCTGGCACTCCACACATTCACAAGTTGTGATTAATACACGTCTTGTCAGAGGTGAAGGAAAGATTTGGCAATCAGATAAATCTGTGCCAGGACCGAGGATTGAACCCCGGACCCCTAGCACAGAAGTCTGACACCTTACCCCTAGACCACCAGGTCACCACTTTCTGCTACTAGTCTCGGTATGATTCCTCGTATGGCCGAAAAATTTAACGTTGGTAGAATTGGGGTTGTCCCTTTTGCGGTGATAAATTACATGGCTGGGAACTGAGTGTCGTGTGTGTTCGCGAGTTAAGTTAATATGTAAGCCGTGCTGATATCGTTAATTCATAAAGTACCGGTAGCCAATTTTTTTTATTCTTCCTCAATGTAGTGGATAATTAAATTCTTTTAGAATCATAACATCTCTGGTAGAATCAATAGTACTTAGGAAAAACTTTTAAAAATACAAACTTTTCATTCAAAATTGATAACATTTTATAATATTATTAATATAATTTTATAGGTATTATCTATTTATCTAACTATCAATCAAAAGTGTTAGTTGCAGATCACATGACTTGACGTGTGCATAACATGTCAAAACTGTTCTAGTAACGTTGTAACTGTCACAAAAGTTCATTCTTACCTGAGTTTGTAGGTCTGCAACTCCCATTATTATGTTTTTAAATTTTAATTAAATGCTTTAGGTAAATTACTTGATGTTGTTGTCTCTTGTTGGGTAGATTTTGTCAAAAGCCACCGCTTATAGAACACACCCCAAAATAAATGTTTGAGAAAAACCTTGATCTTCAGCTTTCTCAAAAGCCATAACAACGCTACTTTAAAAATACGTATTTATAGGTGAGTCACATTCTTAATCACGTCATTTAAATACATTCCGTGAAATTGAAAAAAGAATAAAGAAAAATTAAGTTTCTTACGAAATGTTAACGTCTTTTTAGCTTTATCAAAAATCTAGATCAATCGATATGAGGGCGAGTGGTCCATAGACATTTTGTCGCCGTTGACATACAGGTCAGGGTTCAAATCCCGTCCGAATGCATTTGTTGATATGTAGTGTTTCTAATGTGGTTTGCTCTATGGGTTTTTTTACCACGATAACGCGGGTTCATTTCTTCACTTCTTTCCTCAGCATCATTTATAGCCCTTTTTTAAACTTTTAAAAAAAAGCGCGACACGCATATGTGATCAATGAGGCTCTAAGTGAACTTTATTTTTTATTATTATTACTGCTGACATAAGTTTGTCCGAGTGTAAAACAAGATGATCGTGACTTCCTTATTGTACATTGATATTTTAGTAGATAGTAAGTACATGTGAATCACGTTTGCCAAACTTCAAACATAAAAACCCAAACTGTTCTCTGGAAATAAGACGCAATATTTGTGATTGCTTGATGCAAACTAGCAACGTGTGCAACGTTTTCGTGACAGATAACGTGTGTTTATCTCAGAGAGCGGGGAAACGTGGGCTCGGAGTCTTACAAACAAGTAGTAATGAGCTGTTTTTTTTATTAATTTACATCCATTACTATTTCCAGCCTGTGGCCTGGGTCACTTTTTTTATTAAAGCCACATATTTTCCACTACTGGCTTGCTAGGCCTGTTATAGCTTCTTTTGCCTTATATCCTAACTTAAGACTAGGACAGACACAACAACTAGTCCACGGCCGTTAATTTATCACTGTGTATGGAAGGGGAAACCCACATTTCACCAATGATAAATGTTTCGCCCATGCCGGGAATCGAACCCGGGACCCTTAGCTAAGTCGACAGACACGCTACCCACTGAGCTAATGTGTCGGATTGTTTTTAATTGGTGATAAATTTAAAACTAACTTAATTTACCTAAGGTAGGTAGGGCTGGGGATAAGTGTCATTGAGGTTTTCTCGTGTGATCTACTCTGATACAGAAAGTTATATTGGGTGCTATACTACTGTGACTCCCTGATGTCTACTCGTGTGAGCTACTCTGATACATAAAGGTATCTAGGGGATTATACTACTGTGGCCTAGCAAGGTCTACTTTTGTGATCTACTCTGACACAGAAAGTTATATTGGGTGCTATACTACTCTGACTTAACGAGGTCTACTCGTGTGATATACTCTGATACAGAAAGGTATCTTGGGGGTTATACTACTGTGGCCTAGCGAGGTCTACTTTTGTGATCCACTTTGACACAAAAAGTTCTTTTGGGGGTTATACTACTGTGACTCCCTGATGTCTACTCGTGTGAGCTACTCTGATACATAAAGATATCTAGGGGATTATACTACTGTGGCCTAGCAAGGTCTACTTTTGTGATCTACTCTGACACAGAAAGTTCTATTAGGGGTTATACTACTGTGACTCACCGAAGTCTACTCGTGTGATCCACTTTGACACAAAAAGTTATTTTGGGGGTTATACTATTATTGTGACCTAGCAAGGTCTACTCATGTGGTATACTCTGATACAGAAAGGTATTTTGGGGGTTATACTACTGTGACCTAGCGAGGTCTACTTTTGTGATCCACTTTGACACAAAAAGTTCTGTTGGGGTTATACTACTGTGACCTAGCGAGGTCTACTAGTGTGATCTACTCTGATACAGAAAGTTCTGTTGGGGGTTATACTACTGTGACCTAGCGAGGTCTACTAGTGTGATCTACTATGATACAGAAAGTTCTGTTGGGGGTTATATTACTGTGACCTAGCGAGGTCTACTAGTGTGATCTACTCTGATACAGAAAGTTCTGTTGGGGGTTATACTACTGTGACCTAGCGAGGTCTACTAGTGTGATCTACTCCGATACAGAACCTAGCCACCCTCTGTAGGGGATGGGACAAGGTCTGGTCGTAAAACCCACGATAAAATCTCTACCGGTCACAAACCCCTCGCCATTCTGCTCGTACCTCGCACACAACCAACCCGACACCGCCAGAAGTAGTCCAGACTCGTTACGTATTACTGAATCAAAAGGACATTTCTTGCTGACTTGGGAACGTGCGACTGTACGAACCATGTTGTCAGCGCGTTTTCATGGGAACGAGTTTCATCAGTCTCCCGTAGTTGGCAAACGGTGCGTGTGCCAGCCAGCCAGCCAGGCGTTCTTTCACTCGCGGAACTTATCTACGGTTGCAGACGGTTGGAAAGCAGCTCGCAGGCCAAGACACATTCTGTTACACCATAACTCTTGTTTCCCTGTTGACGGAACAACTTTTCCCTCATTAAGGAATAAATAGATGTCTATAGTTCATGTAGGAGATATCTTGAATCAATTATATCTTAAAAAAACAATTTCATGAAAGTGTAATTATTTTCCCCAGTGTAGTGAAGCTGGGTCAACATATACTACGTCCGTAGTCTGTAAGAGATCGACTACAAAGTAAAAGAATAGTCTGAACAGAGAAGCCCGATTCTTAAGGTCCGTCTCCCTTAGCACTCAGTAGAAGCTGGATCATCTTTAACTCTTTTTTAAGACCCGCTTTGGTGGCCACATGGTCTAAGGCGCTCCTCTCGCAATATATTAGACTGCCGATGACGGGGATATCGAGTTTAAAATCCGGTTGGGTGTACTGAGGTTTTTTTTTTCCCTAAATTATTTCCCCCCTCTCTCTCGACGAAAATGCGGGTACACTTCCTTTAATTCAACCTTCATCGTCATCATCTCTTACCCATTAGCGTAATTAGTGCATAAGCGTATAAACTGAATGGGTAGTAAGACGCGGTGCTAAAAAAACTTAATAGGGAGTATAGTAACGCACGTCTATGAAGGATTAATCATAGATAACAAATTCATTATAATTAATATGTTAATTGAAATCAAAGTATCGATTATAGAAGAAGAAACGGTCGCCATTTTCTAAACGTATCGTATTTTCATTTATTTACCCCCAATAGAAATACAAATAAAACATTTATTTAGAAAGGTATCGTTAATTTGATTAAAAACACTAAACACACACACACACAAAAGAAAATATTGATTGTGTTTATCGAATATTCTGAAATTATTTCATTTAGATGAATTTTATTGGATATTATTTATTTCCTCTAGTTGACACAATATCACGTGTTAATGGATACTGAGCAAGTGAATAAAATTATAGATAATAATATAGGCTTACATTCCATCCACAGTATAGTATGATTTTGGTAAGAATAACAGTAAAATTTAGTTACTAAGGTTACTGAAACAATTTTAATATATTCATAATCATACATCAAGTCATGTAAGCTATCACTTTTAGTGATATATCATCAATAACTATAAACTAACACAAATAATATACTCGTAGTAAAATGCCATCAATGCTGGCCGCAAAGAAAATATATTTTTGAATTTTCTCTACTGTTCTTCCAACCAAAATCAGCGTATAGGAGTGGTGTTGACAGCTAGCAAAAGCTACCAGATATACTCTCGTGTAGCCATTCGCCAAACCAAATGATCTGCGAGACCGTAAGTTGGTTTGTTGTCACGTTTGGCAATCAAAACTTTCACAATAATCAATTTTCTTAAACAATTTTTTACATCCTCTTCTAACTACCACGCCTTTGGCGAATAAACTCCATAAGTTTGTTAAGGACTCTTAAGGACACGGAGTTTCTTGAGCGTAAATATGAGGCTTTACACTATGAATAATTATTGATTGGATTCATACATTATGAAGCCGTGATTGTCCCACTTGTAGTAGCTGGTTCTGTGAAGGTTGAAAGAAAATGTATCAGTCGTATTTAAGAAAATAAACTCGCGTCTTGCAGACTGCTACACACCTCGACAATACAATTTTTTTTTAAACAGACACGTACATATAATAACCATTTTAATGGAAAATCAATTTATCAAACTAAACTTTCTAATATTGGGAATGAAAAAAAAAATTCCCGACTTTCTTGTTGACTTAGTATTATATTTTTATTTTGTTATGTTGTTTAAAAGTTAATCTTATAAACACACATACTTACACTATTTACAAACTAACTTGAATCAGGATATCACGTCTAATACTACACGCCCAGCCTTAAATCAACGTTAGGTAATAACAGAAAGGTGGATGAATTTTTGGTTAAGGTCGACTAATCTAAACACTTAACCACGGGTAAAGTTTGGTTCTTCCGTAGAATAGCTTGGATAGTATGTACCCTTAGTCTACCCTGTTGGTAGCAATCTTACCTTGCCTTATTCCACCACGGTAAACCTTATAAGATAGGGCCATATTCAGGGTAAACGGCGTGTACAATCCTATTCAGAAAAGAAGAAAATTTTCTGACTGTCATAAACAATACTTAAATAGTTTGAATATATCTCTAAATAAAATCATGTGGTCTAAAATTGTTATTTCTTTATTTGTATCAATACCTAGGTATTTAAAATAATACTATTAAAAAGTAAAATGCTATACATTTTGTTACCGCGTCTTAGGCCTCTCGCTCACAGAGATACTCAAATAAGACTCAAAAGTGACGCAAGTAAAACATAAATTACCAAACAGTAGCTCGAGCGTCACCGCTAATGTATTTCAATAGTAGTCCGCTCACAGGGCTACTGATTACTCTCATTTGTTAGGGATTTGGGAGATTGAATTCAGAGGAAGTGTACCAGCCTTTGAATGTAAGGTGAGTGAAAAACTATTTAGGGAAAACCACCCTTATTACACCCGACTAGGATTTTAACCCCTATTTCCCCATCATCGGCAGTTCAGTCTATTGTGAGAGTGACACCTTAGACCATGGGGCCACCAAAGTGGGTCACTGTGTTTTTCCGATACTCTCTTTACACTAATGCATGTGTCATTTAATGTGCACGCTTCTCTCTAGATGCCTCTCCGACCCTTAGATTATCGTTAATAGCCCTGAACACATGTATTTGTAAAATAAATTTGGTATCTGGCTTACACGACTGTAATTACCTAATATTTACAGTAATAAATTAGTAATTAATTGAAATACATCTACAGTCATTAAAATGATGGTAAACACGATATAAACAATATAGTCATTAGATTAGAATGATAGTAAACATGATACGAACAAAATAATAATTAAATGATAGTAAACATGATACAAACAAAATAATCATTAGAATGATAGTAAACATGATACAAATAAAATAATCATTAGAATGATAGTAAACATGATACAAACAAAATAATCATTAGAATGATAGTAAACATGATACAAAGTAGTCACTAAATGATGGTAAACATGATTAAACAAAATAATCATTAAAATGATAGTAAACATGATACAAACAATATAATCATTAAAATGATAGAATACACGATATAAACAATGATACAAACAAAATATTCATTTAAATGATAAATTCATTTAAATATAAACAAAAGAGTCATTAAAATAATAATAACACGATAGGAAGAAAATATTAATTAAAATGATAGTAAACACGATACAAACAAAATATTCATTTAATTTATAGTAAACACGATATTATAAACAAAATATTCATTTAAATTATAGTAAACATGATTTAAACAAATGAGTAAAAAAAAATTATCGAGCATTGTTTTAACGGTTTTGAAAATTCAAAACTGCCATTCCACTTAAGCAGTGTGAGGATATTTTTTCCATTCAATGAATACCTCCTCCACCCCTTAAAGAACCGGAGTCAGGTTCCTTATCCGTGCGACCAACTTGTCATCTTTCCTTCAACCCAAAAGTTTCGAAGGAGTATTACATTATAAATATATGGTTTCTATCTCCGAGCCACGATCTGTATTGTATCACGAGTCCGTCGTCTCCGTCATACGTCCCGGACCTCACAGCCCGGATAATACTAAAGTAAAGTTTCGATTATCCGTCATAGCCATACGGTGGGCTACGGTTCAATTTTCATTGGAAGAATATAGTCATACAATGAGAAAAGATACCAGATCTGCTTTCACCTATTCATACGTAAAGTCATGTGATTTTAAGTAGTCGCGTTCGTTAAATAATAGGCTACCTAAAAATAATAACCTACTAATAATGTAGTAAAATGTTGTCAATGTTGTTAATGTTGGAAGAAAAGAATTGTATATTTTCTAATAAGCCCTTCCTATTAAAATTTGACTGTAGTTCTTAAATAATCCACCCTCCTCAACGTGTCCTGCTAGATTATATAATTTAGTTCCCGACTCAGTTTAAAGCGTTGAGGAGTTACGATATGTGCGTTCTTTAAGAGCGTGCATCACACCCCAATAACTCTTACAACAGTTAAAAATCATAATTTCACGAACTATTGCACTGATCATTCTGATTAACATTATGGAGATAAGCGTTATAGGAGTTCATACAGAGCATTGTAGTTTAATATTGATAAAAACTGTGTAAGGCCGTTTTTGACATTTTAGAATGTCTCAAGCTAAGCACTGTGCACAATCTTCTTTCTTATTATAGGACAGCTGTAGCTATGGCAGAACTTGTCGCTGCGCATCGTACGCGAAATCTCGAGTATTTCATATACAATGCCGCACCATTTCTGGATATATAGCTTTTTTTCTTCTTTAATCCATACAAATCAATGTGCGTTCATCCGGGCAACTACATAGTTGCTCATAAGAGGCTGCCAGCGCTTACCAAATAAACTCTATAGACTCTTGTTCAAATCCCGGCTAAGATTTTATTTGTCATGGTGAAAACAGGTAAAGCACGAGATATTTATTTGAGGTATCTAACGTGTACTTTTTGAACTGACTGATTATAGTATATTAACATACAAGAATTTCTATGAGCGAAAGTGAACGGGCGTAACAATTTTGCTAGGAAAGATATTTTCACATATCTTCCAGGGTTATTTTACTGTCATAATTGACAGGGAGCGACGGCTCTACTCACCCTCCGAAGAAGTTGCGATACAGATTTTTACCGCGCAAAAAAAAAAATAAAAAATCCGGCGACCCCTGCTGGGCTTAAACTTAACGAACATCGGTTCCTGAGGCAAGCACTTTACCCTAAGACCACCGAAGTCGACGGCATGAGTGAAGTTATTAGACACACAAAAACAAAACACACAAAACAAACACAAAAAAACACACAAAACAAACACCAAAAAACACAGTAATCAGACTAGTTCATCCATTTTATCCCACTTCTAAAACATAAAAGTGCACAAAAATACCAAACGCATATAAAGGAATAAACAAAATAAACCAGTTTTAAAATGTTATCCCTTATGCCACGCTAGAGTGTTTTTTCCTCCCTTTTAATGCATGACGCAATCTAGTAACGTCTCTTGGGTGAATTAAGATATGTTTGTATTTAATACATAGGCGTACACCCAAAAAACCTGAGATCGACGTAATAAAAACAAAAGTTTTCATAGCACCACGTCTAATACCTTTTGTTTAAAACTTAGTAAATTACGCTACAGTTTTAGTTAGAAGGTTATATTTAGAGGAATGTACCCGCATTCACGTGGAGGAAGTGTAAAACAAGTTGGTAAACTCTTCAGTACAACGCCGAGTTCAGATTCCGACTCTCATCGTCGACAGTCAGTCTGCGCGAGAGTAGTGCTGATGAACAGTAAAACATTTATTTGTGATTAAAAAAATATACATTATATATATATATATTGGAGATAGAGAAAAATGATAAATATATAGCATTGTCCCCGCACCTGGAGATACAGAAAAATGATAAATATATAGCATTGTCACGCACCTGGAGTATACAGAAAAATGATAAATATATAGCATTGCCACGCACTGGAGACACAGAAAAATAAATGTGTGGAAAAAACTCCGGGAAAACAAAGGAGATTTCACACACACACAAAATAACTAAAAAAATTATAGAAATATTTAGGAGTTGGAGAATTTAACTACAAAATTTAAATAGTGTGAGAACTAAAAAACTAAAAACGTTGATTCGAATTGATAGCTTATCTCCTCTCCCTATCCTCCCTGAAATATTGTGTTGTCCGACACTTTCGATTAGTCGATAGCTGTCTGTCTACTGAGCTAAGGGTCCCGGGTTTGAATCCCAGCATGGCCAAAAAATTATCATCGGTCAAATGTGGGTTTCCCCTATCACAGTGATAATTAACGCCTGTGGGACTGGGTGTTGTGTCTGTTCTAGATTTAAGCTAGTTTATAAGTCGTGTAATGGTATACTCAGTTGGTTCTGAAAGTTCACGTTAAATATCACGAATAAATAAGTGAAAATGAAAAATATTGAGTTACATAACGATTATATCTCTTCCCTAAAGTTAAAATTTTTTTTTTCTCCACATAGGTGACACCATTCAACCTGGAGTACACGAACCCATCTTAGGGGGGACGTAAAATTTAAAAAATAACTTACAAATAAATATTTCTAATCTAAAACTTATTGTTTAATACATCATTTTTGATGTAATTTATTTTAAATATAGCTTATGCACCGACAAATTTGGGGTACAAAGTTGAAAATAAATTATATCTGGGGGTACGCGAACTAAAAAGGTTTAATACCACTGGACAACACAGCTAATTTTGATCAAGAAAATGGTGGCAACCATTTTAATGTCCTGGACAGGAATTCAATAGCTGAAATTCCTATTCGGGTTTATTTTTCAAATATATTTTATTTTACCAGAGGCTTTATGGATGACCCTTTCTGCATATTTGACTAAACGTGCACTATACAGTGAGTTCTATCAATCCAAGTCACTGAATATCTCAATTGCTTTCTTCTAAGTATATATCTCTCTCAAACCTTCTATTCCTAACTGTTCTTGCGTAAACCGCAACACTGGGCGCACAGTATAAATGCCAACTCGTTAAGTCTGTTCTGCCGGCTACGGGGAAGTCAGAGTTCGAATCCCATTCGGGTGTACTTAAGGTGTTTTTCTTTAAACGCTTTCCGCTAGTCCTCCACGCAAATGTGGGTACATTTCTTCTAAAATTCTACCTTTTAAATCCATACCCCAATATTTGGATAGCCCGAACAGGTGGTAAGACGTGGTGCGAAAAAAATAATTTGGTTATTCACACTGTCTCGAGGCTTGAATTGTGATGTTGGGGACCCTGACCTGGTGGGTATGTTCTCTACGAGGACATATCGCTCCCGAGGTCTGAATGTGAGATTCTGTGGACAGCTGCCAGCAGGCTGCGCGCGCGACGCTGGTCTCGAGGCCTCGGCCATAGCCAGGAAAATAGGACTTAAAGCGCTTACTTACTAATGATTCCGATATTACTATATGCAGAGATAATTTATATTAAACAAATATTTATGTGATTTAATCATGATCAGGTGTACTATGGTTGGTTTTATTCAGATAATGCTTACGTATCATCTTTTCAAGTGAATGCTGGTCGACATTCAACCTCTTCATTCAGTCCATTGAGGCTTGATAGCTTTAAGTCTCAATATTGACTAATCTGCCCAAATAGAGATATCAAAATTAATATAGTAGAACATCAGTTAACCGTACTTCATTTAACCGAAACCCGGGCCAACCGGAACGCAATTAAAAAAAAAAAGCTAGGAGTAAAGAAGGACATTACAGTCAAAAATAAAGTTCAAATAAATATATTTTTTTAGTATAAAACATTTATAATAGGAGCCTATATAATATGTTACATGTTGTATACATTTTCAAATTTTAAAATCATAAAACATGTTTCTGAATAAACGCTTAGTTTTAGCACCACAACTCGTATATGGAATTTTTCTTTAGTATTCACATTAATAACATCTTAAATTTGAAATTATATTTTCTGAATTCTTTAAATAACAATATAAAAGTCTTAACTTATATGGTGGTTATATCTCTATCCAGCTTTGAACTTGAGGCGAGAAGAGGGGTGAGGGGGGACATCCCGACTAACTATAATTCGATTGTGAACGAGCCCCAACACATAAATACACTAAAAACTATTTTTAATGATAATTAGAAAAAATAAAAAGTTTTTTATGTAAGCCCGGATTTATTAAATGTGAGAAGAGATTTTTTTTTAAGATTGCGTACATTTAGAGTAATGGAATTTTTTAAAGTGGGTAACTTATTTAACATTAATTTTATAAACACTTGTACTATTTCAGCATATGACTTACAAACTTAGGCCCACTAGAACCGTAAGTTTGTTAATATACCTACACACGTGACCTTTCCCCAAATAGGAACGTCATCATCTTGTCTCTAGTCGATCTCAATGGTATTGGGGTAAAGTGCTCGCCTAAGATCCGATACTCATGGGCTCAAACCCAGCTGGTATCGATGAATTTTTCTTTAGCGATACAAATCAGTAGGACAACTTCCTTCTGAAGGGAATTAAAGCCGTCAGTCCCATGTAAATGATGGCATTTAAAAGAACTATGGACATTATGTAAAAAATACCTTTCCTGGCAAAATGGGTAGGCCCTTTCGTTCTCGCTCATTGAAATTCTCATGTGCTAATATGATCAGTCTGTTCAGAAAGTGCACGTTAAATACCTTAAGTAAATAAACTTGTCCCTACTGGGATAAAACCTAAGCTGCGATAATTTCGCGTTGCACTTGGTCACTATTGACTAGAATTCCAACTTGGTGCTTTGAGAATAATTTTACACGTGTGATTTATCAGCTATCCCTGTGCTTTTCTCAGTTCTCCACTCTAACCAGGGGTTATTTCATCTAGGCCAGTGGTTCCCAACATTTGCCTTTTATCAGTTTTCCTTTGAATGCTCCTTTGCCACGTGAATCAACCGAAAGACCAGTAGTTTGCCTTTGAATGCTCCATCCCCACGTGAAGCGACCGAAAGACCAGTAGTTTGCCTTTGAATGATCCATCCCCACGTGAAGCGACCAGTAGTTTTCCTTTGAATGCTCCATTCTTAAGTGAATCGACCGAGAGACCAGTAGTTTTCCTTTGAATGCTCCATCCCTACGTGAATCGACATGTAGTTTGCCTTTGAATGCTCCATCCCCACGTGAATCGACCGAGAGACCAGTAGTTTGCCTTTGAATGCTCCATTCCCACGTGAATCGACCGAGAGACCAGTAGTTTGCCTTTGAATGCTCCATCCCCACGTGAATCGACCGAGAGACCAGTAGTTTGCCTTTGAATGCTCCATTCCCACGTGAATCGACCGAGAGACCAGTAGTTTGCCTTTGAATGCTCCATCCCCACGTGAATCGACCGAGAGACCAGTAGTTTGCCTTTGAATGCTCCATCCCCACGTGAAGCGACCGAAATACCAGTTGTTTGCCTTTGAATGCTCCATCCCTACGTGAAGCGACCAGTAGTTTTCCTTTGAATGCTCCATCCCCACGTGAATTGACCGAAATACCAGTTGTTTGCCTTTGAATGCTCCATCCCCACGTGAATTGACCGAAAGACCAGTAGTTTGCCTTTGAATGCTCCATCCCCACGTGAATTGTCCAAGAGACCGGTAGTTTTCCTTGCAAGAGCGGAACCATCGGGCCATAAAACGCCGCTTTTAAATTAATACCGGAAACAGAAGTACAATCATCTGCTCGCCACGCGCTTGTGAGAGGATGATGATGGGGTTATTGAAGCGTTGTATCGTCTCACACCTTTCACAGCCGTTCACCCCCCAGAGAACACTCGCATCACTCACTATAGCACACGTAGATCAATATTAGTCACATTTTTACATTTCACATTTACGTTAGTGACGACAGTTTAATTTTCATATGAAGAGCCTTTTAGAAAATTATTTTTTCTGGCCATAATTGCATTTTACTATATTATTAGTGTTTTAATAGGTATTGATCACATCTATACCTACATAGTGGCCGCCATCTGTTGGCGAATATAGTAACAACTTCTGTGGATAAAGCGTGTCATGTGGTCAGTACAACAAACCCTCCGGATGCTAAGCTCAGTTTTATAGAACGGACCCGGTACTTTTTCATTCAAGTAGTTCCTCATTTGTCCTCACGAGGCTGAGATGACCCTTTTCCAGAACCCCCTTACTTCACAGAAACATTTTGTAATCGCCGGGGATCGAACCCGGAACATCTGGATCTGTAGCCAGAAACTTTGACCACTATATCTCAATAGGGGGTAATACATTTAGTCAAGTGACACATTAATGATATGGAATCTGGTTGTTAAGTTTGTCCTAAAATTATTTTGCGATAAATCATCTATAAGCATTATTGGAGCTCTAAAATAAACTTAAATTTTTAAGAAAAATATTAGTCTTTTATCCATTAATATTCTTTGGAGCCCGTCTCACGGCCGATTAACTGGGAAATTAGATAGAAACAAGATATGCTCAAACCATAATTCGCTTCAACATGCTTTTTTCTGTATTATTCATTTATACTAGAGCTGGGCCGATCAGCTATTTTGCCGATTAGTCCGATGCCGATCATTTGTTGCCGATTAGGCCGATCACCGATGCCGATTATTTTTGTTTTCAATTTTAATAAGTTTATAAAGTAATATGACCCTTAAAGCAAAAAAAAAAGTTACTTTTACTAGTTTTATAATGTCCAATATAGTTTTGTTTTAGTAACATTTAAATATAAACTTTTAAAATGTAAAGGTTGGTTAATTATTATTTTATATTGTTATTGTTAGGACAAGTGAACCTGTCATTTAACAAAAACAAATCACATTAATAAATAGCAAATATACCGGTACATGTTAGATAATTAAAATATGAGTTCACATTTATGACAAAGACAAATCATAATAAGCAAATTTAAATTTAATTTTATTGATAAAAAACAATCAAGGCACACATATTTTTGCACACAAGGAGAATAGGCCTACATCTATTTTGTTTTTAGATGAAATAGGAATCTTTACATCCAATGTCTATTAAAATATGGCTCAATACTAAACAATTTTTAACAATCGTAATATTTTTGTGAATTGTGATTTAGATATATCATAACATAGGTTTTTGTGATTCTACAAAACATTCCATCATAATTTAACTACTAAATATTAATATCGTATAGAAATAAGTGGTTTCTTAAAAAAAAGTATAATAAAAAGGCATCACAATTTTTAAACAGTAATCCAATCTTTTTACTAACAATTTAAATAATCTTAATGAAAAATAACATTGTTTTAACTACATTTAAATAAAAACTACTTTTAGAAAATCGAATGAACGGTGAACGGGTCAAAATGAACGGATCATTGAACTGAACCCATTGATCTCTATAATATAACTGGATGGACATCTGTGGCTGAAATTATCGAGCTGTCGTCTGCATACCATTGTGTAAGAGAGAAGGAAACTTTCGGGTATCTCTTTCTCTCTTACACCCATACACGGAAATGTGGCATTTTGACATCGTTCATTAATTTGATTGAATACATGAGATACATCAATGTGTGAATGGTTAAATTAAATAAATATGTTAGTTAAAGCTTTGAAGAGCATATAAAAGTTCAAAAGTGGTTCGTTTTTTCTTAAAATAAGTTGATGTAGCCTAATATGTACGATTATTTTTGAAGGAAGCTTACTTTTAAGGCTTTATCTTTTACCAGAATCCTACCCTATAGTTGTATTTAGCTAGCATAAAAGACCTTCCAGAAGAAAATTTCTACTTCCGTTCTAAATTGCCGTCCATCCTACCAAAATATTATATATATGATAGTATTCTGGTACGAAATAAGGCATTACAGATTGGGATTATTACTAAAATTAGGTTTTAGTAGATAATGTACTTCCTACAAGCCAATAACCTAATTTATCATTGGAATGTAAGACTTCTACACAAAGTATGTCATTCAAACAAATGTAATACAGTTTTTAGCTAACTTGTTTCATTATAGTTTAATAAAGTTTTAAGATACCTTGTTCATTATATTTATCGAACTTTCAATATAATATTGTTTATGAAACCAATATACAAGCTCATAACCAACTTTAAATATAAGTGGTCGTGGCAGACCGTAAACAGCATTGATGACAACTACATAAAAATTGAAATATCTAAGGTTTTATTCGTATTTGTACAGTATTACCTCTAAAACTGGATTGTATATCCTTTAATGAAAATGTTTCTTCAGAAAAGTGTGGTATAATACTTCACTATTTTCAAACAACACTTTTATTCATCAGAGACATGTTTTCACATAAGAACTTTTAAAGAAACCGTTAAATCTGTCCCCCCATCAGTGTAGCAGACGATACACTTGAGCGTCACGCCTTTGGCCTTGGAATGTGCATGTGTATGTCCATCCAGTTATATTATAGAGATCAATGACTGAACCAGATACAATGAATCGTTCATTTAAAAGAACGATTTTGCCCATCTATACTTCAATATGATAAAATAAATAATAAATAACATAATGTGCAACGAAAGTTATTTTTCGTGAGTTTTTTTTTTAAGAAATACTTTAAAATTTATTTTAATTTACTATTAAAGAAAATGTAAAATTTAAATATTAATGTATATTAATTCAATTCATATTGAAATATGAGCGAAACAAATTCCCTGCCAGTGGAAAGTTTTGTACTTGCATTAAAAGAAAAACGGTTGCCATTTAAAACAAAATGTGCGCATGAGCGAGATTATTACGTCCAATGTTTCATTTTTTGGGCATCTTTAACAAATCGAAATAAAACAACACCAATCTGCTAATATTTTATTTTATGATTATTATATTTGTTACTTGTGAGTATTTTTATTTCTAATAACGTGCATAAATTGGAAAAAGACCTATGGTAAATATATTTATTTTAATATATTTTGTTTGGAATGTTGGATGTGCTGTTTATTTCAAACCTAAGTCGCTAAGAACAAGCAAATTATTCAAAGATCACATACGAGAGAGCAGAGATAAAATATTATTTTTTTAGGACTTAAAATATACCCACACATTTTGAATAATCGGCATAAATAATCGGAGATTCAAACACCGATCATCGGAATCGCTGGTTATGCGATAATCGGCCGATGATCGGATTAATAATCGGCATCGGCCCAGCCCTAATTTATACAACAGTGAAATTGGTAACAGTGCAATAGCCTTTTCTCGTTTTGAAATAGGTTTTTTAAATTTTATTGTATTTTTTAAAATAAATCGTAAAACAGTTCTAGTGGTATCAAATTACACTGTTTTACAAATTAGAATGTAGAAAACCGCACCCTGATGCGACGCCTGGTTCGAACTGTATTACATACCTACTCAAGTTAGATGCTATCCGTGGGACTGGGATGACAGTCGGAAGTATGATTGCAGTTTATTTAGCGAAAAAACGTTTATGGACATTGGACAGAATAAATCAAACACTGATCCAGTAAATACGTTTAGTTAAATTTTCAACACATAGTAATCTGAATAATATTACACCTTAGCTCAGTCGGTAGAGTGTCTGCCTACAGAACTAAGGGTCCCAGACTCGATTCCCGGCATGGCCGAAAAATTTATCATGGATTAAATGTGGGTTTGACCCTGTCAAAGTAATAAATTAACGGCTAGGGACTGGCTGCTGTGCTTGTCCTAGTCTTTAGTTAGATTATAAGACACATGAAGCTACGACAGGCCTTGCAAGCCGGTAGTGGAAAATATATGGCTTTAATAAAAAACTGACTCTGGTCACAGGCTGGAAACAGTAATGGATGGAAAGTAATGTAGTAATATCAACTGTTCGTTTTATAGTTGCTAAGGTCACAGTGGCATCTGGTTAAATACATTAAAAAAAAAGTTCTGGTAAAATTTCGCTATGCCTATGTCAAATATTCAAGAACAGTTGACATTACTATGTGTATAAAATTAAATTACCCGTTGTTCTTTATGGGTGAAGAATGTGATCTCTAAACTTACGTGATGAAAAAAATTAGGATGTTTGAAAAAAAAGTGCTTAGAAAGATATTTGGTCAAAAAACGGATGAGGCTACTGAAGAGTGGAGGAGGTTACATAATCATGAGTTACATACACTGTACTTATCACAAGACATTGTTAGGTTAGTCAAGTCCCGTAGATTAAGGTGAGCAGGACATGCAGCGTGAATGTTAGAATCTAGATCCGTGTTCAGGGTACTGATTGGCAAACCCAATGGGAAGAGATCATTGGGAAGACCTAAACGCAGATGGAAGAATAACATTAGAATTAACCTGGAAGAGATAGGGTGTAATGAGGTGGACTGGATAGAACTAGCTCAAGATAGGTATCTGTAACGTATCTGACGCTTTTCACTTGCCAATTTATGCCGTGAACTCGTGGCGCTAGCTTCGCAGATACAACACCTAAGCAACATGATGCCACTGTTCACATCTCTGTCCAGTGACTTGGTTGGCTACCCTGTTTCACAATGTGTTATTTACGAAAGTGAGGTCCGTGTATTACGGTTGCAGTGCAGTATATGCATCGTTAAGTGAATAAAAAGGCATTGCTTCTTGCTGCGATGATTTTCGAATTACGACAGTGTTCTTAAACCTAACCTATCGTAAGAGTGGGGTATACCTGTGTTTTATATATTCCTTTATCTGTCGTGTAGTTGGTGTGATCATTCATTCACACCTCTGAAAGGCCTCTAGAAAGATGTGGTGTTTACCATGGAACTCCTCTTGCATAGGAAAGCTCCAACAACCGAATTCCAGAGCAAGATACGTCACCTGTTGTTGTGGTCGACGAGTTCTATCCTCACTGTGGTTTGCGGGGTTGTTATCTAAGAGTAGATTAGAGAGATTCTCAGAGCGGAACCAATCTCGTCCAAGGTTCCATCCTCGGGAAAGATTAAAGAATGGCGTTTCTTTCCCACAAAATAATTGAGTACATAATATAGTGGGATTCGTGTTGGAGGAATCTAAACATCGATGGTCGCTAGTCTAACGAGTCACTCTCGTGTTGGACTGGATTACTGGTGACGTGGAGATTGGGTTTCGATTTCCAATCAGGTGTACTGAATGTGGTTTCTCCTAAACGGTTACCCACTATTCCCCACGAAAATTTGGGTGATCTTCCTCTAAATGCAAACTTCCTCATCCCTAACTTTTACTTTAGATCAATTATTGTTTCCAGCCTATGGCCTGGGTCAGTTTTTTTATTCAAGCCATATATTTTCCACTACCGGCTTGCTAGGACTGTCGTAGTTATGCCTTTTAATCTAACTTAAGACTAGGACAGACACAACATCCAGTCTCCGGTCATTAATCTATCACTGTGAAAGGGTAAACCCCCATTTCACCAATGATAACTTTTTCGGCCATACCGGGGATAGAATCCGGTACCCTTATCTCAGTAGGCATACATGCAACCAACTGAGCTAAGGTGTCTGATTCATACCTTACTCACTATCGTAATAATTTGTACATATGCGTATAACCTGAACAGACGCGGTGCTAATAAAAAAATGGTTTGAGCTATATGGGAAAAAACTTTATATATTTTATGCGTAAGGGTCATGAAGAAAAGAGTAGCCTAAATTAATGCATGGGTTATCAGCATATTTACACTAATGAATTATGTATGTGGAGGGTAGAATTTAGAAATGCACATGAATTCTTAAAGGCAACGTGTTAGGATAAACCACCTAAGTACACCCAACTGGGGTTCAAACTCCAACCTCTTTATTACCAGCAAACCAAACAGGATGAGGTTGACGTCTTAGCCCACAAGCCCACGGATTCAGGTAAATAATAGGTCATCTTGGTAGCACATACAACTAAATATAATATAAAGTTCAATTCTGATGAAAAATATTTTTCTGGCAGTTACAAAATTTAATAAAACTATCTTCATACATTCACACGTCAAATCATGAGATCTTCAGCTGTCACTTATAAATACTTGAAAAAATACTAATATTATAGTAAAATGTTTCAAAGCTAGACACATAAGATATGTTTATATATTATAAAAGGCTCTTTTTATGGAAATAAGACTGTAAGTTTGTATCTCTACTGCTGATTATTTTAACATCTGTCTTGTCGGGGAGACGAGTTAAGGGGGAGAATACGGGAAACAGCTACATTTTCATCTGACCGACTTCCGTTAGTTAGAACTCTCTGCCTTACTATGGGTGCCTTCGATATATATATATATATATATTATACTACTATAAAGCCACATGGCTGACTCACTCACTCACCGACATTAATGTTTACCCATTTCCAGATGAGCTAGAAACTTGAAATTTGGCAAACTTATAGCTTATAGCCTGTAACCAACGGGAAAATTCAAAAAATTTAAACATTTTAATTTTTAACCCCCGAAAAAAATTCAAAATGGTGGAGCAATTTTAGAGTCGGTGGGGAACTTTCTTTGGAGGTCTCTTGTGGCTAAACGGGAATACCTATCAAAAAACGGATTGCACCAGCAGCTATGGATTTGGCGACATCCACAAGTTTGGTTCTCTATTACTTTTTGTCGTATCTCCATCGGTTATACCTTAAATAGAACTAGATTTTTTGATTTTAGGTAAATTTTGCAAATTTTCCACACATTTTTTAATTTCAAAACAACGCTGGAATTATATTAGTTTACATCCACTTGCAAAGAAAACTCACTGGGGGTTTGGGGTTGGAGCCCCCAACGAGCAAAGCGAGTGTGTATGTGTGTGTGTGTGTGTGTGTGTGTGTGTGGTGTGTGTGTGTGTGTGTGTGTGGTGTGTATGTATATATGCACAGGCCATGATGATCAAACTATAATAATAATATGTCACTCATAAACAAGACGCTTCATGTGGGACCATTTCAGTGGCGAACACCGGAGTGGTATCAACGTAGGGGCTACTTCACTTTGCTAACCATTTTCAAGCACGAACCCCGGTGACTTAGCGGCTTCTAATATTGTATGGTCATCTTATTATGGCTCTATCTTATATACTACACCAGGGATGTGGAACCTGCGGCCTTTAGGTCGCATATTATAGCCTTTTGGGGTGTTTTGTGCGGCATTTTATTATATTCTTTCAATTATTATGTATTTTCTTCGTTCACTCCTCGACCCCGGCACAGATTTATCTGATTGCCAAACCCTTCCTTCACCTCTGACAAGACGTGTATTAATCACAACTTGTGAATGTGAGGAATTCCAGGCCTCCACCGTTGTTCGGATCCCACGTTAAACTGTAGCTCCATTTCATCTCACAATCACCCTACCATTACGCATTAGCGTAAGTGCGTATGAACCGAACGGGTAGTAAGACGTGGTGATAATAATAATAATTATAATATTTTCATAGTTTATAAATAACTTCATTCTCAAACTCATTGTATTCCTACATTATTATAATAAAATGAATTGTATCAACTATTGAGTCTTAGTTTGTATAGCTCTATTCTTGAGTGATTTTATATGAGGTTTTATCATCTTTAATCCATGCTGATCGATATTTTACAATTGATTTTTAAAATAAACCGAGATCCTTGGAAAACTAACTCAAGAAAAAGTGAAAAAAGCTATATGTTTCCAATATTTTATAACTATTTATATATTCTTTCTTAATAAGTGTTCCTCTTTGAATATAATAAACACATATCAAATTTAAATTTGTCCTCTTTGAATAAAAAGCAAAAAAGGGTATACTAAAAGAACTGTTTTCACTTTTATGAGTAAAGGTACATTAATTTATATATAATAAAATTACGTCTTTATAATTTTGTCAAAATTTACTGTCCATGAAATATGCGGCCTTATGAGGAATCCATGAAGAGACATGCGATGTGGCCTACTAATATCAAAAGGTTTTTCACCCCTGACCTACACCATAGTGTAAGCAAGAATGTTAGCTTGTTACCTACATTTCAGGAGTGTATAAGTAGTTTTATTGGTTTGTAGGATTTCACGGCAGCTGGTTTATGAGATACAATCTTTTCTCGGCTTTGACCCCGATGACATAAATATGACTTGGCTAAAGACCTAGATATGTCTGATTTATCATCTCTTGTAGTTTTATTATTATGATTGTATTAATTATTTTTTAACACAGATTATAGTAGTACACGACTTGCAAACTAATCTAAACCTAGAACACAGACAAGGTATAGGGCTACACCAGACACACAGCCTCCAGGTTAAAATGGCTGCTCTCACTTTGATAGCTTGAGTCCTTCAACACAGTGCAACACACTGCAGTCCTAATTGACAATATCACTATCAAGCAAGTTTAAAAAAAAAGTTCACTCTAACGAGGGCTTTACTATAGAACATACAAAAATAGCTTTATAGTGTCAATAAACCGGCTTTCACAAAGCTATGTTCACTTAGCGGCCCCATCCCTCTTCACAAAAACCAACCCCCCAAACGAGCCTACTCAGACTGCAAATTACAAAGAAAGCTTACAATATAATGGTCATTTTTTGTTTGCAAATGATCTAGTTGTAAACTATCTTCAACTACAGTCTACTAGTTAATTATCTGAAAAGGCGAGTTGGAGGGGGATTACTGGTACTTAACTATTGTGTTCGGACCACTGCCACTTTACAAAGAAGTTTCAAAGTGAGTTGTATAACTTGGAAGTTCAGACTTATCTATTAGAAATGCAACTAGCACTCCCTAGTGCCCAAGGACTCAACCAGGCTCAAGCAGCGCAGATAAACTCCCGTGAAGTTGAGTGTCTGTGACCCATGACCACGTACTCGATACTAAACACTATCTTAGAACCTGGATATTTAATTATTGAATAGTAGGACGAACTCTTGTACAAATGGTAAACATTTCTATCAGCACCGACAAAAGTCAAACCAGGGTCCCCTAGAATCTTGGCTGATCACTCTAAACGCTTAACTTTAATACCAGAACTTTCTACCAACTGCTTACTCACTCCCCCACCCCCCCCCCCCCATCAAGAATTCACAATATGGACCTTTTATTCGTCCTGGATTTTAAACCAAGCGTTCTTTGCCCGCATCGGTGGAAATGTGGACATAAGGCGTAAGCGGTTCCCTTAAACTAGATCTGTAAATTGTAAATGTAGTATCTCGAGGTGTTGGCACACTGGCGCTAATAGAACAATAGTCTTAATTATCGCGACAACACATCCAGCCATAGCCAGATAGAATCTCTTCTCACCTGCTGCTCTACTAATGACGCGAATTAAACGACATGAACGTTTGTTTATTAGTGTGAATGGAACAGTGTTCCGCTGCATTACTCCCAGGCATGAATGTTTGAACTTTCACCGCTGCAACAAGATACATGTATAACAATTATAAAAACACACGGCACGCAGGAAGTAGCGACACACATGACACGTCATAATTGTGTGGGAAGGGGAAATACTGCAGGTTAATTGGGGGGAGGGGGGAATGAGGTACTAGCAAAAAAAAAGTAGGATATATAAACTCAGGAAGGCTAGCTAACATAAATTAACAGAACGAGGAGGATACATTCTGAGGAAATACACCAACATTCTTCTGGGAAGTAATAAACGAAACCCCGCCCGCGAATTTAATCTCAGTTTGCTGGTGAAACGAAGGCTGGTGTTTGAATCCCTGCCGAGTGAACTGAGGGTGTTGTATGGTTTTCCACTCTCCCTCCACGTTAATGTGAGTTTCTTCTTAGTTTATATGCTCCTCATCCCTACTTCCACGAGTGTAAATATACTGATAGTCAGGATGGGGTAGTAAAACATGGTGGAAAAAATAATCATAATAAGCCATAAATGTATACATAATGCGGCTGGATCCGTATCAAAGATCATTTCGATCTCCCAAGCTTCGCTAGTTCTGTACAATTAATAGTACAAGTGTTTGCTTTCTCCATAAATTGGTAAAATCACAGCCCATTACATCAAGTTGGTACTGAATCCTTCACCCCTCCTCCCCTCAATTCAAAGAGCAGTACACTATCCAGATGCTCATTCCTTTTATCATGTTTTTTTAAGACACTTGAAACTCTCAAACCCCTCTTTTCTCCTGCCTAGTAAGGTACCTTTAAAATTTCACTCTAGAATAAAAGTGTGTGTTGATTGTAATGTAGTTGATTTTTGGACTGCTCTCATATATTTAAAAAGGTCATGGATGAAGGTATTTTTCTTTGAAGTATCTTATGTAAATTATCCTTTTACTTCATCCATGGAGAATCACGCGTTTTCGCAGAATAGTCCGTAAAAGGATTTCACTAGAAAAACTTGTTTACTTTTCTCAAAATATAACTCCGCAGTATTTAACAAACTAGCGAGAAAAGCCAGCTCCCTATATCCAATAGGAAGCTAGCTTTCACTGCACCTGTTGAAGAGAAATACCTGATTGGTTACTCTGGACAGCGTCGCGAGATATACTAGCAAGGGACACATCCATATATAATGAAAATATACGTAAAAGGTAAACAGAATGTGCCGGTCAAGGAGAGAGAGTAGACGTAAACAGAATGTGCCGGTCAAGGAGAGAGAGTAGACGTAAACAGAATGTGCCGGTCAAGGAGAGAGAGTAGACGTAAACAGAATGTGCCGGTCAAGGAGAGAGAGTAGAAGTAAACAGAAGGTGCCGATGAAGGAGAGAGAGTAGACGTAAACATAAAGTATAAGTGATCACAATCAATACAGACTTTAATTTCATCAATGTGTAAATAAATAAGTAATAAAGAGTGTACAACATAAACAGTTTTATCAATATCAAACTTTCCAGAATAGGCTCCCCATCGCGGGACATTACATCGTCAAATCATCGATATCGGTATAATTGTCGCCCAAAAGTGGGGCAATTACTCTATCAAAATCGTCAATAACGTTACAATTGTCGCCCAATCGCGGTGCAATTAAATAATCACATCATCAACATAAGATAACGTTACAAATGGCGCCCAGCCGCGACGCATGATCTTCCAAACCCCGAGACAAGAAAGAGACTCTACCAACTGAGACGCACGGCACACTAGACGGCACACCACCAAGAACATCCAACCGAGAACCGAGGTGAAACAAGCAGACGTTTCACGCACGGCACACCAACGAGGAACATCATTCCGAGGTGAAACAAGCAGACGGCACACCACAAGTTTCACGCACGGCACACCAGACGGCATACCAGAAGGCACACCGACGAACAACGTCCTACCGAGTTGAAACGAGCAGACGTTTCACGCACGGCACACCAGACGACACACCTAAGAAGAATCAATGAAGTCAGATAAGTCTTAGACAATTTTTTTTTGTTGTTGTTTGTTATTATTATTATTTTATTTCACAACATGAAAACTCTGTTGTAAAACTGTATAAATCTTGTTAATATTAGTAAATTTTGGAAGGGAGGATGGCGGATTCAAGCCTAAATGATAATAGTGACACAAATAGCAGTGTTGATGAAACAGAGTATGAAAATGGACCACATAATCAGTTAGTTTTAGAACAATCAGATGAAGAAATAAGAGAAAGGGAGCAGGACAATGTAGAATCAATTGCAGAGGGAGAGAGAGAAGAAGAGGCAGAAAAAGATACACGAGGAAATTTAATTAACATAGAAAGTGCTATAGTAGTAGATGAGGAAGGGCGAGAAATAGTAAAGGAACAAACAATGGTGGAACCCGTAGGAGATTCTAATCAGTTTATGAGGATGTTACAGCAAATAGTAGCTGGTATGGATGCAAATAAACAGGAAATAATAGTGGCAACTAATCAGAAAATAGATGAAACTAAACAGGAAATAGACTCAAAACTTGAAAAAATTAATAACGATCTAAGTACTAAAATTGAACAAAGTAAGGAGGCTTGTGAACAGAGATTTGTTTATTTAGAACAAAAGTTCGATCAAGTAGAAATGGTTCATCAAAATTTGGCAGTACGGTTAAATGAGGTTGATAAGAAGGTAATAGAAGGAGAAAAGGTAAAAAAGGTTTTGGCGGAAAAACAAGAAAATTTAAGAAAGGGACAGTTCAAATTAATGGAACAGATAACAGCTAATAAAAATAAAATTGAAATAATTGAGCAGGAATCAAACAAAGGGTTAAAAGAAGTAGAAATTAAGGTTGGTAATCTTGACCTTCAAATAGAAAACACAAAAACTAATGTAAAGGTAGTCCATGATAACTTGAAAAAAGAAATTGAAAAAGTGAAGGCAGCATTTGACACACAACAGGATACGAATAAAACTTTAATTACAACACAAATCGATGGGATTGTTACCGAGGCAGTAGAGAAATTAGATGAAATTAATCAGAAAATTAATGCAAAACTCGATAAATTCAATGATGAGCCAGGTGCTAAAATTATAGCAAATAATAGTAATTTCAATGAAAAGATTCAATCTGAGATCGAACCAGATAGTACGATTCAATTAGGTATAGAACCAAAGACTGTTATTCAATCCGAGATCAAACCAGATAGTATGATTCACTCAGAAATCAAACTAGATAATACAATCCAATCAGATATAGAACCAAATAGTGTGATCCATTCCGGGATCAAACCAGATAATAAGATCCATTCTGATATCAAAACAGATAGTACGATACATTCTGAGATCAAACTAGATAGTATGATACAATCAGAGATAACAGATAGTACGATCCAATCAGAGATAGAACTAGAGACTGCGATCCAGTCTGAGCTCGAACCTAAAACTTCAACTCAATCTAAGAGATCCGATCAGAGGTTGAACCAGAGACAATGCTCAAAAAAGAAACATTACCAGTTAAAACGATCCATTCAGAGATTGAACCAGAGACCAGGTAAGAAACTAAAAAGAAAAATTAAGGGTTGTTTTCAATATGTCTCACCAAAAGTCTTTGATCCAGGAGGCAGTCAATAAGCATTTAAAGTTCGGACCATTTAAATGTAAGAATCAACATTTAGTTTAACTAACGATTCTAGTTTTAAAATAAGAAAAATAAGGTTACATATAACTCAACCATAGTAAAAAATTTATGTAACTTCAATTAGCAGATAACTATTATAATTAGGCAACTGCAATTAGTATGTAACTAATTATAATGTAACTGTAGTTAATATAGAATATTGGTGGATATGTATAATATTCAAGCCAACTTTAGCTATAGTGGCAGAAGTTTCAAAAAAAAAAAAAAAAAAAACTTTTAAAAATATAAGCTCTGAGAGGTAAAATGATGTTTTCTCAGAAAACAAAATGCGTAGAATAAAATAGAAATTGTAAAGAAACATTTCCACGTAGCAGTAAACCCAAGTAGTTTAAAATTTTCTTTTGTGAAGTGAAGAGGGTGTAGATGTGACACGAACATCTTTAAAAACCACACCTTAAATTTAGTGACAGGTGACAGACATTGTTGTGCACTACTGGTAAACATCTTTTGTTCAGACAAAAAAGAGAGAGAAACCTCTGGCGCAGTAAGTGCTGACTTAAAAGCAAAACGTAGAATTCAAGATAATATATTTTCAATGAGTAAGAGTCAAACCCCGTATCATATATATATAATCTTTATGTTTAATTTTATAAATTTTTAAAAGAATCATAATTGATCAAGTGGATTTAAGATAATTATAGGAGGTTTAATTGATAATTATAAATGATAATTAACAAAAGTATGCTTATAGCAGGGGACATGAACCCTCAGAAGCATGCGAAAGGATAATAGGATAGGTGAGGGGTTGGTTATAATTTGTCAACTAAGGGAGCGTGAAAGTACGCGAGGAGAAATTATAGTGTGAGGAAATTCTACGGACATATTTTTATTAATTATATATTATTTGGTAAAAATTTTTTATCGGTTCAAAGTAACATAAGATTATGCCAAAAGGAAATTTTCAGTTTAAGACATTTTGTAGGTTTGACTAATTAGTTAGGTAATTAGGATCAAACTTAATTAGTAGACGATCTTGGAAATCAAAATAAATGTATCATTTCACAAATGGTGAATTTTATGTGTGGCAGTTAAGACACGAATCTTAATATTTGTGTGGGGGGTCATTTCAGTTTAATTTATTATATTTTATATCAGTTTAACAAGTATTGGTTAAAACATTAATGAGTCGCATAATAGGCTGATGAAGTAAAGGATGGAATTTAAGATATCTAAAGAAGTTAATTTGGAGATTCGCGAGTACATTGTTACAGTAAGTTAAGGTGAGTGGAAACATGAGAGGCCAGTTATGTCTTGTTTTAAAACAATTTTTTTATGTAAGAATTAAGATACGTTGATTAAGAAGTGAAGGTATAACATAGGCATGAAGAAAGCCATGACCTATGTCAAGCGTCGTCATTTTGTATGTAAAGATGGCCCGAGGGCATCTTACATCGTTGAGGAGGAATTAAGTATATTGAGGATGAGTTAAGGTACATTCAGACATGGAAGTAAGCCATGATTCGTTTATATTGATGGTGTATTGATAGTGATTCAAGGAACCAGCAAAGAAAGGGTATTGTCGTTAAACATAGAGCTACCACAGCCTATGAATTGGTTAGTAAAAATGAGGCAGGCCTATATATTTTCCACGAAGATGTAATAAATGTCCAGCAGTAAATCTGGATTGAAACTAACAGATATTAAGAAAATTATAGAGAAGTTGAAAAGGGTTATCGGTGATTGCGTGATGAAAAGGCCAATACTAATAAAGTAACAAAGGGTGTAAGAGAGCTAAATAGGGTGTTATACCTAATTAGGCTACTATATTAAATTTTTAATTACAATTCCATTTTATGTAAGTGCCTAAGGCAACCAGGCAACATTTGGAAGGTTTTACTCAGTATAAAGAAGTTTTTCTCGCTAATGAGAAAATAATTAACCAATTAGAAAGGGAAAAATAATTTTGAATATTTCACAGTGGTGTGACATATGATTTCAAGCTGATTTCAAGCGTACTATAAGATTCCAAGATTGTTTTATCTAAGTTTCAGCTATTTTAAAAACCATAAGGTTGGAAGAATACAGTTTATTTTACTTCGCTCACACGTAGTTGACAAGTTAATATCGCAAAAGAAAGTTAGAAAGAGAGGGAAAGTGAAAGTTAGAGAGAAGGGTGAATAGAACAGCTGTGTTACTCGTAAAGGTAAAAATAAGAAAGAGGTAGAGGTTAGTTTGACCTTGGGTGAAGAACCCTCTAACAACAGAATATTACAATAACAAACTTTACTCTGAAGTTAAAAATAAATGGATTCAATATGTAATCATGTAATATACTTTGCTCAGATGTTAATATAAGTAATAATCTAGATTGAATATGTAATGATGTAATATGTATTGTTAAATGGCAAGTCATTAAAAGTTGTTCTATGATAATAAATAAATAATTGAGGTCACATTAATAAATAAAATCAATTAAATTAATAAAAATTAAATAAAAAAGTTTAAGAAAACGTGACTCAATTTTTCAAGTTAATTTAGGTTAGCTATTAAGAGTAAGTAAGATTTTTATATGTTAACAATTTAAATAAATATTTTTATGTTTAAGTAAGTAAAGTTATGTTGTACGGAAGGTTTGCCCTAATGCATTCAGTAAACAATGACTGGATAATTAACAAAACCCACATAAAGATTTGAGTTTTAAAAATAATTTTAACATTTATATTTCATTTTAGCATTTCAAATTTTAATTTGAACTTAAGGTACTTTGAGATACTTTAGTCAAATTTTTTATTTTTCAAGATTTTTCAAATCATTCAATTAAATTATAATTGAATTTAAACTTAACCTAATATTACCTAAGCTCAAATACAAAGTTAATTATTCAACCAAAGCAATTTCTAAATTTGTTAAAAATTTTATATTATCACCACTTCAAGAACAGTGCAATGAACAGTGCGACAATTTTTCAGTGTAATAAAAAATATAAGGAAATCAACAAGAAACACTAAGCAAATAAAAAGACAGAAAGTACTTTCGTCTCGTTTATTCATCAAGAATATTGGACATAAAAAATAAAATCAATCAATTGTGAAAATATGTAAACAATATATCATAGCTATTGTATTGTCATGATATCAGTAATTTTAAGTCAATGTTTACACACACACACAATTTATGTAACTTACACTTTACAAATTTATTTATGTTTAACTTTAAGAATATTGAGTGTCAAATATGACGTAAACCTTGCACAGTATAGAATTTGCTTATATCAAAATTCATTAAATTCTTTAAATTCTTTCAGATATAAGCAAATGGGGGGTATTGTAATGTAGTTGATTTTTGGACTGCTCTCATATATTTAAAAAGGTCATGGATGAAGGTATTTTTCTTTGAAGTATCTTATGTAAATTATCCTTTTACTTCATCCATGGAGAATCACGCGTTTTCGCAGAATAGTCCGTAAAAGGATTTCACTAGAAAAACTTGTTTACTTTTCTCAAAATATAACTCCGCAGTATTTAACAAACTAGCGAGAAAAGCCAGCTCCCTATATCCAATAGGAAGCTAGCTTTCACTGCACCTGTTGAAGAGAAATACCTGATTGGTTACTCTGGACAGCGTCGCGAGATATACTAGCAAGGGACACATCCATATATAATGAAAATATACGTAAAAGGTAAACAGAATGTGCCGGTCAAGGAGAGAGAGTAGACGTAAACAGAATGTGCCGGTCAAGGAGAGAGAGTAGACGTAAACAGAATGTGCCGGTCAAGGAGAGAGAGTAGACGTAAACAGAATGTGCCGGTCAAGGAGAGAGAGTAGAAGTAAACAGAAGGTGCCGATGAAGGAGAGAGAGTAGACGTAAACATAAAGTATAAGTGATCACAATCAATACAGACTTTAATTTCATCAATGTGTAAATAAATAAGTAATAAAGAGTGTACAACATAAACAGTTTTATCAATATCAAACTTTCCAGAATAGGCTCCCCATCGCGGGACATTACATCGTCAAATCATCGATATCGGTATAATTGTCGCCCAAAAGTGGGGCAATTACTCTATCAAAATCGTCAATAACGTTACAATTGTCGCCCAATCGCGGTGCAATTAAATAATCACATCATCAACAACGGATAACGTTACATGATATACCTGAGACAATCGGCCACCCCTTGAGAAGAGCACCTAAGTGCTCTTTACCACGGCATGGCACGCTAAGCTTGTTCAAACCAAAGGTGGTGGTGGGAAAAAAATAACTCATGCTGTAAACAAGATTGCCAAAATGTTAGTTACTCTATGTCATAAAGCCTTATCCAACCACCTCAAGGAGATGATTGTCAGTTCCATTCCTGCTGACGTTAAAGCTTCTTAATTTAGTTAATTAGGGGCTATTATCGCACACATTTTGAACTAAATGATTACATCGGAACACGACCTACAAACTATTTTATCTCCAGGAAAGACACAAAGTCCAGTCCTCCATCAGAAAGAGGAACTTTCAATTCCACAAACAATACTTTTTTTTTATTGGTATTAGACCCTGACTCTTAGTTCAATTATAATACACGCTACTGACTATCAAGGTATTTTTTTTATTGGGTCTTACTAATTGTTCAGATTATTCGCATATATGATAATTACTTTAATGGGGTAGGGATGAGTGAGGAAAGAAGCATTTTAGAGGTAATCTACCAGCATTTGCGTGAAAAAAGAGTGAGGAACCATTTAGGAATAACCACCCTCAGTAGAACTGACCTGGATTTGTAGTCAGCAGGCCAGTCTAGCACAAGAGTGACGCCTTAGACCATTTGGGCACTGAAGCAGGTGCCAAGGTATCGGGCTGAAGTCTCTATTATTTACGTGATGTGAAGTTGAGCTAATCATTCGAGGGGTTCAATCTAAATGCCATCCCAGACACTAATAACCCTTAGTGTTCAGCTATTGACAAAATAAGAACTAAACATTTGGATAGGCTACTGAGCAATATTACGAGCATGACCTGCAATGAATGTAGCCTGTTGGAATAAGCACCGATGCCTCAAATCTCTACTTCCGGTTGTCATCGCTTCCGCTTGGAATCTGTCGGGCGTATCCTTACAATTGGAAAGATGTTATTCGATCCGTTAAGCCAGTTTGTTTCAATTATTGTTGGTTGATGGAAACAACAAAATCAACTCCTTTGATCTCGACTGTTTGAACCTTTGTGGGGGTGGGGGCTGTAAGGGTTTAGTATCTCTTTCAACATTTGGTGCCTTTAAAAGATGGTTGGAGGTCCATTTTATTTTATTTTATTTGTATTGGGTGGTTGAGAGGTCAGCGAGTATTTTGATGGTCTAAAAACTGTAATTTACAAATAATATCCAAATAAAATTAATCAAACTCTTTTGGGCATTTAAATGTGTTTTAGTTTCATTTAAAAGTCTCGTTTGTCCTCTCGTCGGCCTCGATGGTCTCAGGGCAAATTACTCGCCTCAGGATCCGATGTTTGTGGGTTCAAACCCAGCCAGGGTCGACGGATATTTTTTGAGCGATAAAAATCCGTAGCACAATTTCCTTCGGAGGGAAGTAAAGCCGTCGCGACCATGTCCAATGAGCCATGTAAAAGAACTCTGGTGGAAATGTGGAAATACATTTGCTGGCAAAATTGGTGGGCCCTTTCGCTCTCGCTCAAAGAAATTCTCGTGTGCTAATATGATCACTCGTTTCAGAAAGTGCACGTTAAATACCGCAAGTAAATAAAAATATATATAAAAAAGATGTAATACTAATCCGCCTAACAAATATGTTTAGTCACTTCTTCAAAGCGAATGAATACGAACTTGTTTAGGTAACTTTTCAACAAAGCATAAGCTACCGTGGATTGACTATGCCAGGACTTTTATCGCACCACGTGACATCTGACTCCTTAGATCATTATCTAGGTTGGTAATGCGGCTGTGTAGTGAGCTAAGGCTTCCAGGTTGGATTCTTGGAGGTGACTGAAAAATGTATCATTGGTGAAACTGGAGTTTATTCCTAAATAGCGATGAGTTAGGTGGCTGGAGGGGACTTAGTTGTCTTAGGGGAGTTAGTTAGTTTGTAAGTCGTTTGTTAACATAATCTGTTGGTTCTGAAATTGCACTTTAAATTATGCATGTGTTCAATAAAACAAGTAAGAGTTACACACTTAAGACTTTATCGAGGCAGGAATCAAAGTCCCAGATAGGGTTGGAGACATAAGGCTTTAACAATCTTACTCACCGGTAAGGTTATCTACGAATTAAAGTTACAATAATGTTTTTATTAAAAAAACTAAATTAAAGTTAATGAACACGAGAGACTGGAACAGACAACGAGAAAAGAAATGTATGATTTCGACCCAAATTAAATCTACCAACAACCTCTTATCATGGTCTTTAAGAGCTCAATATTTATTGAAATTAAGATTATTATTATTATTATTATTATTATTATTACTATTATTACTATTATTATTAGCACCGCGTCTTACTACCCGTTCGGGTTATGCGCAATTACGCTAATATATTATAATGGTAGGGTGATTGTGAGATGAAATGGAGGACCTACAGTTTAAGTGGAATCCGAACCACGGTGGAGGCCTGGCATTCCACACACTCACAAGTTGTGATTAATACACGTCTTGTCAGAGGTGGAGGAAGGGTTTGGCAATCAGAAGTTAAGAGATAAATTGTAAAGTTACTTTCCCAGAAGGAACAGAAAACTGACTCAATTATCACAAATCATGGTAGCCTATAATTTTGTTTTGAACATTAAGTTACACGATTGTATGGGCTTACTTTTCGATCTACTCAAGTTCACAATTTGTTGACAAGAACTGTGACATGAAACCCTAAACACACAAACGCCTTGTTAACCTCTTGTGTTCTGTCCTAGTTTAGGTAAAGTTAAATCATAATCCTATTTTACAAACTTCACTTATCTGTAAGGTCCTTGGTTCGTAATTCACCCCACGGATAAAATCTAACTTAAAATAATACAGCTTGAAATCAGACGTAACATCCTGATGATGTTTTTTGTATTAGATTTTAGAAATCTGTGAAATAATGCTGTCGAATTAAAATATAACAAAATATAACAAATTGAATAATATTTATTTTTATATGACAAAAATATTTTTAACTACTCTCAATTTATCTGTTATCAAATGAAAAATGCAGACAACTGCACTTCGATGTCATTTCTGAATTGAGGAAAATCATGTAACAAAATTCCCGATAAATCGCTCTGAGGTGGACTCAATTTCGACTAGAAACAGACAAGTAAAAATAGTGTCATAAATTTGTAGCTCGTAGTAATACATTGAAGATTAACTTTACAAGAGGGTGACCTGGTGGTCTAGGGGTAAGGTGTCAGATCTCTGTGCTCGGGGTCTGGGCCTCAATCCTCGGTCCCGGCACAGATTTATCTGATTGCCAAACCCTTCCTTCACCTCTGACAAGACGTGTATTAATCACAACTTGTGAATGTGTGGAATGCCAGGCCTAACGTGGTTTGGATTCCACGTTAAACTGTAGGTCCTCCATTTCATTTCACAATAACCCTACCATTACACATTAGCGTAAGTGCGTATAACCCGAACGGGTAGTAAGACGCGGTGATAATAATAATAATAATAACTTTACAAGGACTAGCTTAATGAATGGCTACAGAGCACCAAGGCAAACCAACAAATAAACAACCAAGGTATGTGATGAAAAGTAAACAATAAAGGAATCTGACCCAAAAAAATTACGTATCGCATTTTCATCCATCACTCTAATTATTGCGTTTAAGACAATGGCCTTTGGTGACTTATTCTGGGAGAAGGATACGAGGATGATTGCGGCAACATAAGCGTTAAAAGAGGGCGAGAAAATCAAATTGTTGAGAGCTACATCCCCAATGCACCCGGCTGATACTAGAATCTCCACTTCCCAGTCACCAGAATTTCTTTTAGTGCCACGTCTTACTATCTGTTTGGGTTGTGCACATATGTAGACTACTAGTTACGCTAGTGTGTTAGAGGTGAGGAAGGTTGCATTTAGAGGAAGTGGACTCGCATTTGTTTGGAGGGAAAGTGGAAAACCATCTAGGAAAAGCCACCCCCCCAGTACACCCGACCGTGATTATAACCCCCAATCTCCCCTTTTTGGCAGTTTGGTATGTTGCGGAGTGATTCTTTATACCAAGTACAAGTACTTTATTTATGAAAGTGATGATTGTGATTTCAAAATTTATTTTTTTTTCAGATGAATTTCATTGAACCAAGTACACGTTTAACCCATTAGTTGGCACGATGTCACGTAATTAAGGACACTGAGTGTGTGAAAAAGATTGAAAAACTCTTAAAAACACTAAGGACACTCCGTGCGTTTACGGGGTATCTATAGTGTCCATTTCTCATAGGAAGGGCCATATGACAGCTAGACAAGCTACTAGATATACTCTCACTTATTCATACAAGTCGTGTAATCTGCAGCTGTTTCTTTTGATAGATAGTATACATTTTGTTCGCAACAAACATGTTTGCGTTTTCTAAATGATTCTTTTATGAAAATTGGACTATAGTTTTCTTTAGTCTGCGCTGAATTCACCCCCTGCTCAAAAGTTCACTCCAAGTTGGGATGCAACGGAATCGAGAAATTAGAAGGGTTTATTCCAAAAACGAACTTGTCAAAATTACAACTTTTTCAGGAAACACAAAAATGTGTGCCCCTTCATGTGGGTGCTGTAATTAATCTGTTTTTTTTCTTTAAAAGGGATTACCAAAAGTGGTATTTTTGGTTGCATTTCAGTTTAATACATTTAATATTGACCAGAAAAAAAATAGTTTGATTTGACAAGTGTTGTTCTTGTGGAATACTTAGTAAAAAGCACATATTTTGTAGGAGCTATTTTTACATACAAAAACATAATTTAACTTAAAATTAGGGTTAGATATCTTATTCCAAAAACCACATGGGGGGACTTATTAAACCCCAGATACCAAGTCTTAGCACAATCGGTTATAGAGTGTCGACTCTAGCTCGAGGTACAGACAGACCGCATTACGAAAACAAATTTTTCTGTTTCAGGGGGTCATCTAATATTATACTCTATTGTAAAACAGATTTTTACAACACGTTAATACATCATTAAAATATGGTCAAAAGTTATTAGAACGTAGCAGGGACTGGAATGGAGAATTTTTCTGCAAAAACAACACTTGTCATTGACAAATGCGGTTTTTGTGGGAGTTCTCCATGACGGAAGTGTTGTTTTTGTAGAATCACTGATCTAAGCCCTAGCAGTTTTTATATGAAAAGACACTATTTTTGTGAAAATGTTTGTTCCAAACTGTAGACAAGACTATAAAGAACATATATACAAATAAATTCATTTTGGCAAAAAATTGACAAGTGTCGTTTTTGCAATAAGCCCTTATAATATCTGCAGTTTTCAAGTAAAAAAAATTTTTTGACAAAATAAATAGATATTGTTTCAATAAATAATTTCAGTATAATTTTCAACACATTTTAATCTCGACCATTGTTGAATATGTGTCACGAACACAATGGAATTTGAACAGGAACTTTTTAAATGGAGGGAAAAAAGTTCAAGTGCCACTGTACTCGTGACAAACCATTATTACAATAATGTTTCGGATTACAATGTGTAGAAAATTAAGCTAAACTATCCACTGAATCAATGTTTTGTTTAAGTTGTCTAAAAAACCCGCTTAGGTGACCGCGTGGTCTAACGCGCTACTCTCGTGTTGGACTAGACTTTCAATGATGGGGAGATCGGGGTTGATCCCGTCATGGTGCACTGAGGTTTTTTCCCCTAAATAATTTTCCACTCTTCTTCCACGCAAATGCGGATGCACTTCCCTCAATTAAACCACCTAATTCCTAAACCATAGTGTAATTAATACATATGCATAAACCCGAACTGGTAGTAGGCCTGAGACGTGGTACTAAAAAAAATTTGCTAAAAAAGTCAAATGGACCCTAGCTCATAGTCCCACGTGGCGTTAATCCTCAAATGGGGACTGGGAAATCGAACTAAATAAATAGCCAAACTATTAGATTTGATAAATAAGGTTATAGCCACATATAAATATCATATTATTTAAATTGAAAATTAACCTGAGCACAGGAATCGAACCCGGGACCTTGGGCTCAGAACACCAATGCTCTAACCACTGAGCTATCCAGGATCGTAACATGCCCATGGTCATTCTTCTCTCATATTTTCAGCCAGTCTGTGATATCGCATTCCTACATTTGCCAACATAAAGCGCTCCTGAGTCGAAGGTGGTTGCGTTATCTGACACTCGTGATCTTAATTGATCACTAATATTATGTAGATGATGATTTCTGCACGTCCATCACAGAATCTGCCTTAAAATATGAGTGAAGAATGACCCTGAGCATGGTAAGATTCCTTTATAGCTCACTGGTTAGAGCATTGGCGTAGTAAGCCAAAGGTACTGGGTTCAATTCCTGTGTCCAGGAGTCGTTTTTCAATATAAATAAAATAATAGCTTGGCGCTTTAGTCCATCATTAATAAATACCGTTTGCGCTAGCAAAACCAGCTGAGTTTGGTGCGCACATTCCGTTCCGTTGCATTGCCCCCTTCTGGAATCCGTGTAAAGGATCGTTGAAGAGAGTGCATGCATGTTTCTGGTGTCGTTGACTCTGAAACGGGCGAGATTTCTCCGACGTTTGGAGCAGGTGAAATCTCGGCAGGACGGGCCGGACCACCAAGCACACACTTGAAAGTTGCGACTGCGCCTCCCCTCGGGGCAACTTTACTTGTATCTACACTGACGGGCACCCGTCGAGGTGTGGCGGGATTCCATTCCTTCGTAGAAACTTTTCCATCCACGTCAGCGAACGTTCGATTACTCTGCCAGCCGTTACAACATCGCGTAGACATAATGGGCTAAATGTAAGGCACATGTTGTAGTCTTGCTGGCCAATAATTGGGGAAGTTGGGGTTCGAATCCCGAGGGTGTTTATTTTTTCCTAAATGGCTTCCACTCTCCCTCCAAGCCAACGCTGAGCAAATAAAACAACGCAATATACCTTTTAAACAAACATAAAAACTCAGACCCTCAGCCGTCAACACGTCACTGTGAAAGGCTGAACCCTAATTATTTACCAATTATATATTTTTCAGCCTCATAGAGAATCGAGACAAGACCCTTAGCTTGGTGGTATTAGTGTACACGCGCTATTGAGTCGGCTAAAAAGTCATAAAACATTAGGATGATAAAACAAACGTTATACTAGAATTTTATCCATACTTTAATTTTAAGACAAACACAAACAAAAACACACGACTTGTTAAATGGGATCTAGCCCTATTTAATCGTGATAAGTGTTTGGAATTTTTTTTCTCTCTTTAGCGTCATATCTTCCTGGCTACACACATTTTAACTAGGTACGATTTTAGGATAGGTTTGAGCTCGGAAGGATAGTACAGTAGCCCCACGGCTTCTTTGGTGCTGACTGACAGCTCACAGCTCACAGCTGACGGCTTTGTAAAGCTACCAGACCAAATTATGTATCTCTACGCCGAACCATATGATCTGCAAAAAAAATGTGTTTAGCAGCTGTCACTTCTGACAGTCAAAATTTAGGTATATACCTAAATGTTGACTGTCAGAAGTCAGCTGTGAACTGTCAGTCAGCACCAAAGAAGACATGGGGCTACTGTAGAGGGAATGTGTCCACATGTAAATGGAGGTTGAATGGAAAACCATTTAATAAAATTCACACTAAATATACGGCTGAGATTCGAACCCCGGTCACTGCATCACCTGCAAACTAAGACTAGACGAGCTTGACATTTAGTCCACGTGCCCACCGATGCTGTTTGGAGGCAGCTGGGACTATTCCACATAATGCTTTGATCAGTAGGTAGACACGCGCACCACCTACTTAGCTTAGACATCTTGCAGATGTTTCTATATCAGTTGGCAATGGTGGCTGTGTTAGGCATATCTAATACTGTAACCACACATATATGTAAGACAATGCGACATTAGGTTCGTCGGTATTTCCGGTGTAGAAAGTGACCTTCATAAGACACCTGCATGCGCGTGTAGGCTTACGCTACTAGTTTCTCTGGCGAGTTCGATTATTCGCCCGGAGGAGTAACATCACATCCAAAACAAGTCGACTGAATTAATCATCTGATGTAATCCACCATTAACTAGAGACACAAAGCTATTTCTACCAGGGAGTCGAGCCGGAACCAATAGCCGAAATTAACAGTTATTCTCAAGGAACCGGAACCGGAACCCTAGTAACACAATTCTAAAGAGCCGGAATCGGAACCGTTAAATAATGTTAGATTCATAAAGGTTCTTAAAGGTTCCTAGTTTTACAGAAATGTATATCATTTTAATAAGCTGCACACATTTTTTCCCCCTTAGCTTAATTTAATTTTGAAATGTTTTCCCTTTTCTCAGTAAGTTCTGAATTTAATTTAATTTACTATTTTGTTTGAAACATCTTTTATAAGGGAATTTAAATTTTAAATTCTTTCACTCAAGTTGAGATTAGGAAGTAGCTCAGTGAATGTGTTCTTATGTACAGTTCAGAGGTGATTATTTTTGTTGTTAGTAAGTGGTTTAAATTATATGTTGGGGCGCGTTAAAGAAAACCCAGTTCGGAAGTTTTTTCGACGATAAGATTGACGATGACAGATCAAGATTCAATTTAAAAGATGCAATATTGTTATTAAGGTACGTTATCATATTTTTTTAAATCTAGTAATACTTTTGATCAGAGTGCTATTTCCAAAGTGGTTTTCCGCTCTCCCTCCACGCAAAAGTGGATACACTTCCTCTAAATATAAAAATATAGCCTTCCTCTTTCATCAAAAACCATGGTTGAAATTAGTACATTAACGTAGCCCAAACGGATAGAAAGACGCTTCGCAAAAAAGAAAATTAAAACTTTTTAAAATGAAAGAACTGGGACCAGAACCGGAACACTATCAAGAACCGATAAGAACCTGAACCTTTATTGTGCTCTAACCGGAATCAGGACTTTTAAAATGTTTGTTTGGAGAACAGGAACCGGAACAAGAACCGATACAAATTTCGGTTTGACTCCCTGCTTTCTACTCGATTATTGTTAGTGATTACCAATGAGGTATTTATTATTATTATTATTATTTAGCACCCGTCTTACTACCCGTTCGGGTTATACGCTTAAGTACTAATTACATTAATGGATTAAGAATTGGGAAGATTAAAATTAAAGGAAGTTAACCTTAATTTGCATGTAGGGAGAGTGTAAAACCATTAGAAAAAACCACCCCCAGTTCACCCACCGAGATTCGAACCTCAATCTCCCCGTTCTCAGCATTCAAGCTCAACACGACTAGCGCGTTATCTAACTACGCCATTAAGGCGGTTAATTAGGTATTTAACTTGCATTTTCTGAATAGACTGATTCTTAAGGCACACGACACAGTAGACATACAAAACTTGAACTTGCTTCAGTGGTCGAATGATACGTGTCACTCTCTCCAAATAACGAGCTACAGATGACAGTGAGATCGGGGTTTGAATCCCGGTTGGGTGTACTCAGGGTGGTTTTCCACCCCGTTTACACGAAAATGTGGGTTCACTTTATCTAAATTCAACCTTTCTCTTCCCTAACACGTTAGCGTGATTAGTATATGCGTATAAACCAAACTGGTAGTAGGATGCGGTGTAAAAAAGACTTGTCTCACCTGCGACTAGGATGAACTCTGGGTAGTCACACATGTAAGCTGTGACGTGTGTCTGGTTTGGCAAGGTCACATTCCGCCAAGGATGTGTGGGTGGTACATCACCTCTACAGAGAAGTGGAGAGTCACGAAATATTGGATGCGCCCACGATGTTTGTTTTGCTTCATGTATAGTCATTTCTTGCTCTTTTAGCTCACACCGCCAACAGTGAGCACGTAGATCAAAGGTGTCAGTCTCGTTTTGTCTGGTTTGCCGGTTTGGGTAAGCCCGATTTGGTGGTCGAATGGCTTTTAAGGCATAGGTTCCCAAACTTTTTGAATGGCGTACTACCCCAAAAATCTCTGTAATTTGTACTACCACCAAGATAAACCTAAATATTTACTCTTTCCTTATATTTTTAATTGTGGGCCAGGGGTATAATAACACAGACTGCGAGGCTGCACCGACTGTCTGAGCTTGAATCAGTGTTGACACCCCTCCAACCACTGTTAAATCAGTGTTACCACCCCTACAACCACTGTTAAAGTCTGTTTTACTTTTGTACTTACTTAGCACCGCGTCTTACTACCCAGTCGGGTTATACGCTTAAGTAATAATTACGCCAATGGGTTAGGAATTGGGAAGGTTGACTAGATTAAGTGAGCCCGCATTTGCGTGGAGGGAGAGTGGAAATTTTTTAGGAAAAATCACCCTCAGTTCACCCGAGAGAGATCCGAACCTTGATCTTCCCGTCCTCGGCAGTCTACCTCAACACGAAACTAGTTCGTCAGCTAACTACGCCATTGAGGCGGATTGTTTTACTTTTGGTTATACTTGGTCGTAATATACAGCATCTATAAGATTTTATCAGGTTCTATCTTTTTTCGACTTTAATTTGATTGTTTTGGTTGGCTTCTCACGGCGTACCACTGGTGGTATGCGTACCTCAGTTTGGGAACCACTGGTTTAAGGCATCGCTATTGCAATCGACTGGTCTGCCAATGATGGGAAAATAGGGGCTCGACTCCCGGTTAGATATACTGAGGGTAGCTTTCCTAAATTGTTTTCTACTCTCACTCCACGCAAATGTGGGTACATTTCATATAAATCCAACCTTTCTCGTCCCTAACACATCAACGTAATTAGTATATATGCGTATAACCCGAAGGGGAAGGAAGACGTGGCGCCCAAAAAAATTGGGGCTATTGGCAACTTATCCTAAGGGAGATTATAAGGGTACCTGGTGGAAAGCCTTCCGCATCAATGTGGAGAGAACATGATCAAACCACATTGAAAATTTGACCCGTCCAGGATTCGGTTCCCAACCTTCCCGTCAGCGTTAGTAAAGTGTAAAGCGAGTCTTAATGCTTTAAACCATTTGTCCACCGTAAAGAGTATTTGTTAGTTCAACAGTATTGCTAATTTGTGGTTTAGTAGGAATTCTTATTCAAACTTTGTTTTGGTGGTAATCCTAAAGTTTAAAAAGAAAAAAAAAAATGCTATTTAAGAGAGCCATCAATACATAAATTGATTGTAAAGTTGCCCAGGAATCCCTTGCAACAAACTTTATTTAGAACACACAACTTTTGTATTTTAGTGATTGTGCTTGGATACGATGATCCATGCACACGGCCTCTTGGGTAGTCAAATCACGAACCTTCATAAAAGAAAATAGGAGACGATGAAGCAGTAAAATGCATGACCATGAGATTTGATTAATATTCAAGGCCATCATGATCAGGGATTCCAGCTTGTTTGGTTCTGAAACATTTATTGCTGGTTCGAGGGAAGATACTCTCAGATATTCATGATCTTATCTTTATTTCCATCTGTTTAATACTCTTTATATAATAGGGTTATCTGGAAAAAAAAATGTGTGCTGAAAAATTTAAATCTTGTATTCTGAAATATTACTTTTAGCTTGTATTGGTAAAATATAGACACCACACTGTTTAAGTAAGTCTTAAAGCTCTTTACACTTGACCGATGTTTTCGTACGTAATTCACTACTGAATTCACTACCAGTCAACTACTATCAAGTGAATGACCAATTAATATCAAGATGACTATTTGTTAAATAAGTAACCATAGCCTGCTATGCTAGACTGCCGATGACAGGGAGATCGGGGTTCGAATCCCGGTTGGGTTTACTGAGGGTGGTTTTACCTCAAAGTTTTCCATTCTCCCTCTACGCAAGTGCGGGTACACATTCTATAAATTCAACCATACACATATCAAACTCACTAGCGTAATTAGTATATATGCATATAACCTGAACAGGTAGTAGGACGTGACGCTAAACATAAAATAAAAGTAACTATCATGGAAAACTGTGCCTAATTTGTTAGTATCGCAGGTTGTAGTTTTCATTGTCACAGGCGCAAATTGAGCAGTGATTTCCCTGCCTTTCAAGCAAAAGTAAAACTAAATATCTTTGTTTTGAAAGGAAGGTTTATTGTAAGTGCTTTTAATTACATGTATTTTATAGAAATATAAATTTATAATTTTAGTCGAGAGTGTGGGGGACGTGAGAAAAGGGCAGAATTTTTCCAGTTTTTATAGTGAAACATTTTTTTGGCTAAAATAAATAAAGTATTTCTCCAGTAGAAACATAGTGTTTAATTTTCTTCATATTGTGGTATCTACAGTTGTTGAATATCTACCATGAGTATAGCAGCATTATATGCAAGGCCGTAGCCAGCCAATAATTTCAGGGGGGTTTGGTGGGCCCATCTCCCAATTGACGGAGGCTAGAAAAAAATTCTAAATAAAAAACTGTTCTAGAAGCTATCTGAAGTGTTTTTTATGGCAACTCTACCCCTAACTATCGGAGGCTAGGACACATTCTAATTATTAAACGGCTTTAGAAGCTCTCTAAAGTGTTTTTTATGGTAACATAACACCATAACTGCCGAAGGCTAGAAAAAATTCTAAATAATAAACATCTCTGGAAGCTCTCTGAAGTGCTTTTTATGGTAGCACAGACCCTTATTTGTACTTTTACCTTAGTTTTGATATTGTTTGAACCATAAATAAAGCCATATATATTTTTTTCATAAAATTTCGGGGGGGGGGGGGGGTTTGAACCCCGAAACCCCCCCCCCCCTGACTACGGCCTTGATTATATGATAAACTTTTTAAACTAAGAGAAAAAGTTGCCATTAAATTTCAGAATAACCATGGCAGATATTCAACAACTGTTGAGATCATTGTGTGAATAAAATTAAGCTACGTTTCTAATTGGATTAAAATTTTTTTTTTTGACCGAGCCCGCCTTGGTGGCTTAGTTTGCTAATGCGCTAGTTTCGCGTTTAGCTAGAGTGCTGAGGACAGGGAGATCGAGGTTCAAATCTTGCTAGGGTGAACTGGGGGTGGTTTTCCCTAAATGGCTTTCCAATCTCCCTCCACGCAAATGTAGGTTCACTTCCTCTAAATTCAACCTTACCAACACCTAACCCATTAGTGTAATTAGTACTTAAGCGTATAAACCGAACGGGTAGTAAGACACGGTGCTAATAAATAAATATTTTGACCGAAAAAATATGTTGCTATAAAAACTACAAAAATACTATCCTTTCACGTTCCCTACACTCACATCTTAAAAAATTTGTTTTTTCAAAAATAAACATTAAAATTTAATTCATGCATACACAAAACATTTTCTAAAGATAATTATTATATTTTTGTTGGTAGCCCTAACTGTTCTCAAGACAAGTATGAACACTATGACCACGTGAATACACGTCGTATTTTTCGTAGTAGCTACTTCATTGGTTATTTCGTGTTAGTTATCACCACTATTTGTATATTAGTTTCTCTACTGAATTAAGTACAAAAACATCTCACGCGTGAATGGGGTGGTGTATGTTCGACTCCTTAGTTCAGCTGGTAGCGTGTCTTGTCTATTGGAAGTTGATTCATTAAATGTAAAAAAAAAACTATCATTTGTGAAATTTGCCGTGAAACTGCACATTTTATGTTGTAGAGTTAAGGTATTACTATTAGAACCGCGTCTTACTACCCATTCAGGTTGTACGCACTTACGCTAATGTGTAATGGTAGGGTGATTTTGAGATGAAATGGAGGACCTACAGTTTAACGTGGGATCCGAACCACGGTGGAGACCTGGCATTCCACACATTCACATGTTGTGATAAATACACGTCTTGTCAGAGGTGAAGGAAGGATTTGGCCATCAGATATATCTGTGCCAGGACCGAGGATTGAACCCCAGACCCCCAGCACAGACGTCTGACACCTTACCCCTAGACCATAGAGTTAAGCTAGTTTGTAGGTTTTGCGATTATGTAATCACTCTATTCAGAAAGTGTACGCTAAATATCCTATTGGTAATAAAACACTATTGTAGAAGCGCATGTGTAAAAAATGAGTCTGACCTCGTCACGTCATTAACAAAATAATGAAGGGGTAGATAAGCTGTGCAACCGATCATAATTTTGTGTGCAATGTTTTTATAGCCACAATGAAATGGTAATATTTTTTTAAAATCTTATTTTATTGTAACAGTGTGTTAATGTAGCATTTGTAAAACAAATGTATCCGTTTTAGGACAAATTATTCATTGTCTTGTTAAAGGTAGGTCTGAAAACAGCTGAACCATAAAACAAAACACGATCTTTTAAATTTCAAGTCGAAGCAAAATGAAACTTTAAAGACGTGTTTTTCCTTCAAAAAAGATAGCTAACTTAACACTAGATCGAAATAAATATTGAAAGTCGTAAACTGTTACTGATTCACGGAAGAGATTTTACCAAACCGTTAAATTAACAATATTATAGAAGTATCTCGTAACTTCCACGTTGCGTTACTTGCTGAACTTAATTTTTACACGAGTGGGTGAGTATGCAAACACTCTTGACATCGCAAATGAGTCGAATTGACACATATTTTATTTTAGTTTGTTTGATCATAAAACAGTAATATCGACATTTTAAATGTTGAGCTTCTGATAACAGATTCACACCAAACAACGTTATACTCATCAGGTATAAAATACGTTCATAGGAGCAAGCCATTATACAAGACTATCAACTTGGGGCTACCCGTATTGGTGGCCGCGTGGTCTAAAGCGTCACTCACGCAATAAACTAGATTGTCGATGATTAGATCGGAGTTTGATCACGGTCGGGTGTACTGAGGATGTTTTTCCTCAATCGTTTCCCACTCTCTCTCGCTACGCAAATATGGCTAAACTTCTCTAAATTTAAACCTACTCATCCCTAAACCATTAGCGTAATTATTACCTAGGCGTGTAGCCCAAACGGGTAGTTAGTTAGGCGTGGTGCTAAAACCAATAAACTCGGGATGATCCATGTTGGATAAAACTTTGGTAGTAAGCAAACCACTAGATTTGTAGGATATAGGCCTAGTTTTAAAGGTAGTTTGCGATGCCTTATGAAAAGAGACTAATGTCTTTAACCTAAAGGGTTACCTACACTTTGAGCGCTCTAGTGGAGAATAAAGCTAGTTTAAAAGTAAGTTTGGAATAGGAAGCACTCTCTCGGCATTGTTTTGTTTTCCTTCGACCAAAGATAGGTACAATTACTTCGAGCTACGCTGTAGTACGTTAGAAAAACACATCAAGACTAGAAAATACATTCACTTCCAAGGTTAGATCGTGTTGCGCTTATAAAATCCTGCCTGATGTGAGGTTAGATCGTGCCACGCTTGTAAAATCCTGCCTGATGTGAGGTTAGATCGTGCCATGCCCGTAAAATCATGTCTGATTTGAGGTTAGATCGTGCCATGCCGTAAAATCATGCCTGATGTGAGGTTATATTGTGCCACGCCTGTAAAATCATGCCTGATGTGAGGTTATATCGTGCCACCCTGTAAAATCATGCATGATGTGAGGTTGTATCGTGCCACGCCTGTAAAATCATGCATGATGTGAGGTTGTATGTGTCATGCCCGTAAAATCCCCCTGATGTGAGTAGATCGGCAAGCCTGTAAAATCCTGCTTATGTGAGGATATATCGGGCAAGCCTGTAAAATCCTGCTATGTGAGATATATCATGCAATGCCTGTAAAATCCTGCTTATGTGAGGATATATCATGCCATGCCTGTAAAATCCTGCCTAATTCAAGGTTTGATTACTCCTCGTCAGCAAAAGCCTGCCGGTCGCGAGGTTATATTTGCGGTATAGTTCAATCCCACCAGTTTCGAGGTTAGGTTTGCCCCACCACGGAATCCTGCCTGGTAGGGAGTATAGTGTTCTAGTCTGGCGCTGGATGGCACAATCAAGGTTGGCTAATTTGCCACGCACCTCCAAGATATCGTGGGCCGCCAAGAATCCAGGTTATGACTGACTTTAAGGCGCAGAATATATTGTTCACAACTGGGTGTGACTAATGCTTTCTTCGCAATGAAATGCGTCTATTGTTTTACAGTAAAGGACGGGGAGCATGAAATTGGCAGCCATCAAATGGCTTGAGGTGATATTTAGTTGTGTACATTGGAGCTTCATTTTTGTTTACTTTAGATTATCTGAAGGACGTGCGCTTTTGTTCAGCATTAGGGCACGTGTACGTGACTTATGTATGTGTAAAAACATAAGAATCAGACATAACGCAGTGAATATAAGGTTTTATGGCCGTCGAGTTATAAACGTGGGTGAATGTGCCGGATTCCCTCTCAACCGGGCTTTCTTTCTGGTACTAAGACTGGTACAGGGTATTCTAGTTTACCTTCTTAATCATTATTATTATTAGCACCGCGTCTTACTACCCGTTCGGTTATACCCACTTACGCTAATGTGTAATGGTAGGGTGATTGTGAGATGAAATGGAGGACCTACAGTTTAACGTGGGATCCGAACCAATGTGGAGGCCTGGCATTCCACACATTCACAAGTTGTGATTAATACACATCTTGTCAGAGGTGAAGGAAGGGTTTGGCAATCAGATAAATCTGTGCCGGGACCGAGGATTGAACCCCGGACGCCAGCATAGAAGTCTGACACCTTACCCCTAGACCACCAGGTCACCACCTTCTTAATCCTGTCCCTCATAGAGATTTTTAGGCATTTGAAGATGTTAATACAGATGTGTGTTTTTATGGACATGAGCCTGTATTACCCATTCTGAACCCCCATTCATATATTTCAACTAACATTATGCCAACACATTGAGTTTAAAAAAACCACACAAGTCCCCACCGAGGCACTGGGCGGAGTTAATTTCAAAGATTAATATGACAATTTTCAAGTTTTATAACGTATTCTTAATAATAGTTAGCAAAATTGTGGATTTCAGTTGTTGAAAAGTATTTTTTAACTATTCATTAGGTTTCATATACGGGTATTTGGCTTCGTAAAATATAATATGTTAGTCTTTATCTCAAAAATGTATTTTCAGACACACAAATGATATTTTAATTTGCTCAAATGAAATAAAATCATATTTAATCCTTGATTTCATATCACTATATTTATTAATATTTTAATTATTTTATTTTATTAGAGATGTATATTGAATTGATTTGCCAATATTATGTCACAGAATCTACTATGTAGACGATCATTATTTGTGTCACGAGGTAAAATAAATGTTTTGGAAATAGCTGAGTTAGATAATAGTTCGAAATTAAATAATCCAAAATAAGATGACTGTTGTTAGTCCTCGATTTTCGGGGACAGTACCTGAAATAAGACTTGTGCCCCAAATTGAATAAATTGTCTTTTTATTTGTTAAATAAATTAATACAATTTAAAATGTACATAAATTAAATAGAAATATTTTAATTAATTAAATGATAAACAAGTATATTTATAAAATCTGGCAACAAATGCACTTCATCATAGCCAGCGACGAGTATTCCTCCCTGAATGCTGAATTCTTTCTTAATTTTTGGTTCTAACTACTGTGTGTAGGCTAAAACCATTATTGGAAACCATCCTCAATACAACCAACCAGGATTCAAACTCTTATCCCCCCCACCATCAGCAGTCAAGTCCACTGCAAGATTGACGCCTTTAGACCGGGAGGGTCCAACGTTTTCGTCCCATGGCCAAACCTGGTTATCAGTCCGAATATATATTTGGTAATTCCATCAATTAATATAGGCCTACGACTAACCCATAATAAACAATTATTTTCAATACTTTTATGTAAACTGTATTTTTGGTTGGTAGAATCTTTCGAATTTTACCACAAAAAAAGTTTATAAATTTTACAAAAATGTATTATTGATACATGAACACATACTTTCACAACACAACTAATCATTGTAAATACATATTTATACATATTTTTACTATTCAAATAAATGCATAATAAAATGCATTCATTATCTTTCTAAATAATATTTTTTATTTGAATCATAATTATTATTTAACATCTTCCAACAAAGGTCTCCCTTTAAATTTTCTCCAGTATAGCATGTAGGACCACATTTTCAACAGTTTTGGCCTGGGTGCCATTTGGACCACACTGGGTTAGACCATGTGGCCACCAAAGCGGATTGTAGGCATGTTCACACACTACCTTCATGTATCCCTTACATTTTATATAGATCACTACATTTCATAGGGCTAATTTGTTGACATTGTCCAATAACACGAATAATATATATACTATATATATATGTTATTGACATGTATATATTATATCAATATATATATATATATAAATATATATTTTTACAATATATATATATAAGTATATATATACAATATATATACTATATATGTATATATATGTATATATATACATATTATAACAAAACATAACTACGGCAACTGCCTTCTCCAACTCACATTAGTCTGTCCCTGAAAATGGAAAAAAAAAAAAAAATCACTTTAATCTAGGAAAACATACAATCGACTAAAGCTGGTCACTTTTTCCAAAAGTTCTGAAACAAAGATAACGTTCTGCCGTAAACGGCCCTTCAATCCCGCAAGATGATGTCCGGTTTGTCCAGTGGAGTCAGAAATTTGTCCACTTAGTATCTGCCAACTAGTTGTGTTCGTGTCAGCAACCGGTCGCACGCTCCAAACAAACCGGCCCACCTTGAAGGTTGGAAGCCACCACGAAATGTCACTAGCGCACCCCCCCCCCTCCTCTATATTCCCCCTCTCCCCTCTCTTTTAGTTGATATCCTGATGTATGTGTGATTTACTTTTGACACAAATTACTCTGGTATGTAATAAGTAACAACTAGTGTTATCATTGCAAATTATTCTTACATTTGAAATAAACTTTTATAGCTTTGTCTTTTTTTTAATAAGTTAATCGATTAATTCAGAGAGATTTTGATAAACTGGATATGTGTTTGAAGAATGCATGACTTATGTAGTTAAAGGTTGAGGTGGAAAAGTGATAAAAGTATTTCAAATATTAATATACACAAGAAAAGTTTATTTTAAAAGGCACATACTACACAATTGAAGAGAAAATTAATTAGGGACAAAACAAAGGATATGCAAATTTTCTTTTTGCCATTAAAAATATATATAATTAATGCTATGTTGCCACTTTTTTTTTTCAATTTTCCTAGAACTGGTCCTACAGGCTGTGAGCATTTAATTACACTAATGGGATAAGGATGAGAAAGGTAGAATTTAAAGAAAAAAATCTTAAATTAGGTCTACACCCAACTGAAATTCAAACCCCGACCTCCCCGTCACCAACAAACCAGACTAGACAAAATTTACCTTTAGACCAATGCGGGTCTATTTTATCCTAAAACAAAATGAGATCGTTCACAGCTGTTCAATTTGGTAGCGCTTCACGCACAAAGATAGTACCGAAATAAACAGCTAATACCTTTAAATGTTATGTAATTTTATCTATCGTGTTATTATTTCTCACGTGTTTATTCTGAGCTGAATAACATTTTGTTTTATTTCTCTCGGTTGCTAGGTCAGTGTTTTCATGGTCAAAGTAAACTTCTAATAAACCTGAAGTTCATGACTGCCAAAGAGTGGGAAACTTATGGAGAAAAAGTAGAGAAATCCTGATGTAGCACAAAAAGTTTTTGCGATACACCAAAGTTTTTTTTCCTGTAGATGGCCCCGTTAACTCGTCAGTTGTAGAATCTAGAGAAGTTTTATATAAAAAACAACAAGAAACACGAGGCGACGATACGCTTCACAACTCTTGAGCAGAGGTGTAGAAACCAGTTACGAGGCGTATTGACTGAGTAAGCAGTTTGTTTTAACTGTACTTGTGAATGATTCTCATATTCACTAACTACTTATTAATAATTAAAATATATTGCCATCCTCTTCGGTGGCTGCGTGGTCTAACGCGCTACTCTCGCAGTAGACTAGACTGCCAATGAAAGGGGAGATCGAGTTTGAATCTCGGTCGGGTGTACTGAGGGTGACTTTCAAAATTGGTTTTCCACTCTCCATGCAAATGTGAGTGCACTTCCTCTATATATTATTATATATATTGTTATTATATCAATCCCTAGAGTCATTAGCGTAATCAGTACATAAGCGTATAGAGCGAACAAGTAGTAAGACGTGATGTTATATATATCATTATATCATAAAATATATATATATATATATATATATATATATATATAGTATACGTATGATTGGTCAAATGGGGACCAGATGGGTTTGAACGTATTCCAGGTACAGTTTGGACCAGTTTTACGTACCCTGGCAATACTCAATGTGACGCCCTTGGTAGAAAATAAGACAAAGCCAGCCTTTCTAACCTACCAATGTCAATCAATGATCTCTTTATAGTAGTTATTCTGATAAAGAAGACCCTTTTCTTCCAGATAACCTTTTTTGTGTGCACTAAATCTCGTTACACGTTCGGGTTGTACACACATGGTAAGGTCATGTAATGGAGATGGAACAGGAGGAAATACAAAGAGAATAATGGAGATGAAGTAGTAGGAAAAAGACCGCAATGGAGATCAAGAAATAGATGGAGGAGCAGATAACACAAAGTGTACAAGTAAGAGGAGAAGAATAGATTAAGACGTCTAAAATGAACTTGCTATGTTTCTATAAGGTGACCTGGTGGTCTAGGGTAAGGTGTCGGACTTCTGTGCTGAGGGTCGGGTTCAATTCTCGTCCGGCACAGATTTATCTGATTGCCAAACCCTTCCTTCACCTCTGACAAGACGTACTTGTGAATGTGAGGAATGCCAGCCTCCACCGTGGTTCGGATTCCACGTTAAACTGTAGGTCCTCCATTTCATCTCACAATCACCCTACATTGCACATTAGCGTAAGTGCATATAACCCGAACGGGTATAGACGCGGTGCTAATAATAATAATAATAATAATAATATGTTTCTTATACGAGTAGATCCAAGTAATCATCTATCCATCTATCATTGTGTATGCCTTAAAATAAGAGTTATATGACCCTAAACAGAAGACGATACTGGGCAGCTCAGTTGTTTGAGAACTGACACACTAATTTAAAAAAACTGATTTGATTTTTATGTCCCGGTTTTATTTTTAAGTTTTTCCTTAATTGGGATTTAAAGTGAGTGTCCTTAACGAGCCGACTGATTATATAGGCACACACGTGTCAAATTAAACTTAATTCTATAGCAGGCACAACACTCAGCCCCACGACCATTAATTCATCACTCTGAAAGGGGGAGGCCCAATTTCTTGTGATCAATTTTCCAACCATGACAGAAATCGAGCCCTGGAATCTTGATTCATTAAGCAATTGCGCTGCCGATTGAGCTAAGAAATAGGACATTAAAGCATGTAAATTTAGTGTTCAAAGATTGCAAGTAAAACTAATGTTCTACAATAACGTAACGTGACGATATTTTAAGCAACATTAAACTTGTGGTTTACACTTAAAACATTACCTTAAAGATCGTGACTCTTGATATCCTTCAAACTTGTGGAAAAGTTGACTCAAGGTCTACTATCTCACAACATTTGGGAATCTGAGAGATTATTATTGGTTGTATTTGATACATCATAAGCCTACTGATCCAAAGGCCCCGGGTTCGTTTTACAACGAAAGTCAATAGCGGATCATTTTGCTATCGTACTAGTTCTTTTTAACTAACTAAATTATTATTATTATTAATATAATAATAATATTTAGCACCTCGTCTTATTACCCGTTCGGGTTATACGCTTAAGTATTAATTACACCAATGGGTTAGGAATTGGGAAGGTTGAATTTGGAATCAATGATCCGCATTTGCGTGGAGGGAGAGTGGAAAACAATTTAGGAACCCACCAAGTTCACCCAACCGAGATTCGAACTTTGATCTCCCCGTCCTCGGCAGCCTTGCTCAACTTGAAACTAGCGCGTTAGTTAATTACGCCACCGAGGCGGGTACTAATTAGATAAATGGTCTGGGATCTGGTTGCCGTGTTTGTCCTAGAACTATGTTGTATAATCCACTGGCGCAAGGCGCACAAAATACTGCGTACTATCAGCCCTATAATCCACATCCAACTTTACTACAATAAAACAATCGCACCGGTGGTCACGTAGGCAAAGGTCCATTCTTTTATAGTCTAGTTTTATTGGTGATAAAGAGGTCGAGGCTCAAATTCGCGTGAGCTGATGTTTATTTTAACTAAGTAGTTTACCACTCTTCCTTTAAGTTGATGCGAGTACATTTACTTTAAATTCTACCTTCCTCTCCATCTCATAAATGTAAATACGCGTACAGCCCAGACGGGTAGTAGCACGTGATACACCAAAAATAAACTTACGATTAGATAATGATGTTTGTGACCAGAGGATTGGTCATATCAACGTTGTATGGGACTGATGCTGGTATCACGATCAACTTAACTTAACTTAACGTAGCGTTCACTTAACTTAAGAAAACATATGTCTGATCACGATTCGCTTAAATTAACGTAACAACTCGAGCCAAACATCTGCATTCTAGAGTACCTAGTGTTTTTGATCTGTGATTTGTATTATTTGCACAGTGATGATCTGTGAATTTTTACAGTTTTCAATCGATATAATAAATATCTATTATTAATTTTTTGGGATAAATTTAGCTTTCCTATTTTAGTTAAATTATTTTGTTTCAATGTCTGATTACTAGAACTTAATCTAACGAGTAAACCGTGGTCATAAAACCAACAAATGAATAATTACTAAATAACCCTGTAGACGTCACACGCATAATGATTGGCTGGCTAGATCATGTGATACCCTTCATGTAACGTTCACTTAACGTGAAAGACCTCCCAGAACACCTATTACGTTAAGTTAACTGCAAGTGAACGTTAAGTTGATTGTGATCCCGGCATGAGTTGGAAGGCCGAGTTCTTCACCAGTAGTTGGCATTTAATCTTATTACATAGTCGTGCGACATTCGTCATCCTTCAGGAGAATGTTGGTACAATTAATATAGCTTAATCTTATGTTCTTTCTTCTTTATAAAAGTTTCATAAAGTTAATATACCGCGTCTTACTATACACACATAAGTACATTAATAGGGTAGGGATGAAGACGGTAGAGTTTGAAGGAAACGTACTCGCATCGCAGGGAGGAAGAGTGTGAAACCGTTAAGGAAAAACCTCTCAGAACATCCAGTTAGAATTTTAACTCAATCTCCCCTCATCGGCAAGCTATACTATACGAGACTGACGTTTAGTCCGCATGCCACCGATCCGGGTTTTTAAATCTTGAATTGTATCCTGATCAGTTATCTGATCCACGAAACTTTTTTTTATCTTAATGGGTCATGGCTTCATATACTGAACTCTTGAGATAATTACTCATATGCAAAGCACACTTCCTGCCATCATCTTAGACTATGAGTTTCATCACGGCATAAAGAGAGCATTGATTATATCCTCGTTGACGTTGATAGTTAGAATAAGTTGTAAATATAATTTCAGGTATATCCTGAATGATCTAAAAACATTAATAATGTGGAAAACTGGGAAGTAATAGCAATAAATCGAGCGGGATTGTCACTTTAGGTGGGGGCTGGTAGATTTCATCCATTACAGTCAGACAGTTATATAAATTTTGCTATATATTAACTATATTTTTGGGGCATAATTTAGTTTAGCTACATTTTGAGGGGGAAAGTGAAAGTTTGACTTGATTGTTTAATATGTTTACAGTTGTGACGAGGAAGGAAAGCTTTTTGTTAGTGTTGAAAGATGGCGATTGCTATCGTGATAGCATTCCTCAATCTCTAGGCCAGGGGTTCTTGACCGGGTATGGGAACCAATTAATGGGGTATGGAACTCAATCTCTGAATAGAAAAAAGCTACTTGTGTGTACTTGTGTGTACTTGTGATTTGCGATTTTTCTTTAAATAAATATGATACAATTTTTATGATTTTCTTTCAGCTGTTCTGTTCCTATCTATCCATATGTAAATTAAAACCAACCTATTGACAAATTTTAAAATGTTTCTAGTACCTAATAGGACTTGTGATGATGATTTCAACAGTTTTAGTGAAGGGCGTATGGGGACATATTGGGCAATCCATTGAGAGTATGTAATCGTATAAAGGTTAAAACTACCTGCTCTAGGCCTTGTGGATGGTGATTGGTTGGTTTTATAATCTATGAGATAGTGACTGACCATGGTGTTATTTGACCGAAACCATTGCGGTGATTTTGCTACACTTTTAGTGGAATAATGAGACGGTCTGGGTGATTTGTTGGAGTAGGCACTTGAGCCTAAACAAATATTTGTGTTGTTTCAGGTGAAAACTTCAAATGCTCAGCCAGGATCTATGTAACCGCCGCTTGACCGTCGGCTGCTAGTGGACGACGACGTGGCGAGCTCTGATTGGTGCGCGAGATGGCTTTGTGTTACCGGACGCTGTTATTGGTGTTTTCTATAGTCTGTGATGTAGTGTTGGCCCACGTGGCTCTGACTTACCCCCCAGCTAGGAAATATGACCTAGACTTTTTAGATAACTCAAGGACTAAAGGACCATGCGGGATGCCCAAAGGTAAGCTTAAAAGTGCTATTTTAAAACTATGGAACTTGATATTCATTAATTGATTTAGTTTTAATGTCAACGATTTAGTCTAATGGTATATTATAAATAATGAGGACACTAAGGTCGTACCTTTAAATTAATTGGGAAGGGGGACACAACATTTTTGCCGTACCTCAGAATCCGCCCTTCTGTGAGAGTGCCCCCCCCCTCCTAATTCCCTGGCTGCATTTGGCACAAAGTGTTTGCTATAATTAGGCTAGTTCCTTGGCAGTGGTCAAGTAATTGAAAGATTTTCACACCTAAGCGTCGCTATACCTTACCCCAACCCAACAACAATGAATAATGAATAACCGGTCGAACAAGCAGACAGGTTTATAGAGCGCTCATGTTATCGGCCTCGTCCTATGTTGCCACAATTTAGATACGGAATAGGCCTCACAGGCGAGTACGCTGCCAAAGGCGTCCATCTACCCTGGCCTGGTTTGCCAGTGACGTGGAGAATAGGGTTTCGAGTTAAGTATGGCGGTACCGAGCTATATTTCCCCCTGAATGGCTTACTGCTCTCCCTCCACGCAAATACTTGTACAATTCCTTTAAATTCTACCTCCCTCGTCCCTTCATATATTACTGTAAATGTGTGAATAGCTCGGATGGTGAGTGGGGTGGGGAAAGGAGAACTATGGATTAATTTATCGTATTTGAACACTATGCCTACATTAATTTTAGCAAATAATTTGATAATGTAATACATAGCATTAGGCCCTATATATATATATATATATATATATATATATACAGGAATTAATAATAGTTACATAATAGCTTATAACCATGTCTACATCATGTGCCGCATAAAAACTATCTCAATAAAATGTTTGTATGGTACACGTAAAGTTTTAAGTAACCAAAAAATACGGAAACATTTAAAATTTATATTTTAGGAAAACACAGAAGATTAAAGATCAATTAAACTTTGAAATGCTATACTTGCATTTTAAATCAATGTAATTGATATATATTAAAATAAACTTAGTTTTTCTGCTTTGAAATCCACATATGGCAGGCAACACAGGATCCACCTTGTGTGCAACCAGCGGGGAAAATTGTTGGACCTCCGAGTCCAGTAGGTGAACTTTGCAACACTGCCATTTAATTCGAAGGTGTGGAAGAGGTAGGAATCACCTCATCTTTACTTTGGCGCCACGAGGTTTGGCCATCGACCATAATGTAGAGATGAGGCTGGGTGACTTCAACGCGCGGGTAGAAAGCGAGACGCTATGAAACGAGTAACCCTGGGTTTAGATTCATGCTTAACACATAACGAATAGTGCATAGAATGATTTATCTCACTGTGCATTATACATGAAATTAAGCATAGACAACCCTCGGATTTTTAGACGTACCGACCAATGATAATTTGAAAAGAGGCTCTAGCCAATTAAAACGCCCATAAACCCAGCAGACAGAAAATATATTATGTTCATGCTTAAAATATATTCCATACTTGTTTGCTATTAATGAATCCTCTTTTATTTAGCGTCAATGACTGTGCGATTTTAAATACTCTCTTGTGCCCTTGTGCTTGAGCTTATGATGTTGTCACGTGACTCAACTCTTACCGGTCGCAAACAGGATGTAAGTGCGTTTGTCGAGGAAGATCCGCCGACCGACCTTGCTCCAAGGTGGACCAGTAACTACCTACATTCCTCACATTTGCCCAATAATTGAGCTCTCTCTGTGAGATTTGGTACGTTGCCCCCCTCTCCCCCTCCCCCGTGATCTAGACTTCAATATTGCGTCCCAGTCTCTTCGTTGATGAAGAGAACGAGATTTTAGAACAAGGGCTAAGTTCAAAACTGAGAATAGGTGAAGAGTACAGGTAATAATAGCACACACAAGAGGTGGGGTGGATGGTAATCGGGGCATTTGCCCTTCCAAGACCACAAATAATGTTATTAAAAGCTCAAAACAAGTGAAGTGAAGAGGTGATAAATGGAAATACTATATTTTATGATCCGTCTTCTGTTATAATATTCACTACACAACTTAAGTGTACATAATTAATCCCAATTGAAAAATGCACAGAAGTAATAACTTTTCTTAATTATATGCCCCCCTACTTCAAGCCTTTAAAGTAAATTTTTAACCACGCCATTGGGTAGAACTTAATACTAATACTATACCCTACCATATTATGCAATAATATACTATCCAGGGCCTGGATTTTGATGGACTAAAAATATTTTAAAAACATCTAAAATATAACTCCAAATTTAAAAAAAACTAAATTATGAAAGAAAAGTGGTAATGAATGCAGATGACTAAATTATCCAGGCACTTTACAAATGTAAAATGCAATAAAAAGCCCTTAGAAACTAATCTTTTACATTTTAAAAATATAATATTGATTTTAAAATACCTATTTCAGAAGTAATAGCTACCTCCTCCCAACGCAACCCTCTCCAGCATAGTTGCAGTATATCAACAGGAATGTGTATTTTACAAATAAATAAGCAAATAGAATACAAAGTTCATGGCCTACATTAGCTTCTCTTTCAGACATTCTGTGTGTTAAAAAAATTGATGCATTTATAAAATATTGATAGTATTATTTTTTTAATTATACATATTCAACATGAATGCCATATAATTACTCGAAAATACCTCAACATGACCCAAAATTAGTTAAAAATGATTTATTAATCACGCTAACCAAGAAATATGACCTCAAGTTTTAAAATAACAATTTTTTAAAAAATATACCGCTCTAAACCAATAGGATCATAAACATATTTTATGTATTTATTAGCATTGTATGTGATGAAGAAAAAAAATTGCCTTGTCATCAAACGCTGGGCCCTGATTATAATCAAATAAGTCCAGGTTTAGTACCTATTATCTTTATTCCCATGTTTGCCTTTGTACCGTTCAGTTATATTCTATCATCACCATTGTCAGTACTGGAAGGGTTATACGAGTGGATGTTGTCGGGGACTCTGGTTTCCGGGATTTAAACCCATACTGGGTGCACTAAATGCTTTACCCTCCTCACATTATGGGTCACAATTCTTTCTTCTCTTTAATACTTGTGAATTTTCTTAAAGCCATTTTAGTTTTATACTGCTCGTTTACGTGACCAAACACAATGTTTGATTACTCATAAAATATTATTTGTAAAGAATATGTCTAAGGGCCAGTTTCATAGTCAGACTTAGTACGCCTAAAGTGCGAGTCGATACTAAATACAGGACGACACCTACCTAGACCAAAATGAAATGGGCCAGTTTCGCATATGAAACTGGCCCATTCCATTCAATTTCAGGTAGGTGACGTCTTGTATTTAGTATAGCGCCGCACTTGAGGCGTACTAAATCTGACTATGAAACTGGCCCTAATAAACCAATAAATGCAGATTTTAACATATCATGGATATTATTAAAATTTGGGACGACTTTAAACTTTACAACAGTGGTTCCTAACCTAGTTTCGCTTGCGTACCCCTTGGCAGCCCATTTTCATAAATTGTGCCATAATTTTATCAAAATGTTTAATTATTACAGATTTACAGTAGTATTTAGTTATTTCTGATTTATTTGTTGCAACTGAAAATATAAGGGCTAGTAATGAGGTTAAAAACAATGTAACAATAAGGTGAAACATATTTTTACATTCAAAAAGCAAAAGTTACAATAAAAACTAACATATTTAATATATTAATAATTATTAAAAAAAAGTTTGGAATTGAAATAATTTTCTCAGGGTCAAATATAGAAGAAGACCCCTTGCCATATCGTTGAGTTAATTCCATAACTTTTGACTGAACTTTTGTCTTACACTGCCGGCATATGTAGGTAGCTCTTTCCGCCATTATTCAAATATTTTCGCGTACCCGTTCTGGCACGTACCCCACGTTGGTAACCGCTGGAGGATAACAAGCATTTGTGTCCTCTTTTATAATGTGTGCGCGTTGGCTAGGCCATGGTGGCGAAATTTGCGAAACTTTGGCATAGACTACCCGTACCTTGAACAGTTAGAATGATTTATAAATAAAATATTTTGTAGGATAGCTAACATTGACACAAGGTTACTTTAGTATTTAGGTTTGTTATTATCAATATTTGTCAACATGTGTCAAAATTGAGGGCTTCAAAACACAAACTAAAGGCGTACAAGTGCATTTTATAAAGTTGTTGATCTCTCAAACGGGTTATTTAACCTGACCACGAATAGTCTTAACAAATTTCTTCAATTATGCTACTGGTTCTTGACACCAAAGTCGATTTACTGTAAACTATCCAATAAAAGATCATGACGGCTAAAGACAGAGAAAACAAGAAAAACCTGGAAAAGTCGGGTAACTTTGCATTAAATGTTTTGTAGTCCCCTGAAAGATCCAAACCACGTTTTTGCAAAGGTTTACGAAGCCCAGCTTGGAAACTACTATGTTTGCACAAAGTGTATTATTTCTCGAATGACTCTTCGATTGACTGCGAGCCAGAAGCGCCCCGCCCACGTTGTAATTCACCGGCCAATAGCAATATTACATACATCTCGTCATCGTGTATGTTGCGCAAACAAACCTAAGTGCCCTGGAGCCCAGCCAGATGAAAGGATTTGCATCTGGAATGTAGAATCGTCATTTATCAAGAAACTTGTTTGAAATACTTTCCTCTTTGAAATAACTATTGCATGAGTTTGACTGCCGACATGAATATATTACTCTCATGGTATTGTTTGTATGACCATTATTTTAATTCACAGAATACTTCTTCTTCGGATGACTGTGCTTGAATAAAATCTAGAATGTTTCAATAGACTAATTACATCCATTAGTTTTTGACATTTATTTTCATCCATCAAATGAGGCATCAGTATGAATTCGAATTACGCGGATGTGATTGTTTTCAAAGGGGCCGTGAATGAGCGAATTCATATTTATTTAGGGTGTTCGAAAACAAAGTACCTAGGAAAATATCGGGTCTAAAAAGGGACGAAAATAATGTAGATTGGAGGAGGTTACATAATGTTGAGTTAAGTACCCTGTACTCATCGAAAGACATTGTTAGGGTAGTCAAATCCCGCAGATTAGGGTGGACAGAACGTGTAGCGCGAATAGGGGAAACTATAACTGTTTTCAAGTTACTTACTAGTAAACCTATTGGTAGGCGAGGGAGTATAAATCTAGTTTTTTAGGGTTATGGTGGGTCCGCTAGAAAATGTTAGTATAACTTTAGCCAGTTAAAGGGTTTATACATATATATGAACACCCTAGGAGAGTACATCCAATTTTAGGGGGAATCCGGATCTCCCAGCCCCTTTTTTCTAGATACTTTTTAATAATCTACCCTTGAGAAAATTTTCTCCCAAAAAAATATGTCCACACTATTATTTATCATGTCAAATACACCTATAGATCCATTTTAAACAAAATTGCTAAAGCTATTTTCGAAAAATCTCAAATTTAAAAGAGATTGTATTCAATAAATAATTCTCATTTTAAGGACTATAATTAAAATTTTGAAAACGGCCTAAGGTAATAATACTGTACAATGCCTAAATATCATGTTTGAAGAAAATCCATATAACCGTTTCGGTTGTGGCACCAGGTACAGGCAGACAAACCGAGATACACGAAACATTTTCAGATACACTTTTTTTTTTGGTACGGAGGAACATTAATTCATCATAATATCAAGTTGGAATTTCTTCACGATTACATTATTTTCTCTTTATATGAGAAAGGGAAAATAGATATGGTCAAAATAATAAAGCGTTTTGTAAAAAATATTATAATTATAATAAAAATGTTATATTTCATAAGCTAATATTATATTGTTAATATATTAGCAACATTGACATTATTATTATTACTACCCGCACCGGTGGACACATGGTCAAAATCATTAAGTTTGGTTTGCCGGTGATGGGGACGCCAGGGTTTGAATCCCAGCCGAGTGTATTGAGGGTCGTGTTTGCTAGATTATTTCCATTTCTCCCCTACCCATGAAAATGCGGGTACATTTCGTCCACATTCTACCTCTATAATTCTTACAACAATAGCGTGATTAGTAGCCTAACTATACGTATAACCGAAAATATATTGAAACACGGGGGAATAAACAAATCTCACTTCTTTTGGTGTATCGTAGGGAATAGTTTCTGCTGGTGGTTCTTTCTTTTACTAACAAGGGCCGTGTTCGAATTGTCTGCGGTTCACTTAGAGCTACCTAATGGCCACTTATGAAAGATGTTTTTCCATAGTAAAAAGATAGATTTTTATAGGGTTTTACATATTTTTTCCATATGTACATTCTTTGGAGACTTTAGTGATAGCAATATACTTATCAATGGTTATTTAACTGTTATTAATCTTATTATATTAATAAAATATTCTTAATTAGTCTTACGCTTTTATTTATAATTTTACAAAAGATATTTTATGAACTAAAAATATATTTCCTTTAAAAATGAGATTTTTATGGTACATAGAGAATGATTGATACATGTAAATCAAAAATTACACAGCAAGTATAAATATTTTTTATCTAACAGTTTACGTTTATTTATTTAATTTAAAACGTTGTTTTAACTAAAGTAAGGGGCACATCATGTCTGCCCTTTAGTAAAGTACGCTATAAGGGGTGTATCAGCATACTTTAAGAGAATTTGTACACCATAAAAAATGACTTCCGTCCTTTAAGTCGACGTCATTGCACTTTTAAGGCAAGTAAAGTGCACAAGTACGTAGTGCGCTGATTATTCGGACACGGCGCGGGTGTCAAACTTATGTTTATGTGTTTTAGGATCTGACATATTTTTATGTAACCGACACTAATATTATATTAGCAAAAGGCCACTACTATTCTACCACTCATTCCCTTCTCCTAACATAACCTTTCACAACCTTGTATTAAGTAGAAATGATTTTAAAAGTTTGTGTTTGGTTACAAACTTTTTAGGGTTACAAAATAATATGTCGAATATTTAGGTTTGTTTAAAGAATGGGTGGACTAAAGGCAGTAAGTCTACCTACATAAGTTACAAACTCCATATAAGGTGTGCTTTCATTTACGCTGCTATTTCCTCTTGTTAATCCCTCAAGATCTTACAGTTGATAGCAAAAATGTTTGCCTATATTTCTTGGACCCCAATTCACTCGCTTCATTCAAAAAATGTCCTTAGTTTTTTAATATATTGAATAAAGGTAATAGATGTATTTTTATTATTTATTTAAGGTGTTTAACGTGCACTTTCTGAACCGACTGATTATATCATTACACGAGAATTTCTATGAGCGAGAAGGAAAGGGTCTACCAATTTTGCCGGGAAAAGTATTTTCGCATACCTTCCAGGGTTCTTTTACATGCCACAGACGGCTCTACTTCCCCTCTGAAAGAAGTTGTGCTACGGATTTTTATCACTCGGGTTTGAACCAATGGACATCGGGTCCTGAGGCGAGCACTTTACCCCAAGACCACCGAGGTCGATAGGAGAACAAGCTCAATATAGGGATATGATGTAATGAGGTGGACTGGATAGAACTAGCTCAAGATAGGGATATGGTGTAATGAGGTGGACTGGATAGAACTAGCTCAAGATAGGGATAGGGTACAATGAGGTGGACTGGATATAACTAGCTCAAGATAGGGATATGGTGTAATGAGATGGACTGGATAGAACTAGCTCAAGATAGGGATATGATGTAATGAGAGGGACTGGATAGAACTAGCTCAAGATAGGGATATGGTGTAATGAGATGGACTGGATAGAACTATCTCAAGATAGGGATATGATGTAATGAGGTGGACTGGATAGAACTAACTCAAGATAGGGATAGGGTGTAATGAGAGGGACTGGATAGAACTAGCTCAAGATAGGGATATGATGTAATGAGAGGGACTGGATAGAACTAGCTCAAGATAGGGATATGGTGTAATGAGATGGACTGGATAGAACTAGCTCAAGATAGGGATATGGTGTAATGAGATGGACTGGATAGAACTAGCTCAAGATAGGGATATGGTGTAATGAGATGGACTGGATAGAACTAGCTCAAGATAGGGATATGGTGTAATGAGATGGACTGGATAGAACTAGCTCAAACTAGGGATATATGGCGTACATTTGTGAGTGCTCCAATGAACTTTCGTGCTCCTAATGCCAGAGCATTCAACCTGGAGTATTTGTAGACTATATGGGGGAGGGTGGTCGTCGTATTAAACAATATGTATATACACATCTATATATATTATACATATATATATACATAATTTGAAATTTATTATTTAACTAGCAGAAGTACCCGGTATTGTCCGGGGTAGCTACGCAATGCATTGCTTGGCTACCCCGGGCAACACTTTTCTTTACTTCAAACAGACAGAAAAAATAATTATATTAATCTTATCCTCCTGACCTAGTTTTTAATGAATTAAAAATAATCTATTCAAAAATTTAAAACTCCACCTTCGAGGTGCACATGTTCGTACACAGAGGCTATTATTATTTAAATTACATTCCTCTTCACGCAGTGGTTCTCAAACTTGTATCCGTCACGTAACCCCTAGAAATATTTATATAACTGGCGTACCCTTTGTACAGATATTACATATTTTAGTATAATAATAGGTATAAAATAAAACATCTATATTTATTTGTGTCTATTTACAGTTTACTTTACACAATTACATATATTAATAAACAAAAAAAATTACATAATTGATTGAACAAATCTAACAAAATTATCAATATCATACCATGGATGGGTGTGCTTGCAGTGTTACTAACTGTACAAATCTAGATACTACTTGTACAATAATTCCACCACTTCACCGCATACCCCCAAAATGTGTTCCGCGTACTCCACTTTGAGAATCGCTGGTCTAAAGTTCTACATCGGAGGACACATTAGCTTGAACCTGATTAATTTGACACTCGTCTATTAATACAAAACACAATGTACAAGACAATTGGATTAAGTTTTTTTTCTATGTAAAATGAAATTTGGGAGTCTAACATAACATGTTTGGCGAAAACTAATTTGGGTTGTTGGCAAATGTCCACTTTAATAATATACCTTCCTGATTCTGCCAACGCTGTAATTCTTTTACTGTGCGTGTTCCGGATATTTAGAAACTGGCAGAACCAGTTTTATAACCCGTTTTATAGTAATAATAGCTCTAAACTATCAATATAAATGCTAAAAAAGTAACCCACATGATACCAAACTCATATGGGATGAAGTATTCGGGAAAACAAGAATATTTTGCTAATTGGAGACTTGAATATAAAATTAATTTACGATCATTTTTTAGGTGATTAGTAAGCAATGAAATATTATATTACCTTAGGCTGATGATACCAGAGGATAGTTTTAACCGACTAATTACATTTAATGTCTTGTATAATACAGTGGCGTATTCTAAATTAAATCTAAGATAACTTATCATCTCAGCCCATTGAAAGGGAAAAACAGCTTTTGCGGTCTAAATAGTGGTCAGAGTTCCTGGCTACGGATCCAGAGGTCCTGGGTTCGATCCCCGGTGTTTACAGGTTATATGTGTTATATGTGAAGCATTGTGTCCAGAACCGAGTCAACTCAGCCTCATGAGGACAGATGTTGAGCTACTTGAGTAAAAAAATAACGGCTTTGGTTTAGAAATCTGAGATTAACGGCCGGATGGCTCGTGCTTACCACGTGGGTATCTGTAAAGGTTGTCACTATATTCACCAACAGATGGTGGCCGCTCTGTCAGTATAGCTCGATTGTGGGCTTACGCCGTGGAGTCTAATGAAATGGAACAACAAAACATTAATCGTTCATTGTGATTCATTTTAAGCCCACCTCAGGTTTTGAATCTGTGATATTCAGCTAAGGAGGCAGACGATTTACCGACCGACTCATCTGAATTTTTGGGCTGTAATCCCATCACAATTTAATCTAGACTAACTAATTCTACAAAAAAAAAACAAGAGTAGAACAGAGACGTGAAATGTTCTAAACCCATCACATTATTTCAGCCTGATCTGCTCTGTTTGTTCAGCGCATTGACGGATTCATTTGGTACTTAGAGGTGGGGATGGTAAATGAAAATTAAAATTTGCATACACAGCTCTAACTAATACATGAATAAGTAATCTCATGCTAAAATAAGGTAAGAAAATAAGGTTTACGTATACCTTATAATTATGAAATAAAAGGTTTTTTCTGCTAATATTAAAGGTAAACATTGACACTTTTAAACTCAAGACGATTTTTGAAATAATTAAACTAATAAAAAAATATTTTTACATGAAGTGTGTTGAAATGATTACAGATTTGTCCACACTGAACCATAACAATCTGCTTGTAAGAGTCAATCAACAGTTACAGCTAATCGACTCTATTAAATGCGCATGCGTTGAGTAGTTATAGACAGGCAATAAGCCACGTGGGGTGCGTTGAAGCGTTTTGAAACCATTCATTATTTATTTTAAGTATTTAACGTACACTTTCTAAATCGACTGATTATATAAGCACACGAGAGTTGATATGAGAGAGAGCAAAAGGGCCTATCAATTTTGCCGGAAAAGCATTTTCACTAACGTTCCAGGGTTCTTTTACATGCCACAATCGCCATAGGACCGACGGCTTTACTTCCCCGCCAAAGGAAGTTGTTTTACGGAATTTTTCGACCGCCGAGGACGGGAAGATCGAGGTTCGAATCTCGGTCGGGTGAACTGGGGGTGGTTTTTCCTAAATGGTTTTCCACTCTCCCTCCACGCAAATGCGGGTTCACTTCCTTTAAATTCAACCTTCCCAATTCCTAATCCATTAGAGTAATTAGTACTTAAGCGTATAACCCGAACGGGTAGTAAGACGCGGTGCTAAATATTATTATTATTATTTACGGAATTTGTATCGCTCAAGAAAAATCCACCGACCTCAGCTGGGTTTGAACCCACGAACTTCAGGTGTTGAGGAGAGGATTTACCCCAAGACCACCAAGTTCAACTCACTCGGTAAAGGAAAGTAGCCTGTTTCAATCTGTGTTTAGTTGTGTCGTGAAAAAAACACCCCTAGTGACAGAGGTTTAAAAAATAGCTAACCTAAAATATATAACCATCCAAATCATCCTGGGTCAACAAATTTCTCCGTTAGTGTGAATTTCTATTTCACTCGAGTAGATTACTGCTCTCCATTATTGGCGAACGTGAAAATCAAGCCTTTCACAAGAGAAATATGTAAGCTAAGCAGAGTTTAATTAAATATGTCATGTTTCCTGCTGCACACATTTCCAGATAATGACTCATTTCCTAACGAACACGTCAATAAAAACAAATATTTAAGGAATTTGTTTTTCAAATTAAAATAAAGAACATTGACTATGCAATACATATCTGAAATATTGGTCTATCACACGACACAAAACAACACAATTTTTTTTAATCATATACCTGTCTAACAAAATCATTAATCACCGTTGTGTTTTAGCATAAACCGTACTATTTTATAAACACATGCATTATAAAGTTTTATGTAACAACCCGCCTCGGTGGCGTAGTTGGCTAACGCGCCAGTCGTGTTGAGCCCGACCACCGAAGACGGAGAGATCGAGGTTCGAATCTCGGTCGGGTGAACTGAGGGTGGTTTTTCCTAAATGGTTTTCCACTCTCCCTCCACGCAAATGCGGGTTCACTTCCTCTAACTTCAACCTTCCCAATTCCTAATCCATTAGTATAATTAGTACTTAAGCGTATAACCCGAACGGGTAGTAAGACGCGGTGCTAAATAATAAATAATAATAATTTTATGTAACTCAGCCTCAAAATATTTTATCTTCGAAATTGAATTAAGATTAAATTCATCTCCTCCTCGCTGCCCACGTAGAGAAGGCACCTCCTCAAATTTATTTTGATTAAAAACTATGTTTTGTCACCTTTAATAAACGTGAAAACCCACTTCGGTGGTCACATGATCTAAGGCTCCACTTTAGCAATTGACTGGATTGCCGATGACAGGGATATCGAGGTTCGAATCCCGGCCGAGAATATTAAGAGTGTTTTTTAATCAATGGTTTTCCAATCTCGTTCTCCGCCCAAATTCGGGTAAGTTTATTCTAAAATTCTATCTTCCTCATTCCTATTCCATTAGCTTAGTAATTTTTTTTACATCCATTACTATTTCCAGCCTGTGGCCTGGGTCAGATTTATATTCAAGCCATATATTTTCCACTACCAGCTTGCTAGGCCTGTCGTAGCTTCATACGCCTTATAATGTAACTTAAGACTAAGACAGGTGCAACATCCAGTCCTCAGGCGTTAATTTATCACTATGGAAGGTTAAATCTATAGTTCACCAATAATACATGTTCAGCCATGTCGGTAATTGATCCCGGAGCCCTTAGCTCAGTAGACAGACACGCTATTGACTGAGTTAAAATGTCGGATTTAGTAATTAGTGTAGGTGTATAATCCGAGCAAAAAAATCTTTTGTTATGTTATATCGTCTTTTTCTAATAGTAACAAACATGATTTCAATTGCTTCTTGTGACAGTCTTAAATTCTTGATATTCTTTTTAACAATAAAGTATTTTTTTAAATGTAGGAAATGGCACGTACGTACACAACAGCTACTGTAACTTATATTTTACTGCCATTTAGAGCCCTCCTATTATACTCTTGTTTGATTTAATGCCCTACTTACAAATAAAAATTGTATTTAATTAATGGTTTTCAAGACATAAAACTGATAATTTTAATGTTCCAACGTGCAGGTAATAATAATTACGTTAGTTTGTTACAGCTTCAATCTACCATGCCATTTTTACATTAGCCGTGGAGTAGGCGTATTATCTAAAGCGGCGTATTACAACCTTCTCACCGTGACGGAACACTTATAATGTAGAATATCTCCAGGCACATCAACATTTAATATAGTATTTATTTTATTTCTCGAGAAGGTATTGTTATTCTCATGCAACTATTTTTAATTGGCTGCCAAATTTTTTGTTTTATTTGACGTTTAGGTAATCTTTTTGTGTGTGTGTGTGTGTGTGTGGGGGGGGGGGGTATCTAAATATTTTTGATAAAGGTAAAGCAATGCACCAAAAACCAATCACGCAGGCATACATGGATTTAAGTTACGGGGGGCACACTGGTTGAAAACACTGACTAAATACTAGTCATTTTACCCGCATCGCTGGCCGTATGGTCTACTCTTGTGTGAGACTGGATTTCTGGTAATATGGATATCGTGGCTCGAATCCCGGTCGAGTGTACCGAGGGTTGTTTTTCATGGATTTTCCTCCCCCTCTTACCATCCCTTCCGTGTTCTAAACACAGCAATTAAAACACACAAAAAATCCGATGCATCGTGAATACCGACGTAACGCAATCGAAACATCGCGATGTCAAAAATCCTTAAATTACTCAAACTTAGTTGAGTTTGACATTTTGGTCCACGTGTCCACTGATGCGGGGGATTATCAACCAATGATTTTAATCTAAGTAGAGATTAAAGGAAATTCGCCCACGGTGAAATGGGGAGAGGATGGTAGGTAGGCTCTCAACCCCCCCCCCTCTCCCATTGCGTTCAGTCGGGATTCAAACACCACACACTCCAAAGCCAGCCTTAATGCAATGCGGGCTTAACGCCTTAGAGCTCTTGACCATCTCTACAGGTTGCTACACGTGTTTTTATGATTTATCGGTAGAAAATATTTTGTAACATGGTTTTTTACATTATAAATAAAATACAGGAAAAAATAAAAACATCTTCTTTTAATAAAACTGGTCTTTTAAAAAGACGATCATTTGTCTTAATTGATTTTCCATTGCTTTCTCTTAAATTTATTGATACTAAAAATGTAAGATCATTGTACAAGATTGAAAAAGATGAATGAGGGTTTTGGGCAACATTACAATACTAAACAAAAATACTTAAGGTGATTTGCCCTTTTCATTTGGCGTGGAAATACAGAGCAATGGGAACAAACGGATATCTTCAAGGATTTTTATTGGTTTGCAATTTTCTTTTCGGAAACGGTTTATTCAATAATAGAAGCATGTTGATTAAGTTATACTTTTTATATACACACCTCCTCTATCATTTTAACAGTGGTCAAATATCGATAAAATTGACATTTTTCAAAATAAAACTACCGGCTTCATAACAAAAAAACAAGAAAATACAACAATTAATAAACATCAATACATTATCTTAGAAGGGGCGTTGAAAATATTAACATAAAAATTTTACTCGTTCTCAAGAAAACTTAAATTTCCAAGCGTATGATTTTTCCTCAAGACCTGTCTGATAGCTAGCGGCATATAAGGTTTCCGTGATCCATATTTTCTTGTTGGCGCAGAAAGATACTTTGGTTGGTTGTGAAGCCACGCCTTTAACCCTCCCACCCACCATCCCACAAAATAGGTTTTACACTTGCACCCGACAGGGCCAAGGGCCTTAATCCATTGCATCAGACAATTGAAAGTTCATTGCCACACTCACTAAAGTACACCACCTATCCCTATCTTGAGTTAGTTCTATCCAGTCCACCTTATCACACCCTATCTCTTTCAGGTTAGTTCTAATGTTATCCTCCCATCTGCGTCTAGGTCTTCCCAATGACATCTTCCCATTGGATTCGTCCGTCAATACCTTGAACGCGGTTCTAGATTATCCCATTCATACAGCATGTCTTGCCCACCATAGCCTGCGAGATTTGATTAGCCTAACATTGTCTGGTAATGAGTAAAAGGAATGTAACTCACCATTATGTAACCGGTTCAATTCTCCACTATCTTCATACAAGAGCTAAACAAGATATGAGCATGAATGACAAGCAATTCAACCATAGAACCCTGTCCAGCCGCTTTTAAACTACCGCCTGTGCCGTCCGTACCTTAACGGTCCCAGCCTTCCTACCATTTATCACAATGTTTGAATTTGAACCGATGGTGGGATTGTATTTTTCAAAATTTTGAGAATATTCCTCAAGCTATCTTTCTTTCTTTCTTTCTTGATATATATATATATATATACCTACAGTATATATATATATACCTACAGTATATATATATATATACCTACAGTATATATATATATACCTACAGTATATATATATACCTACAGTATATATATATACCTACAGTATATATATATACCTACAGTATATATATATATACCTACAGTATATATATACCTACAGTATATATATATATCGGTTGTTTCCTATTTATTGATTTGCATTGGTCTAGTCGAACTGAAAAGGTATTAAGACGGATGTTGTTCTTTAATGCTATTTATCGCCGTTTCTCACTTTTTAATATTTCATTTATCTGTTGAAAATAGCAGACATGTTTAATAAAAATGGGATAAAATCGACTCCGTTGATAGAAATAGAGAATTAATAGTTAATTTACCCTCTTCAGTGGCCGAAAGGCCTAAGTTGTCACTCTCGTGTTAAAATGGACTGCTGATGATGAAGAGATAAAGGTTTGAATCCCGGTTGGGTCTACCGAGGATTGTTTTTCTTGAATGAACACCATTCTCCCTCCATGAAAATGCGGGTGCACTTCTTCTAAATTCAACCTTCCTAACCCCTAACACATTTTTGTAATCAGTAGGCCTACATAGGCCTATAGCCCAAACGGGTAGTGAGACGTGCTGCTAAAAAGCCATAATTTGATATATGAAATATATCGATAAATTGATTGATATATCGAATATCAAAACATCGATAAGTATATAAATTTAAAAAAAAATCTAGAAATTTTTGTACATCGATAGTTTACCCTAAAAAATAGTGTAATCCATTAAGGAGTAAGCTTTCACCGTAAACAAAGTGTAGGCTACACTGTTGGTGGCTACCCTTGCATTCACATAAATTAACCTCTCACGGTGTCTATTTTTTATTAGAATCGGCTGTACTCGTATTGTTAACGATAATGGTTGGCTCTACAACCCGAAGTAACTCCTCTGTTTATTAAGTTGGTTTATTATCTTGGATTTTTATTGCTCATCATACTTTGTTCTAATCTTCAATATTTTGAAATAAGCTATTTTATGACACTTAACATTTTATACTCGCTATGCATTTACTAATTCAATTTAACATGCGGGGTGGACGTTATAAATATAAATATGCGCAAAGTACACTATACTTTTATGCTGAGTTTTTAAAAATGTATTTATCTTCAAGTATCAAAAATGCAACTGTAAATTCATCGTACCTTCTAATAAGATATGTTATCAATGATTAAATTTTAGATACATGTTTTATAAACTGAATTCAAGCATATGCAACGGTTTATATTTTTATATTATATTTTATTTGCTCAATACCAATGACTGTCAGTCCATAGTGTAACAACTTGACAGCTATTTTTCTTTTCAACCAAATAATGTTGGCAATATTGAATATTTTATTTTACTTATCCACATTATTTATCTTTGCTTCGTTATAGATGTAATTTAATCATTAGTTATTTGTTTTTATGTCACTGAGTATTACAACCCTTTTGGGCTATGTGCATGTGTACTAATTACGCTAATGTGTTAGGGAATAGGAGGTCTGAATTTAGGGTAATTGTACCCGAATTTGCGTGGAGGCAAAATGTAAAACCATTCATGAAAACCACCCTCAGTACACTGGATGAATTTTTACTTCAAGGGATACATATAAGATATATTATGTTGTATAGTAAAAAAAAAAGAATCGTAAGTAGATTGGAGAAACGATGAATGATTGCGGGACCTTTGATAGGTTTCTAATTCAATCTGGGCGCCAAAAGTTTGCCGATCCCTGCCCTAGACCCTTCGATCACCGAAACGGGTAATAATTTGTGTTAAAATGCTGTTTAATTATTGTTCTGAAAATTATATAAATTGAAATATGTCATATTTATCGATATATTTCAACTCTGTTCATAATACATCGAAATTTTCTTCTTCCTTTGAAATGTTTCGAAGATCCAAAGGGTTATTTTGGGTGTCGGAACGAAGGAGATTTGACTGTAAATATTTATAACCTTAGTACACCTCTAGTAGTCTGACACCATAGCTCATTCGGTAGCGTATCTGTCTATTGAGCTAAGGGTCTCGGGTTTGATTCCCGGCATGCCCAAAAATGTATCATTGGTTAAATGTGAGTTTACCCTTTCACAGTGATGAATTAATGGCCGGGGACTGGATGTTGTGCCTGTCTTAGTCTGAAGCTATATTATAAGGCATATGAAGCTATGAGAGGCCTAGCAAGCCGGTAGTGGAAAATATATGGCTTGAATAAAAAACTGACCCAGGACACAGGCTGGAAACAGTCATGGATGTAAAAGTACTCCTCTAGTAAAATCACCTCCCGCTCGACTCTAAAATACACACTTAAAAATATTTAACGGGTTTATTAAAACTTAGCGTCTGATGTTTGACTTAGACCAACATAATGTTTATTATTTAGTTCCGGTCAACAAAAGCAAAGGATTTGTTTGTTAAAAAAATACCCCGTGGAAGAAGACGTTCTGAAGTGTTTTCTAACGGCACCGTTGTTCATCCTACCTTTTCGAAAACCTTCTTTCACTTGTTTAAAACTCTAGTTAGCTGTAAATAAACCGTTTATAATGAGCTACTAATTACTTTAGGTTACCTAATGTTTCTGGTATAGCTCCTGTACTTATAACTAGCGTATCGCTGATCGGTACCCGATTGCAAGAAGGATTGCTTGGTCTCTTTTTACTGTAAATATAATAAACTATGAATTGTTTATGACCGACAAGGTTGGTTGAATCGATAGTGGTATGACCGATTATACCACGGGTTCATTCCCAACCGGGTTCTCCGGATTATTTCTCCGCATTGCGTGGTTTTTCACCTTCTCTCTAATGCACTTAACTAAAATCAATTCACTTTATTTATTCTATTTCCAAGTTATATAGGTATATGTGTCCACTAAAACCGCGTCAATACAAATAGCGGTAGTCAGATTTTTGGATAATCCGAACACAAGTTCTTGAAAATGGGGGAAGCTGATTCAAATGAGAGATATTCGATTGATAACAAATTCACTGTTGAAAGTAAATTGTGGGAAACGTTGAAAATAAATGTTTAATATTAACAAGTTGTTGTCAAAACACTGTGATTTTCTTGGACTAAAAATATTTACAGATCTTGTCCAACACCTTAGTTCAGTCAGTAGCGTGTCTTCATACTGAGATAAGGGCCCGGGTTCAATTACCTTTAGTCCAAAAAAAGTATCATTGGTGGAATGGGGCAGGTGTTATTTATTTTTTACAAATAATTTAGTAAGTCGTGTGAAAGTTGGTTCACAAAGTGCACTATAAATACCTCAACAAAATTAAATCACTGTACTGTAAAATATTTACTGTAAATGTAAAACTACAGGGCATATGACGTGCTATTAATCAGCTAAATGAAAGTAAATTTTACTTGCTTCAGTGGCCGCATGGTCTAAGGCATCACTCTTGTGTTGTACTATACTGCTGATGACAGGGAGATCGGGGTTCGAGTCCGGTCGGGTGTATTGTGGGTGGTTTTCCCCTCATGTTTCCGCTCTCCCTCCATGCAAATGCAGATACACTTCCTCTAAATCAACATGCCTCATCCCTAGCTCATCAGCGTAGTTAGTTACAAATGCATATAACTTGTACAGATAGTAATACGTGGTGCTAAAAAATTAATAAGTTTTTTACGTGCCTCAAGACCTGCTACCCATCCGGGATATCCGCACATTTGAACCATAGGGTGAGGGAAGGAGATAGGTTTAATTTAGAGGAAATGTACTCGTATTTGTCTGGATGAAAGGTGGGAAGTCATTTAAGAAACCTCAACTTAGTTCAACTGGATGGGATTCAAACCCCCCGACTTCCCCTGTCACAGGCAAACTACACCCGTCAAGACGAGAATGTTGACCTTTTGTTCGTGCCCACCGGTGCGTGTTACATGTCCTGATAGTTTACCGCGAGCCAGCTATCTCTCTCTTTATAACTGCAATAATTCTGGAATCGCTACCAAGCCATCACGTAGAAGTACTTTCCACAACTAACTCTTGGTGAGTAATAATACTTGCTAACAGGACTTTCAGGATATTGGGAGGATTCTCCCACATACATTTAAAATATGAACAATAACGCGAACGGGTAGTGTGACGCGACGGAGAAATTGTATTGAACTTTGTGTTATTATTTTACGCCACCCCCTTCCCGTTTATGTTTCAAGTCCCTTGAATCGCGGTAGCTCTAGGAAAGTTACCTGTGTATACATATATGTGTCTCTTAAGTTTGTTTTAGTGTACATGTTCATTACATTATTAATTTAAGTGTATATTAAGTTTGTAGCTATGTGTACTTCATCAGAAGAAAAAAATATTGTTGTTACATAATACTTGCTGTAGCTGAAGATGAAGATAAAAGTACGAAGCAATGGGTGAATGACATTAATAAAGAAAGACTTTCACACGTAGAATATTTACCCACCAAACACGTTCAATTTCTTCCCGATCTCTTTCCGTATCCGGTTCCTTTTCTTGGTGTTGTAGTTTTTATTACTTAAATCGTAAAGCACGGAGTAAGTGTATACAATTTCTAGCAACTGCTCTGTGATGGACATAATGATAACACACACACACCGTTTGCAACCAAACCGACTAGCGGGACGCGGGAAAACAGTACATGCAACGAACCACGCAGTCCCGAGTTCGCCAGCAAATACGCGGGATTTATTCACCTCGGCCCGGTTAGTGCACTCCTATATTCCACATTGGCATTGTTAGTTTGAGCGAATTTCGCTCCCGTTCCCGCGTCGGTCTGCGCAAGCCTTAATCACTCGATAGGGACATTAACTCAAAGAACTGTTTCAGTGACCGAATGGTCTAGGGTGTCACTCTAGCGCTAGACTGAGCTACTGATGACGGGGAGATTGGGGTTCAAATCCCTGTCGGTTCTATTGAGGGTGGTTTTTCCTAAACGATTTTTCACCCTCCTTCCCCGCAAATGCTAGTAGATTACCTCTAAAATGCTTTCTTCCTCATCCTTACCTGATTAGATTAATTATCTTATGTGCGTCTAAACTGAACAAGTAGTAAGACGCGCTAGTTAAAAAAACTCAAAGAAGAACATTATTTTTCCATGCAAACTGTTTTTATGGACATTCCTCTAACGATCCGGCGTTGTCTCTTAAGTTTGTTATAAATAGGCCCTACTTGATGTAACAACTCTTACACTTCCCAGTTGGAAAGTAACCGGTTAATTGGTATGTCCCCTACCACCCGTCCTCTGCGCGCCGAGTAGTAAGGTAGGTCGACCACTGGTCTCTAGGAGATTTCGGTTTGACTTCAGTGAGTTCATTAAAAGAATTTAAGGATTGTGTATTGACTCAACCTAATAGATAGGTATTTTCATTTCCTGGTCGTTTGGTCGTAGGTCTGCTGTGTTAGGTTGTATTGGATTATGTGTTGTGTGTCTGTATAAACCTGTATTTAGAAAGTTCACTAACCACAGCGGAGATTTGAGGCGTTAGACCCGCGGTGCATTTAGTCTGGCTTGACGGGGAATTCAGTGACTGACTATATAATAATAATAATTAATAATAATAATACTACTACTACTACTAACTACTACTACTACTACTACTAATAATAATAATAATAATAATAATAATAATAATAATAATAATATAGTTACACTTATTTAATGTTGACAACAAATACATACTGTTATGATCTCAAAACTTAAATTCCTACCGCGATTCTACTATATATAATGTCATTCCTCAATGTTAAAATTCTGAAAATTGAAAAATGACACCTGGACACGGGAATCGAACCCGGGATCCGTACAAATTCTCAATGTTAAAAGCTTATCGTGGCGTTGTAATATATACTATATGATAATATGAGTATATGCTATAATAAATATACGTGGTTTTGTGCGCATGCGCAGTTACAGCATAAAAAACATTTGTTTGCGTTTCTCCATCATGAAAAATGCAAACTTCTAAACTTAATAAATAAATATATATTGTTTCAACGTTACTTATCAGAACATAGCCTAGATATTACTAACTTAAATTTTACGTCAGATTGTAATATTATAATGGCCGTAACCGCGTGCGTAAAAGGGTGAGGGGGAGGAGAGGGTCAAGGCACTAAATTATAGGTTTGGAAATGTTAGAAATACTCGTGTTCTTGCTGTTATTAAATCAATAAGCCAGATTCACAATGATGCTTGGTGTCATAATCCAAGAAAATAGCCAGCTTCATCCAACACACAATACCTAGAATGGTTGTATGATTCAGACGACAGCTAACGTTGCAATTAGTATTGATTACAATATTTATAGATAGGATGATACACTACGAATCAATATTGGTCTTATCGCTTATGTTTTCATTTAATGGAATGAAAATTGTTATCTTAATTAATTAAATGCGGTATTAGGTGGTAATTCGGAAAAGCTGAGTCTCCATACATACGCATGCGTCTGTTTTAATCTCGTTTCGTATTCCGTACTTGCGCATGCGCACATACTCTCGTACACAGATGCTCACTCGTGTAGTAAGTAATGTGTATTTGGTCACAGAAACCACAACCAATCCCAAGCGTTGTGAATGTTGCCTATTCCGGGCGTGTTTTAACTTACGACTTACGAAATGGTTCGACTCGCGCACGCCTTGCTTGGCCATGAACCCAAGGCCACTGTCCGTAAAAAGTAATAATCGGTGCTCATCTCCGCTCGTCCTCCCATTGTCTCCTTGCCACAGGTGTGACGTCAATTACCCCCATTTAGTTGTCACTTCGGGATCCGGACGTTGATGTAATTGTTGCCGAAATGGTCAGCCGTCAAGTAGAGAATGCCAAGTAATGTTGGAAAGATCAAGGGTGGGCCTAAACAAGAGTAATACTAAGGAATCTACCATGAACTTTGTAAGACAAAATGATATATATGTCTATGGTGCATTCCCTTTACCCTGAAAGGTAGAATCTTAACTTGACTAATTAGCATTAAGGCCCTTTCTTATTCAGGAGTGGTGGAACAGTATTTGTGTAAAACGAGGAGGTGAAAACTAAACCATAAAAGGGATTTCGAGGGATTTTCCTCCCTCACCAAACCCTAAGGTGGGCCAGTGGCTCCCCTCAGAAAATGTTCGACAGTTGGATGCCCCATGAAGCTGTTTGGAGTGGTCCTCACCTGGCATTTTTTTCGAACATTTTACCTCATGAAGATATTTAAAGGGGCCTTCCCCAGAAATACTTTGGAATATTGATGCCCCTAAGAAGATATTTTGAGTGGTCCTTAGTCCTCACCCATTTCCCCCCGCCCCTTTTAAAATTAGAAGCATTAATAAGCTATTTAAACAAAATTGATGCCTCTAGATTCTCGAGTACGTCAAAGAATATTATTGTGAAATTAGGTGCACTACACTTCACGAAAAGATAAATACATATTTTGGGGTCGGAATTGTTGTGTTTGTTCTAAACTTAAGGGTGTTACACGGTGGAGCACTGAAAGCGTTGCAGCTGTTTCGAAATTCTGGATTATTTACGAAGTGGATTGATATTTCTTAAAATGGTTTTCAACCAAATTTAGACCAAAGCTTTGACCAGTTAAAAAGTTTAAACTTTGAGTTTAAATTTTTTTAATAAAGTTTGGTAACTTATATAAAACCTTAAAAAAAACAATCCCGCATTTGCTTCAAATTGTTCTGTTGCTACCCTATCAAAACATGAGGATGGCTAGTTCTAGGTCTCTATCGTTTTACTTTAATTTCAAAAGTACAAATATTGGCGTAAAGCGTAGTTAAATTTTCTTAAAAAAATTTAAACTTCTTAGCTAGATAAAAATATAAAAAACTTCCAAAATTCGGGATTTCCAAACGCATAAAACGCCCTCCCCATGTAACACCCTTAAGCAGGAACAAGCCACTGATAGCCAGCGCGCTGTCTCTAGAGCAGTGTTTCTCACTATGTAGTCCGCAGGATCCCAGCGAGTTTAGTAATAATAATGAATTAAAGAATGTTGATCACAAACATTTGAAATGCAAAAGATTAAATCCGAACTATCCATACTATGCTCTATTTATTTCCTTGGAAGACAAAAGCAACATAGAAAAGGAAGTCTGGACCTACCTTAAGTCAACAAATCCAAACTATTATTTATCAAAAATTATAAGGTTTAGAATGGGGGAAAGAATCAAACACCTATTTCTTACTAATACAATATATATATATTTGCAACATTTAATTTAATAAATTAATGTTTGTTTTGTATTTGTAATCTTGATATGGAATTGCCAAAAAATAATGTTTTTCTGCATAATTTTAACCCCCCTTCCCCATCTTCCTACTCCCAGGGCCCCATGGACCCCCCCAGTACTCATAGCTTCTATTTGTTGGTCCTCCATCACCAAGACTTTGAGAAACACTGCTCTAGAGCCCGCAAACAAATGAAACACGATACTGTCAAGCCCCCGTGGTTCCGCCACTGGTTCTTGTAATGACACTCATCTCCAAGAGTTGGTCGCGTCATGGCCTACCTCGGGTGTCACTCACCTGTCAGACTCCCACGATTCGTAGAGCGAGAGAGTTACGTGTGCACAGGCCTCGGCTTTGGTCAGGGCGGGAGACTATTCAGAGATTGGTTCAACTCCCAGCTTAGAAGGAGATTAGTTTTTAGTTGAGGTATTTAACATGCCATTTCTAAACTGACTGATTGTATCAGTACGCCTACACGAGAATTTATATGAGCGAGCACGAAAGGCCCACCAATTTTGCCCTTAAAGGTATTTTCACATACCTTCCAGAGTTGTTTTGCATGCCACGACCGACATGGGACTGGCGGCTCTACTTCTCCTCCTAAGGAAGTTGTGCTACGGATTTTTTCGCTCAAGAAAAATCCGTCGACCCCAACTAGGTTTGAACTCGCAAACATTTGATCCTGAAGCGATCACTTTACCCCAAAACCACCGAGGTCGACAGAAGATTAGTCTTCACGCAAAGGGAAAGCAAACAAGAAACTTGTATTTTTAACTTTTAATAAGAGTTGGTTTATGAGTACAGTTCCAGGCACCAGTTACTCCACTTATCTGCATTGGTGGTTGAGTGGTCTGGGACGCGTTGCATTTGGTCACCATTAATGGGGAGGTCAGGGTTATAATCCCGGTCGGGTGCAGTGGAGGTGGCTTACCACGTGTTGTTTTCCCATACTCTTTCCACGCTATTACGGATGTGCTTGCTGTAATTTACCCTCAACCTTAGATTATGGTGTTTCAGATAATGATTATATTTGAGCAACGCTTTTTACCGACCTTCCGCGCTATACACATACTACACGAATGGTGTGTAGGGACGAGGAAGGCGAAAGTAGAGGAAAGGTACACTCCGTTCACCCTGACCTTGACTGACTATACTATGCTCCTATCTTATAATCTACGTCATAGTAGAGCCATGAAAATATGTAAACTTGCAATTCAGGTTTGTGGAAGGAGCTAAATCCTCTCTAAATAAAATAGACACATTAAGTCCTACCCCAATTTTCAAGGTTAACGAAGGGCGTCGGCATTTGCGTGGAGGTAGAGAGAAAACCATTTACGGTCATTCGACAGTAAGAATTACTAAGATTTGTTGAGTCTATAACATGTTGATAGGAGATTTAATATGTGATAGGGGGAAAAGATAGCAAGCAATCTAAATAACTACATTGTATACTACAAAATGAGATAAAATATATAATCTTGTAATTTTGCCACTACTCATATATTAAAAACTATTTATCTTTAACATATTATAAATATTTCATTGTGTACACCTCATATAAATGTTTATTTAGACTACATTTCACCATTATACATTAATTATTATTATTATTATTATTATTATTAGCTCCGCGTCTTACTACCCGTTCGGGTTGTACGCACTTACGCTAATGTGCAATGGTAGGGTGATTGTGAGATGACATGGAGGACCTACAGTTTAACATGGGATCCGAACCACGGTGGAGGCCTGGCATTCCCCACATCCACAAGTTGTGATCAATGCACGTCTTGTCAGAGCTGAAGGAAGGGTTTAGCAATCGGATAAATCTTTCCCGGGATCGAGGATTGAACCCCGGACCCTCAGCACAGAAGTCTGACACCTTACCCCTAGACCGCCAGGTCACCTACCATACATTATTATTTTACATTAACAAAGGTACATAAAAATCATGAAATAGCAAGTTTGACCCCTTATAAGCTCATCGTGAACTGTAATGATTTGAAATCAGTGAATCACTATTTATAGCTTATAATTAATTATACACTTGTTAAAATAGTGCAATAGTTTTTTTTACTGTAGAATAACCTTTAGAAGAGCGCCCTCTTCCTAGATTTGAGGCTCAACCCCCCCGTAACCGGTAAACTAGACCATATGAGTTTAACGCCTTAGTCCACCAACCACCGTTGCGGGTTGTCACTTTTTGAGCTGTCAAGGAAGAGGTTCTTCAACCCACGGATTGACTTTCCAAGCCTCGTAAGGTGAGCCGACGAGGAAACGCCTCGCATGAATGACACGGACACCCGGCGTTTCCTGCATCGGGCCACCACAAGGGTGGGAGAGTGACTCACATACATGAGTGTTGCTTCGGTCAAGGTCACGTGACTTCTCCCAAGACAGGACGACACGATGATCTACTCACAGGAAGAAAACACTTATTAGCTCTTAAATGAAGGATAAATAATTATTTGATTGTTAGGGAAATAAAACATAATCGTCTCCCGGCCTCTCTCTCCCTCGCCAGCCTTGAAACAATGTGCTTTGGACAAGGTCTTGGGTTCTTTTTCTAGAAGGGACACACACTTCAATTAACATTATTGGATTCTCCCCTCCCACCCCTACCCTCGCATCTCACTATCAGAGTTTTTAATTATAGGCTATATATAAATATATTATATTTGTGTATATAATTAATTACACTTGCGTGGGAGGGATAAGAAAGGAAGAATTTAAGAGAAAAGGTACACTCACTTGCGTGAAGGAAGAGTAAGACCCTTTCTAAAAATAAATAAGCTCATCACACAAGGCCGGGATTCAAACTCCGACCTACATGTCACTTAGCCAACCAGACTAAATGAGCTTGACACTTAAGACCTCATACCCACCAGCACGGGTGGTGCGTTTATTAAAAGTATGTTAATACGTGCATATCAAGTCTGGCAGCAAATTGGTAAACTAATGTTTTTCAAAATAAACATTTATATTTGTATTAAATAATTTGTTATTTGCATTTGTACGTGCAACGCTGCCAAATAAATGTATGTATGCACTGAAAGCTTCTTCATTGCGCTGATAGGGCAGAAACTAAACTGCTTGACCACGTGGGTTTACTAATCACGCAGGCCGTGCTAAAATATAGTAAGGTTTCCATCTACAGAAGGATGGATTTTGAAATAAACAACTTTTATGGAGATACGAACATATTTTTTGCAGTCAACACAGTGATGGATTTACAGGAGGGCTCAAAAAACAAAAATACTATCCATCTATTTGTTACTATACAAACAAAACTTTTTTATAAATACGTACTCTACCTCCCGAGATGGATATGTAAAACCCGTTCACCGAAAATAGAAAGAAGGAAATGCTTGAGTGGCACAGCAACTCCCACAGTTTTATTTGACCCATGATGCATGCCAACACTAACTTAAAACACCTGATTATAAACATATTTTATTTTCTATTATATAAACATATATTTTGGATCAGTGGTTCCCAAAGTTGGTGGTGGGATAGCACAGGGGGGCGCTAAGTGGTAAAAGGGTGGTACTCAAGCTGGTAACTTACTAACTAACATACTTGCTTGTGCATCTGGTGGAGTACCATCAATGACTGGTCGCTACCGTGGGTGTGTCGCTTACTTGAAAAAATTAGTGCCAAATATCTTGATCATTCACTGTGTAATTCATCGCCAACATCTTGTTGCAAAAAGTCTCAGGGACACATACACAATTCATTACACACTGTATTACTGCAGTGAATAAAATTAAAGCACATGCTCTCAATGATCGACTATTCCGGGAGCTCAGTGCTGAGAATGATGCAAACTTTGAACGTTTGTTGCTTCACACTGAAGTTCGTTGGCTATCTAAAGGAAACTCTTTGAGACGCTTTTACAACCTTTTTGACACTGTTGTGGAATATTTTGAAACACGAATGCTTTGCTCAGTAATTAACTCAAAGAAATCAAACATGACATTGCTTATTTGTCTGAACTATTTGCAAAGTTCAATGAAATGAATTTGCAGTTGCAAGGCAATGACACCAATCTTATTAAAGCCAAATCTGTCGTATCTACATTTATTGCAAAATTAACTATACTGAAACGCAATAAAGGCCATCGCGAGCTATACCAATTTCCGAGCTTGTCTGAGCTAGAAAAGAAAGTCGGGATACAAGATGACGATCTGCAAGTTTTTTGTGACCATTTGAATATGCTGCATGAAGATATGTCTGATCGATTCAAATATCTTTTATGATGAAAATTCCAGACTGGGTATTAAGTTCATTTTCAGATATTGAAGAAGTTGGAGCATTGAGGAAGAACTAATTGAGCTACAAAATGGCATTGAGCTGAAGTCACAGTTTAAGAAATCATACCAGGAGTTTTGGTTACAGAAGGAAATTCCTGATCGCTATCCTGCATTATGGAGAGTGGTTAAGAGGTTCCTTATTGCATTTCCAACATCGTATTTGTGGAACGTGGTTTTATGTGGTCAGCCTACTTCTCTCCAAGCAAAGAAATCGACTCCAGATTACTAAGCGTGGTGATTAAGACTCACATTAAGTGACACTAAGCCAGATATTGGGAAACTAGTATCATTTCATCAAGCTCATCCATCACATTAAGAATTACAAAATAGTGATGTACTCTACCTAGTTACTAAATGTGGTATCTAATAATATGTAGTATTTAATAACTTTGAAAAGATTATCACTGGATTGAGCTCATCATTCATGTTTAATTAAATAAACTTAAACAATCTATTTTAATTTTGAATAAATATTCAATTAATAACTGTTCCATCCTTGAATTTTATTGCTATTTTATTCATAGTGGGTCGTTGAAAATCACTATAACGAATATTGATTTTTTGGAATAAAGGATAGGGGGCACTGGGCATGAGTTTTTGGAACCAAGGGGGCGGTGACTCAAAAAATTTGGGAACCACTGTTTTAGATCACTCTCCCGATGGATGTTTTCAAATTATAACGCTCTGTCGTGGCACAATCCAATACATCGATAAACACGCTTTCCATTAACGGGTTATTTCAAATCTCCTCACAACGGCCAACAAAGCTTTCTGCTAGCTTCTGGCTGTAGAGCGCATGCGTAGTCAAATGCGCATGCGCACTAATTTGAGATGGTTGGTTCTGAGATTTTATTGGTTCTCTTGTGACGAACATATAAAGGCAGAGAGGACAAAGTAGAGAATAGTTTAGCAGAACAGCTCGCGCCGATTAAGCGGAAATCTTGTTATTGGATTAGAGCGCGTCACGTCAGCATGTTTTTGTTCTGCGCTAGTTTTTCGGCGAACGTGTGAATCCACAGTAAGAGGGTTCTCCCTCCCCCCCCCCCCCCCTGTTTTGGCAACAAGGTAAGCCTGGCCACCACTGGAAGCCGACACCGAGTCACCATTGATAACATTATTTTACTATAGGCTTACTATCCGCATTGTAGGTAAACCCTGGGGGAAAGCAATGCATTTGGGGTCACTACCCACTCATTCACGAGAATAAAAATTTAAACGGTCAGTAAAATTAAACCTTTAGGACTTTAAATAAAATTCAATATTTAAACATAAACAACAACACTCTTTATGTTGTTCAGGTTTATATCCTAAATCGGAAGAACCCAAATGAGTAATCATATTATGTAAAATAATAAACAAACAGCTATAAAAAGAAGTTTTTCTGGTCAACCTGAAAATGAAATTTAGATGTAAAAATACTTGTTATAAGTATCCTAGCTCTAGCATTGAGCATGACAAAGGTTTTTAAGTTAACCAGAGCTGACATTGGATAGGGTTGCAACGTATCCGGTAACCGGGGCAACAAGGGTATTATTGGTGTCCTGAAAAAAACCAAGGGGAAAAAAATCATACTTTTTTCGAAAACCAAACACAAAAAATACTGGAATATTTATGAAGTCTTGTCCTACTACTTTACGCCTTGAAGAATTTTCTCAAAAAATAAATTACTGGAATATTTATGAATGTGAGACATTCAAATGTAATAATTAAATAGTAGATCTTTCAATAGAAAAAAAACCGTTTCAATGGTTGCATAATCTAACGCGCTACTCTCGCAATAGACTAGACTGCCGATGACGGGGAGATCGAGGTTTGAATATCGGTTGGGTGTATCGAGGGTGATTTTTCCCAACTGTATTTTCACTCTTTATCCACACAAAAGCAGGTACACTTATTTTAAATATAGCTTTGCCAATCCCTAAAACCATTAGCGTAATTATTACATAAGTGTATATTCCGAACGGGTAGTAAGACGCGGTGCTAAAGAGAAAAATAAGAAGAAAAAGGGAACTAAGAACTAAGCTCACTGGTTCGCCCTGAAAATTTGAATTGTATAATGACTGCATATTCTCCATTAATTTTAAATTCTACAATTTTACTAATTATTTGATCTCACACTAGGCAATTTGATGAAAAATGAATGTGTATTCCTCCATATTTCAATTTAAAATATCTGTAAAATGTGTGAGTTTCTTCTGAAAAATGGAAGTAATTTCGTAATAAACAAATAGTGTCAACCCTGCATGCGAAGGAATGTGTTGTCCAGCGTACCGATGACTTCTTGGCCCGGTGCGGCGACGTGACTTGTGGTTGCCCAACACACTCGAACTAAACCTATAACCAATAGTTTCTTTATTAACTATTTGGTCATTGACACTTGGAGTGATGTGCCTACTCCCCGTCCTCTTTTCTTCGGCAAACCGCACGCTGAGAATAGCAACTAATAGGAATTCCTCACCGCCATCTTGATGGCGACATTCAAACACGTGTGCTGGTTGGTATTTACGGTGGTTTCATACTCTACGATGTGATCACTACATGCATGTTTCAAGTTCTTCCCACACACGCAAACACACACACACACACACACCGCGTCAGTAGGAAAGCGGGCTTAGGACCTTATTTATAGTCTTGTCTCAGTGGTCAACTGATATCCCAGTACACTAGAACCTTGTCAATCCGAACTAATTAGGATCGCAGATTGTTCGGATTAGCGAAAACTCGGATTAGGTGGGAGAATACAAGGATAAAGTATTTTCAAGAATTTTAAAATTACATTTGAATTAGTTTAATCAAATTTTCATTTATTTAACTGATGTCTACACGTAATGTATACTGTGATTATTTCTAGTTATGTGTTGACTGCAATATGTAAATATTAAGCATTTATTATCATTGTTTCTTACGGTTCTCTTTTAACTCTTTGCTTGCCTACCAATAAAATATATTTCATTTGACTTAATTTTTTTTCACCGCTTTTCAAAAAGTGTGTTTGGGTTATCCGGAATTTTGGACTAACGGGGCTCGGTCTAACGGATTTTACTGTACACCATAATTAGCATTTAAGGTAAAATGGGGTATTAGCTGTAGGACCGTATTTATAGTCTTGTTTTGGTAGTCATCCGATACCCCAGTACACAGATAACATACAGTTAGCGTATAACCAGAATGGTTAATAAGACGCAGTACTTAAAAATAAAGGCAGTTTAGTTCAAATGGGGGATTAGCTTTAGGACCGTATCCTGGCAGTCAACCAGTCAATCAGCCCCATGAGTCAATTCAGGTCAAATTAGCGTTTAGCTGTAGATCCGTGGGGTTTGCAAACAGGCCTTTTCCAAAGGTTTTTCGGTCACCGTAAACGTTTTGTTGGGGTTTGCGGCTACTATAAAGTTAGTCGAGTAATCCTATATAATGCAATCTGGTCTATTTTACTAAACTAGCCATCAAAATTTAGGGGCTGGGACAAGAATAAGTCTGGACCTCGACTAAATCTCGATAGGGTGAAAGTTTCACTGTCCCCAAAACCCACGATCAAATTTCTATCGGCTGCAATTCCCATTGGGCGTAAAACCCACGATCGAAATAATCTCTATCGGCCACAAGTCTCACTAGCCACAAAATTCACGGGTACAAACCCCACGACACCTTTCAAACTTGTCGTGCCCTGTGGAAATAAATAAAAGCCGAAAAAGGCTCTCATGAGAAAGAAGTTTATTTATATTTATAGCTCGTATAAATGACAAGGTCACTACAGTGTGACGTTAGCACACGACCTTTAAGCTAACCTAGTTTGACGCACAGTTCTAAAAGCCAGAAATTATAATATTACCCACATCGACGAGAACGCAGACAAAGGTGTCTTTCTCATCTTGGATGGCTCGCCAGTGATGATAGGTTGAGGTTCAAGTCCTGAATGGATGCATTAATGTGAATTTTCCTCCCGAGCTATTTTCCACTCTTCTTCCACAAAAATGGAGATGACCTTTTTCTGAAGTCTAATCTTCTTCATACCATCATAAATATGTGGATAGGCTGGGCGGTTAGTAAGACACGTAGCATTATATTAACATACTTTAGGTTCCCGTAAGAACTTGGTCTAGGATCCCTGTTAACTAGATCTTCAGATAGCCTTTAACCACTCAACCACAATGACAGGCACAAAGGGAAATATATAACATAGACCTATATTAAATTGGAAAGTATAAAAGATGTAAAAAGCGAAAGACTTTCTAGAAATTAAAAAGTAAGAACATTTTGTTCAAACCAACTCATTAAATGATAAAAATGGCAAGATTCACTATAGCTTATAGAAATATAATAACAATTTATCTGTAAACTTAGGGTTAACATTTGCTGAGGAATGTAAATAGAAAATTATGTATGCGAAGCAGCTCTCTAGTTGCACCCCATAAGATTTATAACTAGAGACACCGACATTTTCTGAGACGAGTTTTTTTTTACAAACTTTTGCTTCGAACATTAAAATGGCTATCACAGGCTTCGGTGGCCGCATAGTCTGAGGCGTCGCCCTAACAATTGACTGGACTGCTGATGATGGGTATATCGTGGTTATAATCATGGTCGGGTGTACTAAGGGTGGTTTATCTTAAATGTTATCACATTCTCACTATACGCAAATGCGGATACACTATACATTCTGCCTTACTCATCCCCAACACATTAGAGTAACTTGAACCTATTTTTATCGCCCGAACGGATAGTGTGACAAGGTGCTAAAAAATGGCTAACAAAGCATATTTAAAGTTTGTTGTAACATTTTAAAATGTGTAATGCATGCACAAAATAAAACTAAATTAAATATTTCCATAAAAATGATTACTTAAGTTATTAAATGTGAGATATGACCAGTTTTGGTTGATTTAAATGCGAATTAACGAATTCAACATTCCGGTAACTCAAAATAGTTTCTTCATTCTAGGAAATGTATTTCCTTCAACCAAATAATATTGGCAAAACATATGTTTGGACCGATTCTCATAGCGGCCGTATTGTGAACATAGACGCACAGATACAGAAGAAAACAAAACAATGTTTTAACAACTTAAATATATTTTAACCTCCTATATTTGGGGTGCTTGGAACTTACACATATTATTATTATTATTATTATTATTATTATTATTATTATTATTATTATTATTATTATTATTATTATTATTATTATTACTATGTATTACAACATACCATTTAAAGCAGAGTTGATTGAATTTTTTTTTTTTGCCAAAATGAACTATGTTATTCAGCGACATTTAATATTTAAATCCAACTTTTTTTCTGACTAAATTCAATCATTTGACTAATTACATACCAGGGTATCTGTCTATATATATTGATAATAAAGAATACACCGATTTTATTGGGCCGGGTTACGATTTAATGGTTGGATTTATAGCCAGGGCACAGACGCCAGGCACTCGGCTTTACGGAGAGTTTTACTTCCTTGGGCACTGGGGAGTGCTAGTTGCGTTTATCAGAGATATCAGCTCTTTCAAGTGAAGTGGTGGCGGTTCTCTACCTTTCGACGGACACACGTCTTCATGCCGGGATCACGATCAACTTAACGTAACGTTCACTTAAAGTTAACTTAACGTATGTGTGATCACGATTCACGTAACTTAACGTAACAACTCGAGCGAAACATCTTCATTCTCGAGTATGATCTGTGATTTGTACTAGTTGCACAGTGATGATCTGTGAGTGTTTACAGTTTTCAATCGATATAATAAATATCTATTAAAAAAGTTTTTGATAAATTTAGCTTTCCTATTTTAGTTTAATTATTTTGTTTCAATGTCTGATCACTAGAACTTACGCTAAAGAGTAAACATGGGTCATAAAACCAACAAATGAATTACTAAATAGCCCTGTTGACGTCACTTGCATAATGATTGGCTGGCTATATCACGTGATACCTTTCAAGTAACGTTCAATTAAAGTAAAAGACCTCCCCGGACATCTCTTACGTTAAGTTAACTGTAAGTCAACGTTAAGTTAACTGCATCGTGATCGCTTCCATTTAAACACATAAGGAGGTCCTTTACGTTAAGTTACGTTAAGTTAACTTTAAGTTAACGTCAAGTTGATCGTGATCCCGGCATGAGACAAGTAACGACAGTAGTCGACAACATTTGAAGATTGTTTACAACTAGACAATTTGTAAACATTCGCTTGTAGCTTGCAGTCTGATTAGTCTCGTTGGGGGGGGGGGGGGCTGTTTATGGGAAGGTGGTTGGGCCCACTACCTGGACCTAGATTTGCGAAAGCCGGTTCATTGACACTATAAGGCCATTTTTGTGTGTTCTCTAGTAAAATCATCTCTAAAGTGAACTGTTTTTTAAAATGCCTGCTTGATAGCGATGTTGTCACTTGGGATTGCACGTAGCGATCCCCGTGTTGAAGGACTCGAGCTCTCCCAATGAGCGCAGCCATTTTAACCTGGAGTCTATGGTTCTGGTGTATACCTTGTGTGTGGCCCCGGCTTTCATTTGTTCCAAGTCGGGCACACTAACCGTGCATTCAATCCTGATATAAGCTGTAGTGAATAATAAACAACTAAATAATGTCGGGGTTTATCTAATCTGGTTTGACGGTGGCTCAGAACTGGTTCTTCAAATCCAGGCCGGGTATACTGAGGGGCTGTGTTTGTTTTCCCACTCTCCTTCCACGCGAATGCAGGTACATTTATTCTAAATAGTACTTTACGTTTCTCAACCTAATTTACTGTAATTAAACCCCATACATCCAGAACGCATAGTAGGTTTTTTTAATTTAATTTGAGATATTTAACGTAAACTTTCTAAATCGACTGATAACACCCATTCATCATTTGGGGAACTCACATCTCCCCACTGATACATTTTTCGGCCATGCCGGGAATTGAACCCAGGACCCTTAGCTCAATAGGCAAACACGCTACCGACTGAGCTAAAGTGTCGAATCAGGTAGTAAGATGCAGTGAACGACGAATATAATAATAATAATAATAATAATAATAATAATAATAATAATAATAATAATAATAATAATAATAATAATAATAATAATAATAATAATAATAATAATAATAATAATGACAATCGTCCCACTCATGGAACGGTTCATGTTGGTGAAGGCCGCATGAGTGTCAATTTGCTGTGGTCTGCGAAATAATAGTTTGTTTGAACACAGGCCCGCCATTAAATTCACCACAAATGTCAAGTAAGCCACGAGGAAAGGCCGGTGATGAAATGTCAACAAGGTCCCCGTGTGTCTCTCCTGTGACCTCCTGTCTGGGTATTGACCAAACTTATTCACGGATGGGGAGGCTACTGTCCTCGGACGGTCGTTACCTGTGTTTTGATACTCGCGAGGAGGTTCGTCTTGTGAATGCTTTGGGCGTACAGCAGTCTCTTGAGGGGTACGCCTGGTGCACGTCATTTTACATAGGATGAACGATGTGTGCTCACGAGGTAGAACGAGCACAAGATAATAATATCTACACTCCGTTTACCCTGATGGATTACACTATGACCATATCTCAAGCGTGGGCAACTTTTTTGCTTAAAGGGCCACTTTGAGACTTTGAATATAACAGGATTTTTCAATAGATGCAATTTATCATTTAAATTAAATATGTAATGGAAGATTATTTTATCTTTAATGTAGGCGGTGCCTTTACTTTCTGGAACTAAGAAATCGAAAGTTCACTTAAAAAAGTACGCCACCTATCCCTATCCCAAGCTAGTTATATCCAGTCCACCTCATTATAACCTATCCTTATCATAAGCTAGTTCTATCCAGCCCACTTTATTACATCCTATGCTTATAAGCTAGTTCTATCCAGTCCACCTCATTATACCTGATCTCTTCAAGGTCCATTCTAATACTATCCTCCCATCTTCGTATGTCTTCCCAAGGGTCTCTTCCCATTGGGTTTGCCAGTTAACACCCTAAACATGGTTCTAGATCAGGGGTGTCAAACTCAAACAGGTGTGAGGGCCGCACTATATCATTAAGGAGGCATCGCGGGCTGCACATAAGATATTATTTATTATATTATACATTTTTAATGCTTATACAGAATTAAAAAGCTTACCCTTTTTTCCCCCTTGACCCCTTTTCATTCTTAAAGTAGTACACTGATTTCTACAAACACATTCTCTTTCGATAAGAATGCAAAAAGCAAATAAAAAAATTTGTAAATTTACAATATTAAAAAAATTGCTAAAATAAAAAAAGTTATAAAAAAAAAGGAATAATAAACTTGGTTTAAAATTCAAATATCTTTAATTTAAAATAAAATGTCAGGATAGTAATTGATCACATCTAACGTTTGTTGGAAATCTGTCATAGATTCCCACTTGTTAAATTATCAAAATCTGGAGAAATATTTTTACTTGAAACAATCCTCATTGTGCTTTGTAAATGTTCATCTCTAAGATGACTTCTTAACTCGGATTTATTCACTTTTAATAGGGAGAAAAAACTCTTCACAAAAGTATGTATTTCCGAACATTGATAGTATTTTAGTTATTTTCATTTTGCCTATGGGATATTTATCACCCAAATACTTCGAGTAAAACTCTGGTAGGGACACTTTCATAAATGCGTCTTGAAGAATAGAACTACATTGAAAATCAATAAATTCAAGTTGCATTTCTTCCTTAACACTCTCGACATAAATTGAAAACAGAGCTGAGAACAAGGAAGACAAAAATGTATCATGTTGGAAGTCCTTAAATCTGTCTTAAAACTATTTTCGGAAAGCTGAAATTAGTGTAACATAATTATTGAGGTTGGACGTATCATTATAGGTTTCCAACAATTGCTTTGAACGTAAGGAAGTGAGCAAATTTTTTGTTATCAAGCCTGTTTTACCAAAGTTTTAAGTTTGGTTTGGAAGGCTCTGTGTGAGGATTTGGTCCTTTCCTTGAAGTTGAACATTAAGTGAATTAAGATGCTGTTTAATATCAACCAAAAAAGAAAAATCTATCACCCAAGACTTGTCAATAAATTCCTTGACAAAAAAAAAAAAAAAAAAAGATCGCCAAAACCACCCGAATGTTGAACAATCCAGTATCTTGACTTCCTTAAGTGTCATAGAAGTCAAAGAATTTTTTTTCCAGCCATAAATATTTCAATAGAGTCTTTAAGTTCAAAAAAATCGTTTTAAAACTGTGCCCCGACTCAACCACTTAACTTTGGAATGATATGGTAATTCTGTATATTCTTCGTCAGTTAAAAAAAAAAAAAGCGGCAAACTTGTGGTGATTACTTGCGTGAGCACGAATAAAATTGACAGTTTGTACAACTGATTGAATCACGTCGTCCATTTTTAATGTTGTTGCGCACAAAGCTTCCTAATTAATGACACAATGTAATGCAACAAAATTTTCAGTTGGCAGCCCCAAAACCAATAGTTTAGCTCTTCATTTCGCAGCCACACCGTTTTTTGAATCCACCATAGCAGCGCCGTCAGTAGTAAGGCTGACAACTTTTTTTCCAAGAAATGAGGAAAAGTGGCAAATACGATCTCAAACTCAAAATACACCAAGGACACAGACCAAGTCTGTAACTGAGGGCCACATTCCTATTCTTCTTTCATATTTAGGCGCGGGCCGGTTCAAACTCTCCTGCGGGTCGTATGTTTGAGACCCCTGTTATATATTTTATCATTCACGCTGCATGTCCTGCCCACCGTAATCTACGAGACTTTATTATCTTAACACTGTATTGTGATGAATACTGGGTATGTAACTCGTAATTATGTAAACTCCTCCACTTCCCAGTAACCTCATCCCTATTTGGAACCAAATATCTTCCTAAGCACCTTGTTTTCAACAACCTAAATTGGTTTTCGTCTTGTAAGGTAAGAGATCACGTTTCACACCCATCGAGAACAACCGATAAAACTATTGTTTTGTATATTCTGAGTTTTACATTCCTGGACAGCAGGCGAGATGTCAACAACTTACCGACCAATATTGTATGCTTTCCCTAATTTCCATTCTGATACCGTTATTGCCAGTTAAAAATTGTTCCTAAATATTTAAACTCATTAACCCTGTAAATGATATGTTCAAAGTAATCACTAACTTATCATCCCAAATCTGATCATATCATGTCATTTTAGCGTTAACTTTTAAACTTATTTCCTTATTAAACTCTAGTAATATTTCTGGATTACTCTCTGAAATTCTATGAAAACATTCTTTAAAGATTAAATTATTATTAATAATATTTGACGTTCATCTCTGACCTAAACCAAGAACGACGCACTTGTAAGTAAACATTTAACACTCAACTCTAAGCGACAAGAATAGTAATGTTACCGTATTAGTAAATAGAACCCATTTATGTAACTATTTTAATTTAATTTAGCACCGCGTCTTACTACCCTTTGGGTTATACGCTATGTAACTATTACAATTATCTGGGAGCAGCCTGATATCAAACAAGGGTCTAACAGACCTATAGTCAACCTATGGAAAACTCAAAAACATACTATTTAATTTTAATTCGTCCTCTCTTATTCAGAATGCCTAGTTTGATAATATTATATTTGCTGTTATATTTGGTATACTTAGCCGAAAGTCCAGAGCTCGATTTTATTTCCGGAATAGATTGTTCAACTATTCAGTCTCGGTATATCATATTATTCAGGGAGAAACTAAACTAGAAGGGTATTTTGATAACAGACAATAAGCTTGCTAGTTCAATATTCAGCGGCACTAAGCAATTGATACAGATTTCGAGTCTCTAAACAAAAAATATTTTTCAAACTTATTGTTTAATTTTCAATTTAATTCAAGTTTTGTTTGGATTATTAAATTTAAAAAAAATTTTTTAGGTGTTCTGTTTAAAAATTCTTCCTCGTTTGGTTTGGAATGGATAACGCTTCTTTAACAGTTTTAAATCATCTTTATAAAACGTAATGTTTAATTAAACTACAGGGTTGTGACAATCAACCCAAAATACTTTCTAAAATACCGCTTACGTGACCAATCTCCCCGTATAATATAAACTATGGATGGGACGGCGAGTGGCATAATCCGACCAGATCCATCTTGCGATCATAAACATGAGTCTCATATAATTGGTGTGTGTACTTGTCGGTAACCAGGGCAAGGACAAACAAATAACCGACTTGGAAGTATGGGAATGAAACTAGTTCCAGTCGTCCCACAGCGGTAACATGGGCGATACTGTGATGAAACTTTATCGGGGGAGGGGGGCATGGAGGAGGGGATATTGCTTCGTTTTGAGTGCATTCATCGACCTTAATTCACATTTTCAAAAGAAATTCTTCCGGTCGTTAAAAACTTGCACGCCTTTTATGCGAAGCTTAAATAAAAATGTATTTATACATGCATGTTACTGAAATTATTATGACATCCCTCACATTGGTAAACAGTGGGAAGGCGTCATTATCTTCTTGTCTAGTTTGTCGGTGAAGAGATAGGTTGGGGTTCGAATCTCGGTGGCCTGGTGTATGTGATTTTATTTCCTATAATTTCTTGTTTGGAGCATAAGACCGCAACAAAATTCCCCACTAGAGTATATTCTCTGCCATACTTTTGAGTCGTCCCATTCTTTCCAATGTTCTGCCTTCTTGATCGATGATCCTACGCCAATCCATCGTTGGCGTGATCCAACGTCGGCGTCCTCGTGGTTTCCAGTCCAGATATTCTCTTGAGACATTAACCTTGTCTCTCCGGAGAATGTCAACAAGACGTCATCACTTGCACAGTCTGATCTCCAGTTGTATCGACTTATGTTCGCTTTTGTCCTACCGCTATTCATTTGATAGTTTGTTGGGCCACCACAGGCTAAATACATTCCGTAGTCGTCTGTTGTTGAGCGTCTGCAGTCTCTGGATCAGACGTCTAGTTTTTTTTTTTACCATGACCCACATCCTTATAGAAGGACCGACTTCACATTGCTATGAAAGATCCACAGTTTGGTTTTCATTCTTAATCCTTGGATCTCCTTATTTGTCTCAAGCTGATAAATGCACCTTTGGCCTCATTGATTCGTCTCTTGATTTCTTCCTAGAGGCCTCCATCCACGGCGATGATACTCCCCAGATAGCGGAACTGGTATATCTTCTCAATGACCTGATTGCCAATTCTAAATTTCACGGTATTGTGATTTCTAAATGTTTTTACACTCTACCTTCCTCTGAGTTCTACCTTCCACATCCCTGCCTCATTGATGCAATTAATTTTGAATAGCCCGGAAAGGTAGTAAAACTCGACCAGTGGAGGGGTGGGGGGCAGTGATCGTGTTGTTTTATAACACGGCTATAAACGTTAGTATTGGTCATGTGGACTTTGTAAACCGTACATCCCAGGTGCAAAGGAAACCTTCATGATCGAAACTCCTTCTACATAATTGATCACGAACACGTTTGATGAGGTATTTTATCGTTTTATTCTTATTGAAACAATAATCTCCAGACCGTTCTTTCTACCGTTCAATTACGTGCTGTCTTGTCGCTCTGTGCCTCCCGGTGGTAGAACTTGTAGAATGTGGTTGTGAAGGTGAGCCTATCTAGAATACGCACGTGCGTGCTTGGAGAAAGTCTCTTTGAAGGACGTGGGGACGCGCTGTGGACATAGCCTAGTTGGATCTACTTAGTAGTCCATGGTGTTCCATTTGTACATCCACACCTTGGCTTTTATTATCAGCAATTATACGACATTTAACCACTGAACAATCTTGGCACGTACTGTATTTTTTTTAGCGAGGCTTGTGGTAAGCCACAAGATGTCTGAAATAGGAGGATGGTTGGAATAGTAGGATGACAAAACGCACTTTTTTTTTAAACATCTAGTGAAGTATTTCCTAAACTTTTTCGTATCGTGTATCCTTTCATGAAAGGAAAAAGAAAGTCCATGACATAAAATTATAATTGCATTAATTTGAATATCTGACTGATTAATAAAACCCATCCATACAATCCGGTTCCCATTAAAGGTAGCAGTTTTACCTTGATGGATTACACTATGACCCTATCTTATAAACTGCACCATAGTGGAACCATACAAGCTCGCTTTCTTTCAAGGTAAACAAAGGGTACATAATAGGAATATCATCCTTACTAAGGATGTATTTTAACTTACCTCTCAAGGTTAAGGTCATTCGACACTAAACATTTTACTGTTAACAAGTGTTACACTCAAAGTTTATACAAAATCATCATTTTACCGGTTGTTCTTTATGGGTGTTTAGGGTATTCGAAAATAAGGTGCTTGGAAAGATATTTGTTCCAAAAAGGGGTGAGGATAATGTGGGGTGGATGAGGTTACATAATGATGGGTTAAATACCCTGTAATAACCACAAGTCATTGTTAGGGTAATCAAGTATCGTAGAATACGGTGGGCAGGACATGCAGCGCGAATGGAAGATTCTAGAACCTTGTTCATTGTACTGACTGGCAAAACCAATGAGAAAAGACCATGGGAAGACCTAGACGCGGATGGGATGGGTACTATTAAAATTGGCCTGAAAGAGACAGGGTTTAATGAGGTGGACTGGATAAACTAGCTCAAGATAGGGATAAGGTGTAATGAGGTGGACTGGATAGAACTATCTCAAGATAGGAATTGGTGGCGTACTTTTTTAAGTACGACAGTAAACTCTTTAGTTCCTAATGCCATAGAGTAAGTAATTATGATAATAAGCTGTAGATAGTGATTCATTGATTTCAATCATTGCAGTTCACGAGTTTTAAGGGATCAAACTTGCTATTTTATGCTTTTCTTTTACCATCGTTAAGGTCAAGTAATTAATTTATGTCCGCATGTTCTAAACCGTCACTCTTGCAATAGACTAGACTGCCGATTACAAGGAGATTGGGGTTCAAATCCCGGTCGGGTGCACTTATGGTGGTTTTACCTGAATTGTTCCACTCTCCCTCCACGCAAACGTGGGTACACTTATCTAAACTCGTCCTTCCTCATCACTACAAGCTGAGCATATACTAAAACATGGTGCTAAAAAATATTCAAGCTTACCCATTTCCCATGAACCTTTTCGGCAGCTATCTCTTGTTTAGACTGTGGAACTCGACGAGGGTAATGGATGGAAGCACTTGGCAGTCCTTTGAGTATGTACACTACAAATCATCCATAGAGTAGAACATTATTAGTTTATTTTGACTCTCTCATAGTTTTTAGTACGTAATTCTCTTCAGAAATAATTCAATACTATCCGCATCGATGGATCCAGGGCCAAAGGCTTCAGTCTAGTCATGTCCGATTTGCTGGTGACGTATAGGTTAGGGTTCGAATGCCAACACGGTAACTGAAGGAGTTTTTTTTTTACGCTCCCTCCATGAAAAGGAGAATGGATGATTTTTAATTCAATCTTCCTCATCTAACCCATTAGTTTGGTTAAATGCGGGTAGCTCGAAGTGGGTAGTAAAAGTGCGCAAAAAAAAAAAAAAAACTCTGATTTTAATAAAAATGATGCCTAAGCAGTTTTTTAAAAACATTTTTAGTTGATTTTGAGGATGATGATGGGAAAAGTACTGCTTATTACACTTGAAATCGAGTCTTAAGATATTCTGACTTGATTTGTTTCTAGTGCCACTAAAATAATTGTTTTTGATTAAATCACACAATAAATAGGACGCAAAACGTGCTTACATATTAATTCCCATCCATAATAACTCTGACCAATTATTCCCAAAGCTATATAAAAAGAAAGCTCACTTTTGCAAACCCATTCATTAGGTTCTTATTTCTCCTCTCTTTATTGTGGGTAGTGGGAGGGGGGGGAGGAAGAATTATTAAAGTTATTTTCTAACATCAACACAATTATTATATTCTCAGCCTTGTTATTACATTCTTATAATAGCCAACTCGTTACTAGCATAGCATTGGTTATTATTCTGGTGTTTTATGACTCAATTTTTTTTTTCAAATTTGCATTCTAATCCACCCGTCCTATTACCGTATTCAATTACCAGGCCTACTCGTAGAAAGTCGTTAGTTATGGAGGCCATTGTAATAAATTCGGCCAGGTTTCTCTTACAACCACGCGCGCATTTTCTTTTAAAAAAAAGCTACTGATAATCTTTATTTCAAATGTGCGTAGAGGCTTGGATTGGTTGGTTACCAACTGTATTATTTAATTTTTGGGGGAGCGGGGAGAATTAATAGTAATTCTGTAAACATTAAACCTGGCTCCCTCCGATTTCTTATCATTATTAGCCTACAGTCTATTTTAAGATTTATCTTTGGATCTAAAGTTAAAATATTTCCTCTAATTTCTCCTTCGATTTGAATTAGTATTTTTTCCTTGGTCATAAAGTTAGACAGAAAACAAACTAAAACTATATTCAATAGTATATTTATTATTATATTCATAAATAATAACCGTTGTTCACGTGGTTTAAGACGTCAATCTCACAATATTTGTTAAAATAAAAAAAACTTCATAGGTACTCCATCGATTCCTTAAAATGTTAAATTAAAATAACTTGAGACGAGCTACTAAACGAAAAACCTTTAGAGCAGCTACAGCATGTAAACGGATAGCCAGATTGAAAAACTATAGTTTAATTTTGTCGAAAGCATATTTCTTTGTGGCCAGCATTGATAAAATTTTACTACATTATTTGTGTTATTATATAGGTATTGATAATATCTATAAAAAGAAACAGCTGCAGATGACATAACTTAATGTGTGAATATATTAAAATTGTTTTAGTAATTTTAGTAACTACCATATACTGTTATTTCCTACCAAAATCAGGGTATATGCACCCTTCGTTTATCCTGAAAGGTAACACGCTTGCCTTGCTTTATTCCACTCTGGTATAGCAAATAAGATAGAGCCATAGTGTAATCTGTCAAGGTAAGACTGTTACCTTCCAGGGTAAACGGAATGTGCATACGTCATATGACCTTGGTTCAAAACATGTGTCGTCATATTCTGTTAAAATTGGTCCACGCATTTAACTTTTATCGGGAGCAAAGATCCAGGCAGACAGATGAAATACCAAATGGTCAAGTTAAAACAGAACCTCGCTTCGCTCGTTAAAATTACAAGAGGTAATTAAAACTTTTTATGGTAACTGGAACTTGTTTTTAATCTCACCGCGTTTTAGCACCGGTTTGAGCAATACGCATACATTAATTAAACTAGTTGAATAAGAACGAGCAAGGTATAATTTTAGAAGAACTGCACCCGGATTTGCATAGAAGGACATGGAACACAATTAATGAAAAACCACCCTTACTACACCCGATTGAGATTCTAGTCCGATAGCCCCGTCATTGCAATCCTGTCCAACACGAGAATGACGCGTTACACCATGCGACCACCGATGCAGGTGCTGAGCTGATCCGTCTAAAACTACGGCAACGCGGAGCCGTTTCACTTTGCACCACAACACATCGAATTTTCTGGAAAGTGGCTACATGCGAGCAAATGTGGTGGAAAGTTCCAATGGATGCATGCACACTACACTCCATTGCACCGGCTGACGGTTGGCTTGAAAACAAAGTTCGGAGACTACATTTTCCGAGACGCCCGAATATAATTTATCCGAAATTTTACACTCCGGCCCAGGGCCGTGGAGAGAAATCACGGGCCCCAGGGACAAATTCAAAAATTCAAATCATACTTTAAAACACTTTTAAAAAAATATGAGTTACACAGACGTAATAAAAATACATGGACTCACAATACAAAGACAAAGGATATCAAATAAGTATAATTATTATAAAACGGGTGACTGATTTTTCACTTGAAAATAAAATCATTTTTAAAAATGAAAAATCTAACTAGATGAGTCCAGACCTATTTCATAAGTAAAATTTACTACAAATATTGGAAACATAAAGTGCTGTACGGGCATCAGCGCTCTCAAGCGAATTAATTTTGTACCATTAGGAGCCTAGTAGTTGCTTCCGGGTCCGTGAGCGACAACCGTGGACTGGATAACGTCACCGCCTCGTCACCGTCGATCACCGAATAATTCAGACAAAAATAAATGTTTGCGGATCGCACAGTAATCAGCTCTAAAATATAACTCAAGTTGTTTGTTGACTTAAACAAAATGTAGATATTCGTATTCCTTAAAATCGTTATAATTTCTGAAGTCTTAAAAGTTGATAAATTTTGTATTTGAGTAAAAATTAAGTAAACAATAAGACCTGCTGGGCCGGGCCGGCTCCCGGGCTGTGACCCCGGCTCCCCCCCCTCCCCCCTCCGCCTCTCGTCGGGCCTGGTCCGGCCCAGCAGTCCGAAGCGAAACGGCTCCGTCAGCCTAAGAAGCGATGGAGTTATCCGGTGTCCAAGTACTGTAAGCTTACCTGGTGATGTTATATTCACAATTAAAAGAGGTACATAATATGTTTACACTAAATAAGAGAAGGGGGTGGGGTGGGGGGTGGCCGGCATACCGAAACGAAGTAAACATGGTTAAGTTTCGGTGTACATCTAACGTCTACGTTCAGGTCCCACACTCCCACGCTTTGCGAACTGATGAAAACACCTGCTAAAAATCCTGAGTTATTACATGTACCAATCTTACAAATATTCTATTTTCTTAAAAAAAAAAAAAAAGCTGTAGACAGAAATATAGTAGGGATGTAAAATAATAAAAATAGTACCAAATATATATTATTATTATTTTTATATTATTTATTATTATTATTATTTATATTATTTTATTATTATTTATTATTATTATTTCTAATTATTATTAATTATTTATTTATTAATTATTATTATTATCACTGCGTCTTACTACCCGTTCGGGTTATACGCACTTACGCTAATGTGTAATGGTAGGGTGATTGTGAGATGAAAGGGAGGACCTACAATTTAATGTGGGATCCGAACCACGGTGGAGGCTTGGCATTCCTCACATTCACAAGTTGTGATTAATACACGTCTTGTCAGAGCTGAAGGAAGGGTTTGGCAGTCAGATAAATCTGTGCAGGGACCGAGGATTGAACCCCAGACCCCTGGCACAGAAGTCTGACAGTACCAAATATAAAACTAAAGAAATACCAAACTCCACAGTGGAAAACCATTTTGGAAAAAACCTCAGTACACCCGACCAAGATTCGATTCTCGATCTCCCCATCATAGGCAGCTTAGTCTACTGCGAGAGTAGCACCTTAGACCACGCAGACAGCGAAGCGGTTAATAAACGGTGCTATATCAGCTTCGGTGGCCACATAGTCTAAGGCGTCACTCTCGTACTAGACTAGATTGTCGATGACAGGAGAATTGGGGTTTGAATCCCGGTCTTGTGTTCTGAGGGTAGTTATCCTAAATGGTTTTCCACTCTCCCTTCACGAATATGTGGGAACACTTCATCTAAATTAAACCTTACTCATTCCCAACTAATTAGCGTAATTATCACATATTTTTATAACTTGAACAGGTAACAAGAATCAGTGCTAAAAAAAACACTGATAAAACTTGCATAGGTGGGTATATGTACAATGGCGTCAGTCTCATCTTAATTGGTTCGTCGTGACAAAATGTTTAGGGCTCGAATCTTGGTCGAGCTACTGAGGTTCGGTTCTCCCCCCCCCCTTTTAAATTGAGAAGAATACGGTTTTCAAGATGTTTCTTAGTGAGCTCGTTTCTTTATTTAATTTTCATCACCTTGATGGCTGAAAATGATGACTCACACGAAGAGGTAGAGCAGAACAACGCCATCACAGGGAGTGAAACATGAACCAGAACTGGATACGTATTCTTCGAAACAAATCCTAAACTTGAGACAACACACTCTTCAGTTTCAGTTGATCATACACATAAAATATTTAATCTAGTTTGTTTACTGGTAATGGGGAGGCCGGGGTCCAAATCCTGACCGGAGTATTGGACAGTTTTTTTCCCACGCAAATGCCGGTACGTTTTATCATAATTCTACCGCCCTCATCCGTATTACATTGTCATAAATATACATGGGTATATCCCAAATGCGTAGTGAGACTCCATGGAAAAAACAATGGAATCGTGAACGTAGGGATTAAATATAAAACCCAAAAACTCTCTCGCCCTTAGTGGACATTTTTATCGTGTTGCTCCAACGAAGGGACTTAAATCCCCCGACTATCGATGAGGTTATAAGGCCTATTCTACACTAGCGGTTAAAACGCTAGCAACCGCGCCTTTGAATGAAACCCTTGTTATCAAGTTAGAAAAAAAGTTTTCGTCTAGACCAGCGTTTTGACCGCCTAGCGGTAGAAACGGATCAAACTACACCAGGCGCTAACAGGCAGTTGTGCCTCAATGTCACAACAAGTCTTTCAGCAGGGATAATACTTTCCTCAAGATGGTATCACGTTTTGCAATATTTTCATTCAATAAACCAAGTAGTAGTTCATCAAATGAAACCACGGACATTCTATAGTACAAAAAGAACTTCTCTGGGTACATTCTGTGTATTCATAAACATGATATGAAACTGTCCTGTTGAGAGACGGTTTGATAATGTGGGGTGAGTCCACCAACGTCTCTTTTGACGAGTTTTTTTGTTGTTGCGAGTTTCCTCCAACAAAATAAGTCCCGCAATACAGCCGGCCTGCACGATGTCCATTTTTAATTAAACCATTCTGCACAAGTGGAAGCAACAACCGTGGCATTTAAACCGCTAGTGTAGAATCAGTAGCGTTATGGTAGCTGTTTAACAGTTGCGTTTTGATAGGTGTAGATTCAAGAGTTTGGGGGCGTAATATAGCGGCAAAACCGCTGCGTTTTAACCGATAGTGTAGAATCGGCTTAAGTATTTGTTTTATAGCGGTATGCATGATATATATGCTGGGTTATATTATTTATGCTAATATCTAACTAGCATATTTTGCGCCTAACTTTATAAGACCTACGTTATAACAACTAAACTGCGTAAGATCAAACTTTATTGCATCTAATTTTATTGCTCCTAATGTTATTGCTCATATTTTCACTAGACCTAAATTATATGACCTAAACTTTATTATACCTAACACCATTATACCTAAAATTCAATTTTCACAAATGTATTTGAAACGTCCTTAATTGCCCAAACAGTCAATGAACCTGAATTCACTAGTCCTAAACTTTATAAGACCTAACTCCCCAAGACCTGGCTTCCTTGGGGGTACACGCTTCGGTGGCCACATGGTCTAACGCGCTACTCTCGGGTTGGACTAGACTGCCGATGACGGTGAGATAGAGGTTCGAATTTCGGTTGGGTGTACTGAGGGTGGTTTCTCCTAAATGGTTTCACATTCTCCCTCCACGCAAATATGGGTACATAAATATAACCTTTATAATCCCTAAAACCATTAGCGTAATTAGTACAGAAGCGTATAACCCGAACGGGTAGTAAGACGCGGTGTTAAAATAAAAACTTCCCTGCGCCTAATTTAATAAGACCTAAGAGTCGTAGCTCATATTAATATATTATTGTAGCCTAACATGAAAAAAACTAACAAATTATGCTTGAAGTTTTGTCAAAATAACAAACTTCCTTATTAAACTACTAATAAGTTTAAAAAAAAAAAACTAGTAGACTTATGTCTGGGGAGAGTTAAAAATAAATCTTGGGGTAGGCTTTCTTTAACATTCATCTTCTTTCTCCTGTGTCCTAAAATAGGTGTAAGCTGAGGATAACCCTACTGCTTAGCATTAAATAAATAAATAATTGGTTTGATGAAAATATTAGTTTCTCTTCTCGATGTTACGGGATATATGATTCGTTTTTCGGCAATCTTTATTTTACTTTGTTTAGAAAATTAAAGTATACCCTTCTATTGTTTTTCTTTACTACCTACTAACATCCCCAGCCCCTTGTTTGGTAAACAATGGAACCATCTAAAAATCTAAGGCCTAAAGTCCCATTTACATACAAAATTCTTATCCGTAAGGTCCGTACTCCGTATCCCCTAAGAGACTGACACCACAGTAACAATTTAGTGGTACACAGAGTTCTTATCTCTAAGTTTATTCTACGTAAGATTCCATAGAAGTTTGATCTAAGGACTATTGCTACGGATACCTAGGAGAACCAATCACAGGTAAAGAAATAAATGAACATGGATGTGCGAATCAAAATTAAATCATCCATGACAGTTTGGGAAGCGGTCTCCAAGGGCTATAGAACTCCAAGGATTATAAAAAAAACCAAGGACTAGAAGAACGTCAAGGATTATAAGAAAACCAAGGACTAGAAGAACGTCAAGGATTATAAGAAAACCAAGGACTAGAAGAACGTCAAGGATTATAAGAAAACCAAGGACTAGAAGAACGTCAAGGATTATAAGAAAACCAAGGACTAGAAGAACGTCAAGGATTATAAGAAAACCAAGGACTAGAAGAACGTCAAGGATTATAAGAAAACCAAGTACTAGAAGAACGTCAAGGATTATATGAAAACCAAGGACCAGAAGAACGTCCAGGATTATAAGAAAACCAAGGACCAGAAGAACGTCAAGGATTATAAGAAAACCAAGGACTAGAAGAACGTCAAGGATTATAAGAAAACCAAGTACTAGAAGAACGTCAAGGATTATAAGAAAACCAAGTACTAGAAGAACGTCAAGGATTATAAGAAAACCAAGGACTAGAAGAACGTCAAGGATTATAAGAAAACCAAGGACTAGAAGAACGTCAAGGATTATAAGAAAACCAAGTACTAGAAGAACGTCAAGGATTATAAGAACACCAGGGACTAAATACTATAATAACGTCCTGGACTATATAGATGAAACTTGACTCGTGGAGTGTTCAATGTCCGCTTCTCCACATGGTGGCCCCAGATCGTGAGTGAAGGAGCACGTTTTGCCGATAAGCAGTGGGTGTAGTTATCGGTTGCACTCGTAAGAACGGCCGCGACTTGTACGGCCGGTTTTACAGCGGGACTGACTCATCCTAGTGGCATTAGCCTCTACTTCTTTGTGCAAGTCATATAAAGCTTTACTACTATTATTATTAGCACCGCGTCTTACTACCCGTTCGGGTTATACGCACTTACGCTAATGTGTAATGGTAGGGTGATTGTGAGACGAAATGGAGGACCTACAGTTTAACGTGGGATCCGAACCACGGTGGAGGCCTGGCATTCCCCACATTAACTTTACTACTAATCGTATTACTAATTCATTATGATTATCTGATAGTTTACCCGTCCATTATAACGAGTAGTATCACGGTACTGTGAGCTGATACACATTTTACTAAAGAAATGTTTTTATATGCAACTCTTAGTTAATGACCCGCCTCGGTGGCGTAGTTGGCTAACGCGCCAGTCGTGTTGAGCTCTACCGCCGAGGACGGGGAGATCGAGGTTCGAATCTCGGTCGGGTGAACTGGGGGTGGTTTTTCCTAAATGGTTTTCCACTCTCCTTCCACGCAAATGCGGGTTCACTTCCTCTAAATTCAACCTTCCCAATTCCTAATCCATTAGCGTAATTAGTACTTAGGCGTATAACCCAAACGGGTAGTAAGACGCGGTGCTAAATATTATTATTATCTTAGTTAATGTAATTAAATGTATCTACCATATCATGTCGTTCATTTTCTAGTTTTAGAAAAGTACATCTCTTGCGTATTTATTTAAAAGTGTGCGTGCTCTAATCCTCAATGAACTGGCGATCGGTCATAATAACAGGTTTCATGTTGGAATATTAATAGTGACAATAAAAGTCACTCTAGTTCCAAACATAATAACAAATGCCTCATGAAACCTAACACTACCAGCTGTAGGCTAATTAAAATGAACGATAAAATTATTCATCATTGGAATGACATGAACTTGGCAAACTACTAGCATCGTTGGTCACAACGTTTAAGGCGTCACTTTTTAAATAGACTGGATTGCTGGTGTTGGGTAGGTTTGGGGGTCAAATCCTGGGTGAGCATGTTAACATACTTGCTAATTATAATTATTTTTGTGACTGCTGGTATTCATATATGGGAGCACTACACCCCAAGTCAGGTACAATTAGGTATTTCGACAAATAAAGCGTTGCTTCTACAACAGAGAATACTTCTGTTAAATTGTTTCAGCAACGTACTGAGGATGTTTTTTTCTAAATAGTTTTTAGCTCTTATTTCACGCAAATGTGGGTGCACTTCCTCTAAATTTAACCTTTCTCATACCAACACATTAGCTTATTAACTTTTATTCAATATTTGGAATGGGGTCTCATAGTGTATTTTTTTACTAAAACTTATTAATCACTATTTAGTCACTTTTCTGTAAACAACTGTCACTTAAAGTAATTTTTTTCAAATGTGTTTAAGCAATTAGCTTGCAATAAAAGTCAAACAATATAACTTTAGCACCCCCCGTGCGTTGGCTAACGCCTATCTGAAGCTCGACCGCCGAGAGGAATCGAGGTTCGAATCTCGTCGGTGAACTGGGTGGTTTTCCTAAATGTTTTCCACTCTCCCTCCACGCAAATGCGTTCACTCCTCTAAATTCACCTCCCCATTTCTAATCCATTAGCTAATTAGTACTTAAGCGTATAACCCGAATGGATAAGACGCGGCTAAAATTATTATATTAATACTTTAGCACCTTATAACTAGTTAATTCGAGTGATTTGAAATCAATAAATCACCATAGTTTGTAATTACAAACACGTGTTAAATAACGTAATAAAAGTATTACCCGCTTCAGTGGCGGTATGGTCTCAGGAATCACTCTCGTGTTAGACTGGCATGCTGATGACGGGGAGATCGGGGTTCGAATCTCGGTCGGGTCTACTGAGAATGGTTTTCCCTAAATAGTTTTTCACTCTACTACCACGCAAATACGGGAATATTACCTCTAAAATGCTTCCTTATTCATCCCTATCCCATTAGGGTAATTATCATATATGCGTATAACCTGAACAGGTAGTAAGACGCGGTGATAAATTTAAAAAGAGTATTTACTCATGTCCCGAAGGACATCCCAGGGTACGATCAAGCTGTTAACAATGACCAGGCGCACGCCTCACTGCGAGCATACACAGTCAAACTCAGACCGAACCTCGGTAGTCCGAAATTTCGGATAGTCATAACACACTTTTCAGAAAACGGGGGGGAAAATAAAGTCAAATTAAATATATTGTACTGGCTAGCAAGCTCAAAGTTATAAGAGGATGGTAAGAAACAGTGGTATCTGTTAATAGATGCTTAATATTTACATATATTATTATTATTATTATTATTATTATTATTATTATTATTATTATTATTATTATTATATATTATTCATTATTTTTATTATTATTATTATATTATACATCATTATCTTCGGTTATAGATTATCTATGTTTAATATTATCATTGTGAGATTATCATCATTATTTATTTTTTATTATTATCATTATCATCATTATCATCATTATGATTATTATAATTATCATTGTCATTATTATCGTTATTATCATCATTATTTATTATTATTATTATTATTATTATTATTACTAGCACCGCGTCTTACTACCCGTTCGGGTTATACGCACTTACGCTAATGTGTAATTGTAGGCTGATTGTGAGATGAAATGGAGGAACCTACATTTAACGTGGAATCGAACCACGGTGGAAGGCCTGGTATTCTACACATTCACAAGTTGTGATTAATACACGTCTTGTCAGAGGCGAAGGAAGGGTTTGGCAATCAATTTACATGTTGTAGTCAACACATGTGTTTTCCTTAAACAAAATATAACTACCATACATATTACGTGTTTTATATATATATCAGTTAAATTAAGTAAAACTTGACTAAACTCATTCACTGTAATTTAAAATTCGTGAAGATACTGTATCTCTATATTCTCCCGAACAATCTTCGGTCCCAATCAGTTCGGATTGACATGGTTCTAGTGTAGTGCGTTGAGTACCACTTTTGACAGTAGGATGTGGCTGAGGGTATCATATATCTGCTCGTGTAGTACAACATGTGTTTGTGAAGGTATGAGAACAGTATGCGATGATTACTACCGTCAAAAAACTCTGCACGATCTTGAGGGTGTAACAGTTCTGCTTCAGCACATTCCACGACTATTAACCAAGCGCTAGGATACATCATGTTTGGAAGAAAGGAGAATGAAAACTGGTTGTTGTACATATTTGTATGGGTTGTTTCGAAATTCAAACGTCATTGTTCTATGAAATGATTCCATGGTGGTGTCATCAATAAGGTCACCTTGGTTGATTAAATTAATGGCTTTGACATCTAGAGACCCGCTTCAGTGGCTGAATGGTCTAAGGCGTCACCCTCGTGATAGACTGGCCTGCTAATGACGGAGAGATTGGGGTTTGAATCCCGGTCGGAATTACTGAGGGTGGTTTTTCCTAAATGGTTTACCACCCTCCTTTCAAGTAAATGCGGATAGATTATCTATAAAATGTTTTTTCTAGGTGACATAGCCATTTATAACCACACGCGTTTTTAAAATTTATTTTAGGGTATTTAACATGCACTTTCTGAACTGACTGCAAGATCGGAACATGACTTACAAACTAACTTAATTCTAGAACAAACACAGCACCCAGTCCTCCAGACATTAATTCATCACTGTGAAAGGGGAAACCCCATTTCAAACAATGATAAATTTGTTGGCCATGCCAGGAATCGAGCCTGGGACTCTCAGCTTAGCAGGCAGACGCCCTACCGACTGAGATATGGGTGTTGGACAGCCAATGCGTTCCAGGCCAATAATACTAATTCAGTCGTTCCTTGGGGGAAAATAACTAAGTCATCTTACTTGCTTGTCCAAGTCACACGGTTTGTAGGGTACCTTGATTTTGGTAGGAAGAACAGTATCTGGTCTGTACTAAAGTAATTTTTATATATTCATACATCAAGTCTGTTATCCGCAGCTGTCACTTTTAAGAGATAACATCATTACTTATATATATTATTATTATTATTAGTTTTATATATTCATAATCAAGTGCATGTTATCCCACTGTCACATTTTACAGGAGAGTAACACAATTTACCCAAAGTATTATTATTATTATTACTTAGTTTTATATATTCATACATCAAGTCATGTTATCCGCAGCTGTCACTTTTAAGAGATAACATCAATACTTATATTATTATTATTATTACTTAGTTATTGGAGATATTTATTGTGCACTTTCTGAACCCACTGATTATATCAGCACACGAGATTTTTCTACGAGTGAGAGTGAAAGGGCTTACCAATTTTGCCAGGAAAGGTATTTTTCACATAGTTTACATGCCACAATCGACATTGGACCACAAGGCTTTACTGCCCCTCCGAAGAAAGTTTTACTACGGATTTTTATCGCGCAAAAAAAATCCGTCAACATCAGTTGGGTTTGAACCCAGGAACATCGGAGTTTGAGGCGAGCACCTTACCCCAAGACCACCGAGTTTGACATCACTATATATATACATTGACACAAATACTATAGTAAGATGTTATCAATGTTGGCCGCAAAGAAATATGTTTGAATTTTCTAAACTGTTTTTCCAACCAAAATCAGGCTATTGTAAAGCCCAGTCACAGTTCAGATGTTTTATGATTTTTTTTTAAATCTACAACTCAAGACCTTTTTTAGAACGCGAGTTCTTCCGGCAAATACAGTTCCATTCCATTATTTGCCGGAAGAACTCACATCAGGAATCTAAATGTCCTGAGGATGGCGCCGACGATGCGCTGAAACATGTCGAGATTTTGTGGCTGAATCACACTCAGATAAATAAGGAACAAGAGAATTCCAACACAAGATAAGAATAGAATTCAATTTAATTAATCAAAAACTACCTTAGCTAAGACATTTCCTTCTCTGTCGTAAATATTCATTATAACATTTTTATATTGGTCAATAATTGTCAATACTCAGTTTTTATTATAATTCGTATATTATTAGTTAAAAAATTTTAATATGTTGTTTGTGTATATGAATTGACTTACATTTTTTAGTGTGTATCTTTTAATGTGTAATTTGACCTATGTTTATATTTTGTCAAGATACAATCAGTATATTATCCTCTAATGTCCATTGACCTCAGACAGGATACATACATTGTAATCATGTTATATTTCACCTATTAGTCTTATGACCCATATAAATTTCAATTTTTTTACCAACTTTTAATTGATTTCATTTACATTGAATTCTATTATTAAGATTCCATAAGGTATTGTTAAATCAAACCCCAAAAATTCTTTAATAATTCTAAAAATAGTCCTACAATGTCACAAGGTTATTTCTATTTTGAAGTAGTTTTTTAAACCTATATTTTAATAAATAATCTACAGCTCAGGCTACTTAGCTTGGTCATGAAATTTGCCTGTAGGAGTCTTCCTCCCAGGATGTAGACAAAAATGTCCGTGGTAGCATATGCATATCTAGAATAGGAAGCAAGAAAAAGGTAATTTTAAAAAGCAAGTCCATTTTTTCAAGGTGCGAATAGTATACTGATTGTGTAAGCTCGTCATAGGAAGAAGGAAAAGGTTATCATTAGATAAATAAGAGGCCTCAGAGTGTGAACTTATCATAGCGGTGCTACACTAAATACAGGATGACACCTAAATAAACTCGAATGTAATGGGCCAGTTTTGCATATTAAACTGGTCCATTACATTCGAGTTTATGTAGGTGTCGTCTTGTATTTAATATAGCGCCGCACTTGAAGTGTACTGAGTCTGACCATGAGACTGGCCCATATTCTGAAATCTTGAATTGATCCGTATTAGGTGTCAGGTTAAGTTAGTTCGTTCCACTATAATCGCGGTAGATATTGCGATGACACGACGTGCATGGGTAACATGACCATTGCGTACAGGAGGTGCGTGGCGAGTCGATGAATATCTGACTGGCAGAGGTATCTGGTGAGATAATAGATTAACAGTGAGATGTGAACAATTATACCTGGGGCTAGTTGATGGATGCCCCAAACGCCCCTTTAAAAGTTAGTCCTATTCTTGAATATCTTTGATATGATTGACATCAATTTTTGCAATCGCATATTATATTGTACACACTTTGAAGAAAAGACGATGTAATATAGTAGCACACATTTTATCAAAGGTGGTTTCAACTCTTTTATCAAATACCTATTTTTCTTTTGTAAAATAAATATGACACTGTAATGCCGTCCTTAGAGGCGAGAGTTGTTTAGGATTATCTAATCAAGCTGCGAAGTACATTTGTTGTGGTATAACCACCAATCCATATATGACTCGAGAAAGGCTAATGGAGGCCGCTAGACCTGTGATAAAAGAACATGGCGAAATAAAACGCTAATGAGAAGGCTGTCAAATTGGTTATTTAAAATGACCAGCGGGTATTTTGTAAGCCGGCGGCGTGGAACGTTTGCTGCAACCATTTCACCTGGCGGCGACTCTTGATCTGAATACTCTTCTATAAAGAAACGTCTCATGAAACCAGTACGCGAGAATTTCAGGAGACTTTGTACACTGCAGCGCAACGCAGAATATGATCTTGATGTCTAGAAACTGGGACCACACTCGTACTCCTCGCTTAAACCGAAAAGTAGCAGCAGTCTTACTTTGACAGATTAAAATATAGCACTATACTAAGAGCTTCACCACAGTGGAATCAAGAAAAGTAAGATTGTTACTTTTCAGTCCAAACGGAATATATAAACCATCTTCCTCTGAGACAAAAAAAAAAAAAAAACACAATTTAAAACACTGTTCCAACTAATAGACTTGTGACCAATGCTCGGAATATTTTATAATAATTATAGATGTCTGCATCATAGAATGTTTCCCTTATTTTAAATGATAAATACTGTAGACTAAAACACCAAGTATACCTTACCTAAAACAAAAAACCCAAAATATAGATATGGGAAAGTTTTCATAGTATATTTTGCATCCTTTAGTTACAAAACCAGTCAGGCACCTTAGCTCAGCGGTAGTTTGTCTGCCTACTGAGCTAAGGGTCTCGGGTTTGATTCCCGACATGGCCGAAAATTCATCATTGATGAAAATATGGGTTTATCCTAGTCTTAAGGCGATTGTTTCTTTTCATTTGGCGTGGAAATGCAGAGCCAGGGGAACAAACGGTTATCTCCAAGAATTTTTATTGGTTTGCAATCTTCTTTTCGGAAACGGTGTGTTCAAGAATAGAAGCATGTTGATTAAGTTATACTTTTTATATACACACCTCCTCTATAATTTTAACAATGATCAAATATCGATTAAATTGACATTTTTCAATACAAAACTGCCGGATTCATAAAAAAAAAGTAACAATTAATAAACATCAATACATTATCTTAGAAGGGATGTTGAAAATATTTACAGTAAAAATTTCACTCGTTCTTGAGGAAACTGATATTTCAAACGTATGCTTTTTCCGCAAGACCTGTCCGGTAGCTAGCGCCATCTACGGTTTCCGTGATCCATCTGTTCTTGTTAGCGTGGAAGGATACTTTGGTCGGTTGTAAAGCCACACCACGCCTTTTACCCTCTCCCCCACCATCCAAAAATAGGTTTTAGACTTGCACTCGACAGGGCCAAGGGGCTTAAGTTAGTTTATAAGAAATATGAAGCTAAGACAAGCCTAGTCAGCTTGTACTGGAAAATATATACTGTAGTTTGAAAAAAAAAACACTGATCCTGGTTCACATTCTGGAAATAGTAATGGATATAAAGTAAATACGTTATATAACGAATAGTTTGTGATTTTCCTCTAGTGTCTTAGTGGTAGAAAGCTCAAATAATCTCTGTATGGACCTTGGTTCGATTTCACAGGGTGACTAAAAAAGTTAAATATTTATGTTTGGGTCCGTCCTCTTTCCAGAATATTTATACTTTGTTTTTTGTGAGTTATAGTTTAACGAATGCTCTATAAAGTTAAAGTTGTGTATTCATATAATTAACCTTATGATTAGAAAGTACACTTTACTATACAATCCACTCAAATCAGATATTCCTATAACACTCTTTTAATGGAGGAATAGCTGTGTGGTAGCATCTTCGACTCTTATTCAGAAGGTCGATATTCGATCCTTATCCTGAAGCCAAGGGGTTGAATTTCTGATTCTCTCTCCAAGCAAATACGACTACGTCTCATTATCCTATAATTGCTACAGTCATTGTTGGTTATATTCAGTACTGGTACGGAGTGCACTAATTGTAAAACAAAAGCTAGTGAGGTATTGACCCGGTCTGCAGCGCCTGTCACGCTAGGCAACACACCAGGACTCCATGATAGCACACGAGTCTCGACAGGCGCTGCTGATGCCGGTTGTCGATCACGAACACGAACCTCTCAATTACGACGTTGCAGAACAGGGATATATCATATAGAGGCAGTGCTTGAATCTTAGGACTTCGTCTTACCTAGTGGTTTTATACACTTACGTCAGACACATGCGTTTCTATGTCCTTAAAATATCTCCTGATTCTATTCCCTTTGAGTGGATATTTAAGGTGGGATAATTGTTTGAATTAGTGTTACTTATATTTTAAAAGGGTGTAAACATGCAAACAAAAGGTTCCAATTTAAAGAAGAATACCGATAGTGGAATTTTTCTTTTAAGAAAACATTTGATCCATCTGATATTTTCCTACTTTTTTTTAGCACTGCTTTTACTACCCATTTGGTTATACGCTTATGGTTTTAGGGATTAGGGAGGTTATATTATAGGAAGTGTACCCACATTTGCGTGGAGGCAGATGAAAACTCTTTTGGAGAAAAAAACCTCAGTACATCCAGCCGAGATTCGAACCTCATCGGCAGTTTAGTCTACACAATAGTGAATTCTTAGATCCATGCGGCACCGAAGAAAGGTTCCCCGTGTTATTGTTGCATATTATAGTTTTCTAATACTGTACTCATGTGTTAGAGGATATGTAATAAATGACATATTATTTGATTGTCATACGTTTGATAGAACTGTTTAATTACATACTATAATATTAACAACTACACACACTGGTAGAGGTATAGTATTTAATGTTACTTCTGTTCTCGACAGATTAAGGGCGTCCTCTCACCAACAGGGATAAACATGCATTGACTGTTTTGGGTTGGAGGTAAAAGGACTCAGTCCCCAGTCTTTACAGGGTTACCATAGTTGCAACACTCAAAAACAGTAGGGGTAACACTATGAAACTATAATTCATTCACGACCTTAGTTTACTTGGATGACCGCTCAAAATGTTAATAGAAGTAGTCTCTAATATATCATTACGCAAACAGCTGACATCACGTTAGATCACTGTAATGAAAACATATGGTTATGTATAAATTTGATAGTTAACCACAGTCATCTAGGCCAATATTTATATATTTATTTGAGGTCGGACACAAAGCTTATTTATCGTTTTATTCCACTTAAAAAAATTAATATTGACACCATTTTCACAAAAACTTCTAACGAACATAGCTTCAAAATGGCGACCGACGAATTTAAACCATGTGGTTGAACATGACGGTAAACAAGTTTGTTACAATGATACACCCACGCAGTTGATGAAAATATTTTATTCAGTTAAATATTTCGAAATACGATAAAATAATCATAAAATCATTTATTATATAATTAAAAAAGACAAGTATTTTCTCTTTTCCAAGTAAATACAATGCCTGTATTAAAAGGTATTGATGTATGCACTATATTACACATCATAGATAACATTTCAAAAAGGAGAATAAGTACTTTTAATTACGTTTAAAATATTGTTTCGGATTGGGTAAAAAGAAATTATTAAAAATGTTACGAAACAGCGTGAGAAAACTTAAGCTTAGGTTATTTTAAATGTAAAATATAAAAGGTAATTAAAAAACCTTACATTTATAACAAAACAATGATCTTTTACAAGTGTTGGCAACCCAAAACCTAAATACTCGTATATGATTTTCAAACTGTCAACCAGGTGAACAGACTCTAAACACTCTGTTTGGTCCATCCATCTTCCATATGGATAAGGAGCCACCACTGACTTACATTACCGTATTGATTGTGTTTGGATGGGGTTAGTCCTATTAAACAAATATTTGTCTGTAAGCTTTAGTGCCACGTTACAGCACGCGACTTATAAACACAACAATTTGACCAAAAACATAGAATGGGAGGGGAAAAAGATCCCTCGCCAAGTTGAATACACAGACACAATACAATGTCACTTTCGCTTGTTTATTGTTGACAAGGAGGTCGGGGTTTGAATCCTTGCTGAGTGTATTGAAGCTTTTTTTTTGTCCTAAATAGTGTCCCGTTCTCCTTCCAAATACCTGTACATTTCCCCTAAAGCCTACCTTCCTCGTCCCTACCCTCTTAGTGTAAATACGCGGATTACTTGGACGGGGAGTAGGGTACGGTTTAAAAAATACATCATAAACCCGGGCCTCATAAAGGTGCTTTGCTCATCTCTTGATACTTGAACACTCTACACCACGGCCGAGGACAACAATAGAAAGTGCGTGTAGCGGCGGCCCCGTACCGAGCAATCGGCGGGGCGACGCTGCCACTTGGAAATCTAATAGCACACAAGCTTATGTGCGCGAGTTGGTTGATAACTTTCCTAACTTTCACTCTTACGTTGGGCGATCCTTATCTACATCTTCTCAGGAGTGAAGCTGTTTCAGCTGGTGTCAGACCATGGGACTGGGTGGCTAGAGAGGTCTCCTACAGGTCAAGACACCTGGGTGGCTGGAGAGGTCTCCTACAGGTCAAGACACCAGAGTGGCTAGAGAGGTCTCCTACAGGTCAAGACACCTGGGTGGCTGGAGAGGTCTCCTACAGATCACGACACCAGAGTGGCTAGAGAGGTCTCCTACAGGTCAAGACACCTGGGTGGCTGGAGAGGTCTCCTACAGATCACGACACCAGAGTGGCTAGAGAGGTCTCCTACAGCTCAAGACACCTGGGTGGCTGGAGAGGTCTCCTACAGATCACGACACCAGAGTGGCTGTAGAGGTCTCCTACAGGTCAAGACACCAGAGTGGCTAGAGAGATCTCCTACAGGTCAAAACATCAGAGTGGCTAGAGAGGTCTCCTACAGGTCAAGACACCAGAGTGGCTGGAGAGATCTCCTACAGGTCAAGACACCAGAGTGGCTAGAGATGTCTCCTACAGGTCAAGACACCAGAGTGGCTAGAGAGATCTCCTACAGGTCAAAACACCAGAGTGGCTAGAGATGTCTCCTACAGGTCAAGACACAGAGTGGCTAGAGAGATCTCCTACAGGTCAAAACACCTGGGTGGCTAGAGAGATCTCCTACAGGTCAAAACACCTGGGTGGCTAGAGAGATCTCCTACAGGTCAAAACACCAGAGTGGCTAGAGAGATCTCCTACAGGTCAAAACACCAGAGTGACTAGAGAGATCTCCTACAGGTCAAGACACCAGAGTGGCTAGAGATGTCTCCTACAGGTCAAGACACCAGAGTGGCTAGAGAGATCTCCTACAGGTCAAAACACCAGAGTGGCTAGAGATGTCTCCTACAGGTCAAGACACCAGAGTGGCTAGAGAGATCTCCTACAGGTCAAAACACCTGGGTGGCTAGAGAGATCTCCTACAGGTCAAAACACCTGGGTGGCTAGAGAGATCTCCTACAGGTCAAAACACCAGAGTGGCTAGAGAGGTCTCTGTCCTGAGCTAGTTCTAGCCAGTCCACTTCATTATTCCCTCTATCTTCAGGTTGATTTAATATTCTCCTTCCATCTGCGTTTAGGTCGTCCCATTGGGCCTACCAGTCAATACCTTGAACACGGTTCTAGTTTATTCCATTCGCGCTGCATGTAACCGTAACCTGCGAGATTTGATCAACTTAACAAAGACTGGTGATACCGGGGATATGTCTGGGAAAAAATACAGAGGAATATTTATATAGTAAGATTTTGGTTGTAAGAAAAGTTCTGTCTTCCTATGAACAATGGACTGTAGCTAAATTTCATATAGTTTAGGGGTTGGCAACTTTTTGGGTGGGGGGAGGGGGGCCACGATCGACTTATAAACTTATCAAAGGTCCCACGATCACTCATAGTTTCTTAATTTTATTTCTACTTTTTTTTGTCCATAAATCTTATTTTAATCCTTAATTTCAATGTTTTCTAAAATGCTTGTGTCTCAGCCTTTCTAGAAGAAAATTTATAAAATAAATAAAATGTATATTTTTATGTTCAACTATTTGATTTTCAGAGATTATGGCCGATCAAGGTTATTTTGGTCACACTCGAATTTTATTTGAAAGTTCTTAATACATTATTTGGTGAGTTTGGATGAGTCAAAGAGCGACTTTTAGCGGCGTTAAAGTTTTCTTACGTGATCGATGGAAAATGTCCGTGAGATCTACCAGTTGCGGACCCTTGATATAGTTAATTTCACTCCAGCATTGCTCATATAAGCTGTGGAGGACGAAAATGTTTAGAGTTTTAGTTGGAGGTCAAACTATGGTTGTTGGTTCGGGGAAGGTCCGTTTCACTCTATCATCAGGATGATGCGCAGTTGTGTTCCTACAATACTTCCATTACATCTTCGGTCATTTCATTTGTACAAGCTTCGGGTTCGACTCTCGACGAGTAGTAACAAATTCACTCTTTAAATTTTGCGATAGTTAATTTAATGCTGTGAACATTATATTGACAACAGTTATACAAAATAATTACATCTGCGCTTGAGACACAAATGTGGTTATTAATTTCAATGATAGAACATGTAGTGAACTCGGAACGTGTTTCGACCTACTTTGGTGCCGTGGGAATACTACATTAATTCCACCACGCCGGGCTTTAAAAATAGTGTTTTTAATTACATTTTTAGTGGTTACTTTCTACACAAAGGTTATAAAAATTATTGAGCTTAAGGTGGGATGCAGGAAACGCGAGAAAAGGGCAGCGTTTTTGCAGGGTTTTTTTTAAATCAAAATTTGGCCAAAATAAATCAAAGATTGTTTCACTATAAACATAATAGTTTAATTTTCTTCCCATGGGGATCTCAATAGTTCTTTAATATCTGTCCGGGTGTCCTGGAATTTAATAACACATTTTCTCTTCATTCAAAAAGTTTGTCATCTAATGCCGCTATGCTCGTGACAGAAGATATTCAACAACACTGTTGATATCGCCATAAATGAAGAAAATTAAACTCTGTTTCTTCTGGAGCAATATTTTATTCATTTTGACAAAAAAAACTTTTGCTATAAAAACTACAAAAACACTGCCCTAAGCTCGCGTTTCCAACATCTCCACCTTAATGGTTGGGGACGGGAAGGGTTGTTTATAGGAAGTACACTTGTATGCACTTGGAGAGAGGATGGGAAAACCACGGTAATTAATGTAATGTGAAAAACCGCCCTGCTGAAATTCGAAAAGAGATACACCTACCTTCACTTCTGCCAATACGGTCTAAGGCGTCATATTATGGTCGTATAATGTGTACATAATTAGGTGAATGTATATTTATATATGTACCTAGCTATGTACACACTATTGGTTCATTCGCTTAGTAATGTATATAGTAATGTTATATATTGTAAATACTTGTAATCTTTCTCTTTTTATGTATATATACATTTTGTCTGTATAATTATTAATTAGTCATATATATTACATATCTAACTAGGTGAATATAATAAATATTTCTTTCATAGCTAGACATATACATATTTTAATAGCCTTTTCTTATATTCAAACTATTATAGACCAGTTTAAACCTGTTATTATTCATGCATTCCCAATATAGAGGATGTTTGGAAACTCATAGCCCAAACTGCACGTATAGCTTGATTGAACCAAAAATAACACAAAATCCCTGTACACTTACATCCGGAAAACTATGCAAATGCCATTAAATCCTGTTCAAAATTTCGGTGTACAGCGCCGGGAGAGCAATGCTGTTCAAGCATGCGTATACAACAGGTTGCATATAAGTTAGGCGTGCGGGACTGCACATGTAATAATAACAAACACTTTCTGTGATGTAGGATGTTAATGATGACTCTCAGAACGTATTCGCATTTATAGATGGACTGGTGTGTTGTTTACTATTAATTTTGGTATGTTCTGCTGCCGTGCTTCAAGATGTCGAGGTGTGCAGTGCCGCGCGCCTACCTCATATGCAACATGTTGTACACGCATGCTTGAACAGCTTTGCTTTCCCGGCGCTTTTACACAGAAACTTTGAATACAATTTAATGGTATTAGCATAGTTTTACGGATATAAGTGTACAGGGATTTGGTATTACTTTTAGTTCAAACAAGTTATATGTGCAGTTTGGGCGTTGAGTTTCCGAACAACCTGTATACATGCTAGCGTTGAGTTTATTTTACGCCAAACTTTCCTTAAATGTTTTATGTTTCTGTCACATACACGGCTATTGTATTAGTTGTTTTGTTTCTATCTAGCCTATATAGAACAAAAAAATGTTGATAACAAGCATGATAAAGTGTATTGTATGTTACCATACACTTAGTTCATCCTGAAAGATGACATGATTACCTTGACGGGTTATACTATAGTGTAGTTTATAAAATATGACCACATTGTAATAATTTAAGGTAAGACTCCAACTACCTTTCAGTGTAGTTGGAGTGTATATGGTAAAACAAACTATTGGGGTGACATACGATTAGAGTTCTCCATTCTAGCAATAGAAAAGGGATAAGTATAGAAACATCACTCCAATATTGGCAAGTAGAACAACATCGCTAGCGCTCGCGCCGTTAGTGCCGCGATCTAAGAGATTCGAAGAGGAACGTTACACTTGAGAAACACATCGCATTTTCTATTGCGGAATGTTAATTAATCAATATTCGAATATCAAATCCCATCAAATATAACTAAATCCATTATTTTATAAATAAACCACGTTATAAAATGTGAAATCTAACTAAACTCCTTCTTTATAATAAACGACAAATTGCTAACAAACAGTAATGGGAGTAGGTGGCCTGGCGTCTCGTCACAATTTGACCTACTTATCTGTGATTGGCTGTCACAATTTGACCTTTTCTGTGATTGGCTGCTATAAATAGCCCTCCCCCACCCCTCCCCCTCCCAGGGAAATCCCGTTGATTACGAAATTTCCCCCGCTGATTACGAAATCTCCTGCGTTGATTACGAAATTTCCTCCCTTGACCTACTTATCTGTGATTGGCTGTCACAATTTGACCTTTATTGTGATTGGCTGCTATAAATAGTCCTCCCCCACCCCTCCCCCTCCCAGGGAAATCCCGTTGATTACGAAATTTCCCCCGCTGATTACGAAATCTCCTGCGTTGATTACGAAATTTCCTCCCCCGTCTCCCCCCTCCCCCCTACAGTCCCCGGACATTTTGGTTCTTGATGATTAATTATGGTTAATTGATGATTTCTAATTAATTATTGTTAATTGATGATTAATTATTAATTATCGGGATGGACTATGGAGTTTATTTATTTATTTGGGGAACATACATCTTGTTTATTTGGATGGGAAATGTAGCTCTCCCTCCACGACGGACCTCTCGCTACGGCCGTCTTGTATTGAATGACAGGGTCTGCAGGGACTTCCCTTTCACTAGCGTAGAGCGCTACCTTGAATTACGAAATCACAAGGTCGGGGGAAATCCAACGCTGTGTCTTTCAAGCCCCCCGCCCCACCCCCTTTACCTTGCCAGTGTTTGGGGAAACCCAGGCGCGGTGTCATTCAACCCCCCACCCCACCCTTTACCTTGACTCTGCGAGTTTAAGGAAAGTACCGTTATCTAGCATTTATTTTTCAACAGCTGTCGCGTGAGGAAGTGCGCTAAGATTGATGAATGGTTACCCCCCAGATACTCAATACATTTTAGCGTCCTAAATCCTTTGGCGAGATGCGTACCGGCATTTGCTCTGAGGTAGTATAGAAAATCCCCACCCGAGTGCGACCAAAAATAATTACGACAAGATTTGCACATCGAACCCCTGCGCTGTAAATAAAATCACCACACTTCACACGAGCGGGAAGGGGGCCGCTATCCCCACCACAAAAGTCTACTAAAATTGATTGTTTGGTATCGACCGTCGACATGCGTGGATGTCTGTCACAGGTTGACCAGCTTTTTCTAGCCCAGGTAGAAAGTGTACCCGCATTTGTGTCTATCACTTTGTCAGCGGACGCCATAGACCGTGCGATGCATTGTAACGGTAGATTGCTACCCAAGGACCTAGTCTTTTTTGACAAAAACCACTTAAACAACAAATAAATTTAATGTCCGCTGAAATAATATATTCATAAGTAATAGCAAATACAATTTTAATGCTCGAACCGATAATACACACACTAACAAATTAGCCATTTAAACCGCAAGCCAAAATTATAGGAAGTGCACACACATTTTGTAAGGAGGGAGAATGGAAAACCTCCCTAAATACGTTCGAGGAATCTATAATATTTATTAGCGTTCTAAGGGAACTTTCTGCGGGATCAAACCCCGGCCTGTTTCTAAAATGATGTGATCCGTCGCCCCATGCCAAATAACCTTGTTGTGTTTCAGCTCACGCCATGAAAAGAATACGGGATTCGGACCAGGGACTTTTGGCGCAACAAAAATAATTATCACACACGATAGAGTTTTGTCTCCTCGAGATTTTCATGCCATCTTTTATCGGAAAAGTAACTGTGAGAGCTTTAAATGAGCTGACAGCTATTTAGGACAATCATACTGTCTCTTAAAGCTTGTCATGCTATCTCTTAGGCGGGCTGGAACTACCTGCCAGTTTGTAATATGCAAGAGTGAAATAAGTGCTGATTTGCAGGACAACAGCAAACTATATAGCTAATTGTCTAGAATTAAACAAGTAGGTGTGCACAGTTTCTTACTACCCGTTTGGTGGTAGTAGGGATGAGTAAGGATCAAGTGTACACGCATTTGTGTGAAAAAAAAAGCGAGAAAGTATGTATATTTGTGCGGCGTGAGAAAATAAATCTCAGTACACCGGGCAGTACTGATGCCTTAGACTATGCGACCATTGAACAATGCACCCCGAATTTGCGAGAGTGAAAAAAAGTTTAGCATGCACTTTCTGACTGATTTGCACCCCACATTTGCGCGAGTGAAGGGCGTTGCGGAGCGAAAAGGTGTTCCAGTATTTGCTAGGCTTGAAGCCACTTAAACAAAAAAAATTTTAAAATATTCATTAAATGTTTGAAAATATATTCGTTGACATAATATTAAAAAATTACCCGCTTAAAACAACAAAAGAAATTTATGATGTAATAATATAAATTTACAAAAATTCACAAGTATGGGGGGACCTTGAAATTATTTTAAATATGCTGTAACGCTTTAAATATCTAAGTCAAAATAATGGGGCATCAGCATTTGCGAGAGTGAAAAAAGATTTGTGTATCCGCACTTGCATGGCAGAGCTTCTACCCGCCACGTCCGTCCTCGTTGACACCTGGGAAGATTCTGAAACATAACGGGACTTACAGACACCGGCCTCCTTTCGCGCCTGCACAGCTGTGAATTTCACAATCACCTCCTTCAATGCGGCACGCCCTTTGATGTGCCTATAAATAGCCCTTGAAATCATTCCAGCCGGTCATTTAATTTTGTGATTGATCGCGATAAACATCAAAATGAGCTTCGAAGCGTTGGAAGATTGGTTCAATACAGGTATGTTTTAAAATCATTTTGTATATTTTAATCGTTACTATTTTGCTTTTTATGTCTTTGTTGTAAAGCGGCATTTGTTCCTTTGACAGAGTGTCAAGAAAACCTTCCCCCGACACCCACATTAGAGGTAGAGTCGGACAGTGCGAACCCGCTCGAGTTTTTTAACGATAATGGGGTTTGTACGGCGGATGGCGGCTCGTCTATGGGTAAATAAAATCCTGTTTTTTTAGATTTGAGCATGGTTGGGGGTGTAGTTTTTTCTCACGATAGTAATTAATATGTATTTATTTAATTTCAGATTACTGGGACCCGTACGGGCTGGATGAGGGGCTACTTGAGAATGTGGCATTAGGAGCGCCCGGAGCTGCGAATGAAGCCGCCACCTGCCTCGCGACGCCTAGCGTCAATTGTACTACGCCCATTCTCGAACAGTGGCCCTCTGCAAATTCTCTCCCCGATGTTTGGGCTGAATTGGACGCGATGATATGTAAGTTTGTCATTATATAATTTAGTACACACTTAGCTTGTTTTGGCAAAACCTTTCTTCCTCCCCCCCGGCCCAAACCACTGTTGTTTAACTCGCACCCGCTAGATGGCATTAAAAGGCACTTAGCGAGCAAGCAAGCCTTTCTGCTCCTCTCTCTCGCCACCAAATACTAGAGAAGGAAGGATCTGTCACCAAAGTAATCTTACGCTGTTGGTACGGGGGACACGTTTGGTTTTGTAAATTATCAGACAACGCTGGGAAAATAATAATTGCCGTTTTAGTCGGTATTGGTCCTGGGTTCGTTTCCCTGTATGCTTGAAAATGTATGTTTAACCCTTCATAAACCGGAGGGGCCATTGTTACTGTATTATTACAAACACTTTAAGAATGTTGCGGTGTTATAAATACCAAAATTAGTCTGAAATTGTGGCAGCATTTAAAGAGAAAAATTACGCGTATATTTGTATACAGATTTTAAATGGTATTAAAATATATACATGCATAATAATTAACCAGGGAAATTATATAATTTTTTAGTCGTGTCTCTATTGAACTAGGGGTGCAGGGCTCGATTCCCTGACGAAGTTGAAAATGTATGTTTAACCATTCATAAACCGGAGGGGCCATTGTTACTGTATTATAACAAACACTTTAAGAATGTTGCGGTGTTATAAATACCAAAATTAGTCTGAAATTGTGGCAGCATTTAAAGAGAAAAATTACGCGTATATTTGTATACAGATTTTAAATGGTATTAAAATATATACATGCATAATAATTAACCAGGGAAATTATATAATTTTTTTAGTCGTGTCCCTATTGAACTAGGGGTGCAGGGCTCGATTCCCTGACGAAGTTGAAAATGTATGTTTAACCAATCATAAACCGGAGGGGCCATTGTTACTGTATTATAACAAGCACTTTAAGAATGTTGCGGTGTTATAAATACCAAAATTAGTCTGAAATTGTGGCAGCATATAAAGAGAAAAATTACGCGTATATTTGTATACAGATTTTAAATGGTATTAAAATATATACATGCATAATAATTAACCAGGGAAATTATATAATTTTTTTAGTCGTGTCCCTATTGAACTAGGGGTGCAGGGCTCGATTCCCTGACGAAGTTGAAAATGTATGTTTAACCAATCATAAACCGGAGGGGCCATTGTTACTGTATTATAACAAGCACTTTAAGAATGTTGCGGTGTTATAAATACCAAAATTAGTCTGAAATTGTGGCAGCATATAAAGAGAAAAATTACGCGTATATTTGTATACAGATTTTAAATGGTATTAAAATATATACATGCATAATAATTAACCAGGGAAATTATATAATTTTTTTAGTCGTGTCCCTATTGAACTAGGGGTGCAGGGCTCGATTCCCTGACGAAGTTGAAAATGTATGTTTAACCATTCATAAACCGGAGGGGCCATTGTTACTGTATTATAACAAAACTTTAAGAATGTTGCGGTGTTATAAATACCAAAATTAGTCTGAAATTGTGGCAGCATTTAAAGACGCGTATATTTGGAAAAATTATTGTTAAAGTGTTTACTTTGACACGTGCTTGTGTGTTATAGTTCAACTGGAGAGTGAAAATGGCGGTGCCGTCCTCTCTACGCCACCGGTCATGACACCCGCTCGCTCCAACGTAGGAGCACCGCCTCTGAGCCAGGGAGACGGGGTTCAATCCCCAGCTGCGGCGAGACAAACGGGGTCCCCGCAACCCGTGGCGGTGATATCAGGACCATCTTCGCCACCTCCGATGGGAATTAGTGGCCCGGTAAACCAGGTAGGTGGAGCTTTGAACCAAGGCCTCCCTCTTCGTATCGTCGAAGAGAGAATTAAGCAGTTGAGGCGTTTCTTTTATACCGGTAGAGAAGTTACCGTACATCTTGGTGCTCCAGCAAGCGATCGTGACGCATTAAGCTGGCTTGAAGAACAAATTACTAATTTGCTCAATCGGCTGCAGGACCATGGTGTAAGCGCTGATGATCATGTAGGCTTACTTTTAAACAGCACGGACTCGACGTTGAACCCTGTGTACGTCTCTTTTAGACGAGCAGATCAGTTAGACGCTCGAGCCGTGCTCGATAACGTAAGTCGCGTGTTGCAGAGTAATAGTTTGTTTTTGAGTACAGCACCATTGTACGTTAAACTCTGCCATTTTAAGGAGCCTCGCGGGAGTGCACGTTATTGTGATAAACTCTCTCCCGCTAGCACATATAGCCGGAATAATAAAGGAATAATTACTATTAAAAATGACGACACACTTTGCCTTGCCCGTGCATTGGTGGTCGCCAAGGCTATATGTGATAATAAAAGACAACCAGGACTCATTGACATGAACACCTTTAGACAAATCAAAATGGGTCGTAATATTCAAAAATATGAAGCAGAGGAATTATGCCGTGATGCCCGTGTGAATCTTTTGAAAGGTGGTGGAATAACCGAGCTGAAACAATTTCAAACATACCTCTCCGAATACAAAATCACCGTGTTCAGGGAACGTCGGGGGAGACAGGTCTTATATGAGGGTCCTACTCCTCCCGTACATTCTTTTAAGGGGCACATTGATTTGTATTTTCACGACGATAAGCAAAATCATTTTGACGTCATAACATCCTTGACGGCAGCGTTTAAGTGCTCGTACTTTTGCCGCGAGTGCCGTGTACCGTTCAGTAATAAGAACGAGCACAAATGTGAATCCGCGTGCAAAAGGTGCTACGCTAAACCGGCTTGTAGCGGAGGCCGATCTGTGGTTTGTAAAGATTGCGGGCGTTGGTTCACAAACCAGACATGTTTTGATAACCATAAACGTCCCGGTTTTTGCAGAGGTCACAGGTCGGTCTGTGATGTCAAAAAGGTTTGCGAGGTATGTGGACAATTTTTCAGCCTGGAAAAGTCAAATTATTCACATAGGTGTTATGAGACTTTTTGTAGAGTATGCGAGACCCATCGTCCTTTTGGGCATTTCTGTTATATGAAGCAAGCCCCGTCCAAGCCGACACTGGAAAAGAGCAATTTCATGTTTGTATTTTATGATTTTGAATGCAGACAAGAAACGCTTCTTCAAGGTGCGGTCAACACGTACTTGCATGAACCTAACCTATGTGTCGTGCAGGCGTGTTGTAAGGCCTGCGTTCATATAGATGGAAATGAACATCATTGCACTGACTGCGGGGGCGATAGGACTCGTTTATTCAGGGGTGATACCACAATGGCCCAATTTTTTGGATTTCTCGAACAAATTAAAGCTTCAAAATTTAAGGATATCACCCTCCTAGCGCATAACGGGAAGGGGTACGATGGGAATTTTATTTTAAAGTACATGATGGAGGTTAAAAAATGGACTCCAGAGCTCATTATGAACGGTGGGAAAATCATGTCCATGCGTTACGGTCCGCTCCATTTTATTGACTCTCTGAACTATCTCCCCATGTCGTTGTCCAAGATGCCCAAAACATTCGGCTTGGACGAGTCTTTGGCCAAGGGACATTTCCCCCATTTTTTCAATAAAAAAGAAAACGCGGGGTATAGGGGTCCCTTGCCGCCAAAGGAGGACTACGGTATCGGTGAGATGTCAGTTGAGGGAAAGGAGCACTTTGAGAAGTGGTATGACGCGTTGGTCAAAGAAAATTACGTCTTTGATTTTAACCGCGAGCTGGAACTGTATTGCGTGAAAGACGTAGAGATCCTGCGGAAGGCCTGTCTAAAGTTTAGAGACATGCTCATGGAGAAAGCAAAGGTGGATCCTTTCAGAGAGGCTTGTACGATAGCTGGAGCGGCCATGTTGGTTTACCGCCGTAGTCATCTTAAGGAGAATACTATCGGTATTATCCCTAATGGTGGCTATAGGTGCGCAGACCAACAGTCGCACGTCGCTGTACAATGGCTCTGCTGGGAGGCCCATCAGCGCTGTGTCTCTATTCTTCATGCGGGTAACGGCCGTGAGGAATACGTGTTAGGGCGGCGTGTAGACGGCATTGTTAAAGCTGGAGATACCACCACCGTCTTCCAGTTTTGGGGCTGTTATTGGCACGGGTGCCCTCTTTGTTATCCAGACAGGACCACCCCTATCAAAAATAGTCCCCACGAGACCATGGAGACGCGTTATGAAGCAACCATGGCTTGTGTTGAAAAGTTTAAGAATGCCGGCTACACGGTCGTAGAGATGTGGGAGTGTACGTTTAATGCTATGAAACGCACAGACAAGGACTTGAAACGATTTGTACTCCGGCACGATGTGTATACCAAGGAGCCCCTCAGCCCCAGGGATGCATTCTTTGGCGGGCGTACAAATGGTATAAAACTCTTTCACGAAGCAGACCTTTCTTGTGGAGAGAAGATCAAGTACTTGGATGTGTGTTCGTTGTATCCGTACGTTTGCAAGTACAAAAAATACCCCATCGGCCACCCCAAAATTCACTTGGAACCAAATTGTCCCGCTATAGATCAAGTTGAAGGCATAGCCAAAGTTACAGTGACGCCTCCGCGGGATTTATTCATGCCCGTATTACCTACACGGATGCACGACAAGTTAATGTTCATCTTGTGCAGGAAATGCGGGGAGGAGAAAAACCAAGGCGCGTGTCAGCACAACGACAAAAAAGATCGCTGGTTGACAGGTGTCTGGGTGATTGACGAGATCCGGAAAGCCGTTGAGAAAGGCTACACCGTTGAAGCAGTGCACGAAGTGTGGGAGTACAATGTATCTGTTTATGACCGTCAGACACGTTCTGGCGGTTTGTTTCACGGGTACATTGATACTTTTTTGAAAATTAAACAAGAAGCCAGCGGATGGCCAGAGTGGTGTACCTCACAAGATGAGAAGTTAGCTTACATTCAAAATTATGAGGAAAGGGAGGGGGTAAAACTCGATTTCGGCTCTGTTTGTAAAAACCCTGGTCTCCGCACTCTGGCTAAACTCTTTTTAAATTCGCTATGGGGAAAGTTTGGGCAGAGACCCGATTTACCACACGTAGCCGTTGTCAATGACTATCAGGGCGTCCACAAGTACCTGACGGATCCGTACATCACCGTGGACAGCGTCATTGATGTAAATGATGAGGTTATGTTCCTCAATTACAAGGATGCGCGTGACGCGTTGCGCCCTAACCCTAACACGAGTGTGGCGGTGGCGTGCTACACGACTGCTATGGCTAGGTTGCACTTATACAGCATCCTTGAAAAATTGGGGGACCGGGTTTTGTATCATGATACAGATAGCGTTCTATTCACGGAACGCCCCGGCGATTGGAGTCCACCGACCGGAGACTTTTTAGGTGACCTCACTGACGAACTTCAAGATTACGGTCCGGGAAGCTACATTAGCGCCTTTGTATCTGGCGGTCCCAAGAATTACGCGTACCGAGTTTGCGTTGGTGGCGACCCTGCCAAAACAAAAACGGTATGCAAGGTTCGCGGTATCACCATAAACTATGGCAACCGGAACGACGTTAATTTTGACGTTTTGAAAGCGATGGTCACCGAACAGGCCGCGGAAAGATACATACAGATACCGCACAAAATTGTAAGAAAAGGTCTTGCGACTGTATGTACCGTTTCGCAGAGTAAAGTTTACCGGCCGGTGTACACCAAACGGCGGATAACAGATAATTTTAATACGTTGCCGTTTGGGTATCAGAGTCCTTGTAAACGCGCTCGCCACGAATAAAAGGTGATTATTTAGACGGGCTGGATAATCATCTTTTTTTCTCTTTCACTCTAGACAGTTCCACCGACATACCATTTTTCAAAGATTTTGAGCATTTTTTTTCATATTTTTTCTGCATGAAAACACGCATATTTTTTATATTTTTTTATGCACCCGGGATACTTTTTTTATATTTTTTTATCAGCCAGTACAATCCTCCACCAACCTGGTTTTTTTCTAGTAATTTGTTTGTATATATATTTTAATTCCACACTGATTGTATATATTTTAATTCTAGTCAAATATAATAAACTGTTTGTATATATATTGAAACCATATTTAGTACCGAGGCCACTACTCCCAATATGTAAATATAAATTCAGTATACTTTTCACTGTGTGTAAATAAATATTCAATATATACTTTGTGTAAATAAATATACAATATATACTTTTATTGCTGAAAAATTTTTATGTAAATAAATATTCAATATGTACTTTGTGTAAATAAATATTCAATATATACTTTTAATTGTTGAAAAATTTTTGTGTAAATAAATATTCAATATGTACATTTTTATTGTTGAAAAAACTTTATGTAAATATATACTTTTATGTTTGTAAATAGATTATCAATGTATACTTTTCAACATTGTAAATAAATATTATAAAAAATTGTAATGTTTGTGTTTTAACGTCTACACCCTCTCTCCTTCCTATCCTATAAATACAAGTTCATTTGGCTAATAAGCTCAGTCTCAAACATTATGGACAAGTTGAAACATCCATTTTCGGCCATCATCAGCGGCCCTTCCGGCTGTGGAAAGTCACATTTTGTTGCCGACTTTATCCGTCACTTGGACACAATGTGTGACGTTAAATTTGATAAAATAACCTGGTATTATGCTCTATGGCAACCGGGATTCGAACAAGACGGGTCAGTCATATTCTGTAAGGGCTTGCCGGAAATGGATGGCACTTGTAATGACAATCCGCAGCTGATTATCCTGGACGACCTGATGCGTGAAGCCAACGAAGTGGTCGTCGATCTTTTCACCAAAGGATGCCACCATCAAAATATTAGCGTCATGTACCTTACGCAAAATATATTCCACCAGGGCAGGGGCCAAAGAGACATTTCCTTAAACGCACACTATATCGTGCTTTTTAAAAATCCCAGGGATAAAGCTCAGATTCAACACTTTGCACGTCAAGTGTGTCCTGAAAACCCCCGTGTTTTACAAGAGGCTTACGCTGACGCTACAAGTACTCCCCACGGCTATATTTTGTTAGATTTCAAACAAGGTACACCCGAATGGTTCAGATATAGAACCCGCACCAAGGACGGGTGTTGCGTGTACCTACCACGCAAAAGCTATAAAAACACCGACACTTCTCGTTTACAAATCATTTCATAACCATGAGTCCCAAAGTGCTGAAGCAAGCCCCTCTGCTGCGTGCGATGCATCGCATGAACCCACAGCAACGTGTAGCCTTGTTGAAGACGGCCGACAAGAAACTGATTGACACTGTTTGCGAGTGTGCCTACAACACTTTAAAAGGGCGGGTGCCGTTGAAAAATGCGCAGAAGACAAAGTTACGTGCTCACAAGCAGGTGTTGCGCAAGCTGGTCAAACGAGGAGAGTGCTGGAAGAAGAAGAGACGTCTGCTCGTTCAGAAAGGAGGAGCGTTCCTGCCCTTACTTTTAGCCCCCTTAATCAGCGGTGTCCTCGGTTCCTTATTCAACAAGTAGATAATGGAACACACGAAAAAAATGATATTGGTGTCCCCGGAAACATTACACCGTTACGAGCAACACCACCAACAAGCGGCGTCGGCCACAAATCTAGTGGTCTCCGAGCTGGACAAGGAAATGGAAAAAATCCTCGCTTCAAAACTTGACGACAAGTCTAAATGGACTTTATACCAACAAGTGCTGCAGCGCTATCTACACTTTAGTCAACAACAACCTCCACCGCCTGAAAATATCACCGCGACCGTCCCCGTACTTCCCATCACGGCTGTACTCAATACTGTACCAGTACAGGCACGTAAAAAAGCCGAGCTTTTACTAGAACATATTAATTCCAGGGGCGGTATCTCTTGGGGACGAAGACGGGGAAGTGAGTATTCACGATACACCTCTCCGTGGATCTAACATTGTGGATTTAGTCAACGATCTGGTCAGAGCAAGAAGACACAGCGAACCGACGGGGTGGCGAGAGTTTCTCACGGCACTTCAAAAAATAAACATCCCGAAAGAATTTATTGTAAATCCGAAACGTTTGGCGCCCATTAGAGATCCGACGCCCGTACCTCAACCACTTACACCGTCGCAACGCCCTAAGAAGAAGAAACTGAAAAGGGTGGACGAAAACAGGTGGCTGCCGTTCCGAGCTTAATGCCCCGTTTAGCCGACATCTACTACGACCCTTCTCATCCTGCTGGGTTTGCAGGGGCGGCGTCGCTCATAAAGGCGTCCAAGAAAGATCCCGACAAAGTACGAAAATGGCTTCGTGCGCAGGACGCTTATACCCTCCACAAGCCGGTGATAAAAAAGTTTCCACGCAACAAGTACGTGGTGTCAAACATTGACGATCTCTGGCAAGCCGATCTCAACGATATGCGAAGTCTTGGAAAATACAACGACGGTGCGGTGTACTTGCTCACCGTCATCGACGTGTTTAGCAAGATGGCCTGGGCGAGGACGCTTCCGTCCAAGACGGGGAGCGTCGTGAGAGACGCCTTTCGGGACATTTTCAAACAAAGCGGCCGTAAACCTCTAAGTTTACAGACGGACAAGGGGACAGAGTTCACGGCACATCTAGTCCGGAAATTTCTCAAGCAAGAAGGCGTGCATTACTACACCACTCATAATCCAGACGTGAAGGCAAGCATCGTGGAACGATTCAATAGAACTCTGAAAGGACGCATGTGGCGCTACTTTACCCGAAATAACACGTATCGCTACGTGGACGTCCTCCAAGATCTAGTCGACGCTTACAACGGCGCAAAACATTCCAGTATCAAGATGGCGCCTACCGACGTTTCAGAAACCAACGTGCTTCAAGTCAGAGATAATCTGTACGGCAAACGGGGCCCAAGATCGAATAGTAAGCCAAAACTCAAAGTCGGTGACACGGTGCGTATTAGCAAATCCAAAATGCTGTTTGAAAAGGGCTACGAAAGCAATTGGAGCGAAGAAATTTTCAAAGTCAGCAGCGTCGTGTTGAGACAACCAGTCGTCTACAGAGTGACCGATCTTGACGGCGAGGAGGTGGAGGGAACGTTTTACGAATCCGAATTGCAACGCGTACGTCTTCCCGAAACTTTTAAAGTTGATAAAATACTACGTGTCAAGGGTAAAGGTGCCAGAAAGAAAGTGTACGTGCAGTGGAAAGGTTACCCCGCCAAGTTTAATTCTTGGATTCCTGCCAGTTACGTCAGCGCCCTACCATGAAGGACCAGTTTTATCTCACCTTGCCGAGCGATAGCTCTATGGGATATTTCCCGAAAAATACCCTCACGAATTTCACCACGCAACTACCCTACCGTCTTACACTCGACGGCCAGTGGGAAGTAGCTCTCGCCGAATTCCAATATCCGTGTTCTTTCACCACCGTACCCGAGGGCAGAAACATTGTATGGTACAACTGGGTTGACGCTAACGGTGTGGAACAAATATTCAAGGATCACATCCCGCCTGGAAACTATAGCACTATCCAAGAAATGGTCAAAGCCCTAAACGAAATAGAGGCGTTTAAACGGGATTCTGGAGTTGTATTCAAGTACACAAGCACCAACAAAAAAGTGGACGTTGTTTCTTCTTCACCAAATATACAGCTGCTGGAGCTATCTAATCAACTAAGTCTACAGCTCGGTTTCGATCCTAATACTAATCTGATCAAAGTCCCAAAGTCACCGTACGCCGCCAACATTCTACTAGGCTTGCCCTCGCAAATGTACGTCTACACGGATATCATCGATCCTCAGCCCGTGGGTGACATTGTGGCACCGCTTTTACGTATCGTCGGTATCAACAACGCAAACTATCTCTACGGCATACATAAGACAGTTAGCTACGATCCGATGCACTACGTGCCAGTACTTAGAAGAGAAATTGAAAGCCTGGAAATCAATATAAGGACCGACACTGGTGAACCTGTACCATTCGAGTTTGGAAAAGTGTGCGTGAAACTTCATTTTCGACGCCGCTCAACATGAACTGTCCTTACCAAAGATACTACGTCAACCAGGCTGGAACGGGAATATCTTCGATCTACCACGGTGTTCCCTATCAACGTGGACATGGAATAGGAAGTTTTTTCAGCGGTCTATTCAAGAGCGTCGTACCTTTGCTGAGAAGCGGCGCTAAAGCCATAGGAAAACAAGCCCTTCATACGGGTATCGACGTGCTCTCCGACGTCGCCAATCAGCGTCGTCCTTTCAAAGAGGCTCTACGGCAGCGTGTCGGCGAGGCTGGAACAAACCTGAAACGCAAGGCGGAGCAGAAGATCGGCACACTGATGACCGGCTCAGGCTATAAAGGGCGTCGTAAGAAGCACCGGCGTCAGTCTTCAGCCGTTACCCGACGTAAAAAGGTCAAGAAAGAAGCTGTAGATATTTTCAGTTGAAATGTCGTTTCTACACCCCCAGTCCTGCGAGTGTGCCAGCAGTGAACTCGATCTATTTTCAGTCCCACCCACGCAAACCAGTCTCGAAAGCGGACAATGGATCCAGTACAAACCTGTCTCTTCACTCACCGATGATTCACCCATAGAATTTACCGTTACCGGTCAAGGCGAGTTCTATATCGATCTTTCACAGACTATGCTCTATCTCAGGGCGGCCATCGTGAAACCCGACGGTGGCTCTTTCACAGAGGTGGACCAAATCGCTCCCGTCAACAACTGGTTGCATTCGCTATTCACACAGGTGGATGTGTTTTTAAACCAAAAACTAGTCTCACCGCCCAGCAACACAGTATGCTTATAGATCGTACATTGAAACGCTGCTCAATTACAACGGTGAAGCTAAAAGAACACATTTGACTTGCGGTCTCTGGTTCGCAGACAGCCCCGGAACCTTTGAGGAGACTAACGCAGGCAACAAAGGATTTGAGGCCCGTCGCGGTCTAACAGCCAAAAGTAAGACGGTGGATCTTTTGGGTTATCTACACGGTGATGTATTTAACCAAGAGAAATACCTTTTGAACGGCACCGAACTCAGAGTCAAGTTGGTCCGTTCCAGAGACGGGTTCAGTCTTATGGCCATCCCTGAACTCCCACACTATAAGGTTCACATCGCTGAAGCAGGCCTTCTAGTGCGACGTGTCAAAGTAGCACCTTCTATACTGTTGGCACATGCCAAGGCATTAAACGTCAGTCCCGCAAAGTATCCCATCACCCGCGTGGAAGTAAAAACACTCACTATTCCTACGGGTGTACAAGGAAAATCGCTGGACAACGTATTCACCGGACAACTACCCAAACGATGCATCGTGGGTTTTGTGTCAAACGCAGCGTTCAACGGAGACGCCACCAAGAACCCGTTCAACTTCCAAACCTACGGCATGAACCATTTCTCGCTGTACGTGGACGGAGAACAAGTGCCGTCGAAACCGTTACAGCCCGATTTTTCAAACGGCAACTATGTCATGTCCTACCACACACTGTTTTCTGGAACGGGTATCCATTTCATGAACGAGGGTAGCGACATCACACGAGAAGCCTTCCCTAAGGGATATCATCTAATGGCTTTCGATCTCACACCTAATCTGTCAGCCCACATGACATCACATTGGAATTTGACGAGGCACGGCTCTCTGAGCATCGAAGTGAGCTTCACCAGAGCTCTCACCGAAACCGTCAACTGTATCGTGTACGGGGAGTTTGCCAACATCATCACCATCGACAAGGACAGAAACGTCGTGACCGATTATGGGAGTTAATATAAACGGCTTCCCGCCCCTTACACACGTCATTTAAATCATGGACGTCATTGTGGATTTCCAGAGCTTCATCGACGACAGCAAGCAGTTTATCGTCAAGGAATTGAGTGTTTTATCTGTATGCGGAACATTACTTCAACATTGGGTGTTAAAGCCCCCCTTCGCTATAGAGGAACTTTCACCGGCTGCCAAAAAGAAAGCCGACTATATCGTCAACAAGCTGCACGGTATTCCCTGGGATAGCGGTGATGTGGATTACAGCCTGCTCGAATCCCTCATCTCCCGTGCCACAGCACGTGCAGAAACCGTCTACGTCAAGGGAGCAGAAAAGAAAAAGTTTCTAGTCAAATACACGCCTACGCCCGTCGTAGATCTGTACGACAGAGGTTGTTCGTCTTTGAAAACACTTAAATTGGGTCGCACCATGTGCATGGCACATAGTTCTGTTTGGAATTTCTGTTCGGCCTCCATCGTTTGGGGACTTCGAGACTGGATGATTGAAGATGGACACGCACACCATAAGACGTGCGCTGAAAACAAGCCCGTGGTTCCGTTCTGTACGGTCGGGTGTTTTCCCTGCTGATCAACTACCCGCAAGAATAGCGCGACCTGCCGCTCTCATCATCAACACGGATCCACATACCAAGCCTGGGACGCATTGGGTCGCCATCTTTATCGACAAGAACGGCGTGGGAGAATATTTTGACAGTTATGGATTTCCGCCACGTATAAAGTCGCATCTGGCATTTATACGAAAAAACACTTCCCGCACGTCTCATAGCACGCTACAACTTCAAAGCATAGCCTCGGACGTTTGCGGGCATTACTGTCTCATGTACCTTCTCTATCGCGCCCAGAACATTCCGATGAAAACTTTCCTAGCCCTATTCTCGCCCACCAATCATACAGGCAACGACGCTAAGGTGGTGAGATATTACAACACATTTTTCAAGAAGCTAGGCTCCTGCCGCCCCTCAAGAGGCTGCGTACAATCAGCGTGCGCCTATAAAAGGGGCGTCACGGCGGCGTGCCGTCCATAACCGTGACAGTCGTCGAAGCGATGGAAGGTCAAGACGTTTGCGCCCGCAAAGCAAAGCCGGTGAAGCCGCTCGCCATCACCAGTATTTTCAACACGCTGTTTCCGCTGGACGAAGTCGACGCCAAGCGAGTCATCGTCGGCATGAGCGTCAAGAACAACTTTACGCCCTATGTCCAGCTAGAAAAATGTGGAGGGAATTGTGCGGTATTTAACCGTACAGAGTGGCAAGAACTGGGCAGCTACAAGTCGGTCATATCAAAGTTTTTCAGCAACACACGCAACCTCCTCAAAAGATTAGTCTGACTAATCATGAAATCTCTTTGCGACGCATGTGCGGTGACCGTATGGTCGTCATCAGCGAGAAACAAGACGCAGGACTCAAACGGGTCGCCTATCTAGCACCTAGCTGGGCACGTCTTTGTGAGGTGTGGGACCTCATCGACGTCGCCGTCGACCGCAGGGATATGTGGTCGACACCCGTCGCACGCTATTGCAACGATTTGATCGACACGCTCGTCGTAGATGTATGCGACACGCTTACAGAATCAGTGGATGTCATCGATCTCGAGCAGCCTACGGTGGAAACGCACATCAGAAACCTGGATCTTATCAGTGCTACCTACTATACACGCCAAGTCGTCGGTTTGGACTATTACATGCTGGATTGTGAACTAAAAACAATTTTACTAACGCATCTAAGAGACACTGTAGAAAAACGTATGAATGAATATATGCGTCATTCCTGTAAAAGTGTATAATATGTCTGTAAAATCTTTATTGTATAATAAATATAAATATTTGTAATATTGTGTTTTATTCATACAAATCCTATCTGTCCCTTACAAGTCTTGACTTGTCTTGTCGAGCCGCCAAACTGGCGCCAGGGTTGCGGTGACGTCACGGGGAAAACCCCTTGCATGTGTCATTGACCTCTATTCTTGTCTCAACTCGTCTTGTCGAGCCGCCAAACAGGCGCCAGGGTTGCTTGGACATGGGAAAACCCGTTACCACATAAGGGTTGAGACATCTGAGGGTGGGGGAAAGTGCGCACCCGCGATGCGCGGTAGTCACAACTCGGTAAGCAGCCCGGCAGAGAAGATATCCCCAGTCAATACAAGACGGCCGTAGCGAGAGGTCCGTCGTGGAGGGAGAGCTACATTTCCCATCCAAATAAACAAGATGTATGTTCCCCAAATAAATAAATAAACTCCATAGTCCATCCCGATAATTAATAATTAATCATCAATTAACAATAATTAATTAGAAATCATCAATTAACCATAATTAATCATCAAGAACCAAAATGTCCGGGGACTGTAGGGGGGAGGGGGGAGACGGGGGAGGAAATTTCGTAATCAACGCAGGAGATTTCGTAATCAGCGGGGGAAATTTCGTAATCAACGGGATTTCCCTGGGAGGGGGAGGGGTGGGGGAGGACTATTTATAGCAGCCAATCACAATAAAGGTCAAATTGTGACAGCCAATCACAGATAAGTAGGTCAAGGGAGGAAATTTCGTAATCAACGCAGGAGATTTCGTAATCAGCGGGGGAAATTTCGTAATCAACGGGATTTCCCTGGGAGGGGGAGGGGTGGGGGAGGGCTATTTATAGCAGCCAATCACAGAAAAGGTCAAATTGTGACAGCCAATCACAGATAAGTAGGTCAAATTGTGACGAGACGCCAGGCCACCTACTAATGGGTAATTTTACATAGAGAGTGACTTCCTTTTCTATGGACTTCACGTCCACGCTAGCGCATTCCTCTGTGACGTCATTGCACGCTATTTTTAGCGATAGTATCCCAAACTAGTTTACGAACTCGGCTAGTTATAAGAGTGCCTTCCCCACGAGTCTAGTTTATTTTACTGCGGTAGCGCTATATTTTCTTATTCTTACGTGTTCGATCCGCATCGCTGCTTGCTAGGAATGTAAATAACACATTCTTTAGGGCAGGTGTTTACGCAAATACAACGGTAAACTTAATTTATCGCGCCAATTGTATTCTCGATAAAAATTGTTTGGTAAGAAACCGGTTGACCTTTATAGTAATTTTGTTTTGTGGCTGACCACACTACTCGTAGGATTCCTTTTTCTTCAGAAATATGCCACAAACTGGGCACAAAGAGGCCGCCAGCCAACAATATTCAAATCCTGGCTGGCATTCACATTAATCGTGTGTAGATTATTGCACAAGCAAACATTAAAGACAAATAATTTTAATTTAACCTCGGTTCCACAATTCTCCTTTTCTAGCTAATATAACATAAACAAATATCCATAATTTAGAATAAAGGGACCTTTAAATTGGTGTGAATGAAATACAATTTTCTTAAGGTTATACATATTTTTTTATGCTCCACGTATTACTAACCGTCCGGGATATACACATTTAATCACACAATTGGGATAATAGTGGTTTAGAGGGAATGGACAATCATTAGCATGGATGAAGGGTGTCGAACCGTTTAGGATAAAACAATCTAATACACCTCACCGGGATTCAAAACCCAACCTTCCCGTCACTGGCAAACCAGCCTAGATTAACTTGACATTTTATGCGCGTGTCTGTAGAGCGTATAAAGTAGAAATAGATTCATATACTTATTTTTTCGCGCAGCGTCTTACTACTGAGAAAGATAGAATAGAGAGAAAATATACTTAAATTTGCGTGGAGTGAGAGTGGAAAACCATTTAAGAAAAATCCCTCTCACTAAACCCGACCAGGATTCGAACCCCAACTTTGCTGTCAACGGCAGTCTAGTATATTGCGAGAGGGAAATCTTAAACCATGTGGCCACCGAAACGAGTTTCCCCATCCTCACTCACCCTTTAAGAAAATTTAATAATCCTTGAATGCGTAGAACCTGAACGGTTAGTGATATATATACACAAATTTTTTGAAATTTTTTCCGCGAGCTATTGCCTATATATTATTGCCTCGTAACTTTTTACTTTTTAGCTATCTTACAGGTAGAGAAAGTATTGTGATCGTCAAAAAAATCGAACTCGATATTTTGGTTAATTTTGACGTTTCATGACCCCCCCCCCCCTTCCTATCTGAAAAAGTTGTGTCCGTTCATCCGTCCGTCTGTACCTCGGAGTAGAGCCTAAACTATTTTACCGATCAGGCTAAAACTTTGTATCTAGGGTCTTCATAGGGTTGTTCCGAGGGGTTTTTGGATTTAGATATCTAACCCTAAAATTAAGGGATATATATATATGAACCGTCGTCTAAATCAACTTTGTAAGATATATTTACGGAGCGAACATTTGGCTCAGCGCTAGCGCGTCTGACTGGCTTTCCTGACTGACCTGAGAGATCGAATTCTGACCGGATGTGATGGCGTTGATTTTCCTCTTTAAGTAGTTGTCCTTTTTTCAGGAAAATGCTAGTGCACTTACTCTTAACTAACCATTTTATATTCACCGTATTAGAGTAAATCAGTAGTAGTTGTGTATGCGTATTACTTGGATGGGTAGTAAGACGTAGTGAAAACCAAATAGCTGTGTGTTTGTAATAAATGTACCTAGCGTGCACTTTATTTACCGACTTACAAGCTAACTTAACTTTATACTAGAGACAAACAATCCTAATTTCACCCATCTCCAATTTTAAAAATACCCTCTTAAAACACGATCGTGGATCGTGGCGTATAGCCCGCGGTGCTAAAAAAAAAACACGATCGTAATTTTTGAACGTACCTTTAGAGCGCGAGGGTGAGCGGTTTTATTATCCAACCACGCGTAAAACCAAGAAGAATAACATCCTGTTTGTGGCTCCGGTTTCAGTTGAAAGGGAATGTAATGTCTACACTTATTTCCAACGATTATTTCGGTACTTCTAGCAAGTAAATAAATAATGACCAAACAATACCTTCAAATCAACCGCGTTAGTAATTTTATCGAACATGAAACCCAGAAAAATAAATGGTACGGAACTCCGCACAGACTTTTCTCACTCTAGTGTTGTAAAAATGGATATAATTATGTGAAACGAAGTAATATACATTACCAACCCGTGCAAAAATTGGGTTATACTTACGTTAAACACTTTGTGACTCGAGGATTTAAATTTATGATTTTCTTTTTAAAGAATTAAAGTTCTCACTAGTATATTTGGACAAAAAAAAAATCTATATTGAGTCCACAAGGGTCAATACTTCGTATTAAAATTTCAATTTCCATTTACAAATTTTGACATTTTACTAGAGGTTGCACATCTTATGGTTATCGCATTTTTATTCAATTTTATTCACATTAAATAGTTTCGGAGATAAGGTAAAAATGAGAATTTACGCATCAAACTGGAACCCTCAAAGTCATTTTGCCGAAAAATTGAGGGTAGCCATTTTGTTTGTAATATTGATTAATGCTTGGAAATGAAATTTAATCAAAATTGTTAGAGCCGATTTTGAGAAAATCGATTTTTTCTCTTTTTGTCCGTCAGTAAACTACCCTTAATTTTAGGGTTAGATATCCAAATCCAAAAACCCCACGGGAAATCCTATGAAACCTTAGATACAAAGTTTTAGCCTGATCGGTAAAATAGTTTAGGCTCTACTCCGAGGTACAGACAGACGGACGGATGAACGGACACAACTTTTTCAGATGGGGGGAAGGGGTCATGAAACGTCAAAACTAACCAAAATATCGAGTTCGATTTTTTTGACGATCACAATACTTTCTCTACCTGTAAGATAGCTAAAAAGTAAAAAGTTACGAGGCAATAATATATAGACAATAGCTCGCGGAAAAAATTTCAAAATTAGTTAAATGTAAAATACCCCTAGTAATTTCTTCTTCAGAAAATACTTACAATTATTTTGATATTCATATAAAACACTCAGACACAAATTTTGAAAAAAAGTTGCGATAACATTTTTTTTAAATAACAAATTTTTTTAAAAAAAAGTCTTCATTAAGCTAACACTTTTTTTTTTTTTGTAGAAAAACGAAGATACATTTTTATTTATCAAGTAAAACACTACCCAGACAACCATTTTGAACTTAAATGTTAGAGCCATTTTGGAAAAATTTAGGACTTTCAATATAGTAGATTAATCAGTAAACTGTGTGAAAAGCCAACGCTTGTAAATTAAATGTACATGAATGGCAAAGCTTGGAAGATAGAAATGATCTAAGCTATGAATAAATATGGATATAAAAATGACACCTGAACACGGGAATCGACGCCAGGAGCCCCTCTAAACCAAAGATCCTACCTGGATCATACCTGGGTTTGTATCCCCGTTTTTAGGTGTCATTTTTCAACTACTCTTAATATGAGGAATAAAATGAAAGTTTTTTTTTAAAAAAAAAATCCCATTTATTTATGTCTTGGGGGCACATAAAGCGATAAATTGGGGGAAAAAATTTAATGAAAGAAAATTATTGCTTTACATTTATTCAGGGTTGAGGTATAGGGGAAAAAACTAACGTAATCACTTTTATTCGAGCACACATCTTTTAGCCCCATACTCACTCCTGAAACATCTGCTTGCGTGAATGGTGACCTGGCGGTCCAGGTGTAAGGTGTCAGACTTCTGTGCTGGGGGTCCGGGGTTCAATCTTCGGTCCCGGCACAGATTTATCTGATTGCCAAACCCTTCCTTCACCTCTGACAAGACGTGTATTAATCACAACTTGTGAATATGTAGAATGCCAGGCCTCCACTGTGGTTCGGATCCCACGTTAAACTGTAGGTCCTCCATTTCATCTCACAATCAGCCTACCATTACACATTAGCGTAAGTCGTATAACCCGAACGGATAGTAAGACCTGGTATTAATAATAATAAAATAATATAATAAAATAATAAAATAAGTAATAATATTAATAATAATAAGAAAAGTAATAATAATAATAATAAATAAGAATAGTAATAATAATAACAAGGAATAAAAATTAAAAAATAATAATAGTTAAGTGAACGACTTGGTCTGACGCGCCACTCTAATGTTGGACTGGATTACTGGTGATGGGGAGATTGGGGTTTGAATCGTGGTCAGCATTACTTAAGTCCCACTTTCCTCCTCCCTCCAAGTGCTTTCCCAACTATTCTTTAACGCAAATGCGTGTAATATTTCCTCAAAGGCTAATTTATATTACATTATAGTAATTAATGTATGCGTATAACTGAACGTGTACCGAGATGCAGTGGAAAATAAATATTTATGTGTAGTCAATTTCAATTATTTCACACCTACTTCGGTGGCCGCATGGTCTAAGGCATCACTCTAGTGTTGGACTAGACTACCGAGACAGGTAGATTAGGGTTCGAAACTCCGCGTAAATGCTTCCTTTAAATTCAACCTTCCTCGTCCCTAAACACATTAGCGTACTTAGTATATATGCGTATGATCTGAACAGATAATAAGACGAGGTGCAAAAAAAAAATGTTAATCATAATAATATGACAAACAGGCCGAGAAATGTTTCAAATGAAACGTTGGCTTTTTAGATGGATCGTTTAAGATACACAAACATAAGAACAATAAGTCAATCCTTCAACTAGATAGCATAATGCATAGATGGACCTTGATGACGGAATCAAATGACCTTGAACACATTATTAAAAAGTGGTACTCCCACTTTAAACGCACGAGAGTAATTTCTTCAATGATGTTGCATCTTTGGCGTTCTTGGGCAAGGCCTTCTATCACTACAAGGACTCTGTGGTGACGTCACATGATGAGTTGCTAAGCCTTGTCCTTCTCTCGGGCCAGTGTGCAACTCACAGGCTGGAAGTGAACCAACTGGCTTGCTTATACAGACAGTTCTATGGGAGTTGAGATTATTACGCACTTTGCTCGAAGGAATTATTTTGTTACTTTGCCAAGCCGCGAGAGAATTGTGTTCTCGAATCACTTCTGACGAGCTGCAATTATATTCAGATGAGAAGACACTTTATTACAGATAGCAGAAGTATCCGGCGTTGTCCACGATTACCCTGTAACGCCCCCCCCTTTTTTCTTTCTTCAAATGTACGGAGGAAAAATAGCTTAATTTATTTCGCCCAACTAGTTTTGATTACTAAACAAAATCAAATCCAAATGATAAAATTACAGCTTGATGTGCACATGTTTGAGCACAGGAGTAGACCTACTAATATTTAAATGTCAGATCTCTGCGTGCGTAAATATCACACAATGCTCATGGCAGACAGATACACAACTATTTTATTATATTAGTACTAGGTGACCTGGTGGTATAGGGGTAGTGTCAGATTCTGTGCTGAGGTCCGGGGTTCAACCAGGTCCCGGCACAGATTTATTGATTGCCAACCTTCCTTCACTCTGACAAGAGTGTATTAATCACAACTTGTGAATGTGAGGAATGCCAGGCCTCCACCGTGGTTCGGATTCACGTTAAACTGTAGGTCTCCAGTTTCATCTCACAATTACACCTACCTTTTCACATTAGCGTAAAGTGCGTATAACCGAACGGGTAGTAAGACGCGGTGCTATAATAATAATAATATTTATAATATTAGTACTAATCGTGTCCGACACCTTAGCTCAATCGGTAGCGTGTCTGTGTACTGAGCTAAGGATTCCGGGTTCGATTTCCGGCATGGCCGAAAATTGTATCATTGGTGAAATGTGGGTTTACCCTTTTTATATTGATAAATTAACGGCCGGGGGCTGGATGTTGTGCCTGTCCTAGTCTTAAGTTAGATTATAAGGCATATGAAGCTACGATAGGCCTAGTAAGCCGGTAGTTGAAAATATATGGCTTGAATAAAAAACACCCAGGCCGTACATACTTTCCATGGAGGTTATTTTTATGTCGTGATGAGATGACGGTGACATTGAGAATGAGAGTGTGGAATCAATGGAAACAACTTAAACCTAGTTTAAGCTTAATAAACCAGACCTTGATGACCGTCAAGGTGATTCCCCTTTCAGGAAAAGACCCAAAGGTACCAGCCAGAAATTGAACCCTGGACCCCTAGACTCTTAGCCAGCTGCATTGACCACTACATAACGGGGCTGGTCACACCAATTATTGTCAACAGCGTTTTTTACATTTTTCCAAGGGCATCGCGGTATTTGACCAGGAATGTTTTGTTACAACGACCATTCCAAATATTCAAGAACTATTAAGATTATTATGCGTAGATATTTTAACTAAACGTATCACCTGAAGCACTATTTAATTTATTTTTAGCATATATGTGCCCAGGGCTGCAATATCAGAGGGGCGGCAAATTTTGTAGAAGAAACAATTAATATTGAAAAAGTTCATTATTCATATCATTTAGTTATTCTACAAACAAATATTTTTTATATAAAAACATACTCTACCTTCCGTGGTGAATGTATATTTTATTTCAAAACATTTTAAAGGCAAGGTTTGCCGGGCTGGGAGCTATACCACTATTTAAATAAAAAATATTGAAATAAAAGCCAGCAGCTGAAGAGTACCTAAAACATGATTTTGGTAGGAAGAACAGTAGAAGCTAGTTACTAAAGTTACTAAAACAATTTTAATATATTCATACATCAAGTCATGTTATTGCAGCTGTCACTTTTGATAGATATTATAGTTACCTATAGAATAACACAAATAATACACTAAAATTTATCAATGTTGATCTTAAATAAATATGTTTGAATTTTCGCTACTTTCTTCCAACCAAAATCAGGGTGTAGCTGAACAACGAAAAATTAGGTTTGAGTTTTTTTAGTTATCATTAGTCATAGTAATAAGACTCAAGGGGATAGATAGGCTACAAGCAGGGTTATATTATACCGTAAGCTTGTCACTATCATTCATTACGACTTCTCTGTATGGTGTTTATTCTATAGTTTACACAAGATTGGGGTCCTGGGGGTGGGAGTGTCTGAAGGGGTTTACGGGCTGGGGGGGGACAAAATCTCTCTAACCACAAGGTGGCAAAAATATAAATCCACGCCCGCGATTCAAGGGAATTGTTTTTGCAGTTTTTTTTATCAAAACATTTATTTGGTAAAAAATAAATAAATTATTGCTTCAGTAGAAACATAGGTTTAATTTTCTTCACAAGGTGATATCAACAGTTGTTGAATATCTGTCATGAGCACAGCGGCATTATATGATAAACTTTTTAAATGAAGAGAAAAAGTTATCATTAAATACCAGCATACCCTTGACAAATATTCAAGAACTGTTGATATCACCTTGTGAAAAAAATTAAACTCTATGTTTCTACTGGAGCAATATTGTGTTTATTTTGGCCCCCAAAAAAATTGAAATAAAAACTGCAAAAACACTGCCTTAACTTGCGTTCCTTACAATCCCACCTTAAGTGGGGGTTTGGTTAAGTAGTCCTGTGATCATAAGGTGCCATTTTAAAGTGCAAACAAAACACTAGACTAATGGTATGTGATGTCATTGTTTGTCTGACGTCACTTAAATTATGTTTCAGGCTCCATAAGGACATCTCTGCTGGCAGGATCTACTTTCAACGTCACGTGGCACCTTGCGTACCCGCACAGGGTGAGTCATCTGTTTAATTGCGAGGATGGAGTTGTCATTTGTCCCATATTGCATGTTGCTGTTCCAAGACAGGGGACATACAAATCCCTTATTTTTACAACTTTCTTAATTGACCGTTTATTAATTTTTTATTCTTTCGTTTTACAAATTGGATATAGTTTTTTTTAGCACCGCGTCTCGCTACTGGTTCTACGTATACGTATTAATTATGCTAGTGAGTTATGGGTGAGGAACGTTACATTTAGAGGAAGTGTACCTGCATTTGCCAGGAGGGAGCGTGGAAAACAATTTAGGAAAAATATCCTCAGTACACTTGACCGGGATTCTCTCTTGTATTTATTCATATATTTTCTAGCGGCATCTAATTTTAAAAATAATCCAGAAGAAAATTATTCCAAATAGCTTTTATAGGAATCTAATTTTTTCGAGAAGAAATCAAGTGAGGAGCAATCTACCTTTAGAGCATCCAAATTTCATAATAATTCTGGGGAGGACTACTCCATATATTTTATAAAATAATATAATTTCAAAAATTGGGGAGAAAGACAACTCCAAATAGCTCTTAGAGACTTCCAATTTTCGAACATTTATCGTCGGGGGGGGGGGGAAGGGATGGATTGGTGAAAGGCAAGTCCCTAAAACTTTTTTTTTTTACTTGCCCCCTTTACACAAATATGGCTCCACCGCCCGCCACAGTTTTTGATAATTTCCTTTTAGTTAAAAAAAACATCTGCTAAATATACTATGATAAAGCCTCCCGGAAGCCAACTTTCTGTAGCGGTGTTAATCTGGGAACCGATCTTTCATCTTGAGGTGACGCCAAGTGTTTAGCAAGAGGCGAAACATCGTTTCCTTTCTTAGAACAATAGAGGTTGACTCAACGGCGATCTTCGTGGAGTGCACATATGGAGATGAGGGCACGGTATGGTGTGGAACATTCGGGAAACTTTCACTCGATTACGGGAACTAGACAGAAAAAAAACAACACCTCATAAAACAATCGCCCCACGGTACTTTTTGTTCTATTACACCCTCCATTGTGGTGAATGTGTGGAGGGGGCAGGGGAAATACGACGGAGCCTTCTTTTGTTTGGAGATAAACGAATACGCTAGTAGAATAAGTACAGTTTCTTTGAATGCTCAGTATGTTTAATTATATGTGTTGTACTGTTCTGTCCTACTTAGTAAGAGAGACGATATCCCGCTCTTACCACAACTCGGATGTACAAGGTTTAATTGCACTCCTACGTTGATAGATGTATATAGGTTTATTACGCCATTGTATTTAATCTCTATTGATCACCGAATGCTGTCTCGGGAAGCTACAAAAAAAACCTATTTAAATATAGTTACTTATCTTATTCAAACTGTTGTAGAAATCATCACGTTTGTAGTTACGGCCTTTTTAGTTTTGTTTTTTTGCTCTTTCATTTGTTGTCTTCAAACCGTGTGTTTTAAATTAATGTATGTTATCAATTCCTATTGTCTTGAATTTTACTGTTAAAGATTCCAAGTGCACTACAATTAGTACATTGTGTCTAAAAAAAATATTGTCCCTGTGGGGTTTAGGTCGCATATAGCTTTATCAGAGGTTTGTAAATTTGACCACTTCTGGATTTGGAAAAGTTGCTTGGAAACAGTTCCATTTACATCCGATTTTGTAACTGTCATCTCTTTATGTGCTGAGATTCAAACCTCGACCTCCCGGTCACAAGCAATTATGTGATGTGAGCCTGACGCTATAAACAGTGTGACCATCGGGGTGTTGGAGATGTAGTGGGAAGGATAATAACTTTAGAAAGTAAATTAGTGAGTACTCTAACCTTAAAGAACTGTATGACAAGTTTTAATAGACCTTACAGTCATTAATTTTAACGAAATATGAGTAGCCACAGAATGGGGAATTTAATTTTTATTGCGAACGGTCGGGATCGAATCCGGGCCCAGCCGGCTTTACTAACAACACCTCACCTAGCCCCTACGGATACCCCCTCAGGTGACATCAATACTGATGAATCGCATGACGTCCAGGTGTAGCAACGATAATTAATATTCATGACCTAAGTGTCCTCTGTCCAACCCAAGTGAAGATATGAATAATAATATATAAACAAGGATTTGTTTACTACAGCTTTCATTGTGTGTGCGGAGGAAGGAGGCGGTGTTCCTTTGTTTCCCATCTCATGAGGATATGACGTCATAAACAGTATTTCCCGTCACCTCCTACAGAAAGTTCGCCGACATCTAGGGAAAGTCTGTAATTTACAACATTTCTAGATATTGCAGTAGTACAGATATACCAACCCTCTCTGAGAGAATGAAAAATACAGAGGCGTCGCGCTGGGGAGAGGGTGGGTAACGGGCTTGAACGTCGGGAATTTTGTAGAGAGAGTTGAGATCTTGAGTTGGGAAATTCTAGAATTACTCTGTACCACAGTATTTTCGATTATGAAAATTCTTTACCACATACTATTAAAGATAAATTTGAAATTTCTCAACTGTCGATCCTTACTCTTAAAAAGTTCCCAACTTCATAACTCATCAAACATTGAAAGGAGATAACTTCTGTATTAGATTGTATATAAAGATTAGTTAATCAAGTTGGGTAACGTTTTTAATTGGATCACGTGCTAAAACCTGAGTTCTAACAAGCCGAAACTTGCTAGTTTTTCTACACGTAATGATGGTGAATGTCAAAACAAATTACACCTGGAACTTGGAAAAATTCATCATTTACAAATAACTTTTAAAATACAGTTAACTAAGTAAGACCTCAGTTTAAGGATCAATTATTGTCTCAAATTTGACAATTCTCCCCGGGGAGAACCTGCTGGCCCCCCCGGTGTTATCAAAGTTGTCCTTGTCCCCTAGGAATTTTTCTAATTCCGGAACACCAAAGCTTGGAAAATTCACTGTCTTTCCAAACCCCCCCCATATATTTCGTGGGACGCCACTTGATTCTGGTAGGAAGGAAGGAACTTTTAGAAACATTGATATAATTTTACTCTATTATTAGTACTATTCTATCTATTGAGAGTGACAGCTAAAGATTACATGAATGCATTAAAGTAAATCTGCTAACTTTTCTAACTGTCTGATACTATTCTTCCAGGGATATTTTTTTTTGCACTGACTCTTATTACCCGTCTGGGTTATAATTTTATATAATAATTAGGTCAAGATGCTATGAATGTAATGTTGAATTTACAGGAAGTGTACCTGCATTTGTGTGGAGGGAAAGTGGAAAATCCATGTATTAAAAAAACATTACACATGACCAGGAAGGATTTAAACCCCAATATTTCTGTCATTGCCCGGTCAGTCTATTGCAACAGTGACGCCTTAGACCATGTGGCCACCGAAATCAATTGGACTGTACATTTAATGTATTGCCAGAGTTAGATCAGCGTTAACGTTTTTGACTCTATTCAGGTGAACCGAGGCTTGAATCTTGGTATCCATTTGAATGATGATGCCTTTCCTTAGTATATTTTGACCTCATCCTGATATCTTGAATTAGATAGATTAAACCATTGGTACTGTATATGCACGCTACACAATATTATTAAACCTTAAGCTGAAACTGGCCGAACATAGGTCTATTGGCTGTGCCCTTGAACACACACACACACACACACACACACACACACACACACACACACACACACACACACACACACACACACACACACACACACACGTTCTTTCCATACTAAATGGGCCAAGTATGTTCAGAATTCTGCAAATAAATCATTTGTATGCGTTTCCAACCATATTATATACATACACAAAAATATTATGTAATTAATTAATTGTTCCAGATGTCCATATTATTTGGAACTTGAATGTCTACAATTTTAAAAATAAGTTTATCTAAATGTACATCCTTCTACTAAAAATATTCCCTTTTGAATGTTATGAGAAGATAACCACAGTAGTGATAATATTTTGAGCCCAGAATAAATATAATTATGATTTGTAAAACTTTATTTGGTTTTCTTTTGAACTATTTGATCAATCCTACCCAGATATTTCATTCGTATGATTCAATCTAACCCTAGCCAAATGTGCTCAAAATGCTTGAAAATACAGATTTACTTTGTTTAGTTGTCAATTTAATTTAATGCTTTACACTTTCTTATCCTGATTGATAATATGCTCTTCTTATAGATTACAACATAAAACAATAGGTTAAAACTTGAGTTTATAGAATACTAGGTGTGTTTACAGAATAAACCAAAAAGTTGAAAAATAGATAAGTTGAATTTTACCAAATATGTTATTCACCTAATATTCTTCTTCACAGTGTCCAAGAATTCATTTATATCATATACATATATACTAATTACGCAAGTTGAATAGGGATGAATAAGGTAGAACTTGAGAGGAAATGTACCCACATTTGTGTGAATTGAGAGTGGGGAAACTATTTAGGAAAATCACCTTCCGTTGCACCCGACTAGGATTCAAATCTCAACCTCCCCATCACTGGCATTAGACTCCAACCTATACTTAACCACCTATACAAGTAACTCCTCTACTGGGTTAACCAATCTTTACTTAACCTAAACAAAGCAAATAATTTTGTTTTTCAATAAAATACCTATAAAAATAATCTTTAGTCATATTTTAACAAGTTGTATAAAAAAGAAAAATCCTTTAGTTCAAACTTAGAGAATTTTTTTTTTAATTGTTCATAGTCTTATTACTTGTTTGAGTTGTACAAAACTTATTTCGACTAATCTAAGGAAATGAACTTTATGAACCCACCCTTATTTTAAAATCTAGAAGGTCATTCTAATGCTAGGTCGAAGCTAAATCATCCAAAACTTTGAAACTTTTTGACCAATACTTTCTCAGGCCTTTTTTAGCCTATATTGGAAAGATTGGCTCCACCAAACTTAGAGCCCTTTATGGTTGCAATTGGCGAACAGAACAGCCACTTTTCTGTTAATATATTAATTAGATTTAAACATATTGGACAAAAAACAACAATTCCTGTTATTTTTATTGAAGAAGGAGAATGAAATGTGGGCCTTTTATATTTATATGTTTAACATTTCAAGAGGGGCTAAGTACCCCAAGAATCAGTTGTGTTTTATATCCACAAAACTAACTAATATTATTTATGAATTTGAACCTCTCTATAGTAGGTGTGGGTACCTAGGGCGTGTTCCAACAAAATGTACCGGTAATTTCTTTAGTGTTTAAACATTTTTTTTAAATTAAATAAGCTAATAATTATATTAATAAAATTAAGAGTGTCTGTCTGTCATGAGTGTTGCACAATATCTACCACACGGAAAGGGCTGAAATCTTAAAATTACTAACCCTTGTGCACAAACATGTCACCTCGAAGTTGGAATTTTAAATTTTTGACTGGATTTTTTAAATCTATTAAAAACTGAGGTTGAAGAAATAAAATAAAGATTTTTTTATGTCTGTTTGAAGAAATAAAAAGCATTGCCCGGACTAACCACGCAGTTAATTGCATGGCTACCCTGGGGAAAGCCAGGTACTTCTGCTAGTTATTTAAAAACAAAGAATTTTACTAACATCTAAATACTTTATATAATATTAGTTGTCATTTTGACATGTTATTACTATTTTGCGTCACACAGAGGGTGTGATTTATTTATATATTTTACAGAATATAACAAATTTAGAGTTTCTCCTAGGTCATAAGAAACCCTTGTGCCAGCCTTGGGAACAATAAGAACAATATCTGATGATTACAAAACATTCTCCATGTATTCATACATCAAGTCATGGGATTTACAGAAGTCACTTTTTTTTTACTATTTATATCTTAATAATATAGTAAAGTATTATCAATGTCAACCACAAAAAAAATCTTTATATTTTTCAAAAGTGCATTCTTATTGTGTTTTTACTGTAAATCAGCTGAGTGTGATAGATAATGAATGTATGTACATCACTGTGATTAGTTGATTCTTGACACATCATTAGATAATACAGCTCGAACCAAACCATTGAAACTGTTCTATCACATTTTAAAGATTACAATAAATTAGTTGAATATTAAAAAAAAAAAAGGCTTATCTCAATGTATCTATTGTCGAATGAATAATGCAGAAAACCTCACCTTGATACATTTTCTGGTTCGGGCGTGTTCTTGTAACCTGTTAATCGGCCATGAGACGGGCACTGGGCTAAATGTTAGGGTTCGAGGTTGGATTGATTGTGTACTTATTTTTAAATTTGAACATCTTGTGTGTTTTCTTATCTGTTATTAGGGAGGCTACAGACTTCAGCTGCTGGACAACCTGCAGCGCCCTGTACTCGACTTGACGCCTGTCACCGCAGACTCTGAGTTTGTCAGCACTGATGTCACGTAAGTGACACATACAAACCATATTAACTAGCATGTAGACACAAGTGTGCCACTGAAATAGTAGCTTCCACTGTGGACAATATTGTTTGGAAATGGTGGTTACTTTCAATTGTTGGTCTCACCCGTCCATATCTATTTTCCCTCTAAATATTTTGGTGCAAATACATGTGGGATCTTAAATAAGCTGCAATAGCAAGGAAGGTACACTGGAATCTTCCGAGGAAAAGAAAATCCCAACAAAAACCACATATTTGAAATTGCATCTGTAAAAGCTATGACAGTTAAAAAAAATTAAATCAATGTTTTACTAAAGATATATTCAGTTTGCACAGTGTATTAGCACAGTAGCCAAATTATGGGCTTTAACTTATCTTTTTCTGATGAATTATGTTTTTTGTCTGTCGGGTATTTGGGGAGGCATCGGAGAAGAGGTGATCATGCCTTCCTATTACCGGGTAAGGGTTTATCCTGTATTATTGGGAACTTACACCAGAATAGGATTAAGTGTTTTACTCATCTTCTCACACCAACAAACTATTTCTTATCATTTGATGATGCAAGGAGTTTGACTAAGTTTATTTTCCTGCCTCTGTCTTTGAGAGTACTGGTAGCATTATTTTATGTTTTGCCAGGGTCAATAGTGTCATGGTGTTAGTCTCAAGTGTATGTCTACCAGGAGGATCATTTTAACTCATGTTGGACTATATTAATAATAAGAATATAAACATATTATGATTGGGAGGTTTCAGATGCTACTAACACGTGGTGGCTACAGACAGGGAAAACATGGAAAAGTCCTGGAATTTTTTATGGCAAAGAAAACAGGGAGATTTCGGGGAGTTTGATAAAGAATAAGGAAAAGTCAGGGAATTGAAACCCTTAACTAATTCTGCATCCAAACATTTAAACTAAAGTGAGAAATTTTGTTTCTTGATGTTAATAAAATGCATTGTATAATATTCTGCGAACATAAGATGGTTGTACAGGGTTTGTTTTAAAACACATTTACACATGGCCACAAATAATACCTAAAACATTAAATACTAGAAAAATAGCTTATAAGAATGTTACTGTAGTAGCCATTGGTATTGTTTTCAAAAATATGTGATTGATTTAGTAGAAGTAAAAATTGCAACTAACAAAGAAAAACTGTAAAAAGGTTATGCTGGGAATTTTTCTTAAAATGTTGTCAGGAAAACTTAAAAAAATTAGGGAATTTTTTTTACCAAAAGTTTTGTAGCCATTTTATAGCACTTAATCTTAAAATGTTTATATAATATGTTTTAAACAATTATTTCTTTACGATTGTTTTGCTTCCAGGGCTCAATCTTATCACATCCAACTTCCCCCAGACTTCACCTGCGAGGACTGCACGGTGCGGTTGATGCGGCAGGCAAAGGAATGGTCCGACGGCTACCGATTCTGGTCCTGTGCCGATGTTGACATACTTGCTCGTAAGTAGAACACTTAGAGCAAGAGATTTTATAGCAAAACATTATTATGTATTTACATTTATGGGGTAACTTTTAAAACAGACATTTTGTTGTTTACGTTCATAAAAAATGGTTAGCCTAGAAGGGTTGGCTTTACTTCCATTATGAGCTATGACTAATATTAACATTAATCTTTGTTACACAATTAAAAGACAATTTTGGACATCTATTTTGTGTATTTTAAGATATTATCAGCGTTATTGTTTCAAATTAATGGAATCGAGAACCAGGTCATTCATATTAAGTTTGTTGGTTTAAGAAGTAGACGTATCATAATAGTCAGGGATGGCCCGAGGTACTTTTGCGCCCAGGCGGGATTGCTGTTTGGCACCTCCTTATATAGCGGGGGATAATAGAATAATATGAAAATAATCACCAAAACCAACAACTTTAAACCTAACAAAGCCTGAGCATGATGGTGAAAAAAAAAACGTCGAGGACAATTCCAAATGGCTTCTAAGGACATTCACTTTTTTTTTTAAAATGTTGGTGGAAGACCACTTCAAATAGCTCGAATTGGCATTTAAATTTCGAAAAGAAATCAAGTAAGGACATTCTAAATAGCTTCTAGGGCATTACAGATTTTTTTTAAAATCTGGGTGAGTACCACTTCAAATAGATTCTAGGGAGTAGGGAATCTAATTTAACATTTAAAAAATCTACTGAGCACTTTTTAAAATAGCTTTCAGAGGCGTCCAATTTTCAAAAATTTGCCAAAGGAGGACTACTTCAAATATCTTATAGAAGTATCCAAACTTCAAAATATTTCGTGGGGAACACTATTCTAAATAGCTCTTAAAAGTGTATAATTTTCAAAAATTCTCTAGACGAGGACCACTTCAAATAGTTTCTAGGAGTATCCAATTTTTTAACTTTAACTGGGGGAGAGGAGGTTAGAAAGTCCAGAAAGTACTTTTTTGGTTCTTGCTCCTTCCCCACAAATAAAGTTCCGCCACTATTGTATAGAATTAAAATGCTCTTAATTCTTAGTAGGGTTTGATAGTAAGTCTTAACATAATATCATAAACTTATGGCACTTAACACCTTACCCCTTTCCCCCCAAAAAATTAAATTTTCCCTATGCCCATGCCACACCTAACAACTCCAAACCTAACGTAACATAGATGTGACATGAAAATAAACTGAAGGAAAAACTCCATAAATGGTTATCATACAGAATGTTTCACCGCGAGATTGTACGAAAATATTTTGGATTACAAAGAAAACTAATACAACATGTTTTGTAGACAATGTTCTCTTTAATTTGGATACAATCAACGATTTAAGAAATAATTGAAAAATACCATTTTGGGGTGCCATTTTTCAAGATGGCGGATGTAAATTAGCATTTTAAGATTGGCACTATATTCCATTTTATTCACCACAAAAAACTATACCACTATGTCAAATTTCATGTAAGTATCTTAAAGGGAATGAGTGTTATGCTTAGCTATTAAGCCCAGGTCACATTAGGTTTCAAGTTGTGAGGTTTGGAATTATTTTCATATCACTTCCAAGTTATGTTATGTTAGGTTGGTGCTCTGTTTGGCGCCCCTTTGATCTAACGCCACGGGCAGCCACCCGGTTCGCCCGGCCCTTAAGCCACTCCGGATAATAATTTTAAAAAAACTGTGTATAGTGACCACTGCCTCTCTTTTGATGTGGTAAGCAGCCCTTGTGCTTCTATGGCTAAGACGGAGTATATTCTAGTTGTGTTATTATTAGAGTGGCTTGATTGAGGGCAGGCCTGTAGCCTTCTTTAAAACATCAATATTATTTATTTGTTAGATGTGTTTTGAAAATGGATTTTAAACATCAGACCTCTTTCTTAGTACATCATGGTTCTATTCAATTGCAATTTTCATGTTCTTGACCATATTCAAAACATACTTTTTACTATCAACTAATATTATACAGTCATGTTGGTTCTAGATATGACTAAAATAACTTGTGCGTGCCGTGTTTTAGGAGAGAGTGGAAACCGTTGTTAATTGTGTCCAGGACACAATAAAAAACATGGATAGTTTGGTTGGTAAAGTAGTGGTGTGTTGAATCTTAGATCAAGAAACTTTTATTAACATATCTAATTTAAGATTACCAGAAGCTTTTCTGAATGAACTGAATGTAGAATTATTTAACCAGTTATGAAAATGTCTGTGTTTACAAGTGTATAGCAATAGACTCCTAATAAGAAGGTGAAATGACAGCCCGCCTAATGCCAATCCCTGATGTGTTGTTAGGTGACAAGTTCAAGGAAAACTGCAGTGGCCATGGCCGCTACCTGTTGGCCAAATGTCGATGTGACCGGCTGTATTATGGCCCTCGCTGTCAGTATCGGGATGAGTGTATCGACAGCAAGGACTGTGGGGATCACGGCAAGTGCTACGACATTGGGGCCACGTCAGCCCCAGGAAACAATGCTACTGTGAGCTGGGATGGTTTGGACAGGATTGTTCCAAGCGTAAGTTTTGTTTAACCTTTTTGTTTTACTCTAACTTATAAGGGTCATAGAGCTTTCCTATTTCTACATTTCCTTATTATAGTTAAATTAGCAAAATTTACTAGCTGAAAGTATATAAAATAATGTTGCTCAGGTAAATAACTATAAAAATTCAACTAAAAAATATGTTTTCTAATAAAATATATTCTCTTCATATCATTTAAGTCTACCAGCTAAATTGCACCCTTATTGTATCAATTAATTTATATTTAACTGCTCACTACATTCTTCTTACATTATTTGGTCAAGAGTTAGAAGTACCTAGTTAATGTGAACAATTTCAACCATTTTTAAGTTCTGAAGAGTTACACTTGGATTACACTTTGCCAGTATATAAAAGGAAACTAAATTAAAAAACAACTTAAAATGTTAAACTAAATTTTCATTAACTATAAGCATGCAACCCGCATGCTACTATCACAGGTGTTTACATTTGTCGCTGTCCAAGGAGCTTTCCAAATAGTCTCACATAATAAAGTGCATAGTCTTAAGCCTGATGCACAAACAGTACCCCACCATAGTTTAGCCTAGCTACACATGCGGGGGGAGCAGTAGTACAGTCTGAGTTTCATAGGAAGATTGTTATTAAAAAACTGGAAACTCACATTAAAATATTACAAATGTATTTACATTCTTAGTTCGTTTAGTTAATGATGTAAATATAAGTTATACAGTAATCTATAAGGAAGTATTATTGAACACTTTTGATAAGTTCTTCAATTATTAATAAATACAAAAATAAATAGATTATACATTGCCAAATTTTAGTGGCTTTCAATCAATGTTGGTGGTCAAAAGTAGGCTTTCTACAAAAATTAGGGTTTGGATGCAACTCTCACACGTGGCACAATGGGAAAGGAGAGGGGAGGCTATTGTCCTCTTTTTATTTTAATCCTAAGATCTCTCTTGGAGTTGACATCAGTTCTGTGGTGCAATACAGTCATTAGCAGAACAATTTCAACACAGTAACTAATGTATTAATTTGTTGTTTACTCCTCATTTCGTGTGCTTCTTGAAATAGTTCCTCTCTACACCAAAATATAGAATTGATACACAACAGAAATAATTTTAAAACATACTTTTCTCTAATCAAATGTAGCTTAATTTTGTGTCATCTGGGGTGGCCATTTTTACAGAAAAAGAATGCATTGTAGGGACAGTAAATAGACATATTTTTGTAAACAATACTTAATAGGTTAGAACATTAACAAGCTAAAATAAAAATTACACATAATATAAAAAGCTTTTTATAACTGAAACTGCATTTCTCTGTAGGAAAAATTTAGAAATGGATTTTCTGTAGCCTATTCTTTATCAAACAGTTTGATTAAAAAAAGATAAATGAGTATGTAATGAATATCAGAAGAATGTTAGTTCATCTTTTAAATCATCAGCCCTCCCCAGATCTGTTATTTAGTTTTACTCAATTTATGACTAAATAATATATTTTTATTTATCGACTACTAACCTCCAGGTTCCCCAATGAAGAGCACTGAGTTGGACTTTGCATCGTACACCAAGCGGGAGCTGAGTAACACTTTCCATCTCTACTGGCGAGTACTTCATGATTTGGGTGAGGTGGAGATGGTGATGGTGGTGAACAGCACGAGCTATGTCGGGCTGGGCTGGCGACCACGTTCCCTCACAGCCACCTGCAAGAACTTTCCAGACCTACAAGACCTCGGAACTCCACAGGTGTGTGCTGCAAACACGACTAACATCACTAGGGAAGCGTTCTAGTATCCACTTTTACCACTGGCAATAGTTGAAAACAATTTTTTTCTATACTTCACTTTATAGAAATGTACTCTAATATCACTAATGGCATTCTATAAATGGAAAGCGTTTCCACAAACTAGACCAGATACAAAACTTGTTTGGAACTCTAGACTTTGCGAGAGTAAGAAGTACCAGAAAATATTTTTGTATCAGTCAATAGTGTGGCTATGTTATGCGGTTAAAGCGATCTCATTAAAGCCATTTCTTCCACTACTGTAAATTACTTTGTGTCCAAATAGGGGGTAGTTTTAAATCCACTTCCCCTAGTGGCTATTAACTCTTATATTTTTCTGGCAATTTTTTTTAGTTCCTTGCTTGACAAACTATTGCTCACTCTTTATTATGTTTTTGTTTGAGTGAATTCTTATCTCTTTTTAGATTTTCAAAGGAAAATAATACAGTATTTGTAAATATCCTTCACCTTAGCTCAGTCAATAGCATGTCTGTCTACTGAGCAAAGGGTACCGGGGTCAATTCCCGGCAAGGCCAAAAATTTTGGTGAAATGTGGGTTTACCCTTTCATGGTGATTAATTAACAGCTGGGGACTGGATGTTGTGCCTGTTTTAGTCTTAGGATAGATTATAAAGTATATAAAGCTACTACAGGCCTAGCCAGCTGGTAGGGGAAAATATATGGCTTGAATAAAAAAACTGACCCGAACCATAGGCTGGAAACGGTAAGGGATGCAAAGTAACAGTATTTGGAATTTTAAAAAATGGAATGTATAAGTTTAATCATTTTGGAGAATGTGCTGTTTTACAGTGTGTGTATTTAGTAATACTAGCTAAAAGGTCATACTTTGCCAAGTACTCCAACCTGTAGACTTCTAAATAACATTTTTAACTCATATTTTAATCAACTTAATTGAATGTGGTTTCTGCATTACCACTTAATAAACCTTGGCAATAGGATTAATTATAATTTGGTTCCAACAAAAACATTTACACATCATATCTTTTTATACCTTTCTTATGAGATTTTCTTCAACACTTTTTTTTTAATACATGAATTTTGAATTAAATTGTTCCCTCAAAGAAATTTTTCACTTTCTTCTTTTTAGTGACAAACCTTACAGGACTTTTTTCTCTGTACTGGGCTTTCTCATTATAACTGTGTTAATGAGACGGACCACGAATATTTTTACCACCCAACCTTTGGCCACACATAATTGTGTTAATTTTTTTTGACACTAATAAACTAACTTTGAGTGTAGTATATCTGGATGTGTGAAAAAAATGTTGCTTCCACTGATATAAACGAACACACATATTAAAAAAAAAAAAGATGCTCTTTAAAAAATTGTATCTATTCTTTTTTATGACTGCGCTAAATGTAATTATGATAAATAGTTTTAAACATTTGGTTTAATCAAGTGTATGTATTCTGAATTATTTATCCATCCCTATTCCCCAAGCTAGTAGACAATGCTTATAGTTAATTTATTGTACCAAAGTTCCTTCTTTACGTCTTCCCCTCTGACTACACAGCTTGCATATAATGTCTTAAGTATCTCAGTATTTTTAGTTATTTTAGACATACATTTTTGAGGCGCATGTGTACATTCACCCCCAGGTTGTGGGTGAATAACAGTTGACCTGAGATCACTAGGTCCTTGGTATCAATCGTATCTTCAAAAATATCGCTTTCAGATTACTTTGTTCCAGACCATGATCATCATAGAAGGTGTAAAGCTAGTTCTAAATTATTATTTTTTATGATAACGATGACATATTTCTTAACTTACCAATATGTTTCTATCCACCTTTCATGTATCTTCTTCCAAATATCACAAAATAACCTCAAAAAGCGAAAAGAGGTCTAGATATATTATATACAGTAAAACCTTGGATTGCGAGTAACTTGGTTTGCGAGTGTTTTGTAAGACGAGCATAAATTTTCAATAAATTTTAACTTGATAAACGAGCGATATCTTGCAATACGAGTAGTACTATGGTTACGCTTTGTCTGCCAAGCAGTGTCATTGGATAGGTTATTTGTTAAAGTAGCACAAAAATAAAAATATTTGAGTTAGCCAACATATAGCAGTGATTCCGTTAGTGACAGTGAAAGTCGTCCTAAGCAATAACACACCTCCTCCTCTCATTTCTCTCGTACACCTCACACCAGCCACCATTAAATTTAATAAATAGATTTGATTACAGTACAGTTACATTTAAATAACAAAATTAAAAAAGGTATTAATCATTTTTATATTAAATATTTTTGGGTTGTGGGACGAATCATCTGAGTTTCCATTATTTCTTACGGGGGAAATTCGCTTTGATATACGAGAGCTTTGTATTACGAACACGTTTACGAAATGAATTATGCTCGCAATCCAAGGTTTTACTGTATTCACAAAAAGAGTGAAAGAAATACTATTTTTATTTATTTCCTCTACCCACAATATAATACCACTATCCCTTTCCTTCCTTCCCTCTACGCAGTAGATTTTCATGTCTAGCCTCACCAAAAGTACTGTGAGAGTAGCTACAACCAAGACAATCTCTCAAAGTACAAACCATTCTTTGCTTGCAATATTCTAATGATACTAAAAAAAGGTACACTTGGACCAAACAAGCTACATTAATGCTTCATGACTGCAGAATGGTATATCACCTGGCGTGGGAATTGCTGAGCCGAGTAGTGAACCAGAGCCGAGTAGCGAGCCAGAGCCTAGTAGCGAACCTGAGCCGAGCAGCGAGCCAGAGCCTAGTAGTGAGCCTGAGCCGAGTAGCGAACCTAGTAGTGAACCAACACCTGTCAGTGAGCCTGAACCCAGTAGTGAACCAGAACCAGTCAGCGAACCTCATCCAAGTAGTGAACCTGAACCATCAAGCGAGCTTGGCCCAACCAGCACTGTCAAGCCCAAACAAGTGTCGTTGAGATCAACCAAGGATGATGACGCCCCTGTAGTAGAAACCAGCGTCTCCTTCAGGGTCACATCGAGACAACAAGGTACATTTTTAGAATCCTTCCTATTTTTGCTTGCCAAGTTTTATTACTCTCAGTTTATTATCTTATATTATTAATTATAATAAGATTTACAACAATCCAAATCTTATTTTTCAGTTTTTATCATTTAACAAAGATTTGTATATACTAAATAACAGGGTAAATGTGTCTAAATTTGGTCATTATTTTATATTTGCCATTTAAAAAAAAGTAAAAATATGTAAAATGATGTCAAGTATCTAGAATTAAATTTAGGACACGTTGGGACAATAGCACTCCCTTAGAACATTAAGGCCATTCGACCATCAAAATTTTATGGCACAATTTAACACATGTATAATTATTAACTATTTTATGCTTTTTATGTAATGTTGTTAAGGTTAACTGATTAATGTCTGGGGCTGAAAGTTAGATAACTAGGCTAGACATACATATAAGGTGTACACAATGAAATCTTAATTATAAATATTTTATTGTGTACACCTCAAACGACTGTCTAGCTATAACCTAAATTTCAGCCTCATACATAAATTAATTTACCTTAACAACGGTACATAAAATGGCAAGTTTGAGCCATTATAACTCTTGAACTGTAGTGATTTGAAATAATTGAATCACTATTTTATATAGTTTATAATCATACACATGTTAAAATTGTTCAATAAAATGTTATTGTCAAATTACCTTAACCAACACGGTGTAAGGATGTATCTGTAATAATGATAGTATTTGCAAAGGCGAGACGAGAATATAAACTCACAGCAACTGTAAAGTATTTGTAATAATTATAACAATAGAGACCTTTAACAGCTCACTAGATTGCTAGATGACTTTGTTTTTTCAGGACTACAATATTGTGAAAAATAAATGAAAAATCGCCCTACTAGCGCAAAATATTCGTATCATTATGAAAAGGTTAGAAATTAAGGCCGCTACTAAAGTAAATTATTCTGAATATTATTACTTATTCACAGTTAAGTTATAGATTCAAACCAAAGTGACTAAAGCATTGTTGTTTTGTTTTTTTTGCTTACTTTCAGCTCGTTCCAAAAGAGATCTCCCCAAAAACAGCACAGATGCAGGTATTAGCAATACAAGTATTTATAACAATATGCATACAATTATTTGTAAAATAAGTTCTCACGGTCTTAGCAAAAATGGTCTTCTACTTTATATTTAATTTGTAAATATATTACAGTACTACAGTAGCTAGTATTTATATGCACATTTCCATGTCTTTATTTTGGTCATTAATCTTTTTTATTCCCTAATTTGACAATATGTTTATTGTAAAATATATCCATATCTTACAAATATTCTCTTTTATACAAAAGTGTAAAGATAGCGATTCACTTTTCTAATCCTAAGATATAAAAATTGAGAAAAGCAATTTAATGAAAACAGGAACAATGCAAGTCTGGATGGATCTAGCTGGAAACACAGGCTACATACAGTATGTTAATAAGTTATAAACACTTTTTTATATCTTCTTACATTTCTAAATTCTTAAAAGCTCGAACTGAAGCTCTGTAAATTGCTATCATATTTCTGTTGTAAATAGAAGACTCTCACCCATTTGGTGGTTGGCATTTCCCTCTTTGGCTTGGCACTATGTTCTTTCTATGTTCTATAGGTGATTCATCACCTGAGCCACAGTCGGAGCCTCAAACAACTTCTGAACCAACATCTGAGCCTGAACCCTCTTCTGAACCTACAACTGAAATAACTCCTAAATCAGAACCTTTACCAAGCACTGAACCAGAACCTAAATCAGAGCCTGAACCAACATCTGAGCCTGAACCCAAATCTGAGCCTGAACCCAAATCTGAACCTGAACCCAAATCTGAGCCTGAACCCAAATCTGAGCCTGAACCCAAATCTGAGCCTGAACCCAAATCTGAGCCTGAACCAAAATCCGAGCATGAACCAAAATCCGAGCCTGAACCAAAATCTGAGCTTGAACCAAAATCCGAGCCTGAACCAAAATCTGAACCTGAACCAAAATCTGAACCTGAACCAAAATCTGAACCTGAACCAAAATCCGAACCTGAACCAAAATCTGAGCCTGAACCCAAATCTGAGCCTGAACCCAAATCTGAGCCTGAACCCAAATCAGAGCCTGAACCCAAATCAGAGCCTGAACCCAAATCTGAGCCTGAACCCAAATCAGAGCCTGAACCCAAATCAAAACTTAGTGCAAAACTGACAGCAAAGCCTACCCAGAGCTCAGCTGGTTCAAAAGGTAAGCTGGGAATAAACATTTGGCACCGTAGCACTGTACAAGAATCATATAATTTAAATTTTCATAAACATATTTAATATCCACAAATTGCATCGAGATAAGTAGTGTTTCATCCATTGTAAACTAATTGGCGATGTCAACAGACATGTGCGGGAATCTGACTTTTATTTACTGAAACAATAAAATATCAAGATTGTTTTTTTATTTTTAGCCTTTCCATTCAATTTCCTTTCTACACCAAATTACTAGTTGTTTTCCACAACTACAAGGTTTTAAGAAAGGGATATAATATGAAAACAATATAAAGGTACTGTCAAATTATAACATGAAAGTTAAAGGGAAGGAAGCTAACCTTAAAGGATAATTGGATTATGTCTTGATAGAAAGTTAAATTTCTGTTCATTTTTTCATACATTCTTCCATCTTCTAATCAGTCTTTTTCCATCACAAAGTTGCACATTACAAATACTTTTGAATTTTAACAAATTTTACTTTTTATCATAAAAATAAACACATAAAAATGTAGAAAATGGCAGTTATATTTAGAAATTCTGAGAATAATTGCCATTTGCCAGTTTCCTTTTTTTTTTCTAGGATCTTGTGTGTTTCTTTCTAGGTACCTAAAGGGATATTTTTAAAATTAAAAATTCTGTATAAATGTGTATATCTGTGAGGAAGAATAGTGATGAGAAGATGGAAGTATGAAATAGTACCGGTATATGAAGAAAGAAGTTAATTTGTTGTCAATCAAGGCCTAGCCAATTTTTACTTTCAGGTTGGCTTCATTTTTATAATCTACAAGGTTACATGGAGGATAGATGGGTCAATCCGTTATAATCAAGAGATACCTGGGCCTTGTTTCATTAAACTACAAGTCTACAATTTACAATTTACAACTTACAACTTACAAGTGAATGTTTTACAATTGTAAAAATAAAGTGTTTCATAAAGAAATTAGTTATACTAGTAAATGTTGGTGCACTTGTAAAAATATCTACAAGTCAGCTGTTTTATTTACAAGCAAAATATCAATAATCACATTGCACTAACAAAACACATAGGCTACATTATCGAAAATGAGTTCAAGATAGTTACAATTAGTAAACAAAATTAGCTCTTATAAGGAAAATTAAGGAAAATAAAAATATTTATTAGTAAGGTTCATATACATGTGGGACATTAATAGGTATTGATGTTCCACCAACACAGCTACATACTTGTGGCATTCATGCAAGTGCATGAAATTGTTGAACAATGTTTCCAATGTTTTCTGGCCAATTCACAACATCTGAAAATTTGACAACATTCACAGTATTTACAAACGTTTTGACTCGATGTACATACGCTTTAGAAACACCATGCATATTGCCTACAGCATGGTACTGCCCACCATTTCTAGCCAGTGGAGTGCAAACTAAAACCTTTTGCCTTGCAGAGAGTGATTTATTTCTCTGAGTTGGATGCTCTAAAAGATAACCTACATCTTGTATTAATTCCTCTAGTTGCAACAAATTCACTCTGAATCATTTATTATGCTCGAGGAATGTGATAAATTCCATATCAATTATATTTCTAAAATTACAACCCCCACCTAATTCACCCCCCTTCCAGTCTAATCACCATCATCAAGTCAGTAAATACAAAGTCCATGGGTACAGCAGTCTCGGAAACTCAACATTCTATGTAACTCGACACGCGCACACAGTTGTTGGCACCAGTTATCCCAATACAAGGTCATTCAACTGTATAACCTCTCGAGTGGAACAGTCGTGTTGTGGTATTTTTACAAGTGCTGTGTTTGTTAGTTTTCCAATTCAGTAACGTGTTATTCGAATCAATACAATATTATATATACAGTACTGTAATGCATTTCTGTATATTAAAAGTATGTATATGTTAACGGCAATGTGTCTAAACCTGGCATTCTATAAAATGCCTAGGCTTTTTTATTTAATTCCTAAGTGGTTTTAGCAAAGTATGAAATAAATTAGTTTTGCTGTTGTATTTAATACTTTTTTGCAGGAAATTTATAGAATAATCAGTCATTATATATTACCGAGAACGACAGCTAAACTAACCTAACCTTACTTAACTAGCCTATTCTAAAATAACCTACTTAAATCCAACCACCTTAATCCTAGGAATTAGGTGACCCTGCAAGAAAACAGCACAAGACTTACATAGAACTGGATAAAAGAATTGATAACATATTCCTGGACTTCAAAAGTACAAAGAACTTGAAAATAAGTATGAAATACAACAGCAAAACTTGTTTATTTCATACTTTGCCAACACCACTCTGGCATTATATAGAAAGCCTAGGCATTTTATAGAATGCCTTGATTTTCACACATTGCCGGTGAATATGTACACCATTATATTAGCACGTAATATATTGTACTGTACGTATATTACTGTTGCTCTACCATACAATACTACAGTACAGTACAACTGTACCTATAATATTCGATACTGTACTGTGATTCATCCTTGTTTAGTAAACATGGCATAGTAAACATGCATCTTATGCAAGTTCATTCGTAAAACTCAAAATTTCAATAACTCGACACCATCTCAGTCCACATTAGGTCAAGTTTTTGAAAAACCACTCTACTTTTTAATTTACATAAGTAGTTTATTAATAAACGTTGTATATTATGTTGTACATTGGATTAATTTAGTGGAAAATCCCAAGAAAAATGGTGATTGTAAAGAATCTTACTTAGGTGTTAATACTTTTAGAAAATACTCCTTGATTTACAAGTACTTGTAAGCTACAAAAACCTTTATGAAATCAAACCCAAAACTTACTTGTAAAAAAAAACTTGTAAAATGTAAATTTCACCTATAGCTACAAGTGCTTACTAGCAGCTTTTTAAAACACAATTCTCTAATTTCTTACAAGTTACAAATAGCTTAATTTCGCTTTATGGATAAACTATGTAAGAAATTAAGTGATGTAGAAAATTGTGTTTCATAAAGTTTCTAGTAAACACCTGTGATTACAAATGAAATTTTACAATTTACAAGTTTTTTTCTACAAGTAAGTTTTGTGTTTGGTTTCATAAAGGTTCTTGTAGCTTACAAGTACTTGTAAATCAAGGAGTATTTTCTACGAGTATCAACACCTTCACTTGTGTAAATATTTAAAGGTAGTTATCATGAACATTATTTTTACATATTAGTTGGATGAGGGGCTTATTGAGGTTAGGAGACGGCCATGCCATTTCAAAAATATAATTAATATGCACCTTTCACATTATTCGATTATAATGAATGATTCTGAATGAGTTGCTTCAAGGACATCTCGAATATAGGCCCAATTCTTACTATAGGTATTTTACCCAAAGACATTGCAAAATCATAACTTCAATTCATAATTTTACTTTATTTTCTTTGGTAATTCTATCCGAAAAGGCTCCATAAAAAAATCTTTATTTTCATTTATTTTTTTAATAACGGGTATTTTGTTCTCTAATTGCAACAGCCTAAAACAAATTTTCAATATAGTATGTATTTTGTTGTTGCAAACTGATTGTGTTGATATTTATCTTTTAAATAAAACAGTTGACTTGTAGATATTTATTACGAGTAAAATTATTTTCTATATGGAATTATTATATTTACATTGTAAAACATTCACTTGTAAATTGTAGACATGTAGCTTTATGAAATATGGCGCAGGTGAGTCAAGTGTTTACTAATATATATCAAAGCAAACAGTTAAAATTTACTTTTTTAGCACTCCATCTTGCTACCTGTTCAGGCTATATGCTTATGTACTAACTATGCTAATAATTTTAGGGATTAGGAAGGTTATATTTACCCGCATTTGTGTGAAGGGAGAGTGAAAAACCATTTTGGAAAAAAAAAACTTCAATACACCTGACTGAGATTCAAACCTCGATCTACCTGTCATCAGCAATCTAGTCTACTTTGAGAGTAGTGCATTAGACAATGCAGCCACCGAAGGTTTTGCAATAACTAAATAATTAATTTAACCATATGCCTTTTAATGCTTGCTTAATTTGCTATAGCACTTAATCATGCTGGCTTTGGAGTGAATAAGTATCGCGTATGCTTTGTGCAGGTTACATTTACATACAGGAACAAAATTTGTATTCTAATGTATTTTGTATTTGTTCATTGTGTATCGTTACTGTAAACTTAATGTTACTTAACTGAATTTATGAAGTAAGGGTGTGCGAAGTCCACTTTTTCAATTCAAAGCAAACTTGAGTACAATATATCAAATATTCCCCAAACCGAATAAAAGTGGAAATATTTTGTTGTTGTTTTATGATTTAACAAATATTATATTGTAACTATTTATACAACTTTATTCACTGAAATTACTTGTTAAATGTTTTATTTAACAATTGTTTCTAATATGTTGTTTTATTCTAAAAAATTAATTCAATTGCTTTAGATTTTTTCCATACGATTAATGAGTTATGATCTGCATTAACGGTTCAGAATTGCAATAGTTGACAAAAATTGAGTATTTGATCTGTCAATATTTTATCGGCAAAGTTTTATAACAGTCGAAGCCACAACAAAGTCAAAGCGAATATTTGTTTCGAGGCCACGTGATGTATGAAGTTTTGAAGCTTCACACACCCCTAATATGAAGCTATTTTAAGTTTATGGGCTGAATTGTAAATATCTTTTATCTATTATGTTATTTGTAAATTTTATATAAAAAATGGATTTTGATAGTTAATTTTACATTATTTCTTATGCGACAATGTACTCTGATTATTATATTTATTGAGAACAATAAGTAGCCCCATCTTTCTCTGGAGAATATGTGTAGAGGAAAATCTCTTACATTCATAGATATTTGAAAAAATATTTATTTGGCCAATGTATAAGAACTTAAAATACTATATAATGGACCTAATTATCATCAAATGAAAGGTACCTATTTGACTCTATTATTGCTAGAGTATTTTATTTAAATTTCCATCAAAACAAGCTACAAAATTTGTTTCGGTTTGACAGTTGTATGGTGAGCGGTATCAATGATATTTAATTAAAGAAATCAAACAAATCTACAAAGAGGTTAATATTTACAGCTAAGATATATTTTACCCCTCAAGTGTTTTGATGCCTAAGTTTAAAAAAAAAAAAAAAAAAAAAGAGGTCATCTATCATAAATGAACTATAAATCAGCAGTTATAAGAAATAATATTTAATATTAGGTTTATCATTATTGTTTATTTACAAAATAATATTGCAAGCATATGCTTATAAATTAAAGCATTGATTGCTGAACCTCCCCTTTTATTTTGATTATAATTTACTAAACATTAGTGCAATCCTTTAAGGTGGAATATTTATGCTAAAATTAAATCATCTTTAATATACTAATCAAAACATGGGACTTTTTGGAAAAAACAAAACAAATGAGGCATTTATTACTGAAAACATACCCGCTTCAGTGGCCAAATGGTCTTAGGTGTCACTCTGGTGTTAAACTGGTCTGCTGAGTACGGGGAGATCAGGGCTCAAATCCCCGTCAGGTGTACTAAGGGTGGTTTTTGCTAAAGGGTTTCTCATACTCCTGTGACTTAAATGTGGGTAGATTACCTCTAAAATCCTTTCTTCCTCATCTCAGCCCATTATAGTAATCATCATATATGCGTATATCCTGAACAGGTATTTAGACGCGGTGCTATAAATAAATACTGATGCCATTTTTTTAATAATAAATAATTAAACATCAATGTAATACTTTCTAGACCTCATCTTACAGCCAATTAACCAGGCAATTAGGACACATGTTTACACTTGAACCAGAAACTATATCAAATTGTGATTATCTGTATTCCCCACATGACAGCAACAAAACGGAAACCAGTTTAATAATGTGTTTTTTTTTTAACTAAAACAAGTTTAAATTTTGTTAAATTATTTTAAATATGGTAAAATAGTTTCACTGGTCTCAATTCTACTGTTAGCTAATGAAAACCACTGCATCATAGTGTGATGTCTGGTTCAAGTAGTATTACTTAGCAAGTTACATGTTATTTTGAGGTGAAACAGGTTCTTAGGAGGGAAAGCTTTTAATAAAATCAAATTATCTTTGGTACAAATCAAACTGTAGGGCTTTTAGGAAACAAACTTGCTAGCTTATTTCTTTAATGACATATGGTACATAAAGTTACACAATACAATTTTGATTTGTTTGCCATATGTAAAAAGCTCGCAAGATAATTCAAAACCATACCTATTTATTTACTTATTTCCGATAATATTGTCTCCATGTTACAAGTGGTTTTGTAAGATGAGGTAAACCTGAATTATAAATTATAGCATTTGGAAGACGATAGAGGAAAGTTGGATGAAAACAAATAAGAGCGGAGTGAAAAGAGGTTTCTTTAAAGAGATAAATTATAACATTTGTTATTTGTTTCAGTTTCCTCTGCACATCCTTACACCCCTATTCATGATTTCCATGCCATGGACTGCACAGATATTATTATTGGATCAGCAAGAGGTACCACCAGTCGAATATGGGACTATTACACGCGAGACAGGTAAATCATCAGCGCTACTGTTACCACTAAAACGGTTAATAACCGGTACAAGACAAATGTTGAAAAATATAAACTTTATCTGCCATCCACATTGCAAAATTATTAATAAGGGATTTTGGGGAAAACTCTTTCTTTTATAGAGATTATGCCCTACGCCCTCTATCATTAAGCTTTTTTGACCTCACAACCACCTAGACATAGAAAATCAGACACTTCAATCTTCAAGAAGCTTTTACAAAGAGTGTAAGCCATTGAATGTACATTAGAGAACAGCTATTCTTTTTCACACTGTGTGCAGTGTGGATTTAATCTTTTACATAAAATATGTATCTCTATGCTTATTATTGGAATATTATAGACTTGAAGAGTATTAATTTGTGAAGTACTTAGCAGCTCAGAATGGTAAAATTTTTTTATATAAATTGATAATTTTTAGTTGTCAATATTTTTATTGGCAGAGCTTCGTTATTATTAAAGCCTGAAATTTTTTCAGAGCAAAGTCGAAGCTGATATTGCTGTCGAAGTTTCAAAGCTTTGTACACCCCTAATTTTGAGTATTTAATATTTCAAATATTCAATGTCTTTACTATATTAATTATTAGTTTATAGTAGATATATCATGATTCTTGTTTTTCTCAATATAGGTTTTTAAATTTTAACCACGATTTTTCGATACTTTATTCTGATTCCTCAACATTTACAATTTCAATACTTTTTCATGCATCTGACCTCACATTAAACATATGCTATTTATTTATAAACAATACCCTTTATACCAAGGTTGAAAAATAAACTAAAATGTAGATTGCTAAAGGGCCATGTTTGATTTGCACAAGGTCACCAGAATACAAATGGTCATTTTAGGCACATTTAAATTTTCTGGTACTAAAGTGAAAAAGCGAAATAACTAATAATGGTCACAATGAAAAATCACACAAATTTGTCTACCTATCAACTTTTTGTTTAAATGACAGAACTTTCATTTACTGGGATTTGAGATCTAAGAATAGAGGTATTGAAAATCGTAATATTAACCCTTTTAGTGTCGCGGCTTATTTCGGATTAGCCTGCAAAGAGTGCTAAGCCTATTTTAGGTTTTGTGTGCTAATACTGCCACATCTATTGCTTCATTTTTATAACCAATGATTTTTAATTGCCCAATTTGTTGAAAAAAATAGAGTGGAATGTTATCTTTCTAGTGATACATAGCATTCTTATATCATATCTTGGGAAACGCCAGAAATAGCACAAATCTGGAAGGCTGATAACATTGATTCTGGCACTTTTAATGACAGAAGGCAAAGCCAATCAGATCAGCCCATGGCACTAAGAGGGTAAACATCAATCTCTCATTTCTTTTGAACAGTTATAATTAAAGGGATATTGAGGTATCAAGGAATCGAATTTGACATATTTAGCTTAAAGCTTGCAAAGAATTATTCCTAGTGATGTACATTTTTTTACAATTGTTTTTAAGTTGCTGATAAATAAACATTTGTTTGGGTAAATAATATGGTTGCTCATTATGTTCATTAAATGTAGTAATGCAGATATATGTTTTCATCTCTTATCAGATCAACTCCAAGGTTTGACACTTTTTGGGGTGGAAAGAATGATTTGACAGCTGCCATGGGATTTGAAAAGGATGGCGTTACAACAATACTTTTCCGGAGAAAATTAAAAGGTAAGGGTGGGTGTATGTGTGTGTGCATGTGCATATGTGTACATGTACAGGCAGGCGTGTTGGTGTGTGTGATCCATTTCTTCTATATTTTTCTCTTTATGCACATGACTAAAGTTTTAATAATGTGACCCTCTTAAGTGGCCGCATCGTCTAAGGTGACACTTTCGTGTTATACTGGCCTACTGATGATGGGGATATCGGGGTTCAAATTCTGGTTGGGTATACTGAGGGTGGTTTTCCCTAAACGATTTCCCATTCCATGCAAATGCTGGTTGATTACCTCTAAAAAAAAATTTCTTCTTCCCTTTCCCTTTCGAGTAATTACCATATGCCTATAACAAGAACATGTAGTAAGACATGATGGTAAAAAAAAAAACTAAATAATTTATTAATGTGAATGTGTGACACTTGTAATATATTGTTGTTTGTTTAGCGACTGAGCCAACGGATCACTCTATTGAGCGAGACTTGATGCATGTGATATGGGCGCAAGGGCAAGAACCCAACAAGTATGTCCACAGTCCCAAGTCAGGGTTGGAGCAAGATTTTGCCTCAGTAAAAGACTTCTATCGTCAGGATGAGCTCAAGTACCATGGCCATAAAGACCAGCGAGGGAAAACTACACTCAACTTCTTTGGTAAGCTTGTATTGATAGGATCTGATGTATTCATAGAGTCTCCTAAATATCGCACATTAAATATAATATACAAATATTTTTAAATTTCATTGTAGCATTTTAAAATATATTTTACACACACAAAATAAAACACAATTGTATATTTTAATGAGAATCAACGATATAAAAACAATACATATTTATTAAGCAGCCGAAGGCATTGTTCTTTGCCTGAAATTACCAGAGTAAAATTACCATTTGTGCTATTACAGTTTTTTTCTCAATACACCTCTAACCAATCAAAGTTCCCCTTCTAGAAAATGTGTTTTTGTCAACCAAAGATAATTGGTAGAGAAGTAAAATGTGTGTTTCTTCTGGCTTTTATGACGGTCATATTGTGCCCAAAGGTAGATATTTAAAATTTAAGAATGAGAAAGTTAGCTTTTTTCCCCCCACCCATATCTCTATTCCACATACATTGGAGTTGATTTTTTCGGTTAATAATGGTAAAATAATCATTTTAATTACTGATTTTTAGTGCCAAAATACAAATTTTATTTAGTGAAATCCAATCATTTTATTTAAAAAAAATCAGGGTCTCTGTGTATTTGATGTGGTGGAGTCAATAAATATTGAACACTCAGTAATGTGCCAGATTTACTAATATGGATGTATGAATGGAATATGCTGGTTGCAGAAGAGACAACACACATGTCTGCAACATCAGCAGTTGACGACCCCAGTATTTGTGGGGGTCACTGGCGCACACCACAAGACTGCACTCCTGAGCTAGGGAACTGCGAGTATTTCGCCAAGTGGGAACACCTCTACAAGAATGACGAGCTACGCTTCACTGTACAGACCAAGAACACAGAGACTTGGACAGGCATTGCCTTTTCTAACGACACGAGTATGGTGAGTTCTATTTTAAACTTGGAGACAACCCTTTGAAAGAACTTCAGGATTTATGGAGTGAAAATTTTAATAGTTTGGATGCTATTTATTTCATTACATTATGGAAATTATTTAAATTTTTAACATTTAAAATAATTGTTTGATTAAAGAACAACCATTTAAAATTTGAAACATTTTTGCATCAATAATAGACAAAGGAAAAGTTATCAGCCCAAAGTAAAAACAACAATGAGATTTACCAAACTATTATTTTAATAATGTCCGTAGTCTCAAACTGACGCCATCTTGGGCTGGGTGGACAAGAATGGGAGGGCATTCTTGATGGACACCTGGATTCAAGGTTATACATCTCCTCTACTTGACTCTTCCCAAGACATCTACAGCATGGCAGGCAGAAAGAAAGATGGAATCACAACTCTTTCGTTCTTGAGGAAAAGGCTGTCTTCTGATCCAAAGGTGGGGACTTTTCTCTCTCTCTCACTCTTTCAACTGATCTGTATTTTAATATTTAGATACTTTCAAGAGAACTAAAAACTCAAAAAAAATAGACTAAAGTAGTTTTATAGAAGCGGCTCACATCCACCTCATTTTTATAAACGTCAGGCTTCACATATTTATTAAATATCCTTCCTTTAGTTTCATGTACCTTCTTTTCTATACAAACTGTGTATTGAATAGGTATTTGAACCACTTCAGTGACCACATGGTCTAAGGCGCTACTCTCACAGTAGTCTAGACTGCCGATGATGGGGAGATCGTGGATCGATCCCAGTGGGTGTACTGAGGGTGGTTTTCCCTGATTGGTATCCCACGCTCTTTTTACACAAATGCGGATACATTTCCTCTAAATTTAGCCTTATTCATACCTAACTAATTAGTGTAATTAAGTTAATACATAGGTGTACAACCTGAACAAGTAGTAAAAAAAAGTATTTGTTTTTTCTTAAAGGTTAAGATAATATGTTAAATAACAAGCTACGAAACTGTAGCTTGACCTATGAGGTAAAGTTTTGGTACTTTTTTTTTTTAAAGAAGCAAAATCAATTGATCGACCAGTTAAGAATGATATTTAAACTAAACAAATTATAATTTAGAGTGCAAGCTGCTCTATTAACTCTTGATCAGCTTCTAATTTATTTACCGTAAATGTTAAGGAACTGGATCAGCATTTGTCTGAAGACAGGACAGGAAACTACAACATGGGTGAAAAAAAAAACATGTGCCCCTAGTTCAATATGGATTGCAGTTCAAGTTGGTCATGTGACCTACTCCCGCACCACTTACCCTCCTTATTGTTCCAGGATGTTTCCTTCACGGAGAAGAACTGTGTGTACTTCATGTTCCCAGTGGAAGGTGGAGACTTTCATCCAGTGAACAAGAAGATCCGCAAACACAATAGAGTGCCAAGCATTTCTGCTGAAAGGATTTGTATCAAACCTTGTCGTCCAGGTGAGAATAATCCAAATATTCTACATTTGTTAAAATCATTCATGAAAACATTTAACAACAATGACTCCCAATGGCTAATATTGTATTTTAAAACATAGAGTCTGAGAAAAATAGGAAAGAGGAGGGTCCAACACCTTAGCTCAGTCGGTAGCTTGACCGCCTACTAAGCTAAGGGTCCTGGTTACAATTCACGGCATGGGCAAAAAAAAAAAGTATCATTGATGAAAATATGGGTTTACCCTTTCACATTGATAAATTAACGGGTGGGGACTGAATGTTGTGGCTGTCCTAGTTTCAAGATAAATTATAAGGCATTTGAAGCTATGACAGGCTTAGCTAGCCAGTAGTGGAAAAATATATGGCTTTAATAAAAAAACTGACATTTTTATTACTGAATCAAATAAAACACATTTAGGCCTATACAATGCCTAATTTTAGTGACTTTCAACAAAAAAAAATTTTAGCACCACGTTTTGCTACCCATTCGGGTTTACCTTTATGTACTAATGACGCTAATGGGTTATGGGATGAGGAAGGTTGACATTAGAGGAAGTGTACCCACATTTACTTGTCAAGAGAATGGGAAATAATTTAGGGAAAACCAGCCACAGTAGATCCGACCAGGATTGAACCGTGATCTCCCAATCTTCAGCAGTATAGTCTATTTTGAGAATAGTGCCTTAGACCATGCAGCCACAGAAGCGGGTTTCAATCACTATTGCTGGTTGAAAGTGGGCTTTCTATACAAATCGGTATTTAGATATATTTATATGTATTTACTATGTAGGAAATTAATTCATTGCTAGGTGAAGAGATGTATAATATTTCGTTTGTATATGTTGATAATAAGAAGTTGTTTTGGTCTGTGCAAATTTGTATTTGATATTTTATTCTAAAGGTGCCATCTCAAAAGTCCTGATACAGCTCATATGTTAGTAATTAAAAAGTCTGATATAGGCAAACACCCCCAAAAAAAACACCTTTGAAATGTTTTCTTATTTTTTCCAGAGGAAATGGTTGTCCTCAACACAACTCCCGCTCCTCCCCGTTTGTCTTACAACGTAGAGGTGATGCTGGAGAATCTAGGCGAGAGCTTCCAAGTGCCAAGCCCTGGTTCCACGGAATATGAAGATTTGGCCAGCACTGTGAGTTCTGGCTTCGGAAGTGTTCTCAAGAAACTGCCTGGCTTTTATAAGCTCAGCGTGGATCAATTCAAAGAGTGAGTGATGCAAGCAATACGAAACATACTTTAATAACTTGAAAAATATCCCTAATAATTAAATTATCCACACAAATATCTATAATGAAAACCTCTTTCCACTTTATGGGGTAATTGTATTATATTTGGAATAAGGCACGAGAAAGGTGGATAGAAACATAAAAAGAAACACACATTTTTACAATGATAAGAACACAGTTCACACTTTACATTGTTGCCATTGAACGGCTGCCTCTTGAAAAAAATCGATCGCTACCGCCCAATCCTGCGACCTAGGTTTCATTCTCTTAATGAGTAATTTAGGTCAAATGGTGAGACAAAAACTAATTGATTTGAGTTTTAATCTCTGATTAGTTTATACTTTTATTATTGGTCCAAATATATGTGGCTTATTTTTAAGTCAAAAATTAAGCATGACTTAAACTTAAAGCATTTTCACGTTATTTTACTATTGATTCCGAAAAAAATCATCTTGTAAAATTCTGGTTTGAATTCCTACCAATTGGGGCATATTTTAGTTGTGGTGCAAAAGCAGGCAAGATATGAGGGATTCATATTTCACTCTTAGTGCAGCTTTAGGTACTAATGGCACCACTTTCTTCATGTTCATATAATAATGATGATAATGATAAACAACAGACCATAAGCTCGACCCTAGACGTTACGTTTAACTGCCAAAAATAACTGTACAAGTGTATCGTCGCAAGTATACTTGAGTGTGTGGATGGGAAAACTGTGCAGGTCTAGACACTTGTGCAAGTTTCGTACCTGCGCAAGTCCAGCTGCACACCGGAGTGTGTAGGGGGAGTTTGTGCAATATTAATTCAGTTTTGCTGGTTTTGTGTTTGTCTTGGCTTGTCAACAATGACCAAACAACAAGTTATGGAGGATTTCACCAAAATTTACAGGAGTGAACCTTGTTTGTGGATGGTTGAAAGCAAGTAAGGGACATTAAGCAAGCAGTAACAAGTGATAAAAGCTACAAATAAGTCTCCTTGTTCATCCGCACGTGATTATGCCAATCTGTTGGCGATTTTTTCAACTTTATTAATAAGATGGTATGAGAGTGAACATTTCTCTTAGGCAGCCATTTCCTAAACCACTTCCGGCCACATTTGGAACCATTGTTGTTCTTCTTTGAAATTAAAGCTACAGCTACAGCCGCAAGTGCACCATCCTCCTCTTCTTCTGACGACATTATTCAAATCACTATTTTCACAACTGAGCTAAACTTGCAGCAATATGCTTGTATCGTCTAGGGGATGACCTGCACAAACTTGGACCTGAACAATATACTTGTGGAGTTATTTTTGCGCAGTTAAAAGTAACTTCTATGGCCGGCCTAACAACAATAGCAAAACCCTCACAAGAGATGTAAACTCATAGGACTAACCAGTTTAGTTTGCTAGAAATAACTTAAGAGATTTAAATTTAAATATCTCTTTGTAATTGTTTTCTAAATAAAATTATAAATTTGCCTTTGGAAAACCAAAATAAACAGGTCTTAAGTGAAGGCCCTTTTATATTAGGGCTGGGCCAATGTAGTTTATCATTTCAATCATCATCATCAATGACTGATGACCAATGATCAGGCATTTTGCTCATTGATTATTAAAGCATCTTTTGTTAAGGCCACTGCCCTTTCCCCTCCATTAATGACTCGTCATTTTTAAGCTGTTGGTAGACAGCCTTGTCCTTTGTTCTCTTACTAGAAAGGGAAGTAGGGGTCACTGCTAGTGACTCAGTAAAGTTACTTCTAAAACAAGGGTATGGGAAAAGAGGGGATGGAGGGTGTGTGTGTGTGTGTTTTTTTTCATCCACAAGGTCAACTAGCAAACAGCTGTTTGAACAAAGGTAGGAAGATTCATGGAGAGCCAAAACTGGGTTGAGTCAAGGGTAGTTAAAACTGGGGTGGATTCAATGGAGGCTAAAACTGAGGAAGATTTAAGGGAAGTTAAATAAAAGTCCCCCTTACATGCTCAATATTATTGAAGCAATATTATTTTGTCAATATATTATGTGAAATTGATTTGACCTTAGACGGCCAATATTATTGTGCAAATATTCAATCTGCACCGGCAACTTGTTCGAGAAGTATGTCGCGAATAAGCTTCATTTTTCTTATCACAGTTCATATGTTCCTCTGATTTTATTTTTTCACAGAGCCGACAGTGACTTACTTGTCTTACAAATCAAATGATCACAATACATACTCATATCTCTGGCAATCTTTATTTATTATTACATATAAGCCTACACCACACATATAAAATATTTTATGCTACCTTTATACATTTCAATAGAAATATTCTTTCCTCTTCTTTATTTGTCCCTTTTTTCTCTGAAACAGACATTGCCAGTAATTTAGGTTAGAGAAAAAAGAACCACTAGAGGGGTGTATTGGGAAATAACCGCCTTACACGATTCAATAATATTGACGAAGCTTCACTATATTGACATAGCTTCAATAAATATTAAATCTTTTAATATTCCTCAATATATTGCGCAAACCTTGAATATTACCCTTACATGGTTAGTATTGTGCAATAATATTGACCGTGTAAGGGGGCCTTAAAGAATATAGGAGGTTTTCAAAGCTATAGCATGGATTCATAACTTATCTTTCTTTATTTCACTACAATTGTATTCATCATTTGATATTTCTAAAATTATCTTTGCTTATTTAAATTTTGACAAATTTAATGAACAAAATATTTTTTCCTGTTTTTGTTCTAAAAGGAATATATTTTCCATCATATTCTATGCACAGATTTCAAAATAAAATTCCTTATCACAAACTTAACTATGAGAAAAGTGGAGTCAATTTGACAGAAGCTAATTATTTTTTAAATGTGGTAGGACCATTGATAAAAAATGAATTATAATTAAATCGACTCAGGTTTTCATTTAAACTTATTTAATCAAACCCAATATACTGAATAAAATAAAAATGACCCACATGAACAGTTGATTTTTTTAGTATTATTAATAAATAGGTAGGCCCTACATATTATCCTTGTAGTATTTAAAGTTGAATAAAACAAATGATTGGCATTGGTGATCGGCCAAATCGGCAACAAATAACAGGCATCGGCAAGATCATAAAAACAGTTGATCGGGCAAGCTCTCTATTCACTTATTATTTTTATTTATAAAAGAGATTACTAATCAAGCTTAACATATTTTGAACCTTAAAATAGTAGCCTTTGTTTTGGATAGAAGGGAGAAGCAGTGGTTCTGACAAGTTGAATCATAGAAAAATCTTAGGTAGTAGACCAAGTAATAAAGATGCTTGTAAAACTAAACTAGGCCCTTTTTTATTATGAATATCCCCGCCTGTTGACAGTACGCATGGCAAGGTGATCGCCAAGATGAACCTGATCGTGGACAAGGCTCAGTTTGAAAAAGGGAGGTCTTTGGAGACTGAGAGTGTGAATCCTGTTGAGAAAGCTCTCTTGGATACCGTGTCTACAGGACGAGTAGGGGCGCTCACTGTTAATCCAGAATACCTTGTGTTTGAGCCCCAGGAGTGTGAGTACCTATTACTTTGAAATATAATACTCGTTACTTATTGTCATTGTGCATTTGTTAGCAGGTTCGATAAAGTTATAATCCTGGTTTAATCCATTGTGGTGCCTGAGAATTTTTTTTTGTGTATGTGTATGAGTTATTTTTTATGACTAAGATACTATAATTATTGGCATTATGTTTGGTTAACATAAGTATAAATACTTCAAAAATAAGATATGAATGATGGTTCAAAAACTCCAAAGAATAAACTTAAAAAAAAAAGAGAACATTTATGGAACTTGAGAATAGGCCATTGTTTTACTTTCACTAAGTTTTACAAATAGAATGTCAAAATATTTTGTCTTTTTTGTATAGTGATTCTTATGTAATTTTCTACTCAAACAAACAAAAAATTGATGTGTCATAATGATGCAGATAGTTCTAGACATAAAATAAATCTTTTTTTGTCAGTTCATTGATTTTAGATATTATAATCTACAATGTTTCTGAATTGTTAAATAAAATGTTTTTTGTTGGATCAAATTGTATTATATTACACTAAATATTTAATTTGATTTAAAAGTATAAAATAGAATTTTTAGCTGTATCTAGTTGGAGAATTCCTCACTAAAAGTATAAATAATAACTTCGGCTATTTGATTCTTAAATATGCAATCCCTTACAATTATAATAATTGTACAAGTGGCAGCAATAATCCAACTACCAAGTCGAAGGTGGCTGCGTTATCTGATAGCTCGTGATCTTAATAAAATCACACATTTGTAGCCGATGATTTCCGCACGTCCATCATAGACTCTGCCTTAAAATATGAGTGAAGAATGACCCTGGGCACAGGACGATTCCTTGATAGTTCAGTGGTTAGAGTATTGGAGTACAAAGCCAAAGGTCCTGGGTTCATTTCAGTGGTAAGAGCATTGGCGTACAAAGCCAAAGGTCCCGGGTTGAATTCCCGTGTCCAGGTGTAATTTTTCAATTTTCAGAATACACTTTGTTAATTTAATAATTTTAGCTTTATAAAAAAATGTAACTATTTATATTTGCCAACGATGACTTTTCCATTTCACATGATGTGCATGATATTAGTTGGTATAAAGTTGGGCCCCGCTTCAGGGTACTCCTCTAATATAATGGTTTTCAATTATAAACATGTTCACTATGTTTGGCAAGTGTTTCACTCTTCTGGATTTTTTTGGCACGACACGCACATTGAATGGCTTTGGGCGCCATTTTATGTTGGTAATTCTGTCTGTTTACAGGGGTGCTTTTAACTATCATTTAGCGAATGATGAAAAATATTGAATGATCATTTGATGGTTTTGATTTGATTGTTTTTATTTTATTGATTTCAATCATTTTCATTCCACTACTTTTGTATCATTTCTTAGGCCTAACTTTATTGCACACTTTTTATATGACAGTGTAAACACGTTAGAAGGATTTTATATGCATTTGAAAGTTAAAAAAAGTCCATGTTCTGCTTCATAGCGAGGCTCTGGAAACTAACCCGCCATATGAACAGAGCCCTACTGTAGTTACTTTTCAAGTTGACAAAAGAGGATGAGCTTATGGTGAACAGCACTATATTTGAAATGTGTTCTCAAGGAACAGCCCTGTTTATTGGATTCAAATACAAAATAAAATTATATTTAATTTAAATTTTAACTATTCCTTTGTAGATGTGTATGTCAACAATAACGCACTGTTATCTGTGTAATCTACTCCTAGTGACTTCATCTATCCCTGTGGAGGAGTCTCCAGATAGAGGCGGAGTACTTCTCTCCACCACTAAACTCTACATCGTCATTGGTTGTATTGGGGCTTTAGTGCTGATAGCGGTCATTCAGGCAGCGTGTACCATCTACCGCACCGTCAGGAACCCAGCCACTCACAATAAGGTAATATTTAGTCATTATTACTTTTGAATGGAAAAATGTAGGCTTGAAGGAGTTCTTATAATAAACACAAATTTTACAGGAGAATATTAATTTAATAATTTTATCAGGAAAGTTGGCATACCTGATTCATACCTAGGATTTAATCTCAACTGGTTGTACTGGGGGTAATTTATCATCCTCTCTTCAGGCGAGGCTTGTAAAGTTTCATAAATTGCACCCTTATCTTGTTTAACTATGTCAGGGTCATATTTCTTTTACATTATGAGAACTTTCCATTGCAAGGTGAAATGGCAGGTTATAAAAAATAAAAAATTTAAGGGGAGCAAAACTTGGTCATCGGGAGTTTAATATTTTTTTAAACTTTATGTATCGGGCAGTAATAAAACATTAATAAACTAAACAAGAGCTAACCAGAATTGAACAAGACATAAGGATGATATTGGTACCTAAGCGCTTAGCCCAAAGTACACTCTGTTCACCCTGAAAGGTAGCAGTTTATACTTGACACATTACACTATGTATCTATCTTATAAGCTATACCATAGTGGAACTATGCAAGGTAAGCTTACTGCCTTTCAGGGTAAACAAAGGGAACAGTAAAATAAACTTTAACAACTTTGAATTATTAAATACATTGTTGCTTTTTTTTAACTTCCTAACATAAGCTAAGGGTTATTCATGTCTGGAATTGCCATTGTAATAAACTCTAAATCATGTGTACCTCACACATGTTTTCACACCACACTAGGTCCACCATCTGACCAGGGATCAAACCAACTAATTTCAGAGTTAATTGGGCAATGCATTACCCAACCTGCTGTGGTTGTTTTATGGGATCAAGAAAGTTGTAAACAAAGCATTTGATTCAAATATTTTAGACCCTCTAAACTAGGGAAACCAAAGAAAACATATGTGTATTTTTAACTATGTTTTGTGCTAGTATAAATGTAAGAAATGTTTATTTTCTCATTTATATAATTATTATATTACAACTTAGAAGGTTGGTTTGGAGTATATCAATGGGCCAACTCATGGTTAAAACAAACCAACTTCGCTTAACTTAATGTTGACTGGTGGAAGAATTGGTTAGCCCCTTGTGTCCTACTTTACTTACAACTATGCATAGCTTGGCAGCCATTTATTTAAAAGTGGAGATTTTACAATATGGAGTGCACTGGTGAATCCAGTAGGAGGGAGGGGAACATATCTACCTCCCTCTACCCCCTGCATATAAAATTATAAATACCTTAATGTTGTAAAGAATTACTTACTAACAAAGACCTCCCTATTTCCTACACGACCAAACCAATAACTATTTCAACCTAGATCTAAAGTTCAGAAAAGCAAATGGCTTAGAACTAAAACTCTCCATTAAGTTTAGTATGATAACCAATTATTTGTATCAAAATACATATTTTTTCTATTAATGCCTATTGTACTAAAACGTTTTGGTCCCATGTACATATTTATTTATTCTATTCTGAAAGTGACTTTTTGTGAGTTAACATTATTTTATAAATTAGCAACATTATCATCATCATCATCATCATCAAAATTATCATAAATAAAAATCTTGATTAGTTCAAATTATTAAATCTATACTTGAAGGATCCTTATGAAAACCAATCACTCCCCTCGACAACAGGCTCTGAATCCGCCCTTGCTGTAGTGCTTACTTCAGTTTATTATTAGGTGTTCTGTCTTATGACAGGTCCATTCCTTTTGTCAGTGAATTTAGACTGCCAATGCGCCCTTTCCTCTGCCTCCTCCTTCAGCTCCCAGAAGTTTCTTATTTATGTACCTCAAGAAATATAACAAGAAGAACTTTGAAATTTTCTCTAATGTTTCACTGTCTTTTCAGTCACCTGTAGATTGAGTTATAGCAACCAAATTTTAAATGTGAAAATTCTTTTAAAAATACACTGGGAGTTAGTGAATTAATTTATTTAAAGAACTCCTGTTAGTATTTGGAAATTATTTTGGAACATTTGTAGATACATTATCATCATCTTCAATTGTTTCCAGCATGTGGCTGGGTCAGTTTAGTAAAATACCTCCATCTTCCTCTATCCTTCCACCATTCTTCCTACTTTGAGTTCTGCCATTCTTCTCCTCACACTTGCACACTTTTTGTTATCTGTTCCTCCCTTGTGGTCTATTTCCTACAAACTACAGTGCCAACATTTCTTTGGCATCCTCTCTTTCTCCATCCTCATTACATACACATACCCTCTCAGTCTTGCTTCCTCTCCTATCTCATTTACTCCCTCTACTCCCACTCTTTCCCTGATCACTTCATTCCTTATCTGTTTTCCCTTGTGACAGCTAACAGGCTCCTCACAAACTTGATTCCCATAGCCTCCACTTTCCTAGTTTCTCTCTTACATTCAATGTCCATGTTTCTGCTGCATATAATATGACAATGGGTACAAAGTACACCCTGTACAACACATCCTTACACTACAAGGGCACTTCTCTTCTCCACAGCAGGTCACACACCTATACAGTAGAACTCCCCCTGATGTCCTCTTCTCATTAGATCCTCTCTACTCCCACCTTTTGCCTCAATCATGCTTGTAAGATATTTTACATTTTGTACTTTCCTCAGCTCTACTCCATCCAACTTTATAGCTTTACTAGTCCTTATTCTCTTCCTTATCAACTTTATCAAATTCAAAATCTAAATCTAGCAGAAAACCATGTCATTTGCACCACTGAAAATTGTTTGAGGACTGGTTTCAATGTGTGGTGCCTTGCCGAAACTTCGACCTCTGCTGTTCCTGCCCTTAATGCAAAGTGTGGCGGGCCTAACTGTGTAACTACCCGCTTCAGTGGCCACATGGTTTAAAGCGCCACTTTCGCAATAGACTGAAGTTCCAATGACAGGAAGATGAAGTTTGAATCCCGGTTAGGTGTACTGAGGATGTTTTTTTCTAAATGGTTTTCTACCTTCTTTCCATATAAATGTGGATACACTTCCTCTAAATCGAACCTTACACATCCCTAACACATTAGCATAATTAGATCTATCTTATAAGGGATTAAAAATTCTCCCATCAACCCAATTATTTGCTTTACAGATAATATTACATAACATCTCTATATATAATTTCCTAATGTTTGTGTCTGTCTTCATGCACCCTACGAAAGCCCATAGATGACCTATAGCTGAAACTTTGTACGCTTAAGCTCACTCCTGTGTTCTATACTCTAACAGCTGGATTTTCATTTAATTTTTTCCAAGGTTAGATTATTGAAGGGCGAAGAGAGAAAACATTTATTTTCTCAAATTCCACTCTAGTGATATCAATTAAAATTTGTATTTAGGCATTGTTTGCCATTATAAACAAAATGACAATTCTCATTTCCCGATCAAAATGACTTTGAGGGTACTTTACACTAGCATAAATTTCTAATTTTGACCATATCTCTGCAACTATTTGAAATACCAAATAACTTAACATTGTAAAGTTGTAGTACTATTAAAAATAAAAATATTTTATTTGAAATACATTTTTTATCAAACCAACAGTTTCTGAGATATCAGAAAATATAGTATATATTTTTTTAATTGGGGTACTTTGAAAAGGATGTATTGATTGTTATATTGTCAACCTCTGTGGTCTTAGGGTAAAGTGCTCACCTCAAGACACGATGTTTGTGGGTTCAAGCCATGCCGGGGTCAACAGATTTTTCTTGAGCAGTAAAAATCTGTAGCACAACTTCCTTCTTAGGGGAAGTAACGTCCTGCCGTTGGTCCCATGTTGATTGTGGCACGTTAAAGAACCCTGGAAAGTATGTGAAAATATCTCTACCAGCAAAATTGCTAGGACCTTTTGCTCTTGCTAATAGAAATTCTTGTTTCCTGATATAATCACTCGATTCAGAAAGTGCATTTTAAATACCTCAATTAATAAATAAACTATTTTACACTGTGCTGGACAGAGATGTTCATCTTTTCTCAAAGTTTCTGTAAAAGTATATATTATTTCATTTACACTCTTTGGTGGAATGTGATATTCTACTTTCCCCATCATATTTAATGCTGAAACTTTGCACACTTTTATAGAACATTTTGTGACAGAACCAAATAGATCCAGATTTTCAATTTTTTTTTTTATTTTTTTTTATGATTGAATTGTGACCTAAAATTCCCATTGGGGATTCCCATCATGGGAGGGTTTCCAAAAAACCTAAGCCAAAAAATATTGAATCCCAGAGGACCTAAGAAGCTTAAATGTTGCACGCAGTTAGCCTCGAACCAAAAAGGGTACAGAAATACTTAGTAATCGATAATTCCCATGGGGGTCACCAAACTGGAGGGGTTTCTAAAAAACCAAAATCGAATAAAATCTCAAAGCTCATAAGACCTAGGAAACAAACTTTTCAGGCTGGCCTCAAAACCCTTTATTGATTTGGTAGCTATATATTTCTTTCCATCAGTTAAATTTACGTAGTAACTGAGGGAAAATGTATATATATTTTTTTACAAACCCCAACCTTCCATTCGTTTATTAATTTAAAATTAGGATTTACCATGTTGGTTAATATGATAACCGATCTGTCTTAGACAGGCCTAAAACTAGTGAAATAGGATTATAAAGCATTTAAATATAGTTTGTTTCAATACAGTTACTTAGCATGTTATTAATTATGTTCATCATATGTTGCAATTTTAAAAATATCTTATATTGTGAGCTAACATTCAGACTCAATATAAATACACGTGCATTAATATGGGTAAAGTCGGAGTGTGCCATTTTCTGCATATATTTGTATTATAAAATGAAGTTTTAAAAATTTGCCATTTTACAAACATAACACCATGTTGCCAATCATATAGTTGTTCAATACTAAATACAAGATAACACCTAGCTAATCCTAAATGGAATATGCCAATTTTGCATATGATACTGGCCTATTCCATTCTGGTCTAGGTAGGTGCAGTCCTGTATTTAGTATAGTGCCGCTCTTGAGGCATGCTAAGCCTGACTATGGTCCCAACTATCTATTAGCTTAGGCATAAAGAAGAATATAAAAATAAACATGGCTAACAATACTTTAGGAAATGGATTAAACCCTTAAAATCCCTCTTTTCTTGTAAAATTCTGCTTAAACTTATATTTAATAAAGTGTTTGGACACCTCAACCTAGTTGATACCGGTACTATAGATATCTGCAAAACTTATGGTCTGAGGTTTTGTCTGTAGATGAAATTCATAAAAGTTGGCTTATTTTATTTCATTTAGTAGTAAATTAATGATGTAAATAAACACACAAAAAAAAACCTGTTTAGAATTAAATATCGGCATTGAATTATTACTATTTTAAATCCATTTATGTAAGTTAATCAACAACACCCTTACACTTTTTAATGTAATTATCTACACACATATGCTTGTAGAAAAATGGTAGTGAAATTCAATAAACTTGGACTATCTCGTTCTTGTATTGGTAGCTATCTATCCCCACTAATTCCTTGTACTCTGTTGGTTGTCGTGGGAATAGCGGGTGTATGCCATCCCGCTAGGAACCCCGGGCCAATTCCACCCCAGTGACCCCCCTGCACCCTACCTTTACACTGGTACTTGGGTCCCTCGCCCTACCATCGCTCGGAGGAACTGACACCTGCTCGGTGAGTGAGCGCCTCACGTCAAACTAACTTCCTTGCTCCACTAACACTTCTTTTCTTCACTGTCTTCATTTTCTTAGAAAACAAAAACATTTAATACTAATATTCACATCAATTTACTCATTCGGGATCCACGTCATGACTTTTTTTAATTGCACATTTTATCTTGCACGTAATTGACGCAATATTTCTTATTAGTCAATTTCAGCCAATGGATAACACCTAACTTATTAGGTAGGTATTAAATTTTTAATTGAACATGACATTGTAGTGCATTTTTCTTTATTAAACAGTACTTGTTATTTTAAAATTAAAAAAAACTGCACTTTGATTTGTATACTGTTTCAAGTGTACCGGTAAACTAGTTTCTAATTTCCCAACTATATGTGTTTTAAGTGTTGATAATGCTTAAAAAAAAGTTCTTAAGTATTGCTGGGTAGTATGTTTTGCTCTACATTTTAACTTGTTTTTTAAAAACCATTTATGAGCTACAGTATGTTCACCATAGCTTTTTACCTGAATGACAGTTGAAAAATCATACCATTTAGGAACTACATTTAGTAATAAATAAAATGATAGCATATTATTAAATGGTAGGGCACAAATAAAAGTAAAAACACTAACACATATTTACACACACTTCAATATTTTGATGCTATAATAGCATCAGGAAAACTAATTACTACTACTTCCTGAGGAAGATAACTACTACTTCCTGATGCTATAATAGCATCGAAATATTAAAGTGTGTGTAAATATGTGTTAGTGTTTTAACTTTTATTTGTGCTCTACCTTTTTCCTAATATTCTATCATTTTATTTATTACTAAACATTTAGGAACTACAGTATGTTCACCATAGATTTTTACTTGATTCACAGTTGAAAAATAATATGTTTAGGTTTTGGGTTGCCAACACTTGTACAAAATCACTGTTTTGTTATAAATGATAAGTTTTTTAATTACATGTTATATTTTAAATTTAAAATAACAAAAACTTAGGTTTTCTCACACTATTTCATTACTCTTAATAATTATTTTGTATACAACCGAAAACAATAATTTAAACATAATTAAAAGTACTTATTCATTTTGGAATGTTATTGATAATTAATATGTAATATAGTGCATACATTAATACTTTTTAATATAGGCATCTTATTTACTTGAAAAAGAGAAAATATTTTTATCCACTGTGTGGGTGCACCATTGTAAATAACATGTTTACATCATAATCATTCACATGGTTTAGTTGTTGGCCACCATTTTGAAGCAATATTTGTAAAACCTTTTGTGAAAGTGCTGTCAATAGATCATTTTTTTAAGTGGAATAAAATAAGCTTTGTACCCGACCTCAAATAAATATAAATAATATTGACCTAAATTACTGCTTGGTTAACTATATCACATTCATACATTACCCTATGTTTTCATTGCAGCTATCCAAAGTGACAGGTGTCAGATGTTAGTGTAGGGATACATTAGGGACTATTTCTACATTTACAAATTATTGTGTGAAGGGCATTAAAATGAAAGTAATATACATAATAATGGAAATAAGATAATTATCTTAATTTTAATTAAATTTTAAAGTAATATTAAAGCAGCTAGTAACTTTTGAGCTGTCCTCCAGTAAACTCAGGTGCTGAATGTACTTTAATGGTTTTATTCAAGTGGTGAAGGGTGAGGTGAATAGATAAAAGGATTGGATTGATACACCTCTGGAGGAAAAGAAGAAAACCTTTGTAATCGACCTCAATAGAATTAGTTGGGATTTTATCTCTCATGCCAAAATTTGAAGAAATATTACTGGAGCCAACCCTTAAAGTACATAATTTTTATTGATACATATATAGCTGGGTTTTTTTTTTCCACCACTCGTATCTAATCTGGTTTGCCCGATGCTTTAAGATGGGCATCTAGGAACTCGAGAAAAGACCCGTTTTTTTTGGGGTAGTTTTATAGCTAAACTTTTTTTTTTGGGGCAAAAATAAATCAAATATTGCTCCAGTACAAAAATATAGTTTAATTTTCTTCTCATGTTGATGTCAACAGTTCTCGATTATCTTTCATGAGCATAGCAGCATTAGATGAGAAACTTTATAAATGAAGATAAAAAGTTGTCATTAAATTCCAGGACATCCTCTACAAATATTTAACAACTTTTGATACCACCATGTAAAGAAAATCATTCTCTTTGCTTGTACTAAAGCAATATTTGATTTATTTTGACCCAAAAAAAGTTTTGATATAAAAATTGAGAAAACTGATATTTTCTAGCATTCCTTACATTCCCACCTTAAGGCAAGGTGGTTTTACTCGAACAGTTTCAAAAACACTTTCCTGTAACCACAACATTCAGTATATACGTCAGAAGTTATTGCTGAATTAGCACTTTGGGGTCTGTCTCTTGGTTATTTTTGTCCTATAATTATTTTGGGCTAAGCCTCCCTTAAGTTTTGTAAGAGTTTTAAAACGAAATTTGAGGGTCTCATCACTAGTGTTTGGTTAACTTTTTTTTTCGTTGCTAGATTTAGTAAAAATTTTATAGTATAATTTATCTTTTTGACAGCCTGCTCAAAGGAACAACAATACTTAAGGGTCGTGACTATAAAACTAGGTTAAATTACAACGGTTCACTCCTTGCATGTTAATCTCTATGCATCTAAGAGTACACACATTTTAATTAAATATTTTGCTGATTGGAAGCAAATATAAATTCGAGACTTAGTTATTAATCTGAATAAATGAGTCTGGAAGATTGTGGCTCAATAATCCTATTGGAATTAATTATGCGCTGAAGCTCCTAATTTTATCCTTGAATGTCCTTTGTAACTTCACCTTTTGAATGCACTCTCAACAAAGCACAGCATGAAAAGGGCATAGTAAGTGTATTGGAATGTTTTTCTAATTTCAGATGGTATTTTAATACATTGAATTATATGAATATATCGATTTAAACATTTAACTTTTACATGGTTTGTACTCCTGTTTCCTAACAATACTAGAAAGATGAGTAAATAAATAAGTAGTTGAAAGGCATTTTAATAATCCACTGAGTCATCAGAAAATATTCATCCCATTGTATTTAATATTGCAAATTACTAACATACATTAGGAAAGTTTAGTTGGATTATTACTTCAGCTTTTTGACTTTGCTAATTATATTTTACAAGGAGGAAAATTAATGTTATATATAAAAAAGATGGTTCTCTCTACAAATCTAATTCATTATTTGCATTTAAACACAGGTGTATGCTGTTTCTTCTTAGAATCAAATATGAGATTTGGATTTTTGAAAACTTAATTAGTAGCAGATTATTTCTGATTTTAGGATCACTTAATTCCCAGTTCTGCATGGAAGGACTACTCTGCAGCCAACACAAATTATGCTTTTGAGGCCTTTGAATCTGAAGAGAAACCTACAGGGCCTGCCGCAGGTTCGAATAATAACCCTACAAGTAACGGAGCTTCACGGGCCCAAGGAGTTAACCCCCACAAGCCCCTGGCAGCCATGGCTCAACACAATGGCTACCAGACTCCTGGGGGGCCCTACCAAGACACAAGGTCTCTGCAGCGACCTCGAGGTGCTTATCAGACTCCAGGGCAAATGGAGCGAGCCACCTATTCGCTTCCACGAACCTCGGCACATCCTGGACCTGCGGGACACCGCAATGGATACTACACACAAGATCGTAACCGAGGGCCCCCTCGACCACACAGTGAACTTCAGCCGGACTTCTATTTCATGCCGTCACAGCGCAAGTACTCGGGTGAAGTGGTAAGAGTGTATGTGGACTACAACAAGTAGATTGAGAAGTGACCCAACTAATTTCTTTATAAATACATTGTTCAACGTTATTGCAGCCTAACACAAGCAAAGCAACAGAAAAAGTGTTCTAAAAATTTGACAAAACTTACAAGAAGGTTGCAACTAATTTTTATCCCACAGCAAAACTATTTAAATGATTATGTAAGAAGCAGATATTTTCCCATTAACATTTAGAGAATATCGGGTTCTGACAGTTTGTTTTGTAATTTGTAACAGAACTGACACTTATCTAACAAAGTGTTTTAACATAATCAAGTGAAACAATATTACTTTGATTTTTTTTAACAATATATGAAATATGAGTGACATTTTTACTGAACTTGGTCCAGCTCTATATTTTATAACTTATTTTAGTTTAAACATATTTTACACATTAATTCGTACAACAACTATATTAAGGTAGCATCTTTGAAATATTACATGACTTTGAGAACAATAGGTGTATAATATCAGTCTCAATATGCTCAGTTTATAGTGGGGCCAAAGGAAAAAATAATCATCAAATTGTTGTGTGAAGGGCATTAAAATGAAAGTAATATGCATAATAATGGCAATAGGATAATTATCTTAGTTTTAATTAAATTTTAAAGTAATATTAAAGCAGCTTTGTTAAGTTGAATCTAGTTGATTTACCAGCTATTGGGCTATATTTGATAGTTGTACTAATACTAGTATAACTAAGTGCCAAATGTCTAAGAAATATATGAAGAGGGTTGAAAGACAAATGATAGGGAGCTAGCTGGGGTAGAGAGAGAAAGAGACAAGTATTAAATAGTATATAAAATAGTTTCACACATAGGTAGAAATTAACTTTGGTACAGATGAATGTTTAACAGAAAGTGTTCATGTGAGAGGAGAAGAATGGAAGAAATTAAAGGAGGAAGGAGTGGTGGAAGGATAGAGGAAGATGGTGGAGTTTTACTAAAATGACCCGGCCACAGGCTGGAAACAGTTGATGATGACATGTATAAGTGAGTAGGTGAATATAATATTTAAATTAAATTAAATATAGTTGAAAATTTACACCTGAACACTGGACTATGAGTAAAGACCTTAAGCACGGGATGAATCCAGGTAGGGAGCATTTCCATGCTAAGCCAAATTTTCCGAGTTCTATTAGCCTTTGCAGGCGCTGTATTCAACTATATTTATTTCTCTGATAGCTATATCAAACAAAATTTGAATGAACAAACTCAACGACTGGGATTGATACAAACTTATTACAAGGATAGGAAGGCAATCTACACACTTTATAGAGAATATTGCAAGACTATAGGTACACGCACCAAAAAAAAATATTATTGAGATAATTTAACATATTTTGAAATGAAAATAATTTCTCTCTCTTTTGGGTTATTAAGATAAAAAGAAAGGCAGAATATCTACATAATTAATAGGGATGGGAGCCTCGAATCCTTAAGGATATTCAAGATTTGAAGATTCAAGAAAATTTTAAATTTGAGAACATTTCAAATTCGAGACTCATATCCTTTAAAAAAAAATATTCAATTTTTCAAATGAAATTTGTTTTACAGCTTTAATACTGTTTATTGGTGGTTAAGAACCAATTATAATTATAGGATGCTCTTAACAACCATGTCCCAGATCAATAATTTAACACATAACTGAATGTCTGAATATTAGAATATATGGATTATAAGAAAGAATGTTAACATCTGATTAATATTTGTATTTTCTACTATCCTGCTATAAATATATTTCCTCTTATGTTCTTATTTTTTCCCAAGATTCGGCTTTGAATGTAAATTGAAGATTCGTATTTGTAAAATAGTGAATTCGACCCAACTCTAAAAATCAGTGTTTTGTTTGTACTTGTAGACCTTTCAGGGTTTCTATCAAGTGTGCACTATATGCATTCCTAGCAAAACTTAGACTTTAGTCCGATAGCTGGTTAATTCACTCTACATATTCTATGGACATAATATGTAAATATACATCCTGTGTGATCTCCTTGGCCACATAGTTACATATAGAATTTTTTGAGGTGTATAATCAAAACAAAGGTCATAATATTATAATTTTTTAAAAACAAGATATAGTAATCAGGTTTTGGTCAAACATCCATTAAAAAACTAACAGAGGACAAGACCCACGAACTAACACGTTGATTACTGCATTTAAATGAAAATTAAAGCAAAATAAACACATAGCCAAAGAAATATTTCAAAACAAAGCAAGTTCAATTTTCATTGTATCCATTCTGTAATAAATCTAAGTGTTAAACTATGATTAAACTTACAACATAAAATAAAATAAATATTTTCTTCTAATTTTTTTTACTGATAACTAGTGTTGTTGAAACTTTTGTTTAAAAAAACTTTGTGATGTTTGTTACTTTAAAATACACAGCCTCATTATAATTATGATAGGTGGGTCATTCTATTAAAACAGGTAATGTTAATGTCGCTCGGGCCTCTATATGCTAGGTTAAAGTGAAAAAAATATTTATACAGTAAAACCTTGGATTGCGAGTAACTTGGTCTGCGAGTGTTTTGTAAGACGAGCAAAAATTTTCAATAAATTTTAACTTGATAAACGAGCGATATCTTGCAATACGAGTAGTACTATGGTTACGCTTTGTCTGCCGAGCAGTGTCATTGAATAGGTTCTTTGTTAAAGTCGCACAAAAAGAAAAATATTTGAGTGAGCCAACATATAGCAGTGATTCCGTTAGTGACAGTGAAAGTCGACCTAAACTATAACCCACCTCCTCCTCTCCTCTTTCTCGTCTACCTCACACCAGCCACTATTAAATTTAATAAATAAATTTTATTACAGTACAGTTACATTTAAATAACGAAAATAAAAAAAGTATTAATCATTTTTAGATTAAATATTTTTGGGTTGTGGGACGAATCATCTGAGATTCCATTATTTCTTATGGGGGAAATTCACTTTGATATAAGAGTGCTTTGTATTACGAACATGTTTACGAAACGAATTATGCTCGCAATCCAAGGTTTTACTGTATATTAAAATCATAAATACCCTTTTCCCTACATTAAACATTATAAAGACAGATGAAAATTTATTTTCATTAATATTTTTATTTTTTTATGATTAAAATGTCATTGTCCTGGCTGTCACAGATCATATCCTATTGTTAAATTATTTTACTAATCTAAGAGATACAGTTTTAAACTGTAAAATGTGATATTATTTATTTATTTGAACTTCAGAACTAACAATTAACAGTAATTAATAAATTATTTACAACTAAAAGCTCCCTGGAAATAGCACCCAACAGCGGTCTCCAAGAAAATCATCACTGTCCTGGTTTAATTAATATCATCTGTTTGAGCAATGATAGATGACAGCAAAGTTCAAAAGGTTGAAGCAATGTGTTGTTCTGAGTATCAGCTAATAGGAAGTGTGGCCATTAAAGTTGTTTTGTGATAAGTTATTCTTACATTTTCACAGAAGAATAAGTGTTTGAGTGTTTATGTTTTTTAACAGTCATTTTCCTGGGCTTATGAGTCTAACTACAAGTATTTAATAAAATAATGTTTCTTATATTTTTAAACGCTTAATAGCTTTCTTATACTGATCTTAAAATCTTAACCTCAAATTTTTCAGAGGGAATATTTTATGGCGTTCTAAAACCGGTTTCATCATTGTCTTGGTTATCATTGTCCTAGCTATAACGAGGCAAGACAATGACAACATAACAAGACAATGATGTTATTTACATTCTAGGTAGTAATTAATGATTTTTAGAACATAAATACACTTTATCACTGATTTCCATATTTATACAGTTTTAAAGGAAATCAGCCTATCTTAACAAAACTAAATAGTTTGAGGCAATTTAATACCTTTTTTTTCTAAGCCTACATTACCATATGGAAATTAATAGAGGTTAGGTTGTAGTGGTAAAAATAGACTCATAGGTAGAAGCATATCTACTCTTTCTTCTAAAACCTCATTTCAAAATTTAATATACACCTAGTTTTCTACCTAAAATTGTGTACAGATGTCACAATCTCGTTTTGAAATGCTCAACTATTCTATACTTACATTGTGTGGATAAAAATAAGAAAATATTTTCAGATTTGAAGTGCAGCTTACATAATGGGTGAAAAGAAACAATCTGAACAAGAAAGAAAGATTATTGAAGAAAAGACTTGCAGAGAAGAAGAGTCAAAGCGAGGATAAAAAATTACGCCGGACTTTTGTTACAAGAAAAGTTAGAGACATGTTAAATATGAGCGACACGCATGGAAAGAAAATTCCAAACGGTACAGACAAAACAAAAAAAACTCCTGTGAATACCCATGTCCAGACACTCCACCAAATGAAGAAAAAGATTCACCTGAACCTGTTCCTGGCCCATCAAATAACAACCCAACCGTTGATATTGATAAGAAAAAAATTGTCTGGGAGAAAAAAAGTCAGACGAGATCTGACAAAAGCCTATTTGCATATCAAGGAATTGAAACATGACCTTGAAAGATGTAAAAGAGAAGCAAAGAAGTACAAGAAAAGGTATTAAAGACTAAGAAACAGGAATGAGAAAAAAAGTAGTAATGATCTTGCACAACATAGTCAAGTAACCAAACTTTTGAGAGGTGAGAAGGTTCCAAATGAAGTCAGAAGACTGGTTTTTGGTAATGTATTAGAAAAACAGCTTAAAGACAGATATGATCAACTTAAGAGTGCAAAATCCAAACAACTTTTTGTCAAAATACTATCTGGAAAAGTAATTAAAAAATACAAATGTTGGAATAAAAGAAAATCTTTCCTAAAATATAGATGTTTTGCTGCTAATCAGAATAGTAGTGTTTTGATTTATGAAAGAAAAGTAAAAGGTGACGCTGATAAACTTCAGGATAGTATTAAATCTTTCCTTGAGAAAGATGAAAACAGTCGTCAGGCAAAAAAACTGTTTAACAAGATTGAGTGATGAAATAAAAACGGCTGTTGAACGAATCAATGAAAATGTTGCATAAAAGGTATGAGAGTGAAGGTCCTTACAAAGCATGTTATGCAACATTTTGTAAATATCGTCCATTTTGGATAGTTCAGCCAAATGTTAGTGAAAGGAATACCTGTTTGTGTGTATGTAATCCATGAAAACATAAATCTCATAACAGAAAAGCTATTTTCCTTGAAGGTGTTTGAAACAAAATGTCTTCATGATATAATTAAAAAAATTACATGAAATTCTGAAGGCATAGAAACTGTATGCTTCATAAATGTGATGCATGTAAAGATAATGTAGTATCTTATTACTATTAGTACCGCATCTTACTACCCGTTCGAGTTATACGCACTTACGCTAATGTGTAATGGTAGGGTGATTGTGAGATGAAATGGAGGGACTACAGTTTAACGTGGGATCCGAATCACGGTGGAGGCCTGGCATGCAATTATTTTGAATGTAGTGAAAACATGAGTTATAAAAAATGGGTTCACAAAGAAGGAAAAAAGGGAAGTCAAAGGGAAACCAGTGATTGTAAATATAACAACCAAAGAAGACATTCCAGCAACTACCGGTGAAATGGTTCATGCTTTTAAGTTGTGTGTTAACAATGTTATGATACATGCAGCCAGTGCAAAACACCAGTTAAGTACACTAAGCGAAATTAAGGACTACCTTCCAGAAAATGCTGTTCTTTTCCAAATATATTTCAGCGAAAATAATAATTTGAAATAGGCCTACAGCAAAGAAGCCCAAGCACTTTGGTGCTTCCAGAACGCAAATCACATTATACACTGGAGTGTATTATTTAAACGATGATGTAACAACTGCCACATCATTTTGTTCCTTGTCAAAATCATTGAGACATGACTCAATTGCTGTTTGGGCACATTTAAAGCTGATTTTGGAGAAAGTAATGGACAGTAGACCCACTAATAAAGTTTACTTTTATAGTGACTCGCCCACTACCCAGTATAGGAACGAGACATACTTTTATCTTATGACAAAAAGTATTGCCAACTATTTTCACTAATTTACGGTTAAGCTCTTGGAATTTTTCAAAAGCAGGACATGGTAAATGCGCTCCGGATGGAATAGATGGAGTTTTGAAAAGGACAGCAGATTGCATAGTAGCAGAGGTGTATTTCTGTTTGAAATCACATCAAGAGATATTGATGCCATTCATGAGAAATTCTTGTCTGAGAAGTCATTGATCCATTTCAAAGGTGCCATGAAGGTCCATCAGACAATCCATAGTTTTAATTAACCAGAAACACTATACTTGAGGTCACTAAGCTGCCATTTTCCCACCAATGAAGGATGCACTCGTCGTCTTATATGAAGGCCAGCAATATCCTGGTGAAGTGCTGGCATCATCAGAAAATGTATGTGAAGTGAAATTCATAGTTTCAGCTACTGATAAGACATTTAAAAAGCTCCACAAGAAAGACATTTTTAGTTACTCTTTTGATGATGTTAAAAAGAAGATTTGACATCTAGTACCATGTGGTAGCCTCACGTCTTGGTTCATATTCAGGGACTTTCCTTTTTTTAAATAACTAAATTGTGTTGCTATCATTCTAATATTATACTCTAGTCTATATCCTTACTCTATGAGTTGTACCAGTTGCACTATTGTTTGTATGCATCATTGTCCTGGTACTCAAATTTTAAAATATATATATTTTTTTTTAAATAGATAAATGGTGAAATTATTTATTGCTAGTAAGCTTATATTGTTCTGAAGGCTAAGTAGAAAAATATCAATTCATAAAATCAAACAATTTAAAAAAATATATACATCTGATATTGCTTGTTTTACTCTTAGAATGACCCATATGACCAAACCAAAACCACGTGTAAAACAATTTTTTACATTATATAGCTAAGAAAAAGATGGACATCGAAGCAAAGTGTCGGAAATGAAACCAAATTCAAGACTATAACAAATAGTGTGTTGAGGAATGATCCTGCTTTGGATGATGATGATGATGATTTAGATGTAATTTAAGCAGTTATTTTTCTTGTAAATATTAATTTCTTGTATTGATGTATGATGTGTAGTGGTGACATGGTTGATTGAATATGGATGTTAAGGAGTGCTATGTATATCCTGTTTTACAGAAAATCAAATATAAAATAGTTATTACACAATTATTGAATGAAGTTTATTTCCAAGGAAAAACTATTTTGAAAAAAATTATTTTTAAATGGCTAAACATCAGCTGTTGTTATCATGATAAGACTTATTTAAGTATAGAGCACTTATTCATATTCAGAAATAGATATATTTTTGTATTGGGTTTAAAATTAGACCATGTTTAAGATTGGTCATCATACAAAATCTAATGACTTTTTAATCATCTCTGGAAAACTTTTGTTTAAATTCTGGTAGGAACAGAACTAAGGCAAGTGATATTAGTGAATGAGAGTGTACTTCTGAACTTTTTTTTCTCCTCCTCCCAATACTTCTGATCTGGATTAAGAGAGCGCGAGTAATTTTACAGTTTTTAATAGAATTTCATTTTTTTGGCCAAAATAAATCATATATTTATCTTGGCCAAAAAATTTCAATTCCATAAAAACTGTAAAAATACTTTTGCTTAAGCTCGATCTTTTTCTGAATATCTTTCATTCTCCTCCTTATAATTCTCATCTTGCCTGAGATTATTCTTCTAAACTTCTTTTTCTTTCTCCTTCACCCTAAGCTCCTTCATTCTTTGAATAATAGTATTTTTCTCGTTCTCCCTATATTCCTCATCACGACTTAACTTCTTCTGAACATACTTTTATTTCTCCTTCCCCCTATACTTATTATCACACCCTTTAATCTTATTTTTTCCTTTAGATCTCTCCTTTGCAAGTCTTCTTCCAACTGAGAGTAGGAGCTTGTAATAATTGAAATATAAGACTCGTGCCAACAGCAGGAGTGCTTGGTTCTATTGTTCTTTTTGTTGCCAACCCAAGAGGCCAGCTCAGAAAAGGAGAGTTAGGGATAATATTGTCTTCTACTGGCTCCTCATCTTCTGTTCAAAATTCTTCTTGAGGTGTTTACTGCCCCCTTTGTGCTTGACAGTTTGGAAAAGATATCTATTATTAAATGGATAAATTATGGTTGTTTACCAGCTCTGAAAGAGCAAGCGAAAGCTGCTGTGGGAATTGAATACCCAATATTGTGAGTCCTCTCTGATTAAGGGAAATGATATTTTATTGGCAGTCAACACACCATTCTCAAAGAAAATTAAAATTATGACTATTTCAGCAGAGAAAGACTGTGTGGAGATCTGTTGGAATAGCTTGGTTCAACCTCACAAGACACGTGGAACCAGTTTTTTTTAAGATCAATGGAAGTAGAAGAGGGAGGAAATGTGGACCTCGTGGGCTTTCATCGGAAGTGAATCTATTTCGGTGGATGAACAAGATGATGGAAGGTTCAGATGAACAGTGCAGTTTCTGGTGCACTGTGTGCTGTGTACTGACTTATCAAGTTCACAAAATCATTCTTCTCTTGGCATGCTAAAATTAAAATTCACATTCCCTCCACCACCTTTCAAAATCTCAGAGCACCAAATATTTATATTACTTTTAAATTTACCTTATAGCTGTTGAAAAAAATAAAAATGAACCTAAAATAATAATAAAATTACTTAAGATATCATTTTTCTTAAACTAACCTAAAATAAACAAGAAATAACATTAAACATGAAATAACGCAAGCATTTTATTGGCTCCTGGTACTTCTTTCCCATGGTTCGAAAAAGAGAAAAATATTGTATTCCCATTCCATACTTTTCTCAAGATGGTGACCTTGTTTACTGTAGCAATGTTCCTGGACTGATGGCGAGGTTTGACATAAAGTAAGTATGATGTGAACAAGTGGATGCTCTTTATTGACTCGTCTAAAAGAAGCCTCAGAACAGTGCTTCTCCATAATGTTAGTAAATATGATTCAATACCAGTAGGACATTCTGTGTACCTGAAAGAATGCTACGATAATTTAGCCTTCATTCTCACCAAAGTGAAATACAAGAATCAGGGATGGACAATATACAGCGATTATAAAGTATTTTCCATGCTTCTTGAACAGCAAGGAGAATACACTAAGTTCCCCTGTTTCTTGTGTGAATGGGATAGCTGGGCTAAGAGGCAATACTGGATCAAAAAGGAGTGGCCACGTAGGGAAGCTTTAGAACCTGGAAGCAAAAATGTAGTACGGGAGTCTTTGGTTGATACAGGAAAAGACCTCCTGCCTCCACTTAATATAAGGTGTTTTTGTCGGTCCAGATATTCCGAAACTTCTGAAAGGCTGTATTTGAAACAAAAATAGATATTTTGAAAAAAGAGGCCTGGAAAGATTTCAAAGAAGTTATAATAAAATTTCTTGGAAACAATAGAGGTCCCAACTTCAAGGGTATTGTGGAAAACATGCTCATTAAATTCAAGTACTTGGGTTGTTCGATGCACTTCCAGAACTTTTTTTTTTTTTTTTTTAGCACCGCGTCTTACTACCCGTTCGGGTTATACGCTTAAGTACTAATTACACTAATGGATTAGGATTTGGGAAGGTTGAATTTAGAGGAAGTGAACCCGCATTTGCGTGGAGGGAGAGTGGAAAACCATTTAGGAAAAACCACCCCCAGTTCACCCGACCGAGATTCGAACCTCGATCTCCCCGTCCTCAGTGGTCTGGCTCAACACGACTGGCGCGTTAGCCAACTACGCCACGGAGGCGGGTCACTTCCAGAACTCTCATTTGGACTACTTTCCCAAAAATCTTGGTGTTGGGAGTGAAGAGGAGGGGGAAAGATTCCATCAAGGCATCAAGGAGATGAAATGCAGCTACCAGGGTATATAGAACATAAACATAATGGCGGATTATTGTTGGATGGTGCACAGAGAAGAGCCGAAAGCTGTATAGAAGAGAACAAGTTGGAAAAGGAGCTTTGAGGGGAAAATAAAAAGGCAGTATAAGGACTTTTAAATCCCAATAAGTGTTGGAATGGTTTTCCAGCAATAATTTTGTAAATAAAACTATTATTTAATTTTTTAAAAATAAATACATTTTAATCAGTATACATATTAATAAGCACTTTTCCCATATGGTTTATAATATAGTTTAAAGTTACATATAAAGATATAAATAAATGATCCACATTTGTACTTTTATTGGTCAACAGGAGGCAATTGCCGGTTTTAACTCGGGGCTGGGCCTACTACGCTAGGGGAGGTTTAGTAAAAGGGTGAGAGATACCCCAACAAGTTTCATCCCTCCCCCATGTTCCTATTGAATGGACCAGTTATTGGGGAGGGGCGGGACGGTGAGTAAACCTTTATTAAGAATGCCCATTCGATGGAAAGGTGAGAGGTTAGTAGTAAAAGAGAAAAAAAACTGCCAAAACGCTATCCCCAAGTTATGAACAGTTGTTTATTTAAAAAGGATATACTGTCTAAAATAGAAATATTCTACAAAATGTATAATGGAAGTAAAGAATCCGTCAAGCAAGCTTCAGTCGGTCCACTGTGTACTATGAAGCCCTAGTCATGCCTTATAGTGCTCGTGAATCCTACATCGGAGTCCCTTTGCCTTAAGTCACTCCAAACAAGAAGAACGCTGCACGCTCTAACAGTCATATGTATCAGCCCACTTAGCTGACTCCTTGACTCACATGACTAGCACATTCCTCCTAAGTGCTAAGGTCCCTCGCGAACCCGACAAAAACTTGCTTGTCGTTAACAACTCAAGAGAGCTCACACTTCCTTATTTAAACATGTCGAATTATTCAGCTGATACTTACAATATAAACAAAATGTATGGATGTCGGGCAACCCTCTCAACTAAACATTCTACCTGATAATGACAGCAGTCACCTGTGTTAAAACTTGTAGGACTTGTAACTTACAGTCCAGGCTGTCACATGGGCCCATTCTGGATACTTGTTGAGAAACTCAGTGAAGTGTGGAGATTTATTTCTTTTGTCACTGAAATAATGACCGGAAAGTGCTATGTCTATAATATGTCTTGATACATTTGACGGCACCTAAAAAGAAAAAAAGTAACCAACTCTTATTAGTGTATGTATTCAGTGTATACTTCTTTACTTAAAATACATTTAAAATAAAAATTAGAAACAGGTTGAATTCACTTTTTTAAGGAATATAAATCTTTATTTGGCAAATAGGTCCCAAAATCTTAGAAAACATGATGTCAGGGTCTCTAAGAGGAATTTTATCAGGGGGTACAAAGTTTTTTTGGGGCCCCTCTTCTATTAAAAAAAGAAAAAAATAAGGTAAAAACATACTATACCTATAGGACTCTAAAAACATAGTAAGAGTAGACAAAATGTTAATGCTACTCTTCAATATATGCAAAAAAATTATGAGCTCCCAGGATATTCCCAGGCCCCTTTTGGACCCACGAGCCCAAGTACGATGTACCCCCTGCACTCCCCTCACATAGGGCCTGATCAGGGTTGCCACTATTTTCTCACAACCGAATTCCCTGTGTTTTCAAGTTTTTCCAAAAGTAATTCCTATTTTTTCAGGCAGCTTATATTGAAAAAAAAAGTAATACAATGTAATTTTGTATCAAACTGAGAGTTGTGAAGTCATGTAATTTATGTTTAAAACAAGTTGATTTAAGACTGACCGGGAAATACATCTTCTGTCGCTACACAATCATTGTTTTTTTTATAGCACCCCGTCTTACTAATTGTTCAATTTATATGCATATGTACTAATTACGCTAGTGAGTTAGGAATGAGGAAGGTTGTATTTAGAGGAATTGTACCTGCATTTGTATGGAGGTAAAATGAAAAAGTATTTTGGAAAAAAAACCCTCAGTACACTCGATCGAGATTTGAGCCCCGATTTCCCTGTCATCAGCAATCTAGTCTAAAATGAGAGTGATATCTTAGACTTGCACCACCGAAGCAGGTGCAACCCCTTCTAAAGGGGTAATAAAACATGTTTGAATCGGTATGTTTAATTCTTCAGTCCATCAAAAGACCTACTATTTTAAGCTTTTAATTAAATGTCCCAAATTAACAAATATTCCAGTATTTTTACAAGATTTTGGAAAACTGCTTGTGTTTTTCAGGTGTGTGGCAGCCCTGGGTTTGTCGTCATCATCATCATCGTGAACTGTTTAAAACCTGTGGCCAGGTCCATTCAATACAATGCCCCCATCTCCCTCTGTCTTTTCATCATTCTCTCTCCTGCACTCTCTTCCACTCTCCTCCTCTCACTTGCACACTTGCTGCTATCTGTTCCTCCCATCTCTTCCTTGGTCTCCCTTGCTTTCTCCTCCCTACATACTTCGTATCCATTAATCTTCTTGGAATCCTCCCCCTTCCATCCTAATTACGTGTCCATGTCATCTCATCCTTGCTTCCTCAACTATCTCATGTACCCCCTGTACCCTAACTCTTATGTATAAGAGTTTAACCTCTCTAAATTAATCATTTCCCTCTTGGTTCTGATTTTTGTTAAAATGCGAGTCCACATTTATTTCAGTAGTAAATTAATGGTCTGGGGTCTGGTTGTTTGAAGGGGTATGTGAAGCTTCAAAACTTTTACTTGGCTTCGAAACAAATGTCAGCTTCAACATCACTTCAAACAATAGTCTGGCTTTGACAGTTAAGAAGCTTCGCCAATAAAAATATTGAGAGCTAAAATACTAAATTTATGGTCAATTAATCCCATTCTGAGCTATTGTATACATTAAAAATTAATATTCATCTATGAAAATTTTTTTGAAATAATTGACTTGTAAGTTATGATATTAAAACAAAATATTATAAACAATTGTGCAATAAAATAAATATTCGAGATTCAATTCGGCTTAGGTCTAACTTTGAATATGACATTTTATGAATCCTCAAATCTCTAATAACCTTTAGAACCCTGCTCTAATGTGTGCTGGAATTATATGGCTGCTTTATAAATACATCAAATTGCACACAACACTGAAATTTGAAATAATGATACATTATCTGTTCTTTAATCCAGCAGTTTCCAACCCAACCTTTTGCAAGTTTTAAACCTAATTTATAAACCATCTAGACCACTCGATAATCCTGATGCGTTTACATCCTAGTTTTTAAAATTATTATAAAATGAATATATTCTGTGATCATTATACAAATAAACAAACAAAAAAGCTCCATGGTATGAGCCTGCAAGTGAGATATACCGACCGAGCAGGCGCCACCGTTAGCCATAATAATGCCAGCCTTTGTGGATAGAGGATGTCATGTGGTCAATACGAGCCCTCCGGCTGTTAAGAATGTTCATCATAGCAGGCCCAACTCAGCTGTAGGCTCTCATATGTGTTTGTGTGTGTGCGAGGTGTGAGAGTAAAAGGGAAAAGAAAAGATGATATGACATAAAAGTGTGTAGTTCGTTTTATTTGATTGATTACTCAAAATTATCTGCGGTGACGATGGGGGACAAAGCAACATAGTTTCTTGTAAATAATTAAAGCATGTCATTAGGACAGAATGAAGATTTGTGCACAATTCTTAGCTGTGAAGACATTTTAAAATGGTCAAACACGGCCTTTTTAATGCAGTTTTTTATTTATTTAGCACTGCATTTTACTACGCATCCAAGTTATATGCTTTCATTTCAGTTTTTATCCAAATATTATTTAATATTTCAATAATGTTCAGTATTAGAAACTTCTATTAACTCTTTATCTACATTAATGTTTTATCAGAAATGATCCATATGGAATATTTTTCGTGTATATTTAAGATTTCTAGCCGACTGTATTACAGATTTGATTGGCATGCGATGCACGTTCTTTAAGACAGAGGGAGATGGAGGCATTATACTAAATAGACCCGGTCACAGGCTAGAGACAGTTCATGATGATCATGATGACTAATTTAAAAGACTAACACTTGTATAAAAAAGCTATTAGATCCACAAACAATGTAACCCCACCCAAAATACACAGTGACCTGAAGATTGGATCGCAATGCTTTAGTATAAAAAGATGACTCAAGACTATAAAAAATAATTTAAAAGTGAAATTGACATATTTTAAGCAATATTTAATGTTTTTGTTGATACATTTGATTTTTTTCATATTAATGGGTTTTTGTGCATGGGTCCTCATACTAATGTTTATACCAGCTGTCTTCATTTGAGGTCTCTGGCCAAAGTTCTAAACAAACACCTGCAGACCATTGCTTTGGTTTTCTTCCCCACTAGTGACTTAGCCACAATCAAACACTAATCAAACCAAAAAGCATTTCACTCACTTCGAAGTCTAACCAAAAATCCCAAGCGGTGCCAGTGGAGCCACTTGTGTAGTGAATAAAATAGGCAGATCGATCCAACCACTTGATCCCCTGGGCTGGAAGGTCAGCTTCAAAACTCCACCTCACCAACTCAACATTAGGGACAACGGAAACAACTAAGCCCATGTTCTCTGGTCCTATTAGACAGTAACAAAGGACAATTAATGGAAAGTAACTTATTTCATCACATGCCAACATTGTGGATCACTGTATATGTCTATGGTGCAATCATGTTAGAAATATAGTTTTGGGGAATTTTTTATTTTTTATTTGTAGAAACCATGTAAAATAATATATTGTAAATCATACTTTCTTACTCTGTGGCATTAAGGATTGAAAGTTCATTGCCGCACTTACTAAAGTATACCACCTAGTCCTATCTTGAGCTAGCTCTATACTTAATACATTTCCTCTCATTAAAACCTAACACTATCTTGGGCTAGTCCCATCCATTCCACATCATTCCACCATATCCCTATCTTGAGCTAGCTCAATCCAGTCTACCTCATCACACCCTATCCTTATCTTGAGCTAATTCTATCCAATTCACCTCATAGCACCTTATCCCTATCTTGAGCTAGCTCAATGCAGTCCACTCATCACACCCTATCCTTATCTTGAGCTAGTTCAATTTGTTCAACCTCATTACACCCTATCCCTATCTTGAGATAGTTCTATCGAGTATGCTCCATTACACCCTATCCATATCTTTAGTTCTATCCAGTCCACCTCAATACACCCTATCCATATCTTGAGCTAGTAATATCCTGTCTACCATAGCTCGTTCAAGTCCATTTTAATTTTACCCTCCCATCTGCATTTATGTCTTCCCAATGGTTAGATAGAATGGTTATAAAAGGATATTGTTGTCTTTATATGTGCAACTTAAAAAAACATGGTGCAGATAAAAATTGGTTATTTAGTTACCATAGAATAATTATTATGATAATACCACTAATATTATTACTGAAGCCGCCATCACCACCACTTAGGTAAGAAATGTATTTAAAGTTTACTAACAAAATTATAAATTAGGATAGTGTCACAGGTGAGTTTTCACAATAGATTTGGTATTGATAATTATGACTGAAGCATTATCTAACTCATGGTATTGTGGTTGGTTACAAGTATTTGTGGCAAGATTATACAAAATCCAACTTATATCACACTTTCATTAATTGAAATAAATAGCTCAGTTTAAGTCTATTTTTTATTGATTTTTAATGAGTACAGTTTATTGGGAGAAAAGGTGGAAGGGTATTTATATCACTTAATAGACAACAATTATTAGTTGTAAAATAAAGTTAAAATAATATTTTATTACTAATAAATAAAACTAGAACACACACTTATAATACCATAGCATTTAGAAATACTTATACCACTTGTTCCTTGCATAATATACTGTGTAGATTTTTAAAATAATTAAAGTTGGGTCGAATTCACTGTTTTACAAATCGGAATCTACAATTTACCTATAAATCCTGAATTCAAATCTTGGAAAAAATTTCTAACGCAAGAGGAAATATAAAGATAATAAAATAATAGTAGAGTATGACACCTTAGCTCAGTCGGTAGCGTGTCTGTCTACTGAGATGAGGGTGCCAGGTTCAATTCCCGGCATGGCCAAAAATTTATCATTGATGAAAATATAGGTTCAGGAACTGGATGTTGTGCCTGTCCTAGTTATAGGTTAGATTATAAGGCATATGAAGCTATGACAGGCCACAAGCTGGAAACAGCAATAGATGTAAAAAAGAATAATAGAAAATACAACTAGTAACTAAATGTTAACATTCTTTCTTATAAGCCATTCAGATAAGTGTTAAATTACTAGTCTGGGGCCTTGTTGTTAAGTTCATACTATAGTAATTATAATTGGTTATTAACCACCACCAAGCAGTATTAGAACTCTAAAACAAATTTCACTAGAAAAATTGACTAAACACTTATGTTTTAAGGATTTGAATCTTGAATACTCAAATATCCTCAAGGTTTTGAGGGATATGAGGGTCCCATCCATAAAAATAATGTGTATTGATGTTATTTACTATATTGGCCCGAATATAATGATGTTTTTCTCCTAAAAATCTCCTTCCGAAAACTGTACTCTTATTATATGCACCACCTAACATTTTTCACTGAAAAAAAATATGACAGATTTCAACATAGGTCTATTTTGTAGCATGCTGCCACTGTACTGGTGGCTGGCACACACTATTAATAGACTCAACAACAACAGGGCAAATCTCAAGGTCAAAACAGAGGATTTCTCTCTTTCAGTCCCACCTGGCTGGAACTTCTCAACAGTGATTTGTTAATTCAGGAGGTCATTGTTAGTTTGTGCTTTGTTATTGGTAAAAATCATCCATGGCAGATCTGCAAGTGAGTGAGGACTGGTAGCTTTGAATAATAATAAAGGTAATTGTATTCTCACTTAACTTTAAGTAATAATAATAAATAATAATAATAAATAAAACTAGAACACACACTTATAATACCATAGCATTTAGAAATACTTATACAACTTGTTCTTTGCATAATATACTGTGTAGATTTAAAAAATAATTAAAGTTGGGTCGAATCCACTGTTATACAAATCGGAATCTCCAATTTACCTATAAATCCTGAAAAAGTGTGTCAAAGTTGTTAAGTTTTTACCTCTGTTACTGTTATATCAGGTTGTATTTATTTTTCATGTAGAATATTTCAAAACTTTAGGGTCGTATTTTATTTAAGATCGTACTATATTTGGGCCAATATGGTATTTGAATTTGTGTCACTTATTTATAATTGTTTGTGATGGTTAATTAGGAAACATTCAGTTTTGAATAAAATTAAAATAGGGCACAGTTCACCCAAATGGCTTTAAGAGTCTACATAATTTTTAAAGACAAAATGAGATTTACAAACTGTTGTGTATTAAAGCAACAGTATATTTTTGATTTTGTTTATTTGGTATATTTTTAATCAACCTTAAAACTGAAAAATCACTTTAATTACATTCTAATTTACTTTTATTTAGCCAACTCAATTTATACAAAAACTTCACCATTTTTGTTTATAAAACACAACTCAAAAATTATTTCTTGCTCTTCAGCTTGGTTAGAGCCATTTGGTTGATACCAACACATAAACAATGAAATCACGGAAACTTGCCTATATAGACTTACCTTTAGCCCTGAAGGTCAATCTGCGCACCTTGACCGACAGCATGGTTTGTGTCATTAGTTCAAGGCTTGTGGCTATGTGAATAACTGGAGCATCCGCAGGGATCCATGAAGAGCTATCCCTGGAAAAGTTAAAATCTCACTGAAAACTTAAAACACACAAGCTCACATTTATTTCACTGCAAGCCTCCCAATATATTTAAATTCACACAAAGCAAACGAGTAATGTTCACACTTAACTTCTTTATTCATGCACTGCGTCTTACAACAGCTATCCGCATATTTTCGTTACAGGGGCTAGGACGAAAGAGGTAAAATTTTAGAGGATATAAACTCACATTTGCAGGGGAATAGTGGGAAACCATTTATTTAAAAATCACTTTCAATTTGAACCTTAATCTCCCTGTCGCTGGTAATCCAGTATAGTGTGAGTAGTGCCTTAGACCTGTGTTTTCAAAACTATGGTTTGTATATCCCCAGGGGTACAAAAAAGATTTCAGTGTGTATGCAATGTAACACCGAGTTTTATTAATTATAAAATATATTTTTATTATATTGAGTGTCATAAACAAATTAACACAGATTTTGAGATTATTTCATGACCTTTTAAAAAAGCCTTTATTTACCTATACAACGACTATCTCCCCTAAGAAGCATTTATACTTTACTTCAAGATAAAAGGTATTGGTTTACTATATTTGCTAGGCCATGACCCCAAAAGGGGTAAGCAACTGGTGAGCATTTTGGAAACATTGCACTAAACCATGCGACCAATGACATAGGTTCTACTTGACTAAAGTATCAAAAGTGAAAGGTCTCATCTGGCTGTCCAGCCTCAAGTCATTGACAGCCGGCTGCTTTAAACTTATAAATAACAGTCGAGAGCTATGATATAAAATAAAATAGTTGATTTATAAGCAAAGCAACTTCCTTACAAGAGTGATACCATTCTGGCAGAAGACACAGGCAATCCACAGAAGAGTTCAGTGTCGCAGTCATCAGCTATGTTGCGAGCATTGCTCACCTCTGGGATTAGCTGAGCGACGCTATCAGGACTGTGCCGGTCAAGAGGAAACAGGAAGTACCCCGAGTCTTGGAGCCTGACAGAACCTTCAGCACTGTAGAATGTCCGCTTAACATGCTACACACACAGGACAGTATTAAGACTAAGCATGGATATAATATTATGGTTCAACATGAAAGGTAATATAAACATTAAAAAAGGTAAACCTTGTACAATTAAATATATGACTGATTCATTGAAACATTAAAGCACAGAGAGCACAACCCCAAAACTGTTGATATTTTATTTAGAAATGGGTCAAACCTACTCTCTCTAATCTTACTCATTTTACCTACCTATGAATCCTGAATATAAATCTTAGAAAATATGATGAGCATTGCAAGTTAACTTTTCTACATTGGTATGATTATTTTCACCCTTAAATTCTGGTAAAAGTTTCAGTGGCCAAATGGTCTAAGGTGTCACCCTCGTGTTAGTTTGACCGGCTGAAGACGTGGAGATCAAGGTTCGAATCTCAGTTGGGTCTAATGCGGTTGGTTTTCTCTAAATGGTTTCCCATTCTCATTCCCTGCAACTGTGAGTATATTACCTCTAAAATACTTCCTTCCCTATCCCTTCCTCAGTAGAGTATTTATTATATATGCATATAACCTGAACAAGTAGTAAGATACGGTGATAAAAAAAACACCTTTTTTACCCATTAACTGTTTAGTTGTTATAATAAATAGAAATTGTGACTAAAAGTTAGCATTTCATGTTATAATGTGGTTTCAAATTTAAATTAAGTGATAAATTAATGGTCATGGGTCTGGTTGTTAGGTTTTGTTGAGTTAATACAGTTCAAATATAAGCATACCAGCTTTTATTTCTTCACTGTGCTGTTCTTTATTTTATCAGCCATTAAACAAGTCTACATTTGAGATTGCATTTCGTCTAATAACTATAGAAATTAATTAATCACTCTGAAAATCACAAACACACGGACAAACATTACAAGTCTATTAAACGCAACTGAAAAAACAACCCCCGCAACAGAACAGACCAGAGACGGGACAATCACTATACCCTGATTTTGGTTGGAAGAACAGTAGATAAAATTCAAAGATATTTCTTTGCAGCAAACACTGATAACATTTTACTATATTATTCTTATTATATTGTTTTTTTGGTTTCCTCTTTTAGGAAGTTGCGTTGCGCGTTTCACACTCCTCCCTGATGAGGTTCCGATAGAATGAAACCTAGGTCGGGGGATTGGGCGGTGACGATTGATTTTCTTTAAGAGGCAACCATTACCTCTTTGTCCAATGGCAGCAATGTAAAATATGAACTGTGTTATTCTTTTCATTGTAATAGCCATATTGTGTTCGTCCCCCTTTTATGTGTTTCTATCTACCTTTCCTATAACTTCTTCCAAATATAATACAATTACCTCATAAAGCGATAAGAGGTTTTCCTTATAGAGATACACTATATTATTCTTGTTATTTTATAGGTATTAATATTATCTATCAAAAGTGAAGGCTGTAGATAACATCACTTAATATATAGATATATTAAAATTGTTTTAGTAACTTTAGTAACTAACCTCTACTGTTCTTCCTACCAAAATCATACTATACATATGTCTCATCATAGTTGAGGACTAAATAATGTCATGGGGTTTGTATAGTTATGTTGGGCTAAGCCACTAGTATGTATCATAATAGCTCTAGAAAGTAAAGTTCATAATCAAAATTAGTTTTAATTTTTACTCTGAATAAAAACATTTGTTATTCCTCAGAACTTGAATATTGCATTTGTATCCTTTGACTATGACAGGCCTAGCCAGCCGGCAGTGGAGAATACATGGCTTGAATTTTTTTTTAAACTTACCCAGGACACATGATGGAAACAATAATGGATGTGAAAAAATGTGTGGCCTTTGAATGATCCATTCATAATTTTTAATTATATTTGGATATTCATCACTTTTAAAAGAAAAAGTGGTTATCAGTTTGTTGCCCCTTTGCAATATGCAAACTTTTATGCTTTCTTTCTTAACACAAATAAATAAATAAATTTGTGTTTATGACAAAAGAATAAGCTTTATACTTTGTTTTATTTGTTTTTGAGTTTTGTTTGACAAATTTTTAGTTCAAAATAAAATACTGGTTATTAAAAAGGTGCTTAGGTTTCTTTTTAATCAGTATATTTTAATAGTCAGGCAGTTTAGCACCATCAGTAGCGTGTCTGCCTACTAAGCTAATGGTCCTGGGTTTGATTCCTGGCATGTTCAAAAATGTATTATTGATCAAAATATGGGTTTATCCTTTCACACTGGGGACTGGATGTTGTGCCTCCTGTCCTAGTCTAAGTTAGATTATAAGGCATATGAAGCTACGACAGGCCTAATAAGCTGGTCATGGAAAAATATATGACTTGATTATAAAACCGACCCAGGCCATGTGCTGGCAACAGTAATGGATGTAAGTAAAAGTACATTTCAATAGAAAAAGTCCGAAAAGTTAATCTTAATTAACTCTTATGAATAGGATGGATTTTTGATGAGCTCATAGCTGTAGCAAGAAGCCCATACCAGTGGGTGTACGGACAAAATTCAAAATTTATCAAGTCTTTTAGCCCATGAATGGAAGGTCTGGGTTCAAATATTGGTCAGGTTTACTGAGGGTAATTTGTTCCTCTCCACACAAATGGGGGTACATTTTCTTTCAATTATGCTCTCCTCTTTTCTAATTAACATAATTAAAATGATAAAGGATATACAGACAGTAAGACATGTTGGAAATTGGGAATAAATAACAAGAAAGCATCGCTAAGGTTTATTTAGTCATATTTCCATGCTTCTTTGAAAATGTAAACACTGCTAGCAGACAATTTAACACATAAACCAGTGTTGGGAGAAAAAAGCTTAGTGGTCTAGAGTGAATTAGTGATGTATTGAGGGAAATCGTGCACGTTATAAATTGGTCATGAGCCACATGCTAAAATATATCTGAATTATTGATCATTTGGTCATAAGAGTTGGAGAGATAGAAGCGGCAGGACTTATATTTCTCTACAAGTTCAAATATAGCCTCGCAATAATAAATATGTAATTGAGTCCTTTTAACACTCTCTAAGAATAAAGAGGAATTCTTATCTTTTGTAAGCTGAATGTGGCAGAAAGAGCTGGTTGAAAAGGGAAGTTGGGGTAGAGAGAGAGAAATAAATCAATCACACAAGGATAGCACAGTTTTTATTCACCTTTTAGGTTATCAACAGGTTTTATTTGCTATACTATCAGATAGTTAGAAACTAAACAAACAGTATGGCTGCTTGGGCATGCACAGTTGTAAGTAAAGGACACGCAGGTTATTGATTAATAAATACAAGAGAAATGTGTATACATTTTAACATAATGTAATGTTTTAAGTGATCGGGAAGGATGTTAACCTGGAAAGATATATGGGTTAGGTTTTAATGCAATCAATTCTTCAATTCACTATTCTGTCTCACAGTTACAAATACGTAATTTTAAATTTTCAAACATATTATTTTATTAAAATATGAATAAACACATAAAAACAGAAAGTTATAATTGAAATTTTCTGTTATCATTTGTATCTCATTTTGAATGTGATAGAGAAATATGTTCAAAATTTTGAAATGATGTGTTATGTGTAACTATGAGAAATAATTGTAAATAGGAGTTGGAAGCATGAAGAACTGAAGAGAGGAGCTTAATTTGTTTTTATCAAAGCAACTTTGGTCTTTTAGCAGTTAAAAATGTACTTGAAATAAACAATATTATATTCATTTGGTTCAAGAACATGTTTAAACTTTAAAGTGTCAAAGAGGTCAAAATTACTGTTGATGGACTATTTTATAGTAATTAAAATTGATAAAGAAAAAGGAAAAATAAACCAATAACTGTATATTTAATGAAGAAAGTCCATCCGGGGAAAGAGGGAAAAGTGGGAAGAATCCAATATACAAAAGTAACATCTTCTGTCTTCTAAAGTAAAAAGAGTCAAAACACACATTTAAACACAAATAGAGTAATATTTTGGCCTGGTTTCCTTTATCAAACAAAAAGTGAAGAGGGAATACACTTTGCACAAACACTAAATTATTCCATTTTGAATTAAAAAAGAAACTGATAGAAAAACACTGTGCCAACTGTTGTAGGAGTAAAAAAAAAAAAAAGATAGACTATTTATTTTCAGATTGGCTCCCTTCCATATCACTTTGTTATCTCATTTTAATATGTTTATTCACTGTTTCTATCTGGTAGTTTGACACCAAGTATTAAATCTAATTTTATTCATTATCTTAAATACATTTTTTAAAATAGAAATTCTAAGAGAGGAACCATTAACCACTAAGCTAACTCACAAATGTTAATATCCTTTGAGGCGTGGGCTGTGATGGGTCAGCACCGTAGGGAAAACCCAATGGAGTAAGAGTAGCCGCTGCAACCGTCAAAAGGAAAATTGCTGATATGATTCCGAGAGCTTTCAAACGGTCTTTGACAAGAACAATCAGAGGGACCTGGATCACAAAGCATTGTCCATCTAACTGCTAGTAGGGCCACAATCTATTCCAGGCACACACAATCACAGCTTTTGTTTGCTTAGTGTTTAATCCTTATATATACCTGAAATATCTTTGTGAAAAAATACAGAAAGTACAAGCAAACACACATACAAAAATGGAGAAATTAAATCCAAAAATGTTTGCCAAATTCAATAAAATAATAAGTAGAGGTAACTCAATTGCGTATTAAGATAAAGCTCCCAGATCCCACTTCCGTGTCCACGTGTCATTTTTCAATCTAAAGAATATCAACTATTTAATGATGTGGCAAAGAGTTTTTTAATTTCCATTAAAATACATTTTATCATTTAAATGTGACCAAAAACAAAGATGTCTTGAAGCATCAGATTTCCTCTTCATAAGCAACTTATGCTGTTCATGGATAAATAATATATGTTTTTAATAAACAAATAAAAAACACCGCTGCAGTGGCTGCATGGTCTAATATGCTACTCTTGCAGTAGACTAAACTGCAGATGACGGGGAGATTGAGATTCTAATCTCAGTCGAGTATACTGAGATTTTTTTTTTCAAAACTGTTTTCCACTCTCCTTCAATGCAAATGTGGGTACACTTACTAAAAATGTAACCTCCCAATCCCTAAAACCATTAGTGTAATTAGTACATATGCATATAACCCAAACGAGTAGTAATACGCAATACTTGAAAAAAAACCACTTACCATATAACTTGAAGTGAATATACACATTAGAGAGGCTAAGCCAGATATCAAAATATCAGGATTTTTCTTAGGTCCTATCCTTCCCATTATTGGAATGAAAAGACCAAATGCTAACGATGTGTAGTGAAAAATAGTGAAAAGTGGAAAAAGCGCAGTAGGGATTAGCACTTTCAACCACAGTTTGGCTGCAACAAAAAAAGATTAGGGCTCGGTAAAAATAAATAAAAGTATAGAATGGGAAAGATGAACATTAATATAATGCCGCTATAGTGCAATGCTGTGAAGCATTATTCAAAAATTAATAAACAATCTGAAAACTAGGGGCATTAACCTATCTGTTTACATGTTGTAAGTAGGTAAGGTTATAATAAATTTACTCAATAAGCCTATAATTGATCTATTGTTTTATCATTATGTATGTAGGACATGGTTTAATAGCAGTAAGCTTCGGCCCTGTCTGCTATTGTGTACCTACAAAGGTTTGTAAACAAAACCTAGTTGTAATAATGTATCCTGAGGCACCATCTATATTGCTGCAATCAATCATCACAAAATAACCTGTGTAGCCTCAACAATGTGTGAATCTATGACAGTGATTCTTGTAAGTAAACAAAATGTGTTAAATAGTTTAAAAATAAAATTAGAAAATCCAAAAAATATAAGATTTGATTTGAAAAACTATACTAAATTTGTATTTGGAATAGGTCTAAGCTACTTATTGGTAGTTCAGCCCCAACATTATTAGAGGAAAAACTTAACAACCAGACCCCAGACCATTAATTTTGTGACTAATTGAAAGTATTAATGTTATTTAATTTACTATAACCAAAAATATTACCACTATGTGTATTTTCTTTTATTCTATTATATTCCTATTTCCTCTTAAATTCATAACTTTTTTTCTAAGATTTGTATTTTAATTTGATACAATTCCAAATAAAATTATTCTAATATGTAATTTTGAAAACAAATAGTTAACAAACTAAAGTGATTGGTATTATGAATATCATTAAACTAATTGATTTTAATGAAAGATTATATAATGTAAAGTATCTATATTATAATAGACTTTACAACAATAAAACTAATTTAAAAAAACAAATTCGACCTACCTGGTTTATGTTTTCCGAATGAAGTCATCAAAAGGTTTACTAATACAAAAGGTCCCAACATAATCAGGAATATAAACCCTGAACGTATCCGAGTCAACGTTGAGGCCATCAACATTACACTCCACAGTACTTGGACACAGTTACATAAGAACTGGGCTTGTACAGAGGGGCTTAAGTCTTTCTAAAAAAAATAAAACAGAGGGCTTGCATGATAATACTTACAGAAGTACAATATATTCATATTGTATAAATGCGATAATTTTGGTGACAAGCAGGCATTAAATGGCTAAGTAGAAGAAGTATGTCAATTTGAAAATTTGATTTATAAACATTGATATATCGAGTAGTTTTCGTTGGGATGGGAGCCTTCAAATTGTACTCGGTTTCCTTCCTCTCTCTTACTTTACACCACCAAGCTTTTATTTATATTTTTATCATTATCGATATTTCATTTCACTGAGTGGATACCTTTTATTCAATGAAATATTCTTTTCAAAAAAACTAATAATGTAGCTCATATAAACATAATTCATTAAAAATTTGGAATATAGCTCAACTTTACAAAGTATTACCACAAAATATTATCTGTAATAATAGAATCCGATGAGAAATCTTTTTCAAAGAAAAAAAAGAGGACAGACTAAACAAACACTAAATCACTTAATTTTGAATTAAAAAATAAATTGTTAGAAAGTGTATCATACATACTAACCATCTAGTCCATCCATCCATCTAGTTATTTCTTTTGTACTCAAAGATTTTACCTTAAGACATAAACTTAAGAGATATATTTACAGTGTTCGTATAGAATGTTTTCATAACATTTAGTCTACTTAAAGTGCGTGTGGGAAGAAGTAGTAAAAACAGACGTTGGTTCTTTATATAATTTTATTGGTTCTTACGACATTTGGGGGAAGACTTATTAATATTCTTGTGGTAGTTTTTTTGTTGTTCAAGTAATAACATTTGGATTAAAGAGTTGGGCAGTCTTCATTGAATTATTTATTTTATTATTTAGCACCATATCTTAGTACCCGCTCGGGTTATACGCTTTCATTGCATTAAATAAACGGATTAGTGAGCGCTATAATAAATGGAAATAAGACTATCTGTGCTATTTTTTATGGAAAGTATAATAATATTGATATTATTATCAAATTTGCTAAACCTAAATAATGTTTATATATTCTCATATGCTCTACATTCATATCTTTTTTTAATAAATTTGAAAGAAACAATTTACTTAGATTTATCTGTTATGTAACCTGCCCTTCCAGACCAGTTAAATTTGTTGTCTTTCTCTTGGATTCCCTTTTTACTAAATATATATTGATTTTTATTATTTGGTTACCCTAGGTTTTCGCGGAAGAATCCACCTGGGAACAATTAGCATATATACCAGAGGGCATATTTGTGTATTGTCCAGACAGGTCACTCTGCAATCATCTTTGTTCTGCCATTGTAATATTGTTTGCCGTTCCTTTTGTCCCATAAGGACAAAGGGACAGGTTCAACATCCAAAATCACCCGTCATACTTCATAAATTTAAAGGTATCTACATACTGTATATATCAAACCCACCAATCACCAACAATACCTCCACAATCACCAGCCATTCTTCATACACAAAAAGGTATCTAGTATCTACCATTCAGCCTTTTCACACAAGCCAAACAAATATGTTCAGATCCTAGTGATGTAGCTGAATATTGTGAACAACTCTCCATGGCTTTCCAAGGCAAGGGTTACCCGCAAGCCTTTAATAGACAACCAAATCTCCAGAGTACCCTCCAGAAATAGCAATGACTCTCCAATAAAAGTTAAAGACATCCTTCTCCCAACACAATACCATCCTGGTCTACACCAAGTAATCACTAGAATTAAAGTGACTACAAGTTCCTAACCAGTTTCACCCATTCCCAAGAGCCGCTTTCAAACGGTCACCCAGTCTCCACAATATTCTAGTCCACCCTAAACTTCCTGACTCCAAGAGAATATAAAAAAAAACCGACTACCAAGGATCATACCCCTGTGGTTAACCCAGTTGCTGCACAGCTACCATCCTTCAACAGCAAAGTAACTAGATTGGAATCCCTGGTCATTAAAACTAAGCTACAAAACAAATAACTTGATATTCATGGTAGTTACACTGTAAATCACGTGATACTGAATATATATAGGCCTTACTACAGGTTCTATCAAACACCGTATGAATAATGATCGTTTATGCTTCCCTAAAAGATTAACAATTCGAAAAAATAAAATTATTTATATTCATATATTTATATATGATTATAAATAATTTTATTCATATATAAATATATGAATATAAATAATTTTATTTTTTCGATATATTTTATTTATATTCATATATTAAAAAAAATATATATATAAATAAAATTATTTATATTCATTTATATATATGAATATAAATAATTTTATTTTTTCGAATTGTTAATCTTATATATATAAATTTATATATAATTATATTTTTTCAAATATATATGTTTATGTATAATTATAAAAATATAAACACACACACACACACAGGATGTTCAGAAACCCATAGCCCAAACTGCACATATAGCTGATTTGAACCAAAATTAGTACAGAATCCCTATACACTGACATTCGGAAAACTATTCTAATACCATCAAATTGTGTTCAAAGTTTCAGCGTATAGTGCCGGGATAGCAAAGCTGTCGAACATGTGTGTACAAGTTGCATAGGAGTTAGGCATGCGGCATTGCACATGTAATAATGGCAAGAACTTGCTGTGATGTAGGACCGTTAATGATGACTCTCAAAACGTATTCCCATTTCTAGATGGACTGATGTGTTGTTTACTATTAATTGTGTTATGTTCTGCTGCCATGCTCCAAGATGTTGACGTGTGCAGTACTGCACACCTAGCTCCTAAGCAATTTGTTCTACACGCATGCTTGAACAGCTTTATTATCCCGGCGCTGTACACCAAAACTTTGGACATAATTTAATGGTATTAGCATAGCTTTCTGGATGTAAATATATAAGGAATTTGTTTTGCTTATGGTTCAAACAAGTTATATGTACAATTTGGGCTATGAGTTTCTGAACACCCTGTGTGTTTGTGTGTGTGTGTGTGTGTGTGTGTATGATTACTACTAGCTGTTACCCGTCGCGGCTTCACCCGATGCAAAGTTTAATCATTAGTTTTGTAAAATTAATATAAAATCAAAGGTTGGGAATAGTCCTATATGTTATTCCAGGGCATTCTCTACCTACCTACCTACCTACCAAGTTTCATTCAAATCCGTTCAGCAGTTTTGGCGTGATTGAGTAACAAACATCCAAACACACAAACTTTCACATTTATAATATTAGTAAGATTACTATTAATCTCTCTCCCCCATGTAAATTTTTATATTGCCTAACTACTGTGAAAAATTTATTTTATTCCAACAACAGTTTACTACAGTGTTTCTAACAGTTTTTTTTGAATTCAAAATGAAGTTTAGTGTTTGTGTAAAGTATATTTCCTCTTCCTTAATTTTTTGTTTGATAAAGGCAACAATGCCAAAATATTTCTCTCTTTGTGTTTAAATGTGTATGTGTGACTACCTCTACTTTAGAAGACAAAAGAAAGGAAATGTCACCTTTGTGCACTGTATTCTTTCTACATTTTTCCTCTTTGTTTATGTGGGCTTTCTTAGTTAAATTTTGCTTTATTATTACTTATTTATTTTTTCTTTGTTTTTATCCTTTCCACTATTTTAAAATTCATAAACAAATTTCAATTGCCTCAAAAATTAAAGAGATATTTTATTAAAGGGCAATACAATTGAAAGACAACTTACTTTGTAGTTGCCATAAATAGCCATCAAAGCCATCATGCAGACAAGTGTAGACAAAATACAGGCCAAAGATTAGGCCTGGGCGTGAGTACCAAGTCATGGAACGATTCAGTGCATCCAGAATCAGTGCTATCATGACATTAGTTAAAATACCATGTAGCCAACCTGCCCCCACAACACCACAACCCAATGTCAATTGCCACAATGCAGCCTTGCGAGTTTCCCCTAAAACAATAAAATAATATATTTTCTAGGCTAAATAAAAAATTAAACTGTATAACAAACATATATAATTTCAATTATTTTTAGTGTACTAATTTGTTACAAGGTATTTTAAATACTGTAATGGCACTTTTTTATATTGGATCATATAACATGTTTGATGTAGTCAATTGAATTCATCATATCAACTTTCATCAACTGTTTCTAGCCTGTGGCCGGGTCAGTTTAGTAAAATGCCTGCCCCTGCCTCTATTTTTCTACCATTCCTCCTTTTTTAATTGATTCTATTCTTCTTTCACTTACACACTTTATGTTTCTCTCCTCCTCCCATCTCCTTCTTGGCCTCCCTTGAGTATTTTTCCTACATTCTTCATTTCCCTAATTGTCTTTGGTACCCTCTTCTTTTCCATCTTCATTACATGACCATACCATCTAGTCTTGCTTCCTCTATCTCATAGTTACTGTACCCCTATTATTTACCGGATAACTTCATTCCTAATCTTGTTTCTCCTCATGACCGCTAACATGTTCCTTATAAACTTCATTCCCATGGTTTCCACTTTCCTAGTTTCTCTCTTACATTCACAGTTCATATTTTTGCTGCATATAATATGACAATGGATACAAAGTACATTCTGTCAACACTTCCTTACACTTCAAGGGCACTTCTCTTCTCCATAGCAGGTCTCTTACACACTCTTAGAACACCTCTTCCTGATGTCCTCTTCTCTACTTTCAACTTTCGCCTCAATCACATTTACAGGATTTTTTTGTTCAGTACTTTTTTCAGTTCTATACTATACAACTTTATACTTTTTACAAAGCCTTATCCTCTTCTTTATTGTTACCATCACTTCACACACTTCGCCATGATAAATTTCATTCCACACTCTTTCACTTCCTTATTCAATTCCTGTACTGTTCCTTATTTCCTCTTTGTTCTCCCCCCCCCCCCCCCCCCCACACATCAAGTCATCAGCAAACATCATGGCTTTCATCCTTCTTCTTCCTCTTTCTCTCAAGTTTTCCTGCCACGTTATTCATGAGCATTTTCATTACCATTACAAATAGTAGTGGTGAAAGGGCACTCCCCTGCAGCATTCAATTTTTTAAATTTGGAACCACTCCTCCTCCCACTCTCCTCTGTCTTAACACAACTTCTATGCAAATCATGGGTTTTATTACAATGTTTGCGAATTGTGAATATATTTCCTAGACCCTCATTCTCTCCTCTAACAAAGAATGTCCCTTGTTTAACTCACCAGCAAAGATGACCCGAGCATTGACTAGAGCTGTGTAGATGGAGAGTCCAATAAACAATATGTTGAGAAACACTCCTGCCTCTTCAGAATAGTGAACAATAGTCCTAGGCAATATGTTAAAGTAGACTTCTCTCCCTGCGGCGTGTTGCTGAGTATCTGAAAGCTCGGTCGAAGAGGCTAACCGTTGCACCAGGGCCAGTAAGTTGTCTCCAGTGTGTTGTACGGTGCCCTTGGGATGGCATCCATGTTGTCATACTTGGTGTGGTAAACATAGCCATTCATGGCATGGGCAAAATCTAAACCTGAAAAAAATCATTTTTATTTTTAGCATAGTGTCTTATTACCCGGTCAGGTTATATGGATATGTATTAACTATGCGTTAATGAGTTATATATGAGGAAGGTTGAATTATAGGAAGTGCACCAGCATTTGCATGTAGGGAGAGTGTAAAACCATCCTGATTATACCCATCCAGAATTCAAACCCCAATCTCCCTGTCACGGCAGTCTAGTCTAACATGAGAGTGAGCAGATACAATTAATAACCATGAGGGATGTACTACACACTAGTCAACTAATTTAATGAAATAAATGGTGTATAATCCGCTTTAGTGGTCAGGTCTAAGGCGACACTCTTGCAATAGACTGATGACGGATAGATCAGGGCTCAAATACCAGCCAGGTATACTGAGTCTGAATCGTTTCTTAAATGGGTTTCCACATTTCCTACACACAAATGCATGTACAATTCCTTTAAATTTAACCTTTCTAATCCCAGTCCCACATTATAATAATTATTAGAACGCATACACACTCGAACAATCCAAACGGGTAATGAGGCATGATTAAAAAAGTATAAACTTATTTACAAAACTGTTTGTACATTATATTTAACCATTTTCATATTTCTTTTGTTTTGTCAAAAATATCATTGTCCTATAAAATCTTGTAAATGTAACGAATGCTTTCTTTTATACCAAGTCACATATTTCTTTTCACTTAATATTTTATTCCATTACATTTTATAATTGAATTATATTTTCTTAAATACCCTTATGTACTTTACTTCACCATCATCAATGTTTCCAGCCTGTGGATGGGTCAGTTTAGTAAAATGCATTTATGCTCCTAAGATACTAACTTAAATGTGTTTTTTTTTAAATAAATAAGTTCTCCAATAGACAAATGCAATTTTATTTGAAATGTATATATTTTTTTAAATAAAAAATAACCATAAAAATAGCCACAAAAAGGTTATGGTAGTTTACCTGGTATGTTCCCAAAGTCCCTGAAAACTCTGAAATCTGTGTCTGAAGGAATCAGATCACTCTGGAAGATATCTTCTGCCAGAACAAGGGCATTAGGATGGGGGGCAGATTCAACATACAGCTGGAATATTAAACAACATTTTAACTATATAAAATTCCCAACCTTGGACCTACTTCAGTGACCGAATAGTCTAAGGCATCACTCTCACCATAAACTAAACTGCCAATGACAAGGAGATCAGCAGTTGAATTCAAGTTAGATGTACTGAGGGTTTTTTCCCCCAAAAATTGTTTTTCACTCTCCCTTCATATAAATGCAGGTACACCTCCTCTAAATTCAACCTTGCTCATCCCTAAATCATTAGAATAATTAGTAAATATGCATATAACCTGAACAGGCAGTAAAACGTGATGTTAAAAATAAAAATTCTCACCCCATTAAAAACATAAATAATCACAAATAGGATAAAATGTTGGTATTATATTTTCAACTCATCTCATTCAATTATAGATTTAACATATCACTTTTCAGAAACACAATAGATAATGCTATAAAATAGGTTTTTATGGGTCAAATAATAATTTGAACCGGGTTTTGTAAAAATATCTTCTTCATAATGTACTTTTACTCCACACACACAGCAGAATCTTTATGTTAGTTATTGTGAACTCCTTAATGATAAGCAGCAGTACATATGCAATTTAAATTAGAAATTTATAAGTAAATCATCAATTTCCATACCAAAATTGTTATTTAGATTCTAAGGTGAATAAGTACTGGATGGGAAGTGAAAAGGTTACTAAAAATTTGGATGGCATGGATTTTTTATTTTATTTTAGCAAGTCTTACTACCTGTTGAGGTCAAATGCATGTATGATAATTACTATAATGGGGTAGGGATGAGTAAGGAAGAATTTTAGAGGTAATTTAGCTACATTTGCGGCGGGAAAGGAGAGTGGGATACCATTTAGGAAAAACCACCCTCAGTAGACCCAACTGGTATTCGAACCTCGCTCTCTCAGTCTAATATGAGAGTGATGCCTTAAACCGCTCGATCACTGAAGCACACCTCATTCATATTAAATTTAAATTATACAGTAGAACTCCAATTATCCGAATTAATAAGTGAAAGACGTGATCCGGATATGTAGAAATTCGGATATTGGACTAATCATTTAACTAAGGCAATTTTTCGAAAGAAAACGCAAAATTTACTCTAAAATCACTTTTTTATTGTTTTTGCAATAATACAGCGAAGTGTAGTAAAAAATACAGTAAGTTTAAACTTATTGCTACTGTAAACAAGAATACAATGAATTTGAATCTGGGGGTGGGGATGGCATGTGGCCTTGGAATGGCAGAGCGGCCAGCCGGCGAATACCATCGCCATTTGCGGCGACGCAGCGTGACAAATTTCGGTACTATACAATACAGTATTTTCCTTTTTTAATTTTTTTTTTATTTCCAGATATTTGGCAACCCGATGACTAGAGTTTGGATAAGTGGAGTTCTACTGTTGTTACTTTGCCATTCTGTATTTGTGAATTGTTTGTTAGCATGAAAAAATGTAATCTGTTAACCTAAGTTGGATGAAGGCTTGCCAATGTGACCATACCTTGACTAACCAGGGATGGTTGGGACCAGCCTGGAACAAGATCTCCTTCCCTCCGGCTCCGCATGCCTCCAGGTTTATAAATGCTGCTATTTCCTTTGCCCATTTGTGCTGGGTAATGAAACCATGAGCAGCCTACAGTAAAACATCAGGAGTGTATGTCAGTTCATGGAACATTCACGCAGTGCGAGAAATGAATGGCACATCCTTCAAATCCTGAAGGATATTTTACCATCATTTTTCAAACAAATTTTAGATTTAAAAGTCAAATTAATTTTTTTCTTAGAATTTTTCTAACCACCTCTTACTACCCATTTAGGTTATACAAGTAAAATAGTATCAATATTGAATGCAAAGTAATATATTTGTATTTTTTAAAAGATCCTTTCTATGAAAACTGGATTGTAACTACAAAGGCTAGTTTAACAATCACCTTAAGAGGACTTTCCTCCGCTCCATTAAAAAGGAAAATGACATTATGCTGCAGTGGTGTACTTGACTGGGAAAGAACTCTTAGCACCTCCAACATAACAGCACAGTTCAGTCCATCGTCACTACCACCTGGAAGATAATTTAACCACACAACTTGTTTCATTTATGGTTATCCTAAGTCGCATTAAAAAATTCAATAGTTTGTGTGTTTCTAATTGATAACATTTCTTAAGAGCACCTACAATAATAAAAATACAATAGACAAAAATTCAGTTTTTGTAATGTTAAAATCAATCATGGAATGTGCGAGTCAATAGCTTACTGAAATTATTTGTAGATTTGTTTCAATAACTTATTGCCACGTGCAAAGTTAGGGCTATATTTATTTAAGCCATGATTTAAAAATAATTTGTTTTTAGTATGCCTTTTAAGATTTATCATCTTCTTTTCCTACATCTTATCTCACTCATGCGGAGTCAACGTTTAATCCATGGCAAGTCACAAGAATTTGCCATATTAGAGCCAGATGCCATTCCTGACACTAGACCCCGGCACTTGCCCAAAGAAACAAAGTGATTTCTACAAGCGAGCGCAAAAGAGCCTACCAATTTTTCTGGAATGGTATTTTCACATATCTTCCAGGGATCCGTTCCATGCCACAATCAACATGAAACCGATGACTTTATTTCCCCTCCCAAGGACGTTGTACTACAGATATTGTCGTTCAAGAAAAACCCAGTGACCTCAGCTGGGTTTGAATACATAACATTCTGGGGAAAGAATTTTACCCCAAGACCACCGAGGTCGACAGATTAAAATATAATTTTATATCCAATATATTGAATATATCATATTTGTATGGTCTAAATCAAACTCTTTTATTTGATGAGGTTTATAGCAATTTTTTTAATCGGAGTGGGTTTGAACTAAATCTTGTGAGTGTATAGGCCTATATTGTGCCATTAACTTGCACAAGTTTTCCCAAGTCTAGATTGGTTACTGTAAGCACAAAGAGTCTCAGAGCAAAAATAATGTGAGTTTGATACTGTGTACACTAGTAGCATCTTGACTACGTTTAAAGTCTACTGTACTTTAACATATTCCAAACTGTTGATGTAATGCACTCAACTTATTATTGCAGAACTTTAATTATTTGTTTTATATCATTTGGCTGTAGTCAATAGACACCAGAAGCTCGAGAGTGGTTTTTGGTGACAAGTATATAAAAACTATGTGGTAGAACTGTCATGAAGAATGAGTCTAACTTCATCCGAGAAGTTTAGTGTCGCAGTTATCAACCCTGTTTTGACCATGTAAGCTCTGTTTTAATTAGTGAATCCTCCAGAGGGGTATGTGAGGTTCCATAGGGCTTTGAAAGGACATGGGTCCTTCGATTTGAGGGAGTAGTAGAGAGAAAATGTGGCTCGCCTCAGAGCCAAGAAGGCTAGACCAATATCAGACATACTCAAGCTTCTATAACACCAATGTCTGTAAAAGTTATGTAATTACTATAGTAGTCTTGATAAATAAACTTAGTTCATAAAATTTTCAATAAATAGAAAATAACAACATGGCTACAGGGATCCAGCCGATGACCATTGGCTCTAAGCGACAATGCTCTAACATTGAGCCATCCAGGTTTATCTTATATCCAGGGCCATTGTTCACTAGTTGTTGTGTTGAGTCTAATGGTCTCATATTTCACCTTTAAAGTGAATTTGATTCAGCTATCAGTATTGATCCCATTGACAATAATCTGTGATGATAGCGCCCTGCGGCTATGTGAGGAACTACACTCTCTATCCAAGAACAAGTTGAGCATCAGAGGTGTTACCCCAAGAACTTGTTATCTGTGGCTGTATATTGTAATGTCTTATGTCCACAACATGTATTTGACAGAATAGAACTCGTCTTGTACTGAGTTAGACTGTAATGTAACTTGGCAATTCTTGCTGTAATATCACATGGTGGCAGTGGTCGGATATTGTGCTCTATTTAAGTATAACTAAGGTGAAGTGAAGCGTTATAACATTTATAAAGAACCCAGTTCCATTATGTCGGCTCCTGTGTATCAAATACCGGCTCCAGACCCTTTCGATTTCAAATCAACATTGGAATGGAAATCATGGAAAGATCGTTTTATGCGTTTTAGACGTGCTTCAGGTATGATAAAGGAGGCAGAAGAAGATCAGGTAAATTCTTTGATTTATTTGATGGGCCCTCAGGCTGAAACTATTTTTCTATCGTTCAAGCTATCATCAGCCGATCAAAAGAAGTTTGATACAGTCCTTCAGAAGTTTGACAGCCATTTTATTCCCACCAAAAACATAATCTTTGAACGAGCATGGTTCCATACTAGATTCCAACTTGAGGGCGAGTCAGTAAGTGATTATGTTACAGATCTTCATACTGTCGCTCAAGATTGCAACTTTCCTGTCACTTTTTATGACGAAGCCATTAGAGATAGAGTCGTAGTTGGTATTATAGATAAAAATCTATCGTTTAAACTACAATTAGATGCCAAATTAACTCTGGAAACGGCTGTTAATTCCGCTATACAATCTGAGCAAGTTAAAAAACAGCAGGAGACTTTAACAGGAGCTAGTCAAGTTACAGCTGACATGGTTAATGCTACAAATAAACAAAAAAAAAATAGTAGAAAATTTTTTGGTTATAATAGGACCGCTTTTTCTAACGAAGATAAAATTCCAACTAGAAAATCATGTTTTTGGTGTGGGAGTAATACAGAACACCCTAGAACCAAATGTCCTGCTAGAAGTGCTGTCTGTCATCAGTGTCGATATAAAGGGCATTATGCGAAATGTTGTAGATTTAGATCAGTTGATGCTGTTGATATGGAGGACGAGTTAAATGATGGGGAATTTGTCGGCCTTGCCTCTACAGAAACTAATTATTTGCATGATAAATGGTTGGTAAACACTAAATTCTGTGGGAAAGACCTTTCTGCTAAAATTGATACAGGGGCAGATGTGAATATTATTGGAAAGCGTACATATGAGGAGTCTTTTCAATATATGGAGCTTTTGCCATCAAATAAAATCTTATCCGGTCCAGGGGCGCTCAGCTCAAAACTATTGGCAGGATTCAAGGGAAACTCCAATACAAAAACAAAAATATTTTTGAGACATTCTATGTAGTCCAAGGAGCAGATAGAATTCTTCTAAGCCATCATACTAGTGAGAAATTAGGCCTTATAAAGAGGATTTCTGGAGTAGGAAAGGCTAATTTTGTTCCAAAAACTGTGTTCCCCAAGCTTTTTACAGGACTAGGAAAAATTCGAGAGCCATACCACATACAACTTAGAGAAGGGGCTGTACCATATGCTATTAGTGTTCCCCGACGTGTTCCTTTACCTTTAAAGAAGGTTCTTAAAAAAGAACTAGATAGGATGGTTCGGGATGAAGTCATAGAAAAAGTCGACAAGCCATCAGATTGGTGTGCTCCCATGGTTATAGTTCCAAAAGCCAATGGATCCCCAAGGTTGTGTGTTAACCTGACTAAATTAAATCAACATGTAGAAAGAGAATTTTTCCCTATGCCGGCAGTTGATTATTCCCTAGGTCAACTAGAAGGGGCTAAGATATTCTCAAAACTAGATGCCAACTCAGGATTCTGGCAGGTTCCTCTCACAGAGTCTTCCAGAGCTCTAACCACATTCATCACACCATATGGAAGGTATCGGTTTCTTCGGTTACCTTTTGGGATATCCCCTGCTCCGGAGGTTTTCCAGAAGAAGGTCAGTGCGCATTTAGAAGGATTGGAGGGAGTGGTCTGCCATTTTGACGATATTATAGTTTATGGGTCAACTATTGAGGAACATGACTCACGGCTTTATAAGGTCCTTTTAGGCTGCAAGAAGCAGGTTGGACTCTAAATGAGGAAAAGTGTTCGTTTCGGCAAACTACAATAAACTTTCTTGGCCATATCGTATCTGCGAAAGGTGTTTCTCCAGATCCAAAAAAAGTTGATTCTATTCTTAAACTGAAACCTCCCACTAATGTAACTGAGCTAAAAGGATTTTTGGGTCTTGTAACATTTCTGGCCAAGTTCGTCCCAAATCTGTCTGCCTTATCGCAACCTCTTAATGAGCTTCTCCGCTCAAACGTCGACTGGGTATGGGATTGTCCACAGGCTCAAGCATTTGAAAACATAAAGATAGCCATAGCAAAGCCACCTAGTCTTGCTTTATATAAGTGCAATAATGACACTATTTTGTCAGCTGACGCATCATCCTATGGCCTTGGTGCAGTTTTAATACAACGCCAAGATGATGGATCTCTAAGACCTGTTAGTTACGCTTCTCGAACTCTCAGTGAAGCGGAGAGAAAGTGGGCACAAATTGAGAAAGAGGACTGGCTCTCGCTTGGGCATGTGAACGCTTTTCTGATTTTATTACAGGTATTCATATAACAATAGAGACTGATCATAAACCTTTAGTTCCTATTTTCACCACCAAAGACCTAGATTCTATATCCCCTAGGCTACAAAGAATTAGACTTCGATTGATGAGGTATTCGTTTGAGATTGATCATGTAGTTGGTAAAAATCTACTAATTGCTGATGCTCTTTCCCGAAATCCACAGCCACTACTTGCTGGGGAAGATGAACTAGCTGAAGAAGTGATGGCATATGTCCAAGAGGTTGTCTCTGGTCTTCCTGCATCTGATGCTAAATTGGCAGAAATTGTTCAGAATCTACATAAGGATGAGGCTAGTATCCACCTAATGCAGTTTTGCCAAGACGGATGGCCTCTAAAGTCACAAATACCGGAAATGTGCTTACCATATTGGCAACATCGAAATGAAATATCTCTACAAAATGGGCTTCTACTAAAAGGTAATAGACTAATAATTCCTAATTGCATGCGGAAGGAGATAATAAATAAACTACATGAAGGTCATCAGGGGATTACCAAATGTAGAGCACTTGCTAAACAAAGCGTTTGGTGGCCAAGATTGTCCACACAATTGAGAGATCTTGTTGAGAACTGTGCCAAGTGTGCCAAATTTAGGATAAATCGATCAGAACCTTAATACCTACTATGTTTCCTGAGCGGCCTTGGCAAACAATTGGCATGGATCTTTTGAAGTTGAAAGGTAACTGGTATCTCCTTGTCGCTGACTACTACTCCAGATATCCAGAAATGGCTTTGCTGGAGCGCCTTACTACTAGTTGTGTCATAAATCATCTTAAATCTATTCTAGCCAGACATGGAGTACCTGAAATTATTAGAGCTGATTGTGGCTCACAATGGATCCATAACAATATAATAAATGAAAAGTTTTTCCAGTTTGCTAAAGATTATAATTTTAAGCTTGTTACATCGAGCCCAAAGTACTCACAAAGCAATGGCTTTATAGAGTCTGAAGTAAAGAATTTTAAAAATCATATTGAAAAGAGTGAGGACCCATACAGAGCCTTACTTATGCTGCGCTCCACACCTCTAGAATCTGGTTATAGCCCTGCTGAGCTCTTGATGGGGAGAAAACTTAGGGGATTTATACAAACATTGCCGAGTAACCTCGTTCCCTCACCAGTTAATTTGGACCAGCTGTTCCGCAGAGAAGAACACAGACTGTCGAAACAACAAGAAAACTATGATCGTCACCATGGGGTTAGGCCTCTCACAAATTTGAACCCTGGAACAAAAGTCTATATCACCGACCGGAACCAGGAAGGTACTATAGTGAAGAAACATGATACACCACGGTCGTATGTAATCCAAACAGAGGATGGACAATTTAGAAGGAATCGAAAGTCTCTCCAGCCTCTTCATGAAAATGGTCCTCAGGTCCAGCAAGAGCCAGATGAGTTGCCAAATAACAGCTCATCATCTCCAAGAAGAGAGTCAATTCTACCAGTTCACCCAACACCTTCAGAGGTGGCAAATGAAGTACCTCAACTTGATGGTTCTTCTCCGAAGTCATCCACTCCCGCTCGAAGAAGCCAACGGTCCAGGAAACCTGTAGACCGTCTCGATCTTTAGAGGGGAGATGTGATGATAGCGCCCTGCGGCTATGTGAGGAACTACACTCTCTATCCAAGAACAAGTTGAGCATCAGAGGTGTTACCCCAAGAACTTGTTATCTGTGGCTGTATATTGTAATGTCTTATGTCCACAACATGTATTTGACAGAATAGAACTCGTCTTGTACTGAGTTAGACTGTAATGTAACTTGGCAATTCTTGCTGTAATATCACAGTTTGTGATACACATGAATTAAAAAATTGGTTCATAAAACCCTAACCCATATGTAAATCTCCTTGAGATAGCTAGTCTTGCTCTCCTCATCCTGACAAAATAGGATTAAAGGGGATATTTATAAAACTAATACTAAATAAAATTCAGTTTTGTAAATAGTAATTCAAGATAGGCCTAATCAGCATACTAGTAGCTTTGAAGACTTTCCATTGGTTGAGAATGTATTATTGTTTAGGGGCTCGTTGATATGAAATGGTCATTAACACCTTTGAGATTAAAGAATGTACTAAAAATATTAAAAATATGGTATCTCTCAACATGAGACAATTACTAGATAAGCCACTATATATGAGAGACTCAAAGTGAATTTGAGGATTTTGTGAAGGATTAATGTAGTGTGGCGAATTCATTCTGCATGCATATCCGAATTAAGAAATAGATTAAAATAATGTAATAACAATAAATAAAAATACCTGGACTTGTAGGCACTGAATCAAAGTGGCAATTTATCAGTAGACTACTGGAAGAGTTGTTTTTCGAAATTACTTTGACAACAACGTTTTGTACATTCATATAATAATTAACAAATCCACTCGGTTTAAAGTCTAAAAAGTAGGAACCCGTGGTTTTCTGAACATCAAACAATATTCGTTGTCTGGTATTAGCACTTTGGATAATAAAGTTAATCTCTCTAGTCAAATAGTCAACTGCAAGAACTTCATTCTCATAACTTCCGGCCGGTTTTGGTCCAAAGCTTGTCAAATGATGCAGATGACTCCAAGCCTCCTCCGTTATAAATCTTCCTGGATGAGATTCTTTGTCTTGAAGTTTGAGAGGCGTGGGGAGATTATTACTCACGGTTTTTTCAGCCCAAAACAAGACAAACCAGGTAAGGAACACAAGCCCCACACTGTAGAGAGGTAGGCCAGATCTGTGTACATCTTGTTTAGGCCGAGTGTCATCATAATGTTGGTTGGAAAACAGCCGTTCCGGCTCCTCAAGACGCATTCGCTGTCGCACACTGCCTCTATCCTGTAAAATATTATTTAAAAAACCACTGTCAGCACCATCAAGATAGTTATTATCAGTGCTTCTGAAAAACATTTAGTCAATTTAAATACAGGCTGCACTGGTGGGCATGCAAACAGTAGGTCTATTGTCTTGCAGGTAATGGGGGGATCAGGGCTCAGCCAGGTGGTGTACTTTAACAGTGTTTTTTTCCAAAATAGTTAAGCGATATCCCTCATCGAACCCAACCAACTACCTTACCACCGATCGTACCCTTCCTCACAAGCTATCCTGACAGATCCGGGCCGCGAAAGGAGTTAAGGCGACACGGTATTTAATTTATTTCAATTTGCTTTGTACTTTAATATCTGTGATATGAGCTCAGAAAAAATTGTATTTTATATTGTTTTATACCACAGATAGCGTGAGGGCAATAGTTATAAGTAAGCATGAAGAAATTATTGAGACGGAACAATAGAAATACATGTTTTCAAGTACAAGTGAATACATGTGGCATATATGACAGAAAAGGATGCAAAAAATATATATATTTAAATTATATTCATCAAACAATCACAAGAAGTCAAATATCAGTAAATTTCCTCTCAAATTCTTCTTCCCCTCCATTCCATTAGCGTAAAAAATAGCCTTGACAAGTGGTAAGATGTGAAGAAAAAACATCAACAGTTAAATCAGAAATAAAATACAAACTTAATTTAAGATTACACATCTGACACCAAAACACCAACATTACATTAGATATTAAAGTAACGCTATGTTGGTGGTAGAATAAACATTTAAAGCACAAATAATGTGTATCAGTAGCATTAATAAAAACAACACAGGTCTACAGTGTGGATCATTACTAGATAAAGTTAGCAACCTGACTTTAGATCATTAATTTGCTATCCAGCCTAAGTGATTAGGCTATATAATTGTCATAATTAATGCATGCATGATAGCAAAAAATGTTAACAATTATTTATGCTACTATTACTCCAGAATAGTCCGACACCTTAGCTCAGTTGGCAGTATGTCTGTCTACTGAGCTAAGGGTCCCAGGTTCGATTCCTGACATGGTCGAAAAATTTATCACTGATGAAATGTGGGTTTAGCCTTTCACAGCGATGAATTAACGACCAGGGACTATACCTCAGTTTTAGCTTTTGTGGTGCTGACTGACAGTTCACAGCTGACTTCTGACAGTCAACATTTAGGTATATACCTAAATTTTGACTGTCAGAAGTGACAACTGCTAAAGGCATGTTTTTTGCAGATCATATGGTTCGGCGTAGGGATACATAATTTGGTCTGGTAGCTTTTCAAAGCCATCAGAAGTCAGCTGTGAGCTGTCATTCAGCACCACAAAAGCTAAAACTGAGGTATAGTTGTTGTGACTGTCCTAGTCTTAAGTTAGATTATAAGGCATGTGAAGCTACAAGAGGCCTAGCAGGCCGGTAGTGGAAAATATATGGCTTGAATAAAAATTGACCCAGGCTGGAATCAGTAATTGATGCAAAATTACTAAGAATAGGCCAAAGTGGGGACAAAATTAAAATTTAATAAGTAATAAAATCAAACTAAATCACTAACTTAATACTATTATTATGATTAATATTATTATTTAGCATCATGCCTTACTACCCGTTCGGGTTATACGTTTAAGTACTAATTACACTAATGAATTAGGAATTGGGAAGGTTGAATTTAGAGGAAGTGAACTTGCATTTGCGTGGAGGGAGAGTGGAAAACCATTTAGGAAAAACCACCCCCAGTTCACTCGAACAAGATTCGAACCTCGATCTCCCCGTCCTCGGTGGTCTAGCTCAACACGACTGGCACGTTAACCAACTACGCCACCGAGGCAGGTAACTTAATACTGTCTTATCATATAATTTAAAATATAATAAAGCAGCAAATTAACTTTACACTTTAAGAATAAATTCATGATCATGGTTAGATTGTATGCACTGTGTCTTACAAATCAAATGGGCTACCTATTTTCCTATTTAGGCTAGGGCCTATATTAAAGCGGTAGGTGAACAATTTCTAGAATTTAAAGATGTAGAGCCTACCAACATTTTTGTGGAAGGCAGAACCATTTAGGGAAAAACCACTTCAGTAGGCTACACCCAACTGCAATTTGAAACACGACCTTATCACCGGCAAAGCAAACTGAAACCTTTTCATGCCCACTGACGTGTGTCGTAATCATACTCAACTAGGCTAAATTCATATAATCTATTTATTTAGATTTTTTTACCTCTTATATTTTAAAGCAATAGTGTATTATATTAGCCTATTTTATTCTCAAGATCTGTGCGGACACACCCACCAAAATCCTAAATATTAAAATAAGTGATTGTATTGGAAAATATTTTAAAACTAAATGATGTATAAATATATTATTAAGTTCCATTCTAACCTAGCTTAGCCCAACCTTCATTTCAGTAATTACTCTAACAACTTGACTTAAACTTTCTGCTGTTCCATTCGTTAATAAATTAGAATCTCAATAAATATTCACAAAATAAATCATTAGGACTTCAAAGAATCAGATTATGTCATATTGTAAGTGATCATGTAGGTATCAAACAACCAGGTCCACAGGAAGGGGGTGATGGGGAGCGAGTGGGGTGATCGCCCCGAGTGCCGCGAGAAAGGGGGCGTCGACAGGCGCCCTTGAACCCATTTGTATTAGTAAATCGTTTTAAAAATGTAAATATTGAATATATTATAAGGGCATTAAATCAGAATGCAACAGATGTTGTTGCCAAATTTTTTAAATGGGTATTTTAAACATTGCAAACAAAAGTGTATAGTGTGTTGTGTTATAAGCTATCAGTGGAATTAAATCGGTAAAGTTACAAGAGTAGCCGTTGTAACTCGGTGGCACCACTACGACATGAACTTGTTTAGCTCACAGCCATTTAGACTACAAACCAAAAAATAATAACGATGATTTATCAAAGTGAGTAGTGAATGACTACATAGTAATATTCAGAACATTTCACAACTACAACAATTTATGAAATGTTACTTTTGTTTTTTCGAAATGTGTGAATAAAATACCGCATTTTTATTCAAATTTATTTATTTAACCGTTATTCAACAATAAAAATTGATATGTACTCCTGGGTTGGGCCTATTAGTCATAGTGTCAGATGACAGGTATATGTGTTAGAATTAATTATGACTTCTTGAGCTAAAAATATAGTAATTAAAAAGTGTGAAGCATAATCTGTGGGTGATCTAAAAAGTGTTTTTTGATTGGTGTCTGTCTGCACAATAAAGGTTGCATCGCTTATTATTTTCTCCATAACAATGAACATTGGAATTACTGTATATGATATGGGGGGGTAGGGGATACACTTCTTTCAAGACTGCCCCGGGTGCTGACTTCCCAAGCGGTGGGCCTACAAACAATGTGTTTGTCTTCTATATTTACGTTTGAACTTTAAAATTAGGTTTTAAATTTTATAAATGTTGTAAAAATAAAATAATTTCAAATAAATATAATTAAAGTATCATTGGATAATCCATTTTCTTGAGTGTAGGCTCTATTATGATAGTTTACAGTTTTAATTATTTGGTATCCAAAGTAAAATAGAGGATATTAAATGATAAGGTACTTCTCCATCATTCCCAAAAAAAATGAAAAGTGAGGTTTAACTATGTCCGGTTCAAAAACCTCGGGGCCCCGTCCGGAACACTAGGTTTGTTTACCTTACCTTGGGCATTTTTATTTATTTTGTCCCATCCCTTTCCCAAAGGTGAACAAATTGTTTAAAAAGTATTTAACACGCTCTATTTACCATGTCTATGATGCTTATGATCCCAAATGTGCCAGCTACAAAATACACTTTTGAACGAACCAATGCTACAGTAGTTTGAAAAAGAGACGCTCAATGATCAAATTGGTCTATTATGTTTTTTAGTACTAGTATATTTTAATGATGTCTCTGGTCGGAACCACTGCAAGCAAGATTACCAGGCAGCATACAGTCTTAAAACAAACAACTGATTCTTTCTTATCTCTGCTGCATATTGATAAAATTAATGATCCACTGATGACATTTGGAATTTAAAAGAGCGATGATCGATCTTGGATCAATCTTTCACCGGTAGAAAAAATAATAGTAAAACCATAATCTAAATTCTTCAACTTAAAATAATCGATTTTTTAGATTGATTGTCTCGATCTGATTCATGAATCGATTCTTTCTCTTGATTGATTTTTAGATCGATTCATAGGTCTTGATCTGATTCATGAATCGATTCTTTCTCTTAATTGATTTTTAGATTGATTCAAAGGTCTCGATCTGATTCAATCAATTCTTTCTCTGGCGATTTAATAAATGATCAAATCGAAAGGAGAAAAAACTAAAAGGGGGGAAACTAGCTAATAGGAATTACATTTTTTGGCAACTAGGAACATTTTAAAAACAATGTCGTGAATGCCGGGTCACAACTTTGTATTATTAAAATGTTAAGGAACGGAAAAGCTGGTGGCGTGGATGGACTCACAAGTAAAATGATTAAGTATTAGGGCATGGTACTTTTTGCCAGATTGTGTAAGTTGTTCAAGGTGTGTGTCAAGATGTCGAATGTTCCTAATGACTGGAAGAATGCTGTCATTGTTCCTTTGTACAAAGGCAAAGGCAGTAAGAGTGAATGTACGAATTATAGGGCAATTGGTTTGTTAAGTAGTCCAGGTGAAGTTTTTGGGAGATTCTTAATCGAGAGGAGGTGTAAAAAGAACTGCGGAAAAAATTTGAGGTGTACATTGTGGTTTCATGCAAGATAAAGTTTGTAAGAACCAGATATTTGCATTGCAACAAGTGATTGAGAAATATATGGCAGTTAGGAGGAAAGTGTATTGTGCATTTGTTTTATGTGGAAAACATACGATCGGGCGAGTAGGAGTATGTTATGTAATGTTCTGAGAGAGTATGATGTGGATTCATGGTTAGTAGATGCAATTATGGTGGTGTATAAAGGACGTAAAGCATGCGTTAGGGTGGAGCTTTGAGCGAATGGTCTGATATTGAACAAGGTATTAGACAAGGCTGTGTTATATCTCCATGGTTGTTTAATGTATTTATGAATAAATATATGCTTATGAATAAATATATGCTTGTGAGGATGCAGTTGGTGTGCAAATGGACAATGTAAATATGGGAGTGCTGTTATATCCAGATGATGCCGTATTAATGGCTGAAAATGACAGTGACTTGCAGAATGCATTAAATCGCTTGAATGTGGTGACCAGCAGAATGGATCTTAATATAAATGTATCCAAAACTAAGGTGATAGTTTTTGATGAGGATGGATCAGGAAATGATTGTCAGTTTAGTATAAATGGAAAACTGTTAGAACAAGGGAATGATTTTGTGTGTCTGGGCAGAATATTTAGTGAAAATAGAAGCATAGATGGTGAAATTGACAAATGGGCGAATGCATCTTGGGGAGTAGTTGGATGTATGTGGACTATTGTAAGGACTGAATTAGTATCGAAAGAGGCAAAGGTGGGAGTATAATTATAAAAATGTGTTAACGTCAACATTGTTGTATGGATGTGAAGCATGGGTTTGTCAGAAGTAACACAAGAGCAAGGCTAATGCGATTGGAATGAAATATCAATTAAATATTTGTGATAAAACTCGTATGAACAAAGTCAGTAATGAATGGGTGCTGAAGGCGTAGTGGGTTTGAAAGAGAATCCATGGAAAAGAAGCGTGTTACGTTAGTTTAGGCTTGATGAGAGTATTAGTGTAAATCGAGTGACGAAGAAAATGTATGATGGTAGAGTGTGTGGATCAAAAGTAAGGGATAGACAAATGTCTAAATGTTGTAGATGAATGTGTGAAAAAAAGAAACATTAAGAGTGTTAAGAATAAAAGAGCATGTCTGACTCAGTGTATGGATATCGCTGAAACGAAGGTAGTTTGCAAGGATAGGGAAGTTAGTGAGAATGGATTAGGTACAGATTTTTTTTTAGCTATGTGCTCAGTTTTTTGCCTAACCCATAGTGGAAAGGCTTGATTCAGTACATATGAATATGCATAAAGTATAATTTATATTATAATTATTCACAATATATACCAAAGCTTGCTGTTATCTAACTGTGAACATTGTGCAAAAGGTGAGATGGCACATCTTGTTTTTTCGCATAGTGAAACAAAATCTACTATACAACTTGAGCTCATCAACAGTCATGTATGTAGCGTAGACCCATGCCTACCCCAACACCAAGTGGACGTCGTTATAAATGCTGACATTCATAGATAATTTTTCTCATTTTACATATTTGCGTCTTCTCACACAGAAAAGTGAATCCCCAAGTGTCATTATGCAATACGTAGTCATGATTTCCAATTTTTTTGACCGTAAACCAAAGATATTTCGAACGGGCAATAGAAAAGAATATGTGAATGAGGAGTTGAAGGAGTACTTCAAAAAGGAAGCCATAGTACATCAGTTCACGGTCCCATACACACCTCAGCGAAACGGAGGGGCAGAAAGGAAGAATCGTTCATTAACCGTTTGGGGGGGATGGGGTTATATGCACTGCAGCTTATTTTCAAAATAGGCTTCTAAATAGAAGTGTCATGAAAAAACCTTTTGAGCATTGGTTTGATTCAAAACCAGGCATCAGTTGCATGAGAATTTTTGGATCAAAGGTGTCTTCACTAGTACCCAAGCAGCTATGTAATAAATTGGATGATAAAGCAGTAATAGGTGTTCTGGTCGGCTTCGACAGAGAAGTGAAAGGCTACCATATCCGTATCAAAAACGGACAAAGTGTGGATCAGCAGCTCTGTACGTATAATCGAGGATTTTAACACATTACTGAAGACTCTCCCATCAATGTCGATCTAGAAGGGGTCATGATAGATAAAGAAGCAAAGTCAAATGTTGATATAAATTAAATAGGCGTTAACATTCTGATATCTGAAGATGATAATGCACTGCTAAAGGTTTACCCACGACAATAACAGAGGAAGTATTGCGTCGTTCAGACAGGTAGAATAAAAAGTCCCTGCTAAAATACTCTTGTATAATGCGCAAGTGGAGCATGTACATGAACTGACATCTTGGAATGATATTATATTATTGTCACCTCGGGAACGATCAAAATGGACCACTGCAGCTGAAGAAGAAATGGCTTCTATGCGAGAATGAGATGTCTATACTCTAGTGAGACTTCCAGTTGGACGTAAAGGGATCTCAGCCAAGTGGGTATTCAAGACTAAATAAGATGCCACGTGTAATATCTCCAACTACAAGGCAAGACCTGTTGCAAGAGGTTTTCCCCAACAATATGGTGAAGACTACGATGAAAAATTTGCACACGTCATGAAGCATGAAATTGTTCATGTACCACTTGTTATTTGCGCACACCAAAGAGTTAAAGTGAGATAATTTTGTGAAATCTGCCTTATTTAATGGTGACTTAGAAGAGAACGTTTACATGGAGCAATTCCCCGGTTTCATCAAGAAAGGAAAAGAAAAAATTAGTGTTATAGCTGAATCATGGCATGAAGAAAATAATCTTCAAGCGCTTGGAACAAGAAAGCGAATACAGGACTGCTAAATCAAGGATTAATACGTGGTAAACAAGAAGAGAAGAACATGAAACTACATCTTACATTTTGTTTTATGGTGATGATCTGTTAGTAACTAAACACGACAGTATTAGAGATAAAATATGCAGACCTTTCAACGAACATTTTGAAACTAAGGATCTTGGAAATGCATCTTACTACCTGGGTATTCAAATAAAGAGAGAGAAGATGATGTTACGTTTCTTCTCCACCAGTGAGCAAAGATTGAGAATATCATAAATAAGTATAACATGACAAGTGCCCAACCAGTTGCCACGCCGATGGAAACTTCATACCCATCCAGTGTTGAAGAACAAAGTAAAGGGGTCTCAGCCAAGTGGGTATTCAAAACTAAATAAAATGCCACGTGTAACATCTCCCACTACAAGGCAAGACCTGTTGCAAGAGGTTTTCCCTAACAATATGGTGAAGATTACGATGAAAAATTTGCACACGTCATGAAGCATGAAACTACACTACCCAACAATTCACTATAATATAAACAAGCCATCGGACCACTCCTACACATTGCCACTGTAACCAGACCAAACGTTGCTTCTGCCGTTGGAATTCTGTGCCATCGTGTAAATCAACCTACTGAACAGTGTTAAACGTGTCATATGTTACTTATCCAGTACACGTGATGCAAAACTCCATCTATCAGCACAGGATGAGCCAGTACTGAAGTGTTACGTTGATACGGACTGGGGAGTAGATAAGAAGGATCGTAAATCCACTAGTCACTAGTGGATACATCTTCCTTCTGGCAACTGGGACAGTGGCCTGGTTAAGTAAGAAGCAGGCAACAGTTGCCATTTCATCAACTGATGCTGAGTATGTGGCTGCAACATATGCGAGTCAAGAGTTCATATGTCTGCGCCAACTGTTGCCAGGCATGGGGAAGCTAATGACAACCACCACAACATTGTTAGAAGACAGTCAAGGTTGCATTTGAATGATTGAATCGGACAAATCCAGTTTTCACGCGAAGCACATAGACGTCAAAATATATCATCTTATACGTGATTTACGTGAACAAGGCAAAATTGATGTGAAATATTGTCTAACAAATGTAATTACAGCTGATATGATGACTAAACCACTTCCAAAGGATACATAGAGGAGTTTCGTGAATGATACAAATATACAGCCTGAGTAATATTGTTTAGCGAGAAGTGGTGTTAGATATTAAGGCCTACGCTTCTCCTTATTATTCATCTCATTTGTTATGTTCTATGCTATTGCTGAGTTATATATTTTTTTCTTTTCTAAGTTTCTTGAAGGAAAAACAAAACCTGTCAACACATTGATTTTTAGTTCGTTAGTTTTAATATAATAATAAAAACTTATTCTAAAACTCATTGCCGTGAACAAATTTAACTCTTTCATTAATTTATGAGCAAGTTGAATGTGTCGAAAATTTCGGAGAGTATAGTTTTTATAGCACCAAGTCTAACCTCCCGTTTGGGTTATACGCTGATGTACTAATTACACTAATGGGCTATCAATGAGAAAGGCAGATTTTAGGAGAAGTGTATCCGAATTTGGGTGAAAAGAGGGAGGAAAACCGTTTAGGAAAAAACCCTCTTAGTACATCCGACCGTCAATCCATCATTGGCTGTCTAGTCTATTACGATAGTGCGCATTAAACCATGCAGCTACCAGAGTGGGTGAAATTATAGCTAATATAGCTTATAACAGTATTGTTCTCAATCTAAGTTTCACAAAGGTGTATCGGGGGTTTCATGAGACAATTATGCCTAATGGTGGTAGACTAATTATTAATGCTTCTAGATTTTTATGCTGAAAATTCATAAACCTAGTCATTTAAATTTTTATGGCCCCTCACACGTCACTAAATTTAAAACGTACCACACACAGATCGACTGATATCACCCGACAACTAGTGACTACTAACGGTGAAATAGCCAGTCGACTACAATAACAGTGATGCTGGTAGTGTGCATGAACCCTTCTACCTAGGCCCCTAGTTTTGATACACGCGAAAAAATTCGATAGCGATTGAAATTGCAATACATGATCTCGCAGCTCGCAGTCAGTTACAGCAGACAGCTAGTTCTGAAATGTCTCCGTCGTACTGTGAGTAGGTGTGTTATGAAATGTCAGCTACTCGCTAGTGACTGAGTTTTCAATTTGGCAACATTGAAAAACTAATGATGGTTCAAAGATTTCAAATCATTGGGCTTAAAACACAGTTTGTAAATTATTTCGTTTTTTAAAATATGATCTTCGGAATGTTTAATACTTGAAAATATCTCTAAAGGGCCATACATGTATTACGTAAAGCAATTGTAGGCCTTTTTAGACCCCCTCTCCCATGTCACGCTCCGTAACGCTTTGGCAAACCCACCCACCCTTCCCCCACTTAAGTAACGTAACGCTTCCAGTTTCAAACATAAAAAAACACTTTTTCCTCATGCAGTTTTCGAATGGTTTTTTTTTAGCAGCCTAGTTATTTTCACGACGGATCTTATAAGTTTAAAATAAATAGGATTTTTAAATAAAAGATGCAATTCCTAATCAAACTCTTTTATTTGTATTTATTATGTATTCGGTCACTGAATCCTAAACAGCGGTAAAATGCGGTTTTCAACCTGTCGATCGTAGTTTTATTGATACGCATCAACATAATAGGACGTGAGATGTCATTTGATTGATCGCATCTTTGAAATTAAATATGAAAAACAGTTTGGTAGTCCTCCAAATAAATGAACCATTAATTAAAAAACTGAATGAACCACCTTTTAGTAGACTTAACTTACCTGTTTCATTGAATTTAATTTGATAAATTCAACAAACATTTTTTCATTATTATTTGTTTTATAAACTAAAACATCGTTAGGTACGCTGCGCTAACCTAACCCCCTCCACCATGTCACGCAGCGTAACGCTACGATGTACCCCTCCCCCTCAAGTGCGTTACGTAATACATGTATGGCCCCTAAATCTTTGATTGTCTTTAAGCCTTCCGCCACACCTGTCATCCTCTCACGTCACATCAGTGTGGCACGCCACACCATTTGGCAACTAGTTCTCTCCTCGATAGAAAAATCCTGTCTCGCACCATGTTTTTCTGGATAGTTGAATCCTGTCACACGTCACTAGTGTGACGACAGGTTTCTCAGAGCATACGACTCAAAACTAGGTATTTGAGAGTATCGAGTAGTCCATTAGCGACTCGCTACTCGCAAGTTTTAAAACTATGGGCTCGTCCCTGGTCATGGTACCCATTCACACCACATAAGACGACATTAACTCCCCCCAGCCCCCTACTAACTTGACAAAATACAAATCACTAACTTCAAATTACTGGAAACTCCGCCAGATCAATTCAACATCAAATCATTAACCTGCATTACACCGCGTACTAGATCGTCAATACATCAAAGGGGGGAAGCCTTCTTGTGTAAATACATACCCCATATCATGTACATGAACCCGTGTCGAAAACTTTTTTTAATAATATTTTCTTGAATAGTTCTTTCACACCCCCTTACGTCTCGATGCTTAACAACCTTCAAACTTTACCGTTACTATCTTCTGACTATTTCAAAAAATTTCTATCCACCTTCATGAGTATAGGATGAGACGCTTGTAAAGGTGAGGACTAATCTATTGTTTGTTTTATCTCAACCGCATAGAGTGCATGTTGTTTACTTTCTTTGCACCTTTTCCCAACCCCTCTACCTTTCTTAAAGAAGGAAATATTTACATCTTGTGGCTTTTCCTCGTTCACTCCTTCCCGCCCGACTTTGCTTTAAGATAACGTTCCGTTAAGTTCTTCTTAACTCTTTTGATACCCAACTTTTTTGGATTTAAATTGTATATTGCTTTTGATTTGTTTATTTGACTAAATCTGGCCCATGACTTGTTTACAACTTATTCATTTGTATAAACAAGGCAATACAACTTATAATATGCAAACTTCCTTTGTTTTAATTTGGAATTCAACATTTTTAAATATAGATATCAATTCACAGTTTTGTATAGAGATGGGTGGATTCTTTTGGAATATAAACATTTTTATGTTTCTCAAAGATGAGAGAAAACAAAATCTAGACCAAAGACATTCTTCTCAACAAAATAAAACTCACGTGACTGTCATGCCCACTGTGAGTTTAATATATCAAAAAGGATATATATTTTTTATAACTATAAGGCGCGTTAATTTTCAAGACAAAAACATAAGCTTCAATAGATTCCTCCAATAAGTGAGATTGTGGTTTATTTCAATTTTATCAGATGCTACCACTTTTGTGAGAAAATAATATTTATTTTTGGGACCTTATTAGGTCATTGATATTTTTCTCTCTCTTTTTTTATAAGTAGCATTCTCCAAGATCAGGGATGGCCCTAGCAGTTGCGGGGCCCTGGTCAAATCCTGTGAGCGGGGCCCCTATACATTGAATATTGATGTGAGGTTCCTCGTGTTTAAACGCGTACAGATTGGCCTGTTTTAACAAATTTCATGTACATATAAATTTTGTTTATTGAACTGAAACTCAACTTTTGTGAATACATTTATATGAATAGGGAAAGTGAAAACTACATTTTTAAAAACAAATTACAGAATATAATAGGGGACTATGTGAGGGTCAGTGTGGAGATGGCGAAGAGCAGATACAAATTATCATTTCTATTTTTATTTTTCCGGTGAAGATTTTTTTAAACCTGAAGCGTGGGTAACCCCTTGAAATTGAATTGTATATTCTCTACCGTAAATGTTTCTTCGTCCAAGTGTAATTTTATACTTCATTATTTAAACACAATAAGAAAGTGTTATGCACCAGATACATGTTTTTGCACAAGAACATTGAAATAAAGCCTTGGATCTGTCTCCTCAAAATCTAGAATAGACAACAACTTGAGCGTGACGGTTTGGTCCTTTGCAAGAGATCTGTTTAAGGGGATGGATCACCATGAGAGATGAGCGCGGCCGGTTTCTAAGGCGATTTCTCTGTACATGATTACTAAGAAAACTATTATACATATTTTAATCAGATTTTTACTACTGTAAATATCAATTCATTTACATGGTTTATAGTTTATTCCTATCTACCCAGCCAATTCAAATTTAAGTTTTAAAAAATAATTTAAAGATCACTGCATGAAACAAACTGGGCTTGTCATTTAAATTTGGGAAGACTTAGGATAAAACGGTTTTCATTTTATTACAATAAACACATTTCTCTATCATTTAGTATAATTTAACGCCAGTTAAAAGTTAAATATTTGTAAGCAGCTTTGTTTAAATAATTTTTGCATGATCGTATTTTCTTGGTTTAGTGTGTTGTTTTTTTTTAATCTGCAGACAAATTATAAACCGAGTAAATATGATTGAGAATAATTATCTATTCATTTTTCAGCATACATATTGTTCTAAACTAAAATAAAGTGGTACAGTTTTATTTTGATTCAAAAAAGTGTTGTGGTGCAGTAGCCTGTGACCTAGCGGTGTAAGGTTGAACAAAATGAACCTCTCGAGAAAACTCATGGCAGTGATGCCAAGCGTTGCACGGTGACGAGCAGATGTTCTCAGGAAAAATATCAACTCGACTGCGTTCATTTATTAAATCAGTTGTGTGAATACCACGTGTTTTGCAATGGAAGCCGTTTCTGTAAAAAGAGATCGAAGAAAATAAAATAAAAAACTACTTTATCTCTCAACCAGACGAAAGAAAAATAAATGTTCTACTCTTGTGAATTGGATAAAAAAAAGTGTCATGAATTTATTATCATTTCTGCATGAAAAATACAATTTTAATACTGTAGTTTAAAATCCATCCATTAATTTCAAATAATGTGCGTAGAATACCTAATTAATATAATTACAGGACCCGTTTTGGTGACCTCATGATTTAAGGCACTACTCTTGCAAAAAACTGGACTGCTGAGGACGGGGATTGGTGTTCGATCCCAGTTTGGTGCTATGAGGTTATTATTCCTAAAATGTTTTCCACTCACCCTCCCCGCAAATGTGAGTGTAAGTCATCTAAAAGCAACCTTACCCTTCTCTGACACATTAGCTTAATTAGTACATCGGCGTAAAACCCACACGGGATCGGTTCACTTTGGTGTACCAATCAAACACTTTGGCCCTACCTTTGGTAATCTGATCTGTAAACAGAGTCAATAATTTGGTATCGATAATACGGGGCTAACTAAATCATTTTGGACTACAGTATTGACAATTTGAACAAGAAATACACTTGTCACAATAGATAAATATCTTGAAACTATTTTGCTATCAATTGTAAAGGTGGATAATGAAACGGGGTGGGGGGACTATTGAACATGCCTTGACCACCGCGCTTTTAAAATTAATAACATTAACACAAATACATATTTAATTTTGACAATTATTATTTTACAAAATAGTTTCATCACAAATATAATTTTTACTTTCTCGCACCCCTCGCGTGCCATAGTCAAAGATTTGGAAATAACGTAAGCCTTAGAGAGGAAGGGAAGGGGGGAACACAAATGCTAAGAGGAGGATGTTACTCAACACATATAAGAGTGTGCAGTGTAAAGATTATTTCCATGTCTTTTTTTTTTGTTCTTGTGATATTAGAAATGCTTCACTTCTTAATATTCTTTGATGTTATCCGTAAATTTACAATAATAAAGTAGGGTAGATAATAAATACGGTAATTAAGAGAAAGTGTTCCCACATTTGCGTGGAGGAAATGAGCAATCACGAGGAAAAACACCTCAATTCACGCGGTCGGAATTCAACCAAAATTTGTAGCACAGGTCCCTAATAAAATTAAAAACGTTGTGTTCATTGCAGAAGTTTTGATGAAGGACTTTGAATGTATAAAGTTGTAGAATGGATGTATTATTATTATTATATAATGTGTGTAGCTAAAATTATAAAATAGCTAGTGATGTGTATATATTTTATGAACGTCCCTGACACAAAAGTGATTGATAAGGGAGAAATAGATTATAAAATGATCATGCTTCAATGTAAAACTTGTGTTCAAGCCTATCAAATTTGGTCAAAATCGATGGATGGATATTTTCTATACAATTGGGTGAAAAACATTTTCTTGCAGTATATTTCTTTATGTTTTATTGTAATTTCAAATACTTATTTTTAGAGTTAGTGTTTATAATTTTTGAAGTACAGGCAATAAGTGTAATATTTATTCTATAAAAATTATAAATTTTTAAAAATAAAATCTTTCTTTTTGCAGAAAATTGTTCTATATGCTATCTTCAAATTTGAATATATATATATATATATATATTTATTTATATAGATATATAATATTTATTTAATAATATAATATAATATTTTTATATATATTATAATATAATATTATATTATATTTTTATATATATTATAATATAATATTATATTATAATTTGATTTACATCATATTATATATAAATATATATGTATATAATATTATTTAATCTGGTCAAAATATTTTCTTTCAGTTCCTGAGGTAAATGGTCGGATTAAAATTTTTGTCAAATAAACAGAGAATATGTGAATAGATTTTTTTTCAAAAATTGTTTAGTGGTTTTATGGATCAGGAAGGTTATAATCATAGAAATTGTACCTGCATTTGCGTGGAGGGAGCGTGGAAAACCAGTTTGGAGAAACTAACTTTAGTACACCCGACCGAGATTAGAACCTTGATCTCCCCATCATTGGCAGTCTAGTCTACTGTAAGAGTAGCGCGTTAGACCATGAGGCCATGTTAAAATATGTATAAACGTATAAAGCTATATTTGATTATCGAATATAATTAATAAAAAAATAGGTTAATAGAGTTTGAAATTCTTGATAGCTACAAGTTCATTGGTGTAATTATAGGGTGGTGGCAGAATGCCACAGGCCCACGCTCAAAATAGGGCCCATCACGCAGGTCCACCCACCCAAAATTAATTTGGAAATATATGAAAGCGTTGTCTTTCAGACCTATCATTGTTTCGTAAAGATCTTATTATTCAATAAAAAATTACTCAATAGTCATTTTATTGCGCATAATTTATGCTGTACAAAAATGTATGTACATATTTTTCTGTAAAATCAATAGAAACAGCTGTCAGGTCATTTTCAAAACTTTACTAAAAATTATTTAAGAAGCACATGAATCAATAAAGGCTGCAGGGATTAGATATGTTGACTGTTGAGCTACTACCCGTAGCTTGACCTTGGAGGAAAGTGTAGACAATTTCACAGAGATCAATGTTTGTTTAGCCTCTATAAGTGTTAATATTGATAATTGACTATAGATTTGTTTATAATATTTATTAATATTGTTTTATTCAATTCAGATTAAGTTTTTTACATTATATTGATACTTTTCAGCAAAAATTTTATCAAATATTATGGCTGTATGGTAATGCACTTAGAGTGGTTTTTCCTCAATGGGTTTACACTCTTATCTCTCCACGCAAATGTGGGTACACTTCCTCTAAATTTAACCTACCCACTCTATATTATTACGTATTATAAAATAATTCAAATAATAAATGTATAAATATTTTTTAATGATCTACAATTATTCATAAGATTTGGAGACGGTGGTGTATTTTTTCCTTGGGGGCACCCATCGTGGGTCAATTACTGCATAGTTATGTCTTTGTACTTGTTACAAGCTAATGTAGGTCAAGCTAGTTTTACAATAGGAGATTTTAGTGCGTCTTTAAGTTTATATTAAAATTATTATTATTAGTAGTATCTGGATGATGTAATATAAGAAACTAAAGTAAATAATAAAGTAAAAAAACACAATTTCTTATTTATGTTTTATACATATGTGTGTGGCCCCCCTGCCTTTTAAGGGTTCTAACACTTTTAAAGAAGGGTACATCTCTGACCCCCAATTTTCTGCGTCCATGAAAAAAGATATAAAAAAATAAACACTTTTTATGTTAATTGATAAGATATCTCTATCACCATTATTATTATTATTATTATTATCAGACACTGTCCTCACCCCTCATAGCTTGGGTTAAGTCAGATGCTGAGGAAATGATCTACATTCTACGGTGTGTCTGTCAATAGTTTTATATCCAATGTTACTCATTGAGGGTGAACTGGGAAGGGGGGAGGTTTGATAGGGCGGGTATTACCACCAATTTCTTCTCCACCCCTCTCCCCATCAAAATGTGTCTTCCTCCAGTTTGTTTGGTTCCCTCTGATATACTTGAGTTTGAAGCTGAAAGATGGTTTGTATCAAACTTCAAATAGATTCTATAACAATCTATTATTATTTTTAAATGCTCAAGGGCCACCCCAAATAGCTTTTAGTGGCATTCCATTTTCAAATATTTTCCATTGGCTTTGAGTCATTCCCCTAAAAACTCCTCAAAAATATATTTCTTTACAACTGCCTTGCCCGAAACTAATAAAGTTTCGCCGACACTCTTGGTAGTCATCACAATAGTTTTTTTTCCATTGCGACTTACTTCCAGTTTGAGTTGTACACATGCATGAACTTGGAATGAGGAAGGTAACATTTTAGATTTAATGTACCCACATTTGCGTAGAGTGAGATTGGGAACCATTTTAGGGAAAAATACCCTTATTGCACACAACTGAGATTTGAATTTCAATCTCCCCACCACCAGAAATCAAGTTCAATAGTATGTGCTACTCACCGTGTTCAACTGACATGTTGAAGACGGGGAGATCATGGTTCGATTCCGGTCGGGTGCTCACAGGTGGTTTTTCCTAAATAGTTTTCTGCTCTCACTCCACGAAAATATGGATGCACCTCCTCTTAATTTAACCTTCCTGATGCCTAACACATTATAGTAATTATTACATAAGTGTACAGCCCGAACGGATAGTAAGACGTGGTGATATAAATAAATAATAATAGCGTGTATAAAAAACCGTTTTAAAAAAACACCCTCAGTATACACTACAGGGATTTGAACCCCAAACTCGTCACCAGCAAACCAGTCTAATACGAGAACGTCAAATTAAAAATGTTTTCTTCCGCTAGGTAAGAAATATTAAGAAAACCATATTACTGATTATATTAGTTCAAGCTAAAAATAAAGCAGCAGATTTCTGCATAGTGTGGTCTTTGATAAAAGCCGCACTCTAGCCTTTCCCTTGCAAGAAACTTTACCCATGTAAACAACAGATTAGCTCGCTCCCCCTCTCTTTTAGACCAAATTTGACAGATATGACAACACTGTAACTCAAGTTCGGTGTCGGCTAAACAGTCCAAGTAGTTCAATATATGGACGTTTCTTAGGAGTTGCGCTGATAGCGCTTCTCAAGTTTTACAAGGTAGTCCATCCACTTAAATCCTTCAAGTATTGTAGAGAACATAGGCACAGGCACACATCTCATGGTCTATACCGTCTATACTATTACCGAACTATTTTAAAATAATTTAACATTATATCATATAACTGTTGGCAAACTTGATCTTTCCCGCCATTGCACAGTACTACGTCATTACAAATAGAATACAAAAGAGGGTTCATTTCATGTAGAAAATTTCTTAGTTTTATTATTTACTGATTCATGGCCATATAATGTCAACAAGCACCTCTTCTTTTAGTGGTGTTATAGTGAAGGGGGATTCACAATCAAATACCCAACCATTATCCCAAGAATTCTCTCAAACAAAGGAATGTTGGGGAAAACTTTATGCTGATAGCGGAAATTTTAAATCACGGGGTAAGAGAAACAAATTTTCATATTGCACCTTACATTTTGTTTCGCACATAATTACTATGCTTTTGACAATTTATTTTGTGTAATAGTTTAAAATACAATTCGTATAACGAATAAGAATTTCTATAAATGCCCTATCTACATACTTCGTATAATTATGTAATGTGCGTAGTACTGAGACATCGGTACCACATTAACAGATTGCACTGTCTACAGAGTCCTTATCCTTAAATCCTAGGTCATTATCACTTAGATTACATTGTATACAGAGTCCTTATTATTAAATCCATAGTCCTTATCACTTCCATAGAAGTTGACTACTTTAATTTTCTAAGGACTAGTTGAGACAGACTGCTAAGGATTACCAATCACACCAAAGTAAGCGTGCGCGTGCATCGAAATGAAAGCACCAATGAAATTTTCATAGCATTTATACAAACTAGCTCATGTTTTAAATATATTATTTGTGACTACTTAACATACCTTTCAAATGTAGCCTATCCTTCATGTTTTATCAAAATATGTTGTGTAGTTACTTTAGTTAGTAATTCATTGCTGTATCATGTTCATCTCTAACTTTCTCATTGGTCGGCATGGTCACGTGATTACAGATACAGATTGTATAGATACAGTTTCCATTTCTAAGAACCCTGAAGAACTAAAAAGATGTGAAGCATACAGTCTCTGTAGATGAGGCTTAATACGTACCGGTATGCAAAGATTTTTTTAAAAAATAACAGAATCGTACACTTGTAAAGGCCCCGACACAGACTCCGTATCCGTAGTCCATACTCCGGGGTCCTGGTCCTCAAGAAATTTTCTTTGTGACTATACAGTCCATATCCGTAATCATGTGACCGTTCCAACCAATGAGATAGTCAAGAGACTTCGTCCAATCGAAAACTTCAAAAGAAATTTGTCTACAGCAGGAAGCGAGCGCCAATATCAAAACAAATATAGGTACTAGTAATCTGAATGTAAACAAAGCAAGATTATTTTCATGCTTCCTTTATGTTTATATGGGTTTTGATCTTTAACAAGAATATAACCAATCACAAAATAAAATCCAGGCTAATTAAGAAACAAATAGCCAAAGCTATTATATTTGTCTTAGTGAGGATTTACTCGCATCTAGATATAATATTCTGAAAATTGAAAAATGACACCTGGATACGGGAATCGAACCCGGGACCTTTGGCTTAGTATGCCAATGCTCTAACCATTGAGCTATCCAGGAATTGTCTCGTGCCCAGGGTCATTCTTCACTCATATTTTAAGGCACAGTCTATGATGGACGTGCGGAAATCGTTGGCTACAAATGTATGATTTATTAAGATCACGAGGTGATATTTCTTTTAAAAAATCGAATGCCTCTAGAAGCCATTCAGAGTAATATTCGCCTGGAAATATTTTGAAAATTAAATGCCTCTATAAGCTATTTGGAGTATTCATTACCTGGCATATTTTTTAAAAGGGAATGGCTCTATTAGTTATTTGAAGTTTGATACAAGGCCATATTAATCTTCAAACTAAAAAAAACTTTGGAATTTTTTTGAACGGGCAGAGGGGGGTGTGAGGGGTTGGATCCCATAATCCCCTCTTCCTTATGCCCATGACTAATGGCAAGTAAAACCTGGCGGTGATTTTTTTTCCCTTAACTTTTATGATTATTAGGAATCTCTGAAGCTTCGATAATATTGATTTGAATTTTATATTATTCGATTACACAATTCAATCCAAACTAGGAAAAAACAATAAGGTTTTATTTAACTAGTTGCAAATCCCACAATGTGACTAAAATATTATGTTAATATATTTTAATAACAATGCTTGTGAGGTAAATTATTAATTATTACCATATTGACCGGAAAATAGGTTGCACTTTTTCCCATTAACAGCCTTTCTAAAATCTTTGAATAGCCTTTAATTGAATAATACGTAACAAATGTGTTAACTTTGAGAACTGATTATAATTATATTGAAATAGTTTATAATCATTACAACAGATGGTGCTCTTTATTGGACATAAGGAGAATTTAATTTTGGGGAGTGTAGAGGGGTTTCAATATCGTAATTTTATGACATGATTAAGACTTACTTTTAAACCTTAAGAAATACAAATATTGTCACTCTATACAGTAGGTGTGGAACTTTATTTTTGTGAGAGGGAAGGACAAGTAACAAAAAAGTTTTCTAGGGTAGTTTTTAACCCTTCTTTCTCCTATATAATTGGATGCTTCTAGAAGCTATTTGTAATGATCCTCGTCTAGAGAATTTTTCAAAATTATACTCTTTTAAAAGCTATTTAGAATAGTGAAACCCCTTGAATTTTTTTGTAATTTGGATACTCCTAGAGGCTATTTAATGTAATATTCCTTGGGCATTTTTTGAAAATTGAATGCCTCTCAAAGCTATTTTAAGAAATGCTAACTAAATTTTTTTTTTAAACTTGATTCCATATAACCTATTTGAAGTGGTCCTCACCCAGATTTTTTTTAAAATTCAAATACCCATAGAAGCTATTTAATGTGTTTTTATTTTTTCTTCTTCTAAAATATATACCGCTAGAAACTATCAAAGGTAGTCTTTTAAAATCAATTTTTAAAATTGGATGCCCTTAGAAACTATTTGAAATGATCCTCACCTGAATTTTTTTTTAACAAGATATCTTAAGACTTTATTGAAATTGGTAATCCCTAAAAACATTTTTTGAAAATTCAATGCTTTTAGAAACTTATTGGAGTGGTTCTCTCTTGGATTTAAAAATAATGCCTTTCTAGGAGCTATTTGGAATGCCTTGCTGGAAAAGTTTTGAAAAGTGATTACCTCTATAAGTTATTTCAAGTTTGATACAAGGTTATATTTAAGTTTCATATTAAAAACTTAAAACATATTTTGAGGGAGGGAGGTGGGTGTTTGAACCCTGTAACCCTCTCTCTTCCTGCACCCCTGTGCTCTTTACTGATAAACTATGACAAGGTGAACTATCATTGCACAAACATATTGAAAAATGTATATTTAAACATGGTAACTTATAGAAACTAAGGTCCAAAACTGTTTTAATGTTTTTTTTAATAATGCAAACTCTTTTTATTTAACATAATAATTGTAGCATGGGATATGATTTGTTTCAATAATTATTCAAAATTTTTTGAATAATATTAGCTTGGATTCAAAATTCTATCTGCGAACTAAAAAAAACCCTTCTTCGTTGATGTCTAATGGTTTATGTATGTTCTCTAGTGTGAGGATGACACACAGTAACTTGTTTGTTATTGATAAGATTTTTTTCCCCCCAGAGTTGGTTAAAGACGTAACAACCTGTGGTCGTGCTTCCACTTGTGACATAGTAATAACAGACGAGGAGGCTAATGAAAAAGTCCTTGGAACAATCAGCAAAAAACATTTCAGGATTTTAAAAAAAACTTTCACCGTTGATGGTGACACAAGATACAATGTTTTCTTGGAAGATCTGAGCAGCAATGGCACATTCATTAATAAAAATCTTGTGGGGAAAGGATCTGAAGTGAAACTCCACACCAATGACAGGATCTCCATTTCATCGGCCAATTTTCAAGGTAAGAATACCTAGTGGGTGTACACTTTGTTCACCCTGAAAAGTAGAAAGCTTTCCTTGTTTGTTTTCACTTTGGTGTAACTTATTTGATAGGATGGACCATAGTGGAACCAGTCAAGCTAAGACTAGATAAATTTTCACTACATTTTCAGACATTTCTTGCCTAACTTATCGAACTATTAATCTTTCATGGTTGAAGTTGTTAGTCATCTTGGACAAGTTTTTTTAACATTGTGTCTTACTACCCATTTGGGCTATATGCTTATGTACCATTTACATTAATGGTTTTAGGGATAATAAGGTTATTAAAGGAAGTGTACCCACATTTGCATGGAGGGAGAGTAGAACACAATTTTGGGGGGAAAAAACTCCTCAATACACACAACCAAGATTCGAACCTTGATCTCCGTATCATTGGCAGTTTAGTTTATGGTGAGGGTTGAGCATTAGACTTATGTGGCCACCAAAGCACGTTTGAACAAGTTCAATGGTTGTTTAACAAACTTGTACAAGTTTGTGTTTTTATTTGAATTGTCAACAGGATAGTAATAAATTTAGTCCAATACATGAATTGAAATATAATATTTGGATTAGAAAGTTTAAAAATGCAATATAAATTACATAGTGGTGATAATTTATGAAATTGTATTAAACTGTTTTCTTTTCAAGCCACCAAGGCTAACATTTTTTTACAGGCCTTCAAAAGAATATTAGACCTATTCCCAGTGCTTAGTTTACGTTATTATTCATACAATTGTTTTATAATTTTTTTGCAGTGTTTGTCTTCTTTGATGGAAATATGTTGGGTAATTTAAGTCTACCTCAGGAAATTTGGGAGAATTATGACCATTCAAGAAGGCTTGGAAAAGGAGCTTTTGCAGAAGTATTCTGTGTCTTTCAAAAGGTACATAAAATTCTTTTCTAAATTTTAATTATCATGGGAAAAGTAATAGGAACATAATAATATTTAATCTGGTGTATTATAACATATTGACGAGCTTGCACATCAATCACAAACTGCACCTTAAACTATAAGTATAAATGATGCAGGAATGTCTCGTGACCAAAATTCATAGCAAACTAGGAAGAGAGTTTGGGAAAGGTTTAGGCCCCAAGCTTAAAAGGGGGGTTTGAATATTACATGTTTAAAGAAGCTATATAAAAGTGGAAGTCCATCCGCCTCCTTTTTGTCAAACTCTGCTATGACTCTTTAATGAAAGTTTACTCTTTGCTTAAATTTAAAAAACCGACACTTTTCAATTGAAAGAAGTGCCAAACCATAAAATATAATTTTTCCTGTAGTATTTATGGAATATGTTTTTACCCTTTTCATCATTGAAAAGGACATAGATGTCTTTCTCCATCTGTTGCTACCTTCCATCCTTTTTAAATTGACCAAAAGTACAATTTGTTTTTCTGAACTAAACCTAGTTAACCAAGAATTCTTTGAATAAATGTTTTTTATGAAAATGCCTAGTAAAGCCATCCTTTTTTCTTAATGTGGTTATATTTAACTCAGGAATGAATCTTCCATTAGGTACTCGCTATTTAGAAGCATTCTTCAAAACTTCTTCCAGCTAAAGATGTAAGTATTCTTTAAACCACAATTAATGCACTAGCCCTTATTACTACATCCACTCACCCCACTCATTACATACATATAAAACACAAACTTTGTTTGTTAGCTTCCATTGATGCATTCATCAAAACAACCGCACTTGCTGCAACAAACTCCACAAAAGATGGTATGCATGTGGTCAGTAACTGGTCGATATCTCCCCTTCCATGTAAAACCCTCATTAAACTTGAAATGGAAAGAGAGGGGTACATTCAAGGGTATCTTTCAGCGACTTTGGTTCTAGTCGTCACCCTTCGGGCATAGAGCTTCAGCTGTTTTAAAGTAATATCTTTGTTGCTTGCATTCCTACCTGAGACCCTCAGCCCTTCCCCTCCTCACCCCCTTCTAAATCTATGCCGTCACAAATAAGAACTAAACTAGCTAGAGTTATGAGATGAAAGTCGAAAAAATATGGACTTTCAACTACAATACGATGGACTAGTGCACATCTTGCGTGCATTCTACGGTCACTGTCATGTTCAGGAAATTTTTTTCAAAAACATTTATTATTGAATTAAATTTAAATGATTACCAGGAGGATATTTTTGCAAACGTTAAATAAAATATTTACATATCTTACATTAAAGGCAAGCAGTGCTTGCCTTGCTTGTCCTGACGCGGCACCGCTGAAGGGGTGAATGACTCTTAGCACAGGATGAACCTGAATAGTTCATTGGTAGTTTATGTTTGAAATTAATGGTCTCAAAAATACATTAAACCAAAAACAGAGAGAAATTTAAACGCAAAGTTAAAGAGCCGCAGGTGGCCGTCACTGGTGTAGACTAAACTTGCAAATTGATCATGAAACTTGCCACTATATGATTATGCCAAGGGTGAACACTTAAGTCTCTTCCATCTGAGGCCTGGATGGACATTTACAAGTGGCACACAATTGTGTTTACACACAAGACCAAGAATTAGAGAGAGTGGTGTAGGGCTCTGTGAAGGACTCCAAATGTTTTGAGATGAATGGTAAGTGTACTTCTGACTCATAAGGGAAAGGGGGGGGGGGGAGGGCAGCGGCTCTGATGGATTCCAGCTGCTATGAAATCTCTCCATTGTGTGGGGCTGACCCGATTTTATGTGAGGCCACTGCCATTGCTAATTCCTTCCAAATGATTGAAAAATCTGAACTGCAAGCTTTTTTTTTTTTTTTGCTTTTTTTTATTTAAAATGGTCTGCTTTATCCCTTTAAACCATAACATTCATATTATAAAATATGTAAATGAGTAGGAAACATGACAGGTTTAATTTGTAGAAACCCCATCGGTGAAGAAACTAATATTTATTGAAAATATATTTTTTTATTGTTACAGAAAACAGGCAAAAAATTTGCCATGAAAGTGGTGAGCAAGGAACGCTTCAAGTATAAGCATGGTTCTTCTAATGGCGTGATGAATGAAGTGAACATCTTAAAAGCTGTTGATCATGAAAGTACTACCCGCCTCGGTGGCGTAATTAGCTAACATGCTAGTTTCATCTTGAGCTAGACTGCCACAAACAGGAAGATCGAGGTTCAAATCTCGGTCGGGTAAACTGGGGGTGGTTTTCCTTAAATTGTTTTCCACTCTTTCTCCATGAAAATGCAGGTTCACTTTCTCTAAATTCAACCTTCCCAATTCCTAACCCATTACCTAATTAGTACACCCCGGGCGGGTAATAAGACGCGGTGCTAAACAAATGTAAGTACTTTTAAAGTAAAATGTGCTGGTGAAATGTATTGAGTACTTGGATTATTTCGTCTGCAAAGAAAGTGGTCTTCATTGTGTGCTACTTTTTTTTTCAACAGTTCCTTTATCATTAACTAGTTATCATTTTTCCAGCCCTTCATTGTGAAACTGGAAGAAGTTGTTGAAACAAAAGTCTCTTTGTTTATAATTCTTGAAGCTATGGACGGTGGAGATCTGCAACATATAATACTGCCAAATGTTGGCTTGAACGAGTCAGAAGTGAAATTTTACTTCTACCAGATTGTGTTAGCTGTACAATACCTACATGAGAAAGGCATTATACATCGTGACTTGAAAGTAAGTGACGGCATATTAACTTATAAATCTCTTAAATTTCAAGCATTAGTCATAAAAGCAATATGAGAAATTGTAATAGGCCCATGGCAAGGCTTGTCAAACTCGTTTGATCATAAGGGCCAAATATCGATAGGGCAACATTTCAAAATATTCTTATTATTATGAAAATAAGATTGAGATTATATATAGTAAGACACAGTGCTAAAAAAAAAATATATGTTTTTGACTTTTAGACCCTATTCTATTTTTATTTTTTTTTACCAGAAATATGAAACCTTTTATTTGCATCAATAATATTTAGTACTAGACTTTAAACTTTGTAGTGATTTCACTTTCTAACTCCTGGTAACTGTTCCGTTCACTTCAAAGACTACAGGTTTCTTTTTTTCTGCTAGCTCTAAAATCTATTATATCATACCATTTTATTTTATACAATGGTCTGACATAAAGTAGAATGTGAAATTGTCATTTTTATAGTGAGCTGGTTTATTAGTTGGTGTGTTTATAGTTTATCTTTGGATTAAATCTAATCAAACATTGCTAACAAAATAAATTGAAGATTTATTAGATGTATTAGTAATTATGGCATTCAGAAATAATATAATAAGTGAGGATAGTGATACAGATAGTGTTGTGGACAGTCATAAATAATGATTCAAGCAGCAAATAAAATGGAATAGAGTTAGGCTAAGGTGATGGTATTACAAGCTTATCATACACTAATGAACTATTAAAGTGGTTTTGTGTCAGTATGTGACATTTAAAAAAGTATTTGATTCAAATAAAAGTAAAAGCCAGAGAACATTTATTTTGAAACGCTGCAAAAATAGCCATTTTGATGTGTATTTAATTCCTGCTACTATTTACAATTATATGAAAAAAATATTACAACCTTAATGGGCTGACAATTTTTTCGGAATCAATCTTTGGTATGTGTAAAAAGCAAAGATTTGGTATACCAACATCATCTACTAGATTTCCCCTTATAATTTCCAATATCCAAATGCCATAATATGAAATTGACTATTTCTAAAGGCTTTTAAAAAAAGAAACTGGCTGTATTGAATGTTAGTTCATCATAAAATCCGCTTGCCTCAAGTTTGCATGCCTGGCCTGTGGGGTTTGTTATATTTATTTTTATAAAAAATATATATAAATACATACCTGCCTCGGTGGTGTAGTTAGCTAACGCACTAGTTTCGTGTTGAGCTAGACTGCCCAGGACGGGGAGATCGAGGTTCGAATCTCGGTCGGGTGAGCTGAGGTTTTTTTTCTCTAAATGGTTTTCCACTCTCCCTCCACGTAAATGCGGGTTTCCATAAGAATTCTATTTATTTAAGTTTCTGTGTCACAATTTTTCACTTATTTGAATAAGGAAATTATAAGTCCACATTTAAAACAACACTTAAAAATAATTTTTTGTTATATAACATAGATAAATTGCTCTTGCCTCTTTTGTGGCTGGTCACAGTTCATAACAACCAAGAAGTATTATGGTTGTTAAATTTTGAGCTTCAGCAGAACACCTCAAAAAGGGCTGGAAATTTGCCCTCTGCTAGGAATTAAAAAAATTATTTGTGTTTATGTTAAAAAAAAGTCAGAAAATACATACATATGTACAAACATAAATAAATACATACACCACAATAGCCCGCCACACGCTGCTTGATGGCTGCTAGGCTCTCACACAGTGGCAGACTGACGATAGGTAGTGCACAATAGCACGGATCTTGGCCGGGATAGCGAGGATCATCCGGCGTCACCCAGTAGCTGTGGGGCCATGCCATTACCTACGTCTTACCAAAGTGTTCAGAGTGTTCAGCTTTCCAGCACACCATTATGATGCTCATTCAGCTGCTAGCTTTTTTCTCCACTAGCCAGCTCTGATCCAGTTCATCCAGCGCAGCCATAAGGTGTACACCGCGCACAACACCGAGGTGCAGACTGGGCATACATACATATATATGTACTGCTGTTATAGTCAATCACTTTGCCCAACTCATGCATCGGTGCCAGTGGCGCCGCCAGTTGGTCATAAACCAACTTTTGGAGAAGCTGTTAATCACGACCAGATGATCACCGGGATTGGCGATATACAAACGTGATGGTGCACAGCCCTCTGGCATGCCGTCGACACATATGTACATACACACATACATATGTATGTATGCATGTACATACACACAAACGCACATATATATCAATTATAAAATTTCACATTTATTTCATTTAATTATGTGTTACACCTAATTTTACTGAAATTAAATTATTCTAAAATTTCATATGACTCGCTTTATTACCAATCCATATGTCTAGAAATAATCAAAACAGTTGAAATAATCTAATTTACCAAATCTTAAAAAAATACATAAGATAGATCGGGGGGATGGGGCGGGGCATGTTGGTGACGGAAATTCTTACAATCCCTTACATGAGAGGAAAAGGGGTCTCCATGTGGGGGGGTCGAAATTCATTAAAAAAAAAAGGACGGGTAGTTTAAGGACACCTAGTGCGCAGTTTTATTATAATAACATTTCCAAATCATTCCAGGGCTCAACAGCATTCCTCAATTATTGTATCATCTACCTTAGCTCTAGACCAAAGTAAAAGCTTATCTTACATAACTACATATTGTAAACAGAAAAGTAGGGCTGAGCCGATGCCGATTATTGCATAACCTGCGATCCCAATGATTGGTGTTTGAATCTCTGGTTATTTATGCCAATTATTCAAAATGTGTGGGTATATTTTAAGTCCTAAATATTTATAAAAAAAAAAAATTCTATCCCTTCTCCCTTGTATGTGATCTTTGAATAATTAGCTTGTTCTTAGCGACATACGTTTGCAATAAACAGCACATCCAACATTCCAAACAAAATGTATCAAAATAAATATATTTACCATAGGCCTTTTTCCAATTTATGCACATTATTAGAAATAAAATATACAAGTAACAAATTTACTAACCATCAAAATAAAATATTAGCAGATTGACATTGTTTTATATCGATTGATTAAAGATAGTTATAAAATGAAATATCAGATGCAAGAATACCGTGCATGCGCACTACATTTTGTTTAAGTGGAAAGAGATTCTTTTTCGTTTTTTTAATGCTGTTTATTAAAAATGTATGGATATATTTTAAAATCTTAAGTCATAAACAATAAATATCAATTTGAAAACTAAAAGATAAATTTAATAATCCATTCCCACGTATATAAACACAACTTCTATTTTGAGTTTGCAATAAACAGGGTAACCAATGCTCCTAACAAAATAACAAATAAGAATATGTATTTTACCATAGGTCTTATTCCAATTTATGCAGATCACATTATTAGAAATAAAAACGCTCACAGGTAACAAATCTAATACTCATAAAATAAAATATTAGCAGATTGATGTTTTATTTCGATTTGTTAAAGATGCCCCAAAAATGAAACATCACAGACGTAATAATCTCACACATGCGCGCATTTTGTTTAAATGGAAGCCATTTTTTCTTCCTAAATTCGTTAAGTTACATCCAAATTTTCCACTGGCAAGGGAAATTTTGTTTCCGCTTCATATTTCAATATGAATTGAATTAAGAAAAATGCCTTTCATCGCACGTATATTTATTTTTCATATTGATTCCCCCCTCCACTCCCCCAATATGTCTCGGAGTCCTAAAAACAGCTTTGTGTGGGATTATTTTAGATAAATCCAAATTATAACTCAAAAGCTTTGTGCTCAATTTTGTACAAAAACAATTTCACATGGGGGCACAAGTTCAAGGGGCTCCACAACCTCTAATTTGTCAAGACATTTGAGCGTGTTTCGCCACAGTGAAATTTCAAAAGTTAGTAAGCCTATAATATCTGGTGAAAATTCTGATGCCTCAAGTTGTGGTTCTACACATAGTTTTTCATCTATGTCGATTAGTGGGAGTAGTGTCCAAATGAAAGTATGTGCTAATCAAAAAACAATTACTGAATTATTTGAGCAAAAAACTGAATACAGCAGTTCTCACCCAAAATCTGTAGGGATAACTAAGCGGATTGGAGAAATGATGTGCCTTGATTTGTAGCCATTTAGTATGGTTGAAGATACTGGTAAGTCTAAGATCTAACTTAGCCTACTCAATAAACTTAATTTTTTCATTCAATTTTTATTGTTTTATGCTAATTAAAATATTTACACATACCAAAAAGTTTCCTGGACCTCTAGTTTTGATCATTTAGGCCTAGGATACCTAAAATAATCATATTTCACCCTACTATCCTAAAACATATATGATTTTACCAAACAGCTATAAATTACTAGATAGGACTACATTTTCACGGAAAGTAATCCCAGAAAATGTATGAAGAAGTGAGAAATAAAACACAGGAACAGCTAAACAATGTTCAGTACATTAGTCTAAAAATCGACATGTGGTCGTCTATAGCTAAACAGGACTATATGTCATTGACGTCCCATTTTTTTTAGCAAAGACTTTGTTTATGTAAATCTTTGTTTGGAGGTTATACTCTTTACTCCAGAGTATTACAATGCACAGAACATTGCAGAGTTTTTTTTAATGATACCATCAAGGACTGGGGTATTTCAAAGTCTCAGATCCATAATGTAGTCTGTGACAATGCACAAAACATTATACTCTTGCACTGCAACAAGCCGAAGTGAATCATGTACCATGTGCTGCCCACACACTTAAACTTGTGGTTCATCACTCATTGCTGAACCAACCAAGTGTGAATGACATGTGTGCCCTTGCAAGACGAGCAGTTGGTCATTTTAAACACTCATTAATAGCCAACAAAAAAATGAATGAGTTTCAAACGGCAAACAATTTACCCAAATGCCACTTAATCCAGGATGAACCAACACTGTGGAACTCCACTTACCTTATGCTCGAAAGACTGCACAGTCAAAGTAAATCAGTGATGTATCTTCTCCTGGCCTAAACCTGAATGTAGATCTATCTATCATGATTGGTCCCTTATGGAGGAGATACAGTCTTAGAAACATTTCACAAGGCTACATTAGCAATCAGCAATGAACAAACTACCATATCAGAAGTAATTCCTATAGTCATTGGTATCAAACTAGACATGGGTCCGACCAGGACAAATCTCTTGGCCCATAGTGAAAGATGTGTTGCACAATCTCAAAACCAATTATGTCAACATTGAAGAAAATAATCTTTTTTTAATTTGCTACAATATTGGATCCTAGATTCAAAGTTGATGTGTTCAGTTCCCCCCAATCTTCAAAGTCTCAAATGGAGGCTAAGTTGAGCGATGAAGAGGAGGAAGAGAAACCACCTGCTAAGCTGAGTAGAGTTGAGACTGCTTCAGGACCTATGGCTTCTGTTTACTCCCGATTAATTGCGTCCAAAGGAAATAACCAGACTAGGCCTAATAATGTAATGTCGCCCATATACAATTAGAAAGGTATTTGTTGGAACCATTATTGGCTGCCAACCAATCCCCTTTCAATTACTGGAGAAGCTCCCCTTTTAAAAATTTAAAACAAGTGGTGAGCAAGTACCTTAATTCACCTGCAGGGTCTGTAGCATCAGAGAGACTCTTTAGCACACCAGGATTGGTCAGTGATAGAAAAAGAAGCTCACTCCACCCAAACAGTCAAGATGCTGGTATTTTTTAATAAAAATTTAAAGCCCACGCAACAGTAAACATACTTTTAATAGGCCTACTTATGTAAAGTTTATTCAGGTGTGATATTTGTCAAGATTTTTTTTTTCTATTATCGAACCAATATTCATTTAGGCAAACGTGATCTTAGTTACAATTATTTAACTATAATATTGAAGCCATATTTTAATAGACATTGGATTTAAAAATCCCTATTACTTCTAAAAACAAAATAGGTGTAGGCCTATTCTCCTTGTGTGCAAAAATATGTGTCCCTTTATTATTTTTTATCATGAACATTAAATTTAGATTTGTTGATTATGATTTGTCTTTGTCTAATGAAAGGGTCAATAGGCCTATTTAATCATAAATGTGAAATCATATTTTAATTATCTAACATGTACCGATATATAAGTTTGTGTTTAATCTAAATCAAAATCGTGTATTCTTTTGTGTACGAAAATTTTGTGTGCCTTGATTATTTTTTTCATGAACATTATATTTAAATCTTCTATTTATTATTGTTTATTTTTGTTTGTTTAATGACAGGTTCAGTTGTCTTAACAGTTTAACAATAAGAAAGAATAACTAAACAACCTTTACATTTTAAAAGTTTATATATAAATGTTATTAAAACAAACCTATATTAGACATTATAAAACTAGTAAAAGTAACTTATTTTTTCTTTGAGTTATTTTACTTTATACACTTATAAAAATTAAAAAAAAAAAATAATCCGCCATTGGACTAATCGGCAAAATAGCTGATCAACCCAGCTCTACAGAAAAGTCTTTGTACTCATTCATAAATCGATGTTGTGTTCATGTGTCTGCCTCATGCAAGTTTGACATTTTGTGAAACATAAATACCTCTAAATAATAACTGTTTAAACCCCTTTAAAACATGCAAATTGTTTGTCCTAACATGTAGTGTTTGCATTGTTTCAGCCATCAAACATTCTCATGGCTTCGGAAAAAATGAAAAGCATTGTAAAGGTGACAGACTTTGGTTTGTCCAAATTTATAAATGAGGAAACTTTAGCAACCACATACTGTGGCTCCCCACACTACGTGGCTCCTGAGATCTTAAAAAGTAAAGGTCATGGAGCTTACACCAAGAAAGTAGATGTATGGAGCTTGGGTGTGGTTCTTTATGTGTGGTAAGTGTTTTTACTGCTGTTTGCCAAACTAGAGCCTCGATAAAATTACAAATGATTATTTCATATTCTGCTTATAAAGGTAAAATAACAATTTTACAGTAAAATTGTCTTTTTACGATCTAAGAATACTTCCATACATATGTTGTTATTTTAATTTATTATTATTGTTAGTTATTTTAAAGGCATTTGAGGCACGTGAGGTTGTTATTGTTTTGAACTACACTTATGAAATACAACCAGTTTCTTACTGACTAATTTTATAAGTGTGTAGATGACATTTGTTTTTATATTTTGGAGCCCCGTATTTTGTTCTGAGTATATATAACACTCTTATCCTGGTAGGGTGTACTGAGGGTATTTTTTTCTAAATGGTTTCCCTCCTACTCCCTATAAATTAGGGTTTATTTCTTCTCGATTCAACCTTCCTCATCCCTACCCCATTAGTATAAAGATACAGATAGCCCGAACGAGTAGTAATTACACTGGCCACACACACTAACATACATCGTTGAGGAATGTCAGTTACTATTTAGCACACTATTTATAATTACCATTCTGGCTATCATCATTTTTTGGAGCTGTAATGAACCATTTAGGACAAGGGCGACAACCTTTTGGCATCGATCGACTTAAAGCCTTATCAAAGCTCCTGTGATCAACCCATAGTATCTCTCTACTTACTTTTTTTTCTGTACATTGTTTTGTTTTCTAAAATTAATCTTCCTCAAACAATTATGTCCCCACCCTTTTAGAAGTAAATATAGAATAGATAAAATATGTATTTTCATAATATACTATTTAATTTTCTTTTAACCGTGTCAATTTATGACTGATAAAGGTTTTTTGGTCACACTTATGTATGCGATATTAGAAGACTCACGTGATTGACTGAAAATTGACACGAGATCAACCGGTCATTTGCGGTCAACCCGTTTCAAACCCCTAATTTAGGATAAACCTCCCTTGTAACACCTGGCCAGGATTCAAACCTTTACATTCTTATCATTGGTACCAGACCAGCCAAGCTTGACACCTTAGCCCACATGGCCACAAATGCACCAGCTAACTAACTGGTAAGGCTAAGAAAGAATATAAAAGTGGTAAAGTGAATTGTATCACTTCTAATTTTATATGACAATTTGGTTTCATCTTTCTCAGTTAATTAGTAAGAAAACAAAATTATATAGTTATATTGTTGGAATCAAACTATTAATGGGGAAGACAGTTGGTAAAAAAAAAAAATAGAGATACCTGAGATTTAAAAATTTGTGGGTGAAGTTAAGAAATTTTGATTGTAATCTAAGAAAATTGTATGTTTGATCTATATGCAAGGGAAGAGAGATGCATTGGTCACTACTTATTCAAATTGGATCATAGCCTGACAAATTGTAATTTGTTTACACAAGATACATCCAAAAAATATTATTTATAATATGTATAGTAATTTTAATTTGATAATTTTTTTTACCAAACTTATCAAATTTGATTGAGGTTTTAATCATACAAATTTGTATCTCAGGCCAGGGAATTTGTTTATGGTGAATGTGTGGTGGTCCGCTATACTCTAACAAGTTTACATTTCATATTCGTTGATATTTTTAAGGCTACAACAGTGTATTACCCACTTTGGTGGCCGCATGGTCTAAGACACTACTCTTGCAGCAGATAGACTTCCAATGATGATAAGATCAAGGTTCGAATCTCATTCGGATGTACTGGGGGCTGTTTTTTCAAAGTGGTTTTCCCCTCTCCATCACACCTCCACACAAATGATGATAGCCGGAATGGGTAATTATAAATAATACGCTAAATAGCTAACTGACATTCCTCAACGATGTATGTTAGTGTGTGTGGCCAGTGTATTACTACTCGTTCGGGCTATCCACATATTTATACTAATGGAGTAGGGATGAGGAAGGTTGAATCGAGAAGAAATAATCCCTCATTTATAGGGGATGGGAGGGAAAACAGTTTAGGAAAAAATGTGGGCACACTTCCATAGATATAACCTTTCTCATTCCTAAAACCATTAGCATAATTAGTACATAAGTGTAATTTTATTGACACGGCATACATTGAGGCGTTTGTTTAACATTTGCTGTGTTATGGATTGCAAATGACAAAACGAGTTTTGCAATGTGTTTTGATTAGTTAATAAACAATAGAACATATGTGCAGACAACTTAAACAGAGTATCAGCATTCCTCACGGTAAATCAGGCTAGGAAGCAGGATAAATAGTAAGGTTTTCGGGCTAACTGGGCTGACAATTTTACCATTGAGCTTAGGAGGGTCACGCTGCCCATTTTGGGAGCTACGCAGGCTAGGACGCCAGATCGCCAAGTACGACTGCTTAGGGGCTAACTGTTGTGCCCAAGGTACCGGGGTTCATACCTATGTAGGGCCACATAGTGGTCAGCCAGGCCATTGGTTAAGCATTCCTTGCTATACTTTGTTTTGTCACAATCTCCTAAGTAATTCCATTAAGTTCTTTGATATCTTTTAATATTCCATATTGCCATCACATTTTGTAATAGAGCATAGAAGTACAATAAAACCATAAAAACCCAAGCTGAACGTCAACTACGAGCCCACACAGTCATATTTCCAGTCACCGCCCTTATCCTTGGCCGCAACCCATCCTGACAGATTAGGTCCACAAAAAAAAAGGGGGGGGGGACATAAGCATATAACCCAAACAGGTAGCAAGATGCGGTGCTATAAAAAAACTTTAAAAAAAACCAGTGTGTTCATTTATATTCTATAGTTTCTTGCAATGTTAAATTTAAATTTTGATGTTATAATCTTCAACAGCATGGTACCTTTATATTGATAAAAGAATTATCTCATCATTCTCATTTGTGAAAATTGCCATTGTTGTCAAGGTATTAATTTTATTATTGTATTTCAGCCTTGCAGGATATTTCCCCTTTCAGGAGAGTGATAATATTAGACTAATTAATGAGATTGTCCATGGACTTTACTCATTCGACCAAAAACCATGGACTAAAGTGTCTGAGGATGCTAAAAACTTAATTCAGAAAATGATGACTTTAGATCCAGAGAAGAGACTGAGCATAAATCAAGTTTTGAACCATCAATGGCTTAAGGTATGTAAAAACAATACATACTTAGACATCTGCGAAGCAAGTTTTTTGATTTTGAATCATATCCTGGTTAAATATTCTAAAATTATGATGTTATATAAAAATACTCTGCTTTAAAAAAAAAATTAGATTAATTATGGACCCTAGTCCCTATAGGTTATCATGTTTAAATATAAGTTCTTCAATATGTTCATGCAACAATGACACACCTTGTCAAAATTAAGCAATAAAAGCACCATATGTTGTGGTGATTATAAACTATTACAATACATAATCATTTCTCAAAGTTAACACATTTGTTATGTATTATCCAACGGTTTGATTATAGGCTATACAAAGATTTTATAAAGACTGCTGGGGAAATAAGTGTGGCTCATTCTCCTGTCAATATGGTAATAATTAATAAGCATTTACTTTTCCTCACAAGAATTGTTATTAAAAATGTATTGAGTTGACATATTTTAGGCACATTGTGGCCTTGCAATGACCTAAAACCCCATCAATTTTTTTCTAGTTTGGTTTGATTCAAATTATTGAATTGAATAATATAAATTTTGAATCAATATCTATATTATTGAAGCTTTGCAAACCCCTGTATACTTAGTTAACATTGGTGTTCCTTAGTAAATTATATGTAAGCATGGGCTGACTCACATCAGTGAACATGCATTCAAAGGCATCATCCTCATTTTGGTATGAGTGTGATTGAGAGGTTGGGGTTTGAATCCTTGCCAATTGTACTTAGGGTGTTTACACTCTCCCTACAGTCAAATATTGGTAAATTTCCCTAAAAATTCTTTCATACCCACCCTATGAGAATCAACATGTGGAAAGGAGAGACTAGTAGTAAGATGTGAACATAAATAAAAAGTTAAGATTGTCTAGAAAAATCTATTCCCATAATGTAAATGTATCTTTAAATACAATTTTTAGGACAAGAATTTGAAGAAAGAAGTTGAAAACTTGCTCAAGAAGCATAAACATGACTACAATCAAAAGAAATTCTATAGAACACAACTAAACAAACAGGGCAAAAGGTTAACGTCTAATTCCAACTCTGATGAAAACAGTCGGACTGTCTCCTAAGAAGGTTAAACAGGGTTAATTTAGGTATTAGACACTTAAAGTAAATTTTTAAAATAAATACTCTTAATGTTCTCCTTCTATAAGACTTTACCATATTTTGAGAATGTGCCTTTACAGTTTTGAAAGCATTTAGGTGTTACTTAAAGTGATATGAGTTTCTTCCTAGATTTTTATATTATTTTCACAGTTAAATGTTTGTGTTAGTGTAACTATTTTTCTTTGATGTTGCATTTGCAAAACTTTGGATTCATCATCGTCATCCATAGTTTCTTCTCACTAGCAGGGTCTGTCTCAAAAATAAGCCTCTCCATTTACTTCTGTGCTCCCACCACCTTTCTTCCTCCACTCTGGCCCAATCCACTCCTCTGCACTTTATTTATCCACCTGTCCCTGGGTTTTCTCTTGGCCTTTTGCCCGCCACATCAGTTTCAAGCATCCTCCTTGAAATCATCCCCTCCTCCATCCTCTTCACATGTCCATACCACCACATCTTGTCTTCTCCATCCTATCCTGCAGGAGTTCCTCCTTCACTCTCTCTCTCACCCTTTCATTCCTCACCCTATTCATCCATGTCACTCCCAGCCTACTCTTCAGAAATTTCATCTTGCATCCCTGTATCCTGCTCTCATCACTTTCCATCATCACCCAGGTTTCTTATGCTTACTGCAATATTGGGACATAGTACGCTGCCCTGTACATCACTTCTTTGCACTTCTGCGGCATATCTCTACTCCAGACCAGACCTCTGATGCTTTTGTAAAAGGACTCTGCTTGTCTCCCTCTTTCCCCATTTTCTCTCTCGTTTCCTCCTCTTTCCACACCACACTTCCCAGGTACTTGAAATTTCCCACTTTCTTCAGTTGTTTTCCTCCTAATGTTACTCCCCTCGTGTGTCAATTTTCCTTGCCTGTTGTAATCACCAGTTCATTCCTTCTTTACCAGGAGTCTGCGAACTTGGTTTTTTTCATTCAAGCCGAGTATTTTAAAAAGCTCCCGAGTTTGAGTCGAGTTAGAGTATATTCATAATTTTAATTTCAAGAGTAAATATTTGTTTGTTTTAAAAGTAAAATAGTATATTTAAAATGTCAACAGTGAAAACAATAATAAATGTAAAACCACATCTTTAAAATGTGACATTTTAAAGATATTTGACAACAATACATGTTCTTAAATTAAGAATGATTTTCATTTTTATAAACAGCAAATACTTTTAAGAAAAAGTTTAAAAAATGGAAATATTGGTTTTTAAATTAGAAATAACACTTAAAAAAACATGATTTAAAAATAACACTCAAATAAAACTATAATAGAAAAAAATAATTAAATAATTTCAACTTGTGTCTTTAAAGACAATAAAATTACACTAACAATATTACAGGAAATGTTTATAAAATTGACATTTTAATGCTTGCTATTTTCCTCCAGAATATGCCTTTGTAACTCTAATTACCCTATAAGAAAATGTAAGACTCACAAGCATTTAGAAATTTAAATTGTTTCATTTAGTTTCCCTGATCATTAATGTAATAATCACGCACGAGAACTTCTTCTGTTCCAATTCCATTCCTCTTAGCTCATATGGTTCTTGCTAGAAATTATCTTAATACGAAATTTATTTCACTGTAATTTTTAATGTTTATAAAGTTCATGTTCAAACGTTAAAATGAAAAATAAGATGATCACAATAATATTTCTAGAAGAAAATATGAAAAGTAAATGCTTTTTTATTACATGTGGTAAGATTGGTCAAATATTTTTTGCAATGTTGAGCAACACTGATTTTAGACAGGTTAACTAACATAGTTCAACTAAATAGTAACTGATGCTAGTTTTAAAGTTGAACGTATTATACAAATCTTAAATATCTTGGTTCGAAAATAATCAATATGTATTTTCATTATTAAATTTTTAATTTAATTCAAATTATAGTTTCACAAAGGACAATGTAAAAATAATGAATATTTAATTAATCTAATATTTTTGGCTATTTTTATTTTCATTGCCTTGTCATGGCAATGCAACTTCAATTGAAGATAATTCAAAATGGAGGATAATATTGAATATGTTCACCGGTCCAAAGTAGTTTTAGAGCTCCATTACATTATTGTGAAATTTGAAAATGATTTTATAATTTATTAAGTTATCTAATGATTTATAAGTGAAACTGCTGATATCATCTAAATTAAATAGCCTATACTTATCATTGCGTTTAAAAAAATTATTTGTATGTACATCAAGAGGAAGCTCGAAAATGACGAGCCTACAAAACTTTCGATCTATATTCCGAGCTTTAATGACGATCTCGGATTGTAGCTTGAAATCCAATACTCGCAAAGCTCTATTCTTTAAACTAAACCTCATTCCATTACTGTTCTACCACCTCATTCCACACATCCAACTTTTTCTGCACTCCTAGCTGCTTGTTTCTCCTCCCCATCAGGTTGTCCGCAAACACCATTCCCTATTCTTCTTGCCACCTCTCTCATCATTACATCCATTACTACCACGAACAAATGGTGAGACTGCGCTTCCTTGTTTCAAGCCATTCTGTTTTCTCACCTTCCACTATTCCATCTTCCACTCCTATTTTACATTACAACATTAGCCGAGATGTCCCAACAAAGATTGATGTTAATAAATAAGATTAATATAATTACATTAATCCAAAATGTTAGACATAATTTAAATATGCATTTTTTTTATATTTACATACTGGTGCTCATATTGTCCACCTCTTAGACCATTATTAACACTGTCCATCTTTTATGGGAAAGTCCAGGTTTGAATCTCAAGAGGAGTGCATTTGAGGCTGGTTACCATATAATCTAGTTTCTTGGTTTTACTTCCTCTTTCCACTCTAATGCAGATGCACGTCTCTAGAATACTTTCTTATCCTTAAAGCCATTAATGATCGTGTTAAATATACTAATTAAAAAAATATTTTCTTGATTACTGAACAGGTAACAATGCAGCTATTTCATTAATTATTGTATAAATAGAACATTTCTTTGTACACGTTACTATTCATAATTTAGATAGTTAATTCATGTTGGCGGCTTAACAGCTTAGGGTGGGAGTGTAAGAAACGCTAGTTAAGGGCAGTATTTATGCAGTTTTTATAACAACACTTTTTTTGGTCAAAATAAATCAAATAATTCTTCAGCAGAAACATAAAATTTAATTTTCTTCACAGGTTGAACTCAACAGTTCTTGAATATTTGTCAAGGGTGTCCTGGAATTTAATGACAACTTTTTCTCTTCATTTAAAAAGTTTCTCATCTATTGCTTCTATGCTCGTGACAAATATTCAATAACTGTTGATATCACCATTTGAAGAAAATGAAACTGTTTCTACTGCAGAAATATTTTATTTATTTTGCCAAAAATATAATTTGCTCTAAATCTCTGTCCTTACCTCGCGGAGGCTTCCTACACTCCCACCTTAAAGAATAAAAAGAATGATACGTCTCCGTTTGATGAATAGATGAGGTCCAAAGTTCTGACAGTTTTTAAAATTCAATAAAATGATTTATGTTATTATAGTCACTTGTAACATATTTAATACAAGAGTTTAGTTTTTAAAATTATATAAGTTACTATAGTTACTTGTATTACTTGTATTGCATTATTGAGTATAGAAAGCAACTACCTACTTAATAGTGTCATTATCAAGCTCAATTATTTTAACATTGTTATAACATTGTATATATTATTATAAAACACTTTGTACCTTATTGTAAAACTATTATGTTAAATATTGTAAGAAACATCAGCTATAGAAAAATGTAGCATCATGGTGTTTTGATTTCTTGTGACCTAATACCTACTTAAAACACCATAATGGTAATATTCGATTTCCAAGTGCCAATAACTTTATTTATGCATATATTATTTTTGTTAGTATTATAGGCAGTTCGAGCCATTAAGAATAATTTCACATAAACAATAATACGTAATATATTTTAAATTGGGTTGAGGTTGGTTATTAACTAAAAATGCATTTATTAATGTACTTCTTCATGCAAGTTTTGATCCACTTTATAAGTGAAATGAGAGATTTATCAATATGTTCCACATTAAAAAAAAATATTTTGACAACACAAACTTGTGTAAAGCTCCAATAATAATTCTATTAGGTGGAATTTGTATACTCCATATTTAAAACTATTAAAACGTTATAATATTAGATATCCTGATTGTGGCAAATAAAATGATTTTATTTTGTTAGATAAAAAGTTGATAGATAAAATATTTATATTTGTAGAAGTTAGCAAATTTTTAGTTAGCAAATATCTTTCTTATTCAAGGGATGGATTTACAACACATTGAAAATGTTTGCTTAGACATTGTTTCTTTTTTGTTTCCTGTATTTTTAAATATTTTCCTTTGGTCACAATTTGGCTATTATAATAACTGGTTCCAAAACATATTTTAATAAAGTTAGTTCTTAGGCCAGAAAAATAAATTTACCAGGTTAAGGTTTGTTGAAATTTTCTCTAAATCACAAATATATAAATAAAATAGACCAAAATCCACATTTATAATGTCAAGCAGTCAAATTTGCAAAAGAATATTTTATTTAGTTTTATTTCATGCATGTATTATGATTTCCAAAAATGCTACCTACACTTAACTACGTTTTAAATAGCCATTTTAATGTTCTAAGTAAAAGTAAATAAAACATTTGTTCGTGAAATTTCAGTGTGTCTGCTTATAATGAATGTTTTCAATGTGTGATAATTAACAGCTCTTCTCTCTTTGATGAACAAACATTCTTTTATATCATTCCACTCACTCTTTTTCGGCCAATTACAAATTGAATTATAGAATTAGTTCTTGTATCATTTGGTTTCATTCAACAACTTAACGATTTTTAATGAGCCAAATCTCAACCCCATTATAAGTAAATATGTACGAGACAAAGTGAAGTGCTTCTTCTAAATGATAACAAGTTTTATATCTGTTCAAAGCTAGTTTTTGTGCAGCCGTGTGCTATATCAATGAGTAAAATAAGCGGCTGTGAGTTTTATAGTGCATTTATAAGTACAAATATATGTACAAAATAGTTTAAATTACGATTAAATGACTATGTTAAGTTGGCTGGAAAGTGATGTTTTTCAGTGAGTATTTTTTTACAATTTTATATCAAAACTTTTTTGGGCAAAATAAATCAACTATGTTTGCTTAAAATTTCTTTGAAAAGTAATAATCCCATCAGCTTTTTCATGAATAATGTGGCATTCATGGGGAAAAATTAAATAAAGAGAAAATCGTTGTCAAATTTTGGGATGTCCATGACAAATATTTAAGAAGTTTTGAGATTATTTATGTATAAGATCAAAGTAAATTTATCTACTAAAACAAAATTTTATTTTTTTTGTCATAAAAGAAATGTTATAAAAGCTGGAAAAAAATACTGGGCTTAACTCATGTACCTTTCCATTCCACCTCGGAGAGCGACCCTTATTACCTCTTAATTGGAGTAAAGCAACATAAACAGAAATTAACTGTTGCTATTGTTTTAAATAATTGAATCTTTATGTTTCTTGTAATTTAAATGTAACTGTATTTAATCTAGTTTGTAGTTTACTACCTACAATGTTATGTATGAGGTTTGATCATATTATTTACTAGGATAATTTACCACATGGCCCATCATTGTTTTGATCAGTGTAAAGGAATTTCTTCTTTTTTATGTAAAGTGCATTTGTTTTTTTCCCCACTGTTATATTTTCAGAGCTGAAAATGTTAAATAACAATATTTTAAGAGTTTCACATGACCCAGAATTGTTTTGATCATTGTAAAGGAATTTCTTCTTTTTATGTACTGTATTTTTTTTTCCACCATTATATTTTCAGAGCTGAAAATATTAAGTAACCAATTATTTTAAGAGTTTGAAAAGGTTAATTTACCATATATTATGTAAAGTGCATTTCAGATATTAATAAAAACTTTTAAGTTAGTGAGTTCATTTAGCCTTAATAAAAAAACTTTTTACTTCAGTAAAATAGTTAAAAGATAAATTTTGTCTCCTTTGATATAGGTAGGTTCCTAGACTGACTACATTTGCAAACCAGCTATTTTTCTTAAACATGGGAATATATCCATGATTTTCTTAGTGTTTTAATATGTTGGAAACTAATCTTAGCACAACATAGTAACCTTATAGTACATAAATTTTTTTAAATATAATAAGTGCCAATATTTATCTAACTAAATAAGATGATAGAATTGTAATAAAATGTAGCACAAATAAAAACATTGAATACATATACACAAAAACTTAAAATATTTCCATGCTACATAACATGTTCCTCTAGAAGAAGTAGACTGACCAGGAAGTTGAAAGTTATGTGGTTTTTACTTTAAAGTGTGCTTCATTTTCTTACAATTATATAATTTTATTTAATCAGATAAAATTTAAGACTGCACTTATCACTTTTGATTTTAGTTTTTATGTTAGCATTGATGTTTTGGGGCAAAATGGCTGTGATTTTGAAACTTACAATTCCTTGTTCCAGAACAGATAAGATTGAAAATCTTCCACATTATTTCCATAGTTATATATTCATGTTGACGTTTTTATTAAAGTTGTTCTGCCAAAGTCCTTAAACTTCAATAAATGAGTGATCTTTTTATATAACAATGCAAACGTTTTCATTATTACTATCAATTGTTAATTTCTAAACGCACACAAAAAATAAAATGATACAGTTTATGAAATGTGGTCAATTTAATTTATATATAGTGAGTTACTGTGATTTTCGAGGTGAATTTGCCATTTACTTTTTTAATTATCACAATCGACACCTAAGCAAACAAGTTTGTTTTACTATAAAAGGTTAAATCAGTTTGTTATTTTCTTTTTATATATTCTACCCTATATGTTTATTATTTAAACTTTAAATCCAAAAAATGTTTTGAGAATTTTGAATATTACATTTCAATACTGTTTATCAAGCTTGAGACCTATTGAATCTTAAGGGGAAGTGCCCACCAAAATAGTGTGACATGTTATCTGGCATCTAACACGAATCTTCAGGTTAAACCAATGTTAACATTAGTTGGCTAAATAAAGTGGTGACTTGACACACATTGTCATCAGATGAATGCTCCACTTTTTGTCACATGCCACAGACAAGTCAGTTTATTTAATTCGCAGGGCATTTGTTTGAAGTTATTAATTAACATACATTCTTCATGTGCCACACACATCCTAAACTTTGTATTTTCTTTTAATATCATGGGCTCAATTTTTTTTTAGTAATAAATTAAATGAAAGATTTTCAAGTGTTATCAGCATTTTTTTTATATAGAATTTAAGAATAATATACTTTACAATCCTTAGAGGCTCCTAGGCTATTCTGTGTTCTTAATTAATCTTTAAACAATATAAGTTGTCTGGTGTATCTTCACCTCCAAAGATAGTGTGTTTACTGATGTTATTTACGAAGTAGCCAGCTAATTAACTAAGAAAGCTTATTGTTCCTACAGCTGGTTACTTTCTATTATATAGTCTAAAACAATTATTGAACGAAAGTAATGATTGTGTGGGCAAAAGAATACATTAAATAAATGTGTGTTTAATTTTTGCTACGTAGTCTCATAGTGATTAAAAATGAGAGTGTGGGTTGTCTTACTAAATAATGATGAAACCTAATAATTCCTTAGGTTTTAATTGATCCAGTCAAACAGTTGTATTTTTAATTTCCCTTTAAATAACCACTTTGTAATATATTTTTTTACTAGGTAAAGTATCTTATATGTTCACCCTAAAGTTAGATTTTGGATGCTTTTCTCTTTCTTTCATCACAAGCATTAGGGTGATATACATGTTTTCCTAAAGTTGAAAAGTTAAAATCTGCTTGTCATCAAACTTCTATTAATTAGTAATGAATTAGGTGAGGGATGTTAAGAAACTTACGACAAAACTTTACTGGACCAATTGCAACACGCCTTATCTGCAATTTCATGATATTGTTAGTAATAATAATAATGTGTAAGTTACATATATGTTTGTTATAAATAAAATGTTTTTGTAACTATATATTGAATTCATTTTTCAATAAATATTTTTGTAATTTAACAAGTGTTTTACTTAATGATGTGTCAACTCACACACAAATATATTTCAGGCAACAATTGAATTTAGCTCACTTGAGCATTTCCTTTAAATGTTTCTTTGTGAGGAGTATAACTGTTAGACCTCTTATTGATTAGAAAGAGCTTTAATCAACAATTAACTTTTAACATATTGTCAGCATTAGTGGAGTGTGTTCAATTCTGGACAAAGGGAAGCAATAAGGCTACAATAAAAGGGGGTCTGATCGACCCTAGTTTAATTAGAAGCTCACATTTGTCTCTTTTTAAAATTAAAAGTATCATGGGGAAGAAAGGAAGGGGGTAACACAAACTACGTATGGAAAAACATAAAATAATTGAGTAATATTTCTTCAAATATTACTCGATCATTAAATTATATATACTAATAATTGCAGTTCTAACTCTAATAAAAATAATAATGGTTAAGTTATGATTGCCAAAGTTTTCGCTTGGGTTGTGGCCTGCAAATGAGTATGACCTTTTGGCCTGCTTTATAATAGCTTTGAATCCAGATTTATTATACACACCATCATCATTAGTAAATAGTAAGGTCAACTATATAATTTTCCACCAATCCATCACACGGATAATTACTACACACTTTCATAAAATTGAGTATTGAAACGTCAAAGTATTTTTATATAGGTTGCCTTAAGATGGAGTGGATCTGCCTGTTTCAATTATTTTATTTTTATCGTCAAAAAATCAGGACAAAAAACTATGCTTAAAAATATTACTTATGAATTTTGACACACCAGCCCTCTCTTCCACTGCTGCACTCATCATACTACTACTGTACGCAAAGAAACAAACTGCTTCCCTTGGAGGATCAAACAAGCGTCAATATTCCATGAAATAAAACTAAACTTACTGTAAATTGGTGATAAATACATTATTTTGTAATAATGCCCATAATTATATCTAAAAACAATATTGCTGAAAACAACCTAAAAATAAGATTTTAACAGTATAAAACATACGATTATACACCAATCACGATAGTAAACTCATGCGCTATACTCTCCTAGGAAAAGGCTGCTTCCCTTTCCCCAATGAGGGCCGGACAAACCCAGAAACAAACGATTGACTGAATAAAGAGCGAGGGAAACCAGCTGGCTGGCCGGTCAGTCTGAGAAAGAACTCCTTGCTCTAATAAAGACTAGCTACCACCTAAACTCAGTGAGCCTATACTTTTTGGAGAGGTTGCTGTGTCTCACTGTTAGGCCCCTTGTGCCTTTTATCAGCACTTACACTGACCGCACCAACCACCCTCTTACTTCTGGGCCACTCCACACTTGTTCTCCGAGCCGTCCGTAATGAGTTCCCCACTGTACTTAGCGCCAATGAGATATCTTTCTATTGGGTCACTTAGTGGCTACGGTCTCATGCCAATGGGAAGATCTCTTTCCTCCCATTGGATAAGCAGGCAATAGGGATACATGGTGGTTTCTCGCTCAAACCTGATGGCAGAGGGCAGTCCGAGAGTATCCACCACACCCTGGTGTGCCACCTATTCAAAAGAGCTAATAAATTGTCTAATGTTACGAAGGAGCAATATTGTCTAATATCCTCACACTCCCTACCTCCCACCATGACTCACGTTGCCGGGACTGTCACCCTACCTTCCCACCGCAACTCATGTACTATATTCAGACAAGTACGGTATATGTTTAAGTATGTCATTAAGTGAAATATTTCCAATTTGTTCATAATATGTAAGTTTTCTTCTTATTTAAAACTATATAAGCTAAATAAGTAAACTATACAAAAAATGTATCTTTGAAAAATGAGATTTTGGTTGATATATTGCTTTGTCAGATACCAATTGGATTGGCATCATAAGAAGGGAAAAAATAAAAACTTCAAATATCTACAAAATGTATGTATTGAAAATTCTTTTTTTTTTAGTGTAATGAGGATAAACAGTGATGTGATGAAATGGTATTTACAAAATATACAATACATATGTACAAAATAAGAAAAATGAGTAGAAACCTAAATTTCTGTATAAAATACAACCAACTGCAAAGAATTTTACATTCAATATAAATTAAATGTAGGCCTAGTATCGAGTGTGTTTTGAATTGAAAACTTTTTTAATAAGAAAAATAAAGACAAAAATAACACAAGACAAATAAACCTGAATTCATCAGTTTATAAAAAAAACTTCCAAAAAAACATATATAGCTGCCACCCTCATGCATCTCTAAAATAATAATTAAATCCCCAATTAACAATTATTTTAATTAAATAGCTCATAGTAATATTAACATGAAATTATGCCAAATTCTATTTCCTGGCTTGGAAATAAGTGACATGGTATTGAGCTTTAGCAGCTTGAAATTGCTGTTATTGATATAAATTGTCAAATATTTTACACATATTTCAAAACTCAAAAAAAGTTGGTTATCTTTACTCTAAAGTTTTGAAAGATAATGTTTAATATATTCCTACAAAAAAAAGGCTCTTCAATCAACATTATTTTTTTAATCCTAAAAATTCTCACACAATAAAAGTCTAAAAAACAAATATACTTAACAAAATTCACTCATTCATCTTAAAAATATATTCAGTCTTAATGCTGAAAAACTTGTCTTTTCTATTACATTTAGTTAATAAATTATATAACAATCAATTTTCAAATGTGACAAATATTTGAAATTATAATACAATAAATAATGTAAATTTGCTAAATAAACTCAGAATTTGCTGTGGAGGAGAAAATACTTTAGATAAATTGAGAATTTGAATATTATGCTATATAAAAAAAAGCTGGTTTCTAAAAATAAGTTAAGACATTACTCCTAAAGTACTTTTATGTTATTTGGTAAGTTATGAATAGAAAAATAACAAATAATAGTCTCATACAAATTTTTGCTTAATAAATATGAAAATATAATAATTGTCACTATGTGAAAACATTGAACTAAAAAATAATCACTGTAAGAAATCAAAAGAATGAACAATTTCAGTCAGATGAATTACAAATTACAGTTTTAAAGCACATTAATTAGGGACATACCCAAAATTGAATATTTTTTAGGGTTAATGGAATGAGGGATGTCACTCCTCTTTACCAATGCATCTTAAAGCATTTTTTAAAAACATAATTAGGATCATAGGTGTTATGAATTTTATAAGTTTCCAATAAGTTATTAGCCTAAACAATGGAGAAATACAAAAATACATTATTAATACTTTTGGGAGGGTATTAAACATCCTTACCGCTCCTTTTTTCATCCTTGACATTGATAAATATTCTTTTACGCTTGAAAAAATTTGATAGATTTTGCCTCTTGACCTACCTATCAACCTGCACTGTACTATATACATCACGGCAATATTGATACATTTGAACAATATTATCGACATATAGATACTAAACATTCAATTATTCTCTAACAAACAAATATTTAAATTTGAAAAATACAGGTTAGAACAAGGTAATTTATGGCTGCTTTTACAGTATGCTACTAGAGATACCAATTTACTTAGCCTTGGTTAAGACCATGAAGAGTATATAAGCACATGGCTGGATGCATTCTGTTTTTATAAAGTCTAGAATCGAGATTTCAATGTTTTATCAATTATTTCAAAACTACGACAATGTGGAATGAGAGTACTAACAATCCCTTTAGATGTGTACAACATTTGTAAAGATCCATCGATCTGAATATTAGAAAAAGCAAGAGGTTTACTTTATTACATTAATTCTTAAGATATTACAGGAAATATAAATGGTAAACATTTTGCTATAATAATTAATTCATTGTAATATTCATACATTCAGTTATGTAATAAATAATGTTTTGGGGTCTGGTTATTAAATTTGTCCTATAGTTTTGTTGGTAAAAACCACCGATGTACGAGAATTCTAAAATTAATTATAATTTTTATATCGATTTTCTAGAATTTTGAGTTTGACATCTTCTCTAACCCTAGAATCTCAATATATTTAAGGATTTCGGGCTGGCATTCCAAATCATTTGTTTAGTTTCGATTTCTGAATAGGTTCATGAATTTAAGCGGCAAGATTTTATAGGTTATTAACACCTGGCTCTAAACATTTTTTAAAGAGTGAAGCTAGCAAGTTTAATTTATGATAATTAATCAAATAAAACTAATTGTTACAAAATTCATTTAAGTGTTTGTGTGTACAAAGTTTATTTGAAACAGCTCATTAGACGCAGAATATCTTTTCCAACACTAAGCAGTACTGAGATTTCATTCAAGTAAACATTCTCCGCCAAATAGTTTTTTCAAACATGAAACAGTTTTAATGTCCAATTAGTAATAATTTTCCCAATTATTGAGATTTTTGATAATTTAGTTTGCTGGATTTGTATACATTATCAGTAAGAAGAAACAACAAAGAAAATCCTTTCTTAATTCGGTTTAATTCAAGATTTATTCCTGAAATCTTTGGTTTCTAAAATATTCCAATTTGTTGCAACATTTAATAAATATTTATTGAAAGATTCAAAAGTAATATATCCTATTAATATAATAACAATGTTTTTCACTACACCATCAATTGACACCATAAATGTAAATAATAGTCAATAATAGTAAATAAACTGATAAATGGAATAACTATAACTAGTGGTTAAGTGATAATCGGAACTACAGTAGTACACTGTAAAAGCAACGGCTAATTTTTATAATAAATTATCAGGCAGATTTAAGATAAATTAAAAAAAAAATTACTGTCAACATTGACCAAATTTAACTATTTTTCTTATACAAGCATTGAAAGCAAATTGACAACTGTAGAATAAGTGATTTTATGTATATATATCTTAAAGTATCTCATATATAATGTTTGTAACTTAAGATAGACTTACAATGGCATAGCAATGACACTATAAAATAGTTTGTTACTACTAGTTTTGAAGCCATAAAATTAAAACATAATATTAAAAAAGTTTAACTCAACTAAGTCCCAGCAAACTTCCTAAAATAGATTATTGAGTTTAAATAAACACCATCATATTGTTACAAAAACTGCATTAATGGTAATTTTCTTCATCACTGATCTTTTTTCTTTTGAAAAGAATCAACTTAGGGATTTAGAGGATTATAAATGGGTATGTAGGAAATTTAATTTCCATTGTAAAAACAACTTTTGTTCATAATTGATGTAAATTATTTTAGTGTCTTGATTTTGTACTCCAGTTACATTACCCTTAGGGTAAGGAAGCATAAATGGGATAGTCCCATGTAATTAATATAGTTGTGATGGTAGTCGCAACTTTTCTTAAAAAATTTTAATTGCAAATATCTTGCTATATAATGTTTTATCACGGTTACACTGTTATATTTCAAAGTAAAAAAATTTGCTAGTGTCACATGAGTGTTGGCTAATATTAAAATTTAATATTCATGTTTGGGAAAATATATATTTTAAATAAAGTAAACAATTTACAAAACTATTGTAAAACAACACTTTTGAATAGTTTGTTCATCATTTTTAATATATCACAGATTTAAAAATAGCTATTGTACTGTAAAATATTACACGTTACTGTAATATGATTTTTTTTTGGATGTCCAATTTAATATAATGACAGATGTCAAGGAACTATATTTGCGTACAACTAAACACATGACCGAAAGCTTACATATACAATAGAAAATTAAATTAGATTTACTGATAACCCACTGCAAGCAAATTAACACACTTTTCCATACTCTCTGCAATTAATAAATTAATTTAATGAAGGATGTGATAATGTTCTATTTTCACTACAAACTAAAAGAAAACCAATCAAGAGAGAATGTAGCCTATGCAAAAGTAAGCTTTAATCAAATCTAGAGCATTATAATAAATTAGAGATGGGAAATTAGATTCCTCGATTCTTAGAGACCTATCGATTCTTGATGCCTCGATTCATAAAAGATGTGAGCTTTTTAACACATTTTTTAAATTATTTACTCAATATATTTTTATAATAAAACTTATAAAAGTATTAATCGAATTCAAAAATCTAAAAATTGATGTTTTGCTCCAATTTGTACATATGTTTCCCAATGCATTCCAGAAACAAAAACAAACTTCTATATTAACAAATGCCAATCCTGTGTTAAGAAATATATTACAATAGCTTTACAAATGTACTTTCACATCGTAAATAATAATATAGGTGAAGTTTATTTTAAAGTTTTAAAGCCAAAATTAAAATCATAAAGACAAAAATGTTTCAAAAGTCTAATTAATTTTTTTTAATTAATTTTATATTTTAGGCCTATTCTAGTAAGAATGGAGTATCAAGGTAAAAATTTAAGAATCTGAATCTAGAATCTAAATAAAAATAAACTGGTATCATCCCATCTCTATGATAAAAATATGACAATTTATTTGAAAATACACATCACCAGTCAGTTTACAGATCAAAAATTTTGGGAACTTTAGCCAACCTATTAATTTTATGAAGATAATAAATATGCACAATTTTAATTAAAATTTATCAAATGAATAAATGTATTTTTAGATAAGGCAGAAATACACCAATAACTTTGATTAGAAAAATATTTAAATTGATCTTGAAAAAATAGTTTGACTAAACTCTCACACCCTCTTAACTGGTTCCAGATATGTTCTTTGATACATCCGTACTATTATTAAGAGATGTCTTCCGAGGGTGTGTCTAGGATTGTTGCCAGGGTAAGCAGAGTTTGTTAAATTATACCTGTGACATGTTCACACCCACTTCCATTTAGTTTATCATACATAAGACTATGCAATACATACTGCACATAGAAAACACATTTCTGTCGATACATAACTAGTGGGTAGGGAGGGACATGCAAAATTCACATTTGCGATAAAACGAATTTTTACACGAATTCTCCCGTTTTCACACGAATGACACGAATTTAAGCTTTTTTTTTTCTAAATAAACACAATTTCTTTGTAATTTGGCAAATACCACATAATGCAATATAATTTTCAACACTGTAACACTGGAGATAGCACTATACTAAGGCTGCTGTGTATACGAATAGTATCAGTTTTTACTTATTTATAGGTATAAAATGGATCACAGGAAAAATGAGTGTTTTCAGGATATTTAAGCTTATTTTATCTGAGGTTAGCATTAAAAATCACGATTTCTACTTTTACACATAATGATACCCAAATTTCAATAGCTTGATTCTTTGTTTACAGCCTTTAAAAGATTTCACGCCAGGTCATGCTTGGCAAAATTATATCTTTTTAATTTTTATTCCCTTCTCCTTATTTGATAGTAGTTTAGTCTTCTATGACGACATGTTTCAGTTTTATTATTATACAGTTTAAACCTAAGTTGATAATCGATTATTTCAATATTGTTATTTGTAAGACTCGAAGGTAATGATATTGATCAATTGAGTTTGATATTACTAAATGTTAAATGTTTTGTGCGAATTTATATTGATTTTTCTCTGAATATATTAATAATTAGTTAAATACACAATACGAACGAAAAATTCAGACATTTTTATTCCAGTTTTTTTTAACAAATACTAATTCAACTTGTATTTACATAAATAATAACATCGCTTCCAGCTTATAACATCATCGCTTTTTGAGAAAAATAACACCACTTTTCCCTAAAAATAACCTCACCTTTGGCATGTCTCTACTAATGGGGGATGGATGAGATCATGGGTACTTTAAATTAACTCAGTTTACCCTGAAAACACATATGCCATGCGTGTCTTCTATCTATTCACACGACCTTAGTTACTTATCATTCAAAAGTAGCCTATGGTAAACTAAACTACATAAGCTGTAATACTTTGAAAACTTAAATATATTTAATATTTAATGTGTTTTCAGAACAGGCATCTCTCAAAATAAATATTTGGGACTGGACTAAAATATCAGTTTTTGTTGTTTTTGTGATGAATGTTGCTATCCTTTTCTATTTATTTAAGCAAATATTTTAACAAGGATGAGCTGTGGTTTTAACTCATACATTTAGGCCTAAATTTGTCTTCCCCAAAGGTTCAAATTCTTAGGCTTATGGCTTGAAAATTCATGCTCTTTATGAATATTTATAACAACACTTTTTGCTTTCTCCCAAGACTCTTTTAAGATATAGTATTTACTAAACATGACTAGAAGAACATTGATAACCTGTGGAGTGATTAGTCATAAAAATATAATGCATACCCACATGTAGCCAAATACAGTGAGCTTTAAAAAAAAACAAGCTTTCTGAATGAAATCTTACTTTCTGCTATGTAAAAGGTCACTGAAAATTTCAACTCTGCACTCTTCTAATCATAGGGATAAACCTGCTGTCTCTTGGTAGAAAATGAGAAATAGATTGTTTTCAAAAGGTTAACATTAGCTTATCACAAGGTAGCAGTTTCTGAATGAATTATTCTAATATAATGCTGCTCTTCCCAACATGTATGCATGTCAAATAAGTACATGTTTCTTCGACAATCCAAATTAATACATCCATTATGAGGGTTGTGGCACTATGCAATCCTCCAATTTTTGCAGTATTTTGTGACAAACTTTTATATCTTAATCCAGTCCTGGATTATAATACACAAAATATTTTCACTAAAATAGGCAAAACTTACAAAATAATGGAGGGTTCTCACAGAGTTAAAAGCGAGACTTTACTAGCACATTCCTCTGTATCACATGTACATGCCTGAAATGGTCCCATAAACTATAAGTAGTTCCACTCTCTTAATTCCCTATGTCATAACTTTAGCTGCCAATAACACACATATGTAGGCCAACGATGATGATTATACAAGATAATTAGTTAAATATCAATCTTAACACAACCATGTGAATTGGGTAAGTAAATTGAGAGAGAATCTTCCACAATACACATGTAGTATTGTTGGATTATCCGTTCTAAGAGAAGAAAGTGGACTGGGTTTTCTGGTCTCTTAATCTTTTATTTTTTGTTCCATGAGTCAACTGGCAAATATTGCCTTTGTTAAATGTAAATTGTTCATTTGATGATCTCATCAGTACATATATAAGACCCCTCAAGAAATGCTAACCATTAGCAAGTAACAACAAGAGTAGTCTTGTCTGTGCTGTGAACTAAGAGAGACTCGCACATTTCTGTGTGGTTCTCCCCTAACAGATTTATTGTTTGCTTGGGATGTGACATAGTTAGGATAGTAATTTAAGATGGGGATTCTAACCATATGCAATGAATAATCTAACACGACCAGAGAACGTCTATATATTATGGATTGTAGCATCAACAGTATGTATTTATGTTCCTTCCAACAGTCCTCTTATATATGCAGAGGAAATGGGCAAACACAGATGTTAAAATGGATGCTAGTGCAGAAAAGTTTCTTAAAAGGTTATGCTGGCATTTTAATTAAGAATTAATATTTGAAGAAGCTAATAAAATTTGACGCAAAAGTTAGCTCTCTGAAAATGTGATAGATAAATTGCACTGATGAATTTGGTCAACATAAAACATGAGATATAATTATTTATTACTAACAATTAAACATTTCCAATTTTAGTTTTTTAAGATAAGCTTGCTTTTTGAGGGAGATAGACATCGAGTGAAGTTCAACTTAAACTTCTATTTTTCACTCCCATTATCTCAAAAAATTTGTTATGAATCCTCGAGGACCTTAGAAATATGTGATGCATGATCAAAACACCATTTAAAAATGAGTGTTTATTATTTTAGTCACATTACTATTGCCATTTCCATGAATGCATAGCATGAAAAGGAATGGGGACTTTGATTGTGGTATATGTCATGCGATCCTTCATCTTTACGACATAAAAACACACATTCTTTTACCTTTTTCCAGTATGAAAGATAGTTCATAGTTGGCCCCTTCTGAGGCAATAGCATAGTAGATATAACTCTACATAAAGACACTACTAATCTTGACTTGCTTCATGCTCGTCACAGTTCAATATTACACAAGCTGCAGAACTTGCACAGATTTGTTTCAAAGTACTATGTTATACTGTACTGTATTATACTCCATTAAAGAACACTGAATATTATCGGTGGTATATCAGTTCAAATATTCATGTCTATAACTGTTGAAACACTCACTAACAGTCAACATATAACTTAATCTTTACAAAGACTATCGTGTAGTTTACCATTACAACACAAACATCAAACATTTATTGTTTTAAAAACAAAATGCATGTAATATAAGTTCGATTTTCCAGTCTCAAGTCAAACAGTCTAATTTTATCTCATTCAAGTGCCATATTTATATTTCACTAAACAGCTTGAGGCAGTTTTCATGCCAACAATTTCATTTTGGCTGAATTTTTTTGAGCGTTGAATACCATTGAGGTAATCTTACTTAGATCAGTCGTTAACTTGAGATTTTATTACTAATGTGTCAATTTACTTGTTGCCGAATCATCATTGGTCGCTTCGTCCGCATAGGAATGAACAAGTGCGCTTCCTATAACAAAAACAAACATAATTAATATTTATCCACAACAAGCTCTACAATAATTAAAAATAAAAGTTGAGACTTAAAAAAAGTTATCTAGAACAATAATTTATAAATTAATTTTTCATCTAAACTGTTAATAAAGTGGTAGCTGTATTAAGTGAAATTACCAAACACAAAAATGTTTGATATAAATATATATTTGTGAAGAAACACTACATTACATAACCACTTCATTTAATTTGTTTGGCAGATGTTAACCTACATTTTATTCTTTTATTTTTCAACATATCTGGACTAAGAACGTTTCTTACTACATTGTGTTGTATCTCATATTTTTTTGTATTAATATTTTAATGTGTCAACTTATGTTTTAGACTTTTTGCTAACTTATTTGAGATTTATATTTTAGTTGATGCATTATAGTTTTATATAAATGTTCATATTTTACACTATGTTTCTTCACTAAAATTATATTTAAATCATACATTTTTGTGTTTGGTAATTTCACTTAATACATCTACCACTTTATTAACTGTTTAATTTATAAATTAATTTTTCATCTATTGTTCTAGATCAACTTTTCTAAGTCTTAACTTTTATTATAACCACTCCTTACTTTCAACCATTTATTAGAATGCTTTCTAAAATGTTCTACAGTAATTAACAGACCAGAGAGTGAATTGCTGTACCATATATTATCATAAAATTTCCCCGTGGCTTCACATTTGTTAATTTTTAGTAGAAAGTGTGTTGGTTTAGAGGATTTGGGTTCTCACAATTTAGTGCACTGAATTTGATCAATTTAATTTTTGCTAACAAATTAAGAAAAGTTTACATGAATGTGATAAAAAAAATTATGGTTTATTTTCTTACACTTAAAAAAAATCATTAGTGTCTCATTTAAACTCTGGCATGTTTTAAACACTAATTAATTCTTTTGAACAAAGATTATGATATTATAATACTTATTTTTCACAATGATGAGCTAGTTGGACTACTAGCTATTCAACATGGCCTGATGGGCAATAATTGCAATAAGTATTCTTTTGAAACTTGACGTTTTAGATATTAGTAACCCAAGCAAATAGACTACTAATAAATGCTTTCTTAGCCATTGATTACTTTTTTTTAAAAACAAAACACCAGGCTGGTAAACTTTTAAAACCGCTTATGACTTGACAAAATATAGGGTTGCCATTATGTTATTACTAACAAATTCCCGGTGTTTTCAAGAAGGAATTTCCATTATTCCAGGCAGCCATGATTGAAGATAAGAGTAATAAAATTTAATTTTTCATTAAACTGACCAGTGTGAAGTCATGTAACGTGTTTAAAATAGGATTATTCAAACTTGATGGGGAAATACATTAATACATTCAGTGTGTGTAAGTAATTCTTCAGTTCACTTTTTCGTCCATACAAAGAACTAATTAAGCTTTTAGTTAAATGTCCTAAATTAACAAATATTCCAGTATTTTTACTAGATTTTTCAAAATTTTGAGTGTTTCAGGGTTTTTTCAGATACAAAAAAGTAGGTTTTCTGATACGTGGAAACCCTGTAAATAGTAATGCATAAAAAAATAAAATTTTCTGAGGAAAAATGTAAAATGAAACAGTTGATAATTATGTTATTTGATTGTCTTGGTCAATCAAAACAAGTGCATAGTTTTGGCACACTAGCCACAATTAATTTATGTTGAAAAAAAATACTGACATTAAAAAATACACACAGACTAAAATACATATAAACATATCACACACAAATTCGACTCACCATAAAACTAGGTAGATTTAAAACAGATTTAAGGCAATGTTTAAAAGCAGTAGTTGTAGTTGGTTAGTGCTGAGGTGGACACACAAAAAAACAAGAAAATGGTTAATTAAATTACTCTAAGAATATTAGGCAACAATACAGTCATCACTTATCTTCAAGAAGAGCGTATAAACTGTCTGTTGTAGTGAAAGCTTGTTTTTAATATGTTTTTGTGTGTGTATTATCTCAACAACTTCTACTATAGCACTAGGCCTACCCAGTTAAGCTGCTGGTTATCCTTATTTTTGGCCCAGACCTGATATTTATTCCAAATAATCTTTATAATTTTTAAAATAAGTGCCAAGCATTCAGAAAACACAAAATAGCAGCCAAGAATGGAAATAAATATTATTGTGAAAGGGAACTTTATAGGACTAGGCGCCACACAGAGACATGAGGTGCATTTATCACTGATCTCAATTAGGGATGGACATAAAGCAAAAAAATATAATGTTCACATCAATGTCCCATTAATGACCCCATCAATGTCCCCATCAATAACTAAACAATGCTGAAAAAATAACATTTATATGCAAATTATTTATGTTATACAACTAAAAATATTAATGTTTTTATAGTAAAAACATACTTGATTTTTTCAAACCCCTTGAATATATTACAAATTCACTTAAATTAAATGAATAAGTCAAACTTCAATATAAATCTTATAAAAACTATTCATAAATACACACCAGTAATAAATAATATTTTTAAAATAAACATATTCATATGTTGGTGTCTAGGACATTGCTACAAAACATCGCTGCTTGATAATAATCTACCAATAAACATTTGTTATCAAACACTGAACCTTCAACATTGATGTTTTGAAAAAAATATTTTTTAATGTCCATCCCTAATCTTTATAGCCACATTTAAAGTCGTCTATCCTAGTGAGTGTGTGACAAAACGATGTCATGTTGTGAAGTTTAGACCATGAAAAGTTTGCAAGACAGGTTACTTAAGTATTAAAGGTGTTAATCTTTGTGGTTCTTCAAGTCTGTTGCTGTCCTTTAGGCATATTTTTAGAGGGGTGGCAAGGACGGGGGGGGGGGGGGGGTCACGTCTACCCCAATTATCTGCTCTGATAGAACACTTATTAACATGCTGAATCTGGGAAAAAAACTGTACTCTAGGTAAATAAGTTAAAAGCATGGTGGCTACAAGCAGGAAAAAACTTGGAAAAGTCAGGGAAAATGTTAGACAGTTGAATTGAAAATACAGAAATCTCAGGGAATTTAAATACTTTTTTATCTATTTTTTAAAATTAATTTTGTATAAAAAATACTGGGCACAAACCTGGTTATTTCTGTTCTCTCCAATAAATAAGAGCTAGCAACACCAACTTGTTGTCTCTTTATCCTACATTCATTTCTAATCAACTATTCAGTACTTTTACTGACTATTTACTTTTGTACAGAAGTAATTTTCTTTGCTTTAATTAATAATATAATGTGCTCAATTTTCTCTTATACTTTTGGTAATGGTATTAGTTGTTTTAGTTTAAATTATATTAAAATACGTTTATATTTTGCATTTTACATAACTATAATGTTGTGATGTGTAGAATGGGCTTATACAGCAGGGCCCCCATATCTGTGGGTAATACGTTCCCAGATCTACCGCGGTTATGTGAAACTACGGATAATACTAAACTATTATATAATGTAAAATTCAAGTAACATACATAAATATGGTAAATTTTAATTGATAAACAGTGCGAAAGCTAGAAGCAGACTGGCGTCAAGTTCGGCGGGAAAAAGTGGGTACTGGAACAAAGAATGATGAGTCAAGTAATGTACAGTACATAGTCGCGTCTGTGCTGTTGTTAGTATGGCTGGTTCACACTTTACGCGTGGTTTGAAACTTTTAAACAATTTTTTTCTTTAATTAAAAATAAATAAATTGGACTGTGGTAAACCGCTGATAACGGAAACCGCGAATAGTGAATCAGCGGAACCCGCTTTGGTGGTGTAGTTAGCTAACGTGCTAGTGCTGCGAGGATGGTGAGATCGAGATTCAAATCTCGCTTAGGTGAACTGGGGGTGGTTTTTCCTAAATAGTTTTCCACTCTCCCTCCATGCAAATGTGGGTTCACTCCCTCTATATTAAACATTCCCAATTCCTAACCATTAGCATAATTAATATTGGAGCGTATAACCCAAACGGGTAGTAAGACGCGGTGATAAGTAAGAAAAAGAATCAGTGGATACTGTACCTATATTTATTTTTTGATAATCAGGAATTTTAATAAAACTTGTGCTTAACATAAAAACATGACATAAAAACAACCATAATGGATAACGGTTGTTGGTAAATTCTTATGTACAATATTTTCACAAAAAGTGACCAGCTTAAGAGGTAACCTAGAATTAAAAGTTAGCCAGCTAATGTAAATAAAAGAATAACTCGCCTGTTCCTAAACGCTTAAAAACATTCTCACACTATCATTTATTAAGTGCACAATAACGCTAGGCCTAAAAAAAGACTATGCAAAAGTAAAAACAATAAATAATAATAAATAAAATGCTACACTAGTGTAATGTTAACCCTTAAACTGAAAAATAAATCAAACAAACCTTAAGAGCAAGGAATTAAAAAGTGTAACATTAGCAAAGCACATCAAAGAGAGGTACACTTGTGCTGTACACTTGGGCTGAATTAGTTCTTTTGTTTGGAAATTAAAAAATATAAAATATTAAAGATGGTGGTTATTTCCTGGACTGATAGTATATTAGTGAAATTACATTAGGAGTATCTTGACAAAAGATTTCCGAGCTCAGTATTTTGAGTTTTTAAATAAAGAGATCTTATGAAATAATATACAGATTGGTCACTACTACCAACAATTTAGGATGCTGTTTGAGTAAAAGAATGTGACAAGAGATTTTACCTCTCTATTGATATATTTGTACACTCAGCAATAATCCGCTGATTCTGATAGAACAGTACCTCTCAAAATATCTTACATTCGTCAATGAAACTTAAATAAGGAATTCCTCAAAGACATTTATTTATTTCCATAGTATTTCCTGTTTTAGTGCCTTGTTAATTATCTTCCCGTAATATGGGCCTAAAAATTTGTCTACGTTATATTTTCTCTTTTAGAAAGTTGGGTTGCATGTTTTACTCTCCTTCATGAGACCATACTGAGGGGAAAACAGGGATATGGGGATGTTTTGAGGGTTCAACACCTCACTTTTTACATCCTCAAAATAGTCCTATAATTTATTTTTGTATTCGTCTTCATTAACTGGTAATAGCTTACTAAAGTATAATAAAATTTACAACCATTCAAGAAGGAATGTACTTTACATTTCTTGTTGTGTGGTAAGGGGACTGCCCCACAAACCACTGAAGATAAATTCTTAAAGACTACACTTTCTCTTTATCCAAAGTATTTTTATTTCTTTTATGTTAGAAACATAACCACATACAGGTTGCACGAGCTAAAGAAGTAGCAAATATGTTGGTTTTAACTTTGAAAACTTAACTTTAAAATAATATTAAACAAACTTATTTAAAGTTAGTTATATTTAATAACTGTACTTCACCATACAATCGTCACACCCCGTTTTCTCATTCATAAAATTTGTCTATAAGATGTCACCACATATTTATCGCATTGTATATAGTCCTGTTCATCATGTCAATTTAAGAGGTAAAAGGAGGCAAGCTACTTCCTCCTCTCTTCCTCATTTCCATGCACCACTAAAGATCTAACTGTTGAACTTTAGTATCATCGCACACTGCAAGCCTAGAATTCTTTTCTCAGCGCATGCATAGTGTCAGTAGGTGTATTTCCAAAACCAATTTGCGTGGTTTGTAGCAAGGTGAGTGGGCAGGCAGGCTTATTAAGTCTCATAATATGGTTGGCCTCCCGTCTTTTAGTGTAAGCTAAACTAGTGATTGCCTGCTAGTGAAACTTTTTTTTAATCTTCACATAATGGTCGTACCCTACTTTTTTCCATAAAAATTAGGCATAAAATATGTGACAATCATGCGGTGAAATACGGTAGTATTTGGTGCAATGCATAGATAACTGCACTGTATATTTATTAAACAAGATGCTTAGTTTAATGAAACACTGACATCTAAGCAATCTTACAGTGATACATTCGCTTGACAGCAGTCCCCCGATAACACTTATATTTACAATTGGGAATCCAATTTCCACCATAACCAGCAAAAACCCTCCACCAACTACACCCATGGATGTGTTCAGACTGACCTAGAGATGAGTCACTATCCAAACTTTAGAGCCTAGCTCTTTTTCCACAGCTGTAAAGAAAACAAGCCACATGTAACAAGAGCAAGCATCCCATGCCTTAACCAACAACTGTCGCTGGTTCACAGTCTAGCCAGGGGAAATTCAATATTGTAAATTATATAGCCCTAGAAGTGGTGCTAAAGAAGGTATAAGACACTCTTGGTGCTTAAATAAAGAACATATATCAAGGTGTCTGACGATTATGTAAACCATTTTTCATGACTTTTTTTATGAGCTATACATAAATATTCCCAAAGAAAAAGACAAAAGAATGCCCACCCACATCCTTTACATGATATCAAGCCCACTTTCAACCACCAACATTGATTGAAATTCATTAACATTTGGCATTATAGAAATTATCTTATGTAATTTATTAATAATGAAATTAATCTAAGTTTTCAAAAGCTTGCATTAATACTTCCCTATGAATAACTGTATAATTTTTCCTTAAATTAATAACTAAAGGAGCCAAGAGTGTAAATAAAACAAGTGTAATATTTTTTTCACAACATTGTGGCAACATGAGTTTCCTGTTTTCAAATAATGGGCTTCCTATAAAAATATAATTTTACATTGTTGTCTTGCTTGCATTCTTTGTTACTCATTTTAATTTCAGTCTTTTTTTTTTAATATTCATTTCTGAACTATGTTGAAGATTTAAGCTAATTTTGAGTAAGGCATGGACCAAATTCTATACTTACCTGCACGATAAACTTGACTCATAAAAATTCAAGACCTAAAAGATAATTTAGTGGTTTTTTTTTTGCGACTTTAAGACTAGTAGTCATCAGGCTTATTTAACTTTTAAATGTATTTTTAGTTATTTTGGGATCAAAATTTACAGTAAAATAATACTTTCATCTAACGTTGCCCTGCTAGACTATTTGAATGTTAACATCAGCATGTATTATTATTATTTAGTGATTATTTAACATTGATACAAACAAAATATAGCAAGAACATAGTAAGCTGGGTGGTATGTGCCAGTTATTTAAGTTACTAAAACTACTAATATAACTGTGATATAAAGTTATATGATCTGCAGCTGTCACTTTTGACAGATAATATTGATATGCCATTTGTTTACTTTAAACAAATATTTTATTTTGTAAAAGAAAAAACTTTATATATAGATGGTAAAAACTGGCTATTGAGTTTACTTTCTTATCAGAGGCTAAATAAACAAAAAAACAAGCTTGAGCCTGAGCTAAAAGTGAATGAAGGGCTAACATGAATCTTTTTAAGTTCTGGCTATTTTAAAAAAATATATACAAAGGCAACAATTGAATTTCCCAAAAAGGTAAATTTGATTACTCAAGTAATAGTTACTAAATTCTAACCATGCTTTAAGATAGAGGGAAGGATAGAGTAAGATGGAGGCATTTCACTAAACTGACCCGGCCATAGACTGTAAAGAGTTGATGATGTACTTATATAAATACAAGCTTTCCTAATTTAGTAATAATAATAAAAACAGAAGAATGTCAATGAATATTACTAAAGCTCTTCCACATTTTTTTATATGAAAAATACAGATTGCTGGGGAGTTTAAGGAGAACTAAAAAAAATGCATTAGTCTATATTTTAGAAATTATTGATAGATCACTTATTATAAAAATGTATGCTTGAATTTATTTTGAAAGTGTTGTTTTAAAAAATTGTAAAATATTATGTGTTTAGCGAAGGCTAGAGAGAACATGTAAAAATCAAACAAATTGCTTATAAGACTGACACAGCTAAGCCACAACACTCAGTTTAGGAGGAGAAAACAAAAGTATGATATTAGTTTGAGATAAGGACCAGCTGGTTTGTATATTTATCTTAATATGATAAGTTGTAAGACTCTGCAAAATCTGCTAGTTACAGCATAGTGACTCATTTCATTAATTAACTCAGCAGTTTGTCAATATAAAAGTTTAATACTTAACTCTCACAAATACATGCTATTTTGCAAAATTTATATTTATTTTCCAATACAACAAACTTCAGATAAAGTAGTTAGAGAGTAAAGAAAATGTGTTTCATGATCTTACTAGGAAAACATAATAGTAATATTAACAAGAAAAAAAGTTTTCTTTTTGATTTTATTATACGAGTATACTAATAAATTAAGACCCTCCAATATTATGTTAAGAGTTAAAACACAGAAAGCATTTCCTTAATGGCTTGGATTATTTTTCTAACTATAGAGTGTGAGATCTTAAACAATAATGCATAGTAATCAGAAGCAATACAGATAGCTAAAATTGAATTCAAAAGATTATAATTGAGATTAATGTATTAAAAAAAAGATAAATTAGTAAAATAAAAGAGTTAGAAAGAGAATTTCAAGCCTACTTTCTCTCGAGAGAGTTTTCTCTTATTTCTTTTGTCAGTTTAAATTTTATAAAAAATGGGCTCAAATTCTTAAAGTGTTCTAAGTATCTTTCTTCTCTTTTTGATAAAGGCAATAATGTCAAAATATACTAACTTTATTTGGGTTTAAATGTGTATGTGACTTTCTGTTATAAAAGAAAGGAAGAAAGAAAGATATAACATATTTTGTGCATTGGATTCTTTCAACATTTTTAACTCTTTCACTCAATATTCATGTAATTTGTATATCTTTAATTATTTTAATCAACTTCAATCATTTGTACAGTAAAATCATTGAGGACATTCATGGATTTGAAAAAGAAAAAAAAAAAAAAAAAAACGGAGTCAAGATTAAAATATAGATTTTTAAATTTATAGTCCAAATTTATTTTTTCAAAGCTATTATGGTTCAAACAAACATAGCTATAGTAAAAACCAAAACCTAATACATTATTTTACCATTTAATGTGAACAAAATCAAAATGGAAGAGAAGAAAAGTCATACCGCTGAGAGAAAAGTTACACACACATACTTGGCATATTTTCTAAGATTCAGAGATTCATATATAAAATAAAGATTCAAATTAGACCCATATTTAGTTCTTATATTTTTCTTAGTTTGGTAAGGAATGTCAGAGATAAAGTAAGCTATAGTTCTTGATTCATGTTCTCTCCAATGGGCAAGATTACACTAAACAATGTTCTCTAAGAATGCAAGATAGTCAGGGGCCAAACCACTTTAAACCAAAATTTCAGTTTAGGTAATATATTTTGATGGCTCCTGCATGGAAAAAGGGTTCTGAAATCGAATATGATGAGTATAAGTTTCATACCCTTGAGTGTTTTTAGATATGACATCAATATGGTGGTTCTATAATACATACCGTTATTATGATGATCAGTTTACACTAAATAGTTTCCATGTTTAGTATCAAATGAAAGCTCTAAACACCTGAATTTCATCTAAATTAGTGTGGTGTACCTAATGTCATCAAAATGGCTATTTATTTATTCATTTCACATTCTTCGCCATCTTACAACGTTTATGTAAACAAAAATGAAGCTCAGAAAAAAAAAATTATAATCAGAATGATATTATGTCTTGGTCACGTCATAAGGATTATCCTCATCTTCACTTTAAGAGCATTGGAAAAAGCTTGTGCCAGAAAGATTAGCGGGTTCACATTTACAATGTATTGATGCAGTATGCATGTGGCCTCCACATATGGCATAATTAACATTGTTTGAAGTGAAGAAATATGGCATCATTTCTCTTGTAGCATGTAGGCGCAGAGCCCAATCTCTTCCAGCTCATACTAAACGCATGGTTTGCAGTTTTGCAGATTTTCCTCTTTCATCAGAACAGTTAGCATTGTTTCATAGTTGGTATATTTCTTTAGTATTGGTCTAAGAACTTCTTCTATCACCAATACTACACTCATTTACACAAATCAAGGTGTCTAATAGCTTTCATTTGATACCAAACATTGACATCTTTAATGTAGATTCATCATCATCATAATCATCAACTGGTCCCAGCCTGTGGCCGGGTCAGTTTAGTAAAATGCCTCAATCTTCCTCTATCCTTCCTCCTTTAATTTCTTCCATTCTTTCTCACTTGAACACTTATGTTATCTATTCCTCCCATTTTTTCCTTTGCCTCCCTTGTGGTCTTTTTCCTACATACATTTTCTTTGGCATCCTATCTTTTTCCATCCTCATTACATGCCCATACCCTCTCAGACTTGTTTCCGCTACTATCTCATTTACTCCCTCTACTTCCGCTCTTTCCATGTATCACTTCATTCCTTAACCTGTTTTTCCTCATGACAGCTAACAGGCTCCTCACAAACTTCATTATCATGGACTCCACTCAATACCCATGTTTCTGCTGCATATGTGACAAAGCGTACAAAGTACAATACCATACCTTACACTTCTAAGGGCACTTCTCTTCTCCATAGCAGGTCTCTTACAACCTAGAAAACAACTTTCCTCACGGTTCTCTTCTCATTAAATCCTCTACGTTCACCTTTCTCCTCAATCAAGCTTCCAAGAATTTTTTTAGTGGACTTTTCTCAGCTCTACTCCATCCAACCCCATAGTTTTACTAGGCCTTACCCTCTTCCTTGTCATTACCATCACTTCACACTTTGCCATGCTAAATTCCATTCCACACTTTTTCACTTTCTCATTCCATTCCTATAGTTGTTCTTGTAATTCCTCTTCCTTCTCCCCCATAATCTTAAGTCATCAGCAAACAACATAGCTTCCATTCTTTCCTCCTCGAATTTTCTTGCTACTTTGTTCGAATTATTCCCATTTCCATTTCCATTACAAATAGTAATGGTGAAAGGGCACTCCCCTGCTTCACTCAATTTTTTTTATTTGGAACTACTCCGTCCTACTCCAACTTAAGTCAACTCCACTGTTTTACTCATTACAACTCCTCTTACCACTTCGGCCTCCATCATTTTCCAAACTTTATTTCTATCCACCTATCATATGCCTTCTCCACATCCATAAAAACTATTACTAAATCTTTCCCAAATTAACACCAACCTTCTTTTCATCAGCTATCATATGACAAAAATCAAGTCCAATGTAGACCTATGTACCCTAAATCCGTACTGTTCCTCTCCACCTTCCTTTCATTTTATTTCTTATTCTCTTTGACAGTATCTTATTATATATTTTTGTAAAATGGCACATCAGCATTATCCCCCCATAATTTGTATACCTCTTCCTGTTTCCTTTCTGAGAAATAGGTATTATAACTTTTTCTGATGAACATCCTATTAACACATATACATTAAATAACCAAGATTTTTTAACGTGATATCTAAGAAATTCAAGGTTATGAACCTTATACCCATCATATTCGTTTCAACACCCTTATTCCATGTAGGAACCATCTAATTATTTTATATGTACAGAAATTTTGGGTTAAGATGGAAAAGCTCCTTAGGGCCCCAGACTAATACAGTCTTACTCTCATTCGCCAAAACAATAAATAAACAAATTAATTCAATAAGTCTAAATCAAGGTTCTTGAATACAAAATTAAAAATACAATATTTAATTTTAATGTGTTAAATTTATCCTACCAATAATCTAAGGAACTTAGAAAAGCATAAAAAAATTAATTAATCATTGCACTATTCCCAAACTACATCAAGCAAGCCTGTACATTAGTTTTGAGTAAATTTCTTCTAAACAGTAGAGATAGGTCCTTAAAATTGTTCAGGATGTTCAAAATTAAAGAGTAAAAAAAAAAGTTTCAAGATATTTATATATATATATTAAATCAATACTTTTTTAGAATAACTATTTTTACCAGTGATTTAGCTATGATGCTATTTTTTTAAAAGAACTAAGGAATTAATGTAAATAAAATCAAAATGATTAAAAAAAAAATCATACCAACGTGAAAAAGTAAACCGCTGATACTATGCATATTTTTAATATTCACAATCGAGTAAAAGAGGACCCATCTCTACTATAGAGTATATAACTCACAAGTTAAACTCTTTACCATAAAGTAAAGTTTTTAAAGATAATTTCACAACTTAAGCTTTGCAATCAAATAATGCAATATAAAATAATCCAGACATTTCTTGGACATACTTTATTAAAACAAGTTTCAACAATTTCAATAGTGCAAATAAACAAAATGAAAGAGATAGAAGCAAAAAGTATAATCTTTTCAATGCAATAGACAGCCCAAAATAATATAAAATAGCAAAAGTGTATGCTTACGATTGTTGGCCAAATCCACTGTAGCTTTGTCCTTTACAACATACTTGGCTGCAGCGAGGAAAAATGCCCCGCCTATGACTTCAACAATGCAGGTCATGAAAAGTGCATATTGAAGACTTCTGAACTCAACATCCCAATTCCGCGAGCTTGTAGTCACCGTACTATTGAGTGCAGCTGCAATTACTGAGGTAGAATTCAAACTTGAAGTTGCAACCACTGAATCAGCATAATGTGCCTTGATACTTTCGGAAATCTAAAAGAAAAATGAGAAACTTATTTCTTACTTAAAATAAAAGTTGATATTTTGATAATCTCTACAACAAAAAACATATATTAGTCAGTAAAAAAAAAGAGTAATTTACATGATGCAATTTACCAGTAATATGGTTTATCTAAAATTAAAAATGTCAAGTACTTACCACACCAACCAGATACGGACTGCCGGGCATCTCCGAAGGCATGAGAAACAAGGATCTGAAATGCTTGCGCTGTTGAACGTCTCGGTGGAACCACCACATACTGGAAACAAAACGCTAAACTAGTATGACATTTTTTAAAAGTTTCCAAATGATGTTATTAAAAAATTTAGCAACTTAGAGTGAGAAAAATAAATTGCTATATTCTTTACAAACTTATAAGAAATATATGTAATTTTAAAAAGTCTCTGCAAGAGTTTTTCTATATATTTTGTTCTGTATGTAAATATTTTTAATAAAACATTGTTTTTCTTCTAAGTTATTGATAAATTATAATAACAAATAATTTGCCGAGTGATTAGAAAATCAGATTTAGTACACCTCAAGCAGAGCAATACACTAAATACAAGACAGCACCTACCTAAACTGGAATGTAATAGGCCAGTTATGCATAAGAATCTGACCATTACATTCTGATCTAAATAGGTGCCATTCTGTATTTAGTGTAGCGTCATACTTTAAGCGTTTTGAGTCTGATTATATAAATGGCCCATATACACAATATTAATGATCAGTGATAAGTGATAACATTAAACAAAAATATTTTAAAACTAAAATACAGATAATTCACAAGCCATTTTAAGAAAATTATACAATTTTGTTTGTTACAAGAAAACATTTATTCTAGAATGCTCAGTACAAAGAAAAAGGTTACTTAAAAGCTAAAGTTAAGAACTTTGAAAGGAAGAAGGAAGATAAGGCTCACTGAAACCAAAGCAAAAAGAAAGACCATAGTAGAGATTCATATCATGTTCACAGAAATGTTTGTAACACCAACTAAACAGCACAATATAAACATATTATGTGGATGGATGAACAAAAATGTATGCTATTTTAGAATTATAATCAGTGTAGCCAAAGATATTGCCACACTTCACCACATAATCGTCACACCTCGTATTTTCAGTTCAAAAATTGGTTTATAAAATTTCATCATTGTTTCTTACAAGAAAGTAGGTGTTCTAGAGTGGAGACAAAGCTGAACATACCTCAACTCACCATGAGTAAACAAAGTAAATTGCATGGAAGTTTTGTGATGCCTCAGAGCTCACCATGTGACCACGTTTATATGTTCCTTTATTGGTTCGGTTAGTGTCTAGAGTCATGGTAAGTTCTGTGCACTTTCCAAGGAAAATGTAGGTTTACAGAATATAAAACACTACAAGATCAAAGTTTCAGTTTTCAAGTTCCTAGTGTTAAAGAATAAGCTTAATGTTGCTTTAAAAACATGTTTAATGGTTTATCGCAGTGTCTCTCATTCACTATTTAATGAGGGAAAGAGTGTAACTTTATAGAGAACATAACATTTTAAAGAGATAAATAATTAATTTATACAAGAAATAAAAGTTAAATTGGAATTAATTGTATTTCTGTTTCATTGTATATCATATCCAAATAGTTTTTTTCTGTTTTCCCAAAGAAATAATTTTATTGATGATAAAATTTAACTTAACAAAAATTCAAGATAGTGAAAATATAAAAAAAAACCTCTAGATAGTTACTAAAATGCTGCTTACTTAAAGGCATCAGGTAAATAAACAGACTTGAACTCTTTGTGTGAAGCACAACAACAAATCAGTGAAAGAAGTGTGGCTTAGTGTGTTTAGTTTTATCTTGAAAATACCTTCATTTCTAACAGAATCAAAGGTCAGGTCCTTGTTATATCCAAACACTTCCACAGTACAGTTTTGAAGAAGAAAAAATGGCAAAGCACAAAAGAAAGCACAACAGAAGACATCACCACTCAATGTAAGCAGTCTGAGTTCTCAAACAGTAAATCGTTCAATGTTCCTACTGTGCTTACCAAGGACATGTCTGATACTACAGCCCAAGTCCAATTCAACGAGACCGATGCAAAGAATACGAAAACCATGCAAATGATGAAATTCCCACTGGCGTAAAAGGCTGCTCCCGTAAGACAAGGCACACTGAGCAGGAGACCGGCTCCACAGACGCAGGGGTCCATGTAGGGTAACCTTGGTCTCAGTAACGAACTGATGACTGCGCCAAACGGGACACCCACCACGCCTGCGATCATGGCTACCAGTCCAAACACTAGCGACACACTGCAACACGGGCCACATGGCATGCAGGGAGGTTAGAATGGGGGGGGTCACTCGCATGAGACACTCACCAGGACCATGTCCGCCACAATGGACCAGTTGAGGTTGAGAACAAGCTCGCCCAAGAACATCAGCGTGTAGCAAATCTCCACCTGCGCTCTCGCCGTAAGCATGGCCACATAGAGAAGAGGTGTGCTGATAAGCATACCAGCGGCACACACCAGGGGGTCAACATTGGAGACACGGGAGCGCAATGTCTGAGCAAAGAAAGAGCCCAGAGGTACACCTATTAACCCTGACACCATCGCGATGATGCCAAATTTATACGAGATGCTGTGAACAAACACATACTGTAGACAAGCTAAATTGCTTGCCAACAAACAAAATTTTGAACTAACAACTACTACCAATTGTGTGTCAAAACTATATTTCTGACATAAAAAAAATAAATCTTAGTAAAATTTTATCTATGAAATTAATGTTAAGAATAAAAGGATATGGTAAAACCATCTTCATTTAGAAACGGAAATTAATGTCTTATGTAATGGCATCTAGTATCCCTCAATATTATTATCATCATCTAATTATCACTTTAATTAAATCTTAACACTACTGTTAAAAAATTAAAACCTAAAAAGCGCAAAAACTAGATAACATTATTGGAGCCCAACCATTTATTACTTAAAATGTCCTAAAAAAAAAGATTGCATAATCACATTTTTTTATAAACATTACTAAGGTGCACCAAGGTTTTTTAAAGATTTACTAAGCTAACAAACTTCAGACAAACGAAACTTATCAGTTGTTAAGATGCACTATCTAGGTCAGTTTAATTTCCATATTTTTAATTCCAGTCTTAAGAAAAACAACATATTTTTTATAGTCAACAGTGATATTATTTTACATATTGTGGTTTTTATTTAAATGTATCCATATGATTTGAATGTAATTTTGTCATTATTTATATCGGGGAACAAAAAGTGCTTAACTTACATTTTCAACACCATATTGTTTTGGAAGTTATCTATAGTAAGATTCATTTTTCAACATTATAATTTAATCATAAGATCTGTGCTACTTAACACTGATGTACCCCCCTCTCCCTCCGTGCCTTATCCCCTTCACTTCAGTGGTATGTGGTTTATAAGAAGTACTTACACAGAAAACTTTACATTTTCCTCGCCTAGGTAAAGTACCTGGCCCTGCCAGATGAAGGTGGGTCCCCACCACGCCAGCGCGCCAGTCACAAACGCAACACATGTGAATCCAGCAGTTGTCAACATGAAGGTCTTACTACAAACAAACCATTCTTTGTTTGAAGTCAGATAATTTATTAGTAAAGATGACTATGGATATGTGCAATATTGTCAATGAGAGCTGTGCTGAACTGGAGTTTATCTTATTTGGAAAATAGTTTAAAGGTATTTGCCTTGTAAAATGATACATAAAAGTTATCCATTAAATTTAAATATTTGGATGTACCATAGAATTCTGAGCTTTTTTATATTGCAATTTTAACTAAATATTCTTTGGTATCCAAATGATCTAAGACGCAAATCGCGATATAGGCTGGGAGATCAGGGTTTGAACCTTGATTGGGTGTGCTGAGGGTGGGTTTTTTTCTTTTATGATTTCCCACTCTTTCTCCATGCAATTTCAAGTATAAATTAATTTTAATTATACCTTCATCACTAAGATATTAACATTATATAAACCTGAATGAGCAGCGAGATGTTATCAAAAATAATAGTTAAAACAATTTGGTTGAAATGAAAGTGTTTCAATTAATAGTAAGCGTATAGCCCGAACTGGTAACAAGACACAGTGCTAAAAACAATAATATGAATATAATCTAAACAATTAAATTTACAAGAAAGATTATTTTGAATTAGAAAATTATCGAGAAGGTGGTGTGATATAAACTTTAATATAAGCTTATGAATTTCGAGTAGGTGACCTGGTGGTCTAGGGGTAAGGTGTCAGACTTCTGTGAGGAGGGTCCAGGGTTCAATCCTCAGTCCCGGCACAGATTTATCTGATTGCCAAACCCTTCCTTCACCTCTGACAAGATGTGTATTAATCACAACTTGTGAATGTGAGGAATGCCAGGCCTCTACCATGGTTCGGATTCCACGTTTTCTCCATTTCATCTCACAATCACCCTACCATTGCACATTAGCGTAAGTGCGTATAACCCGAACGGGTAGTAAGACGCGGTGCTAATATTAATAATTTCGAGTAACCTTCCTTTCTCTACCTCTCCAGCTTGATGAGGCTGTCTTTTGGCCATGAACTCTTGAAGCATGTGTGTTCTATATTTTCAACAATTATAGGGGTAAGTTGGACTGCCCTCGCTCCCCTGGTTTCCCGATTCAAGTCAGAAATAGTAACTGCTTTACTAGCCCAGTAGTTACATAATATTTTGAATATGGGATGTGAACTTAATAATAAAACCCCAGAGTTATATTTTATAGTAGTGAACTGTGTTTGAATTAAGAGCTGTCCCTTACTTCCTGACTAACTGCTTGATGTCCTGTTTCCATGGGGTGGGTGCGAGGTTGGAGCCCTCACTCTCCCCTCGGACCGGGTCCTTCAACACCAGCAACACCAGCAACACTGCCACACACCCTACAATAGGAGTCACACGTAGACCCCACTGCCACTGGTTTGTGGCCCTCGCAGTCTCCGAGCCCACAATGTAGCCAAGACCGCTGAAAACAATAGATCGACTCTTAACAATGTGTAGTGAGCCAGCAGATATCACGGAACTAGTCTAAGAGGCGTCTCCATCTTGGCCAGGGTAAGGACACACATCCACGAAATGCAGGAAGTGGCAATGTGATGCAATCGAGGTGATCCTTTAGTCTAAGAACCTAAAGTGATTTGAATAATACTAAGGGCAGGTTGCACAAACAATCAGTGGCTTGATCAGAGACCAGAAGTAAGTTGATCTCATATCAATGTCTCAAACCTCATCTTCAGTTGCATCACCAACAATTAGAACGTGATTGTCAATCAGATCTCTAATCCAAGCTTACCAGCAAATTCTCGCCCATAAACCATTTGATTCTCAGCTCATCTTGTTAATGGAGAACATAAACTGTAGGTTTTAATAATGTAATTGGTTGTTGCATCTTTATTTAAGTGATGTTATGGCAAATGGTTGAGATCCAAAGTAGCTAAATGAAAGAAATTAACTTTTCATTAATCATAGAGAAATTAAATTTGAAATGAGGTTTACAGTGAGTGAATTTTATTGTGTAGACTTATTAATATCCCTCCAAATGTGTTTAAAACATTTTTCTTAGGGTGCCTAGGGTGCTGGAGGTAAAACGTTTCTATAGATAACCTACTTTAAGTATGAATTTAAATTATATCAGAATCAAATTTTCCAAATACAGCGTTTTTAACAGTGTTGCCATGTTTGTTTTACTTAATTATTTAATCAAATCTATGGTCAGGTGATCTCTTCTAATATTTTGATTTCTAATTAACTTTATTGTAACTCAAACTTTTCTTGATCTAGGATCAATCTTTTTTTTGACAATCCGGTGATTGAAGAATCAATATTATGTTTGTGCGGCCCTAACTATTCTAATTTGAAAAAAAAAAAAAAAAAAAAAAAAACCACATAAATGACAAGCAGAGACAAAATCACAATAAAGATACAAGCACAGGTTTTAGTTAAAACATTATATTTTTTAAAATAGATAACAAGTAGTATGACTTTTGAAAACAATATGATTTAGATTATTTTTGGAAGAAAATTCTTTCATATTTATTTTCTTTATTGGTAAATTTTACTTGAATTTCAATCAATATTCGATCACTAAATTTAAATTCAATTTTTCGGCTATAAATTTTGACTTTAAAATGTCTATTGAAACCCCCCCCAAAAAAATGTTCAGATACCTTAATACAAATGATTTCTCTCAAAATATATGTATGATATAAAAGTAACCATTTTTGTATCCTTGTTTGTATCTGAATCCTCACAAACACAGTATCTGAATCCTCACAAACACACAGACCAACTGAACAAAAATAGAAATCCTATTGATAAACTGACCTGCCAACAGGGATGGCGAAGTAGAAAAGTGCCAGCATGATAGATCTAAGTTGGCCAACAAACATGTCACTTATAATGGTGGGGGCAATAGTCGAGTAGCTGGCTTCTCCGATGCCAACCAAGGCGCGACTGGTGATGAACAAGTCGTAGGTCTTAAAGCAAATCACAAAAATATAATTTTATAGGTGCTGGAAATAGATGGTAAGATATTGTCATCTAAAAGAGATACTTTGATAAAAATATATACCTGTGGATATTTTTTTTAAATCTTTATAAAGATGATAAATCAAAATGGGTGTAGTTTGACCAATAACAAATTAACTTATATTTTACAATAATTGAAGGAGGGAGTGACAGAACCAATATCTTAGTAATTTAAAACTTTATTTATTCCTTGCACAGTTTTTATAAAAATAACTAACTAGAGATGGCTCAAAACCTCTATTTCTTGAATCTGAATCTTAAATTTTCTTTCGAATATGAATTCAAACTTGAATCCTCGAATATTTACAAATATACCATTTTAGTCTTAAGTGAAAATATTCCAAATTTAATTTAAAATAAGTTGTAAGTCTTGCTGCCACTGTAAATTCTAATTTTTTTTCATGTCTATTACATTATAAAAAATAACTTTTAATAAATTATTAATTTTTAATAAAAGTTCATCCTTTTTTGTTATTTCCAAACCACATAAGTATACAGAATTCCTTTTACCAATGGATTAAAATTCTTATTTGAAGGAAAGGTCTTTCTTTATTTGTCTAGGTGCTTTTTTTAGATTTCTACAAATGTATAATCTCTCTAATACCATATGATTCAAGGTAATTGAGTATTTAGTGCCCCAGCTCAATTAACATAATTATTACTATAATTTTTAAATATTTATGCTTTTACTACTTGCATACTATTTATTATTTTTATCATCCTTCATTAATAACTATGTACTTTTTGTAAGTATCCATCAGTGTGGATCATTATTTAACGATTATTGTTTATTTTATTTTGTTATTAGAGTCTATACATATTTGTTAGGTCTTGTGTACTTGTCAGTTATGGCTCGTCATAGGTCTCATGACTGTTGGCCAGCACTATAACAAATTAAATTGAAATTGAAATTGTTTAAAAAGAAGGCTAAAAAAATCAACCCAAGAGAGAACAAGAACATATGTTTATGAAGAAAACGTCAAATCACCTTGAAAAAATAAAAGTAGGCCTTTGATATAAAATTTAAAAGAAATGCATAAAATAATGTTTCATTTTGTTTAAGCCCAAGCGAAACAGCATACTCACCAAAATATTCCAAAAAGTAAAAAGAAAATCACTAGCTTACAAATAAACGAAAAATAAAGAATGAACAATACACACAAATAAAATCTAATGAGTGAAAATTGGAAACTTGACGATTGCCGGTTATCGACCGCAATTTACGTGATTAACTTGTTCAAACTGGTGGATAGTGGAAATGAGTGTTGGTTTCCAACATCCACCGGTGATTTTTGGAGAAATTAAGTGCACCCTTTGTATTTAGGAAAAAACAGAGCAGCAACAATTTTACTTCACTGCAGTTACCTGGAAATTAATAATTGAACCCCAGAACCAAATGCCCCACTATAGATAACTTGTAAATAATTACAAATAATAACACCACAACTGTCGTTACACCCTTACAGAAAGACAAAAAGATTAAGCCACCATAGTGTAAAGTTATTTAGGTAAGGTTATTGTAGGTTAGGTTAGTATAGATTAGGTTACTCAACAAAGAAAAAATAACACAGGGCACAACTTCGGCAGCACGCCGTCCCTGAAACCTGTGGTTTCTGTTGCGCAGATAGAAATAAAGGGATAGTGCATTGCACATTTAACATACACAGGCGTACTCTTACAATTATTGGTATTCGCCATTTTGGATCTTTCGACTACGGATACACACCGAAGAAAGACTGTTAGAGAAATCGAATTCCCAACATCCAACAGTGTGAAACTGTGAATCTCGGGAATCGTGGTCTATTACTGGCAAACTTCTAGTTTCCAATTTTCATGGTAACGTATATATTAAGTTATTTAATCAGTTTGTTAGTTATGTTTAACACAGTTTTTAAAGAATATGTTATAGTGTTTTAGTTATAATTTCCAAGGTAAAATAATATTTGGGCAAAAATCAATTTAACTGGAAAAAAAAAAGAGCAAAGTTTAACATTTTTGCTTTGGTGGTACAGTGCAAATGTTGCACATACTGTCCACTAATTCTGGTCCAAGACTTACGTTTGCGAAGGATCCTAGCAGAGTGGTCAAACTCCATAGGGTGATACCAAAGGCCATGATATACTTCCTGCTGTACCGGTCGCCCAGGTAGCCAAACAAGGGCGCGAAGACCATGTAACTGAGCACAAACGCCGTTTGCAGGAGTCCACTTCTGTCGTTCCCGATCTGGTACTGCGTCTTTATGTCCTCCAATATACCTAGGGTGACAAGAACATCCCATGAAGCATCCATACCATGGAATGACACTCAAATTAGGATTGTATACGCTAAAAACACAAATTGTAATGATCACGGCCAGGATTTTTACTACCTAAAAATGGTCCATTCTTCCTCCACACGAATGCGGATACACTTCCTCTAAATATAACCTTACTAATCCCCAAAACTATTAATGTAATTGACACATAAGCCCGAACGGCTAGTAAGAAGTAAGACGTTGTGTTAAAAAATAATATTTATCAAAAGTGATAGCTGCAGATAACAATCCGACACATAAATCCGTGAAATTAGAGCTAGTATTTCTTTCTAGCTGCCAGTTAAGGCCATTTATATGAAAATCAGGAGTACACTTCATACGAGGTTTACATGTTTGTACTACAGAGAGATCTTGCAGAAGGGAGGCTGGGTAACGTACGTGTCCAGACACTTCACCTTCATGGCTATTTAACAGATTTGCGGCTTTTTTTTTATTTTTAAGTTCGAACTATTTTATATCCGCTTCCTTCTCTAAAAGTGGCAACATCGTATCTATTCTGAGAGTATACCCCCGCCCCCTCCAATTAGCTGTCTGCGGTGAGGCGGAGCAAGGAAAGACAGAGAGAAACCGAATATGAGATGGGGATATAGGGTTGGTTCCGTCTCAAGTCTACCAGCCTTGTTTCAACATTAGAATTCAATTTTTGGAGGCGGGGTGGGGCCCCACACACAAATTATCATCATCATCTCCACAAACATTTTTTGTGGTTTCCTTCTACATGACCCGCACAACGCCTGGCTTCATCGCCTACTCAACCTCGGCAACGTCGGGCTTCTTCCATACGTACCTCAAAAGTAATGTATGTTTTCCCTTTCCTTGCCATTTAATACAGTAATGGAGCTCAGAATAGGTTTAGGTTACCATCTTGCAGGTATGGATGGAGTAGAATCTGGTTTTAAAATAATTCGTTAGGTTTTCGTTAGTATTTTAACAACATAGTAGAGACTTGATATAAGCGTTCAGGGTGAGGTGGGTAGTTCAGAGAAAGTGCACTCGCGTTAGCGCGGAATTAGGGATTAAAAAACCATAGTGTTGAATCATACGTGGAAAATCACCACCGATGACATCGGGTTGAGATTTAAACTATGACCTTTCTCGTCATCGACAATCCGCTGTATTTAATTTAGCACCGCGTCTTACTACCCGTTCGGGTTATACGCTTAAGTACTAATTACGCTAATGGATTAGGAATTGGGAGGGTTGAATTTAGAGGAAGTGAACCCGCATTTGCGTGGAGGGAGAGTGGAAAACCATTTAGGAAAAACCACCCCCAGTTCACCCGACCGAGATTCGAACCTCGATCTCCCCGTCCTCGGCGGTCGAGCTCAACACTACTAGCGCGTTAGCCAACTACGCCACCGAGGCGGGTAATCCGCTGTATTGTGAGCTTGAAGTCTTAGACCACGTGATCACCAGTTTGGCACACGATAGTGGCAGTGTCCTAGACTAAGTAAGTTTGCAAGTCATTTGTTAATATGGTGTGTATTTAGAAGTGCATTTGTTGTTTGGTGTGTATTTAGAAAGTATATGTCACATATGATGAAATAAAAATAAATATAGGGCTATATTTATAAAATATACAATGATTTATTTAGGAACTAAATCAATTGAACATTAGAATTGAAATTACTAAGTAAAATACATGTCCCTGTCTTCGGCAACCCATAAATCATGTGATCCTGTGTTTTATGAGCTTATTTGAAAATGATGGGAATGGCAAATAATATTAAGTGTATGAGAAAAAGGTGAAGAATGGAAGCAAATAAAGGAGGTAAAATGGTACAAGGAAAGAAGAAAGTGGAGCTATTTTTCCAAACAGACCCGGACGCAAGCTGTAATAAGAGATGAGGATTTGTAAATAAAAACTATGCATTTGCCTTGGAGTGACATTGAGATCCTGAAAGATTATTATTATTATTATTATATTATTATTATTATTATTATTATTATTATAGGTGACCTGGCGGTTTAGGGGTAAGGTGTCAAGACTTCTGCATTGGGGTCCGGGGTTCAATCCTCTGTCCCGGCACACATTTATCTGATTGCCAAACCCTTCCTTCACCTCTGACAAGACGTGTGTTAATTACAACTTATGAATGAATGTGTGTAATGCCAGGCCTCCACCGTGGTTCGGATCCCATGTTAAACTGTAGGTCCTCCATTTCATCTCACAATCATTTTACCATTCACATTAGCGTAAGTGCGTATAACCCGAACGGGTAGTAAGACGTGGTGCTAATAATAATAGTAATAATAGTAATAATAATAATAATATTAATACCACCCCTAGACCACCAGGTAACCCGAGATCCTGAAAGAACTACGCAAATAGAATCAATTAGTAAGATTGTACTTATGTGCGGACCAAGATAAATCTGAGTCAGTCGATATCAGTAGTCGAGTGTTGATATTTTACATAGTAAAATTTAAGTTTGTAATTAACTTTGTGGTTTCTGTTAATGTTTTTATTATATGATCTACTATAATTCTTTCTTTAGAACATGGTTGCTCTCATGAACGCTTAGCTACATTACTCCGCAATAAAGGTGTTTCAAGTTAGATTGTGTAAAGTACTTCCTAGTTTAAATTGTTTCCTCTTCCAAGCCTCGCGTGAACATGCTAAGTAATTACCTCTAAACAAGAACACGAGGAATAATTCAGCGCCTAAGTCAGGTTATAGCTTGTTTGGTGTAAAAACAATCACTTATCGAGTTTTCATAAGAGTCATTTGGAAAATTGAAACTTTATTTTCTGCGGCCAGCCTTGATAACATTTTACTATATTATTCTATATGTATTGATACTATCAATCAAAGTGATAGCTAACATGGCTTGACGTATGAATGGGCTATATGAAAATAGATCTAGTAATGTCGGATAAGACCCTTCCTATAAAAATTGGATTGTGCCCTTCGTGCCTTCCGCACTTATGAGATAGGTATTATGCAGTAAATACATTTGCAAATTACTTGAGAAAGAGTGTACAAAAATAGGTAGGAAATCTCCTTCATACACCAAACGGAATTCGAACCTCCCCACAAACCACCGACAAACCGGACCAGACGAGGTCTGCGTGTCCACCAATGTGAGGGAGCAAGTGTTGTCCCGGTACTCCAAGTAATTTACTTTTCCAATCAGAAGCTGCAATTGTGAAGGCTTTTCTTGGGGTTATTGAAGGAGGACGGGAGGGGTTGGGGGATACGTGGGCCCCCGTATTGATATTCTACTCCAGCCCACTGACTTCAGTCCAATTTTCATTGGGAAAATAAACATTTATTTGCGGACATTTGATAACATTCCAACAAATATTGATTACTATCCATCAAAAGCAACAGCTGCCGATCAAATGACTTGACGCATGAATACGTGAAAGTTGGATCTTTAGCTTTTATAGCTGTCAAAAGGACCTTCTATGAAAATTGGATTGTACATTTACCTGGTCCTGCTAGGAGTATCCTACCTTCAAACAAATGTCACACACACACATAAGAGCGAAATGCTAGGTGGGAGTGTGACGAACGCGGATTAAGTGCATTTTTTTTTGTAATTTTTATATCAAACTTTTTTTGGCCAAAATAAATAAAATATTGCTCCATAGAAACAGATCAAATTTCCTTCACGTGATATATCAACAGTTGTTGAATATCTGTCATAGCATAGCGGTATTAGATGATAAACTTTTTAAATTAAAAGCAAAGCTGTCATTAAATTTCAGGACACCCGTAAGAACTTTAGATATCAACATGGAAAGATAATCCTATATATTATTTCTGTTGTCAACATCCCTTTTTCTCAACTAATACTAAGCCTAGAGCGATGAATAAGGTATCAGTTATAGGATTTTTTTACCGACTCTCATAGCTACTCAGTTTACGTTAAAACTCATTGTTTGTTTAAAATTTAAGTTAAAAAAAAATCTAAATTCAAGATTATTGCATTCGACATCAAATATTGTAACAAAGAGGTAATGTAAATACGTTCACATAATAAACTCTTTGCTATTTTGTGTTTACACTTTGCTGAGTATTTAATTTCAACAACCCAACAAAATACAATTTTTGGGGGGGAGGTGAGGGGAGGAAGGTTGAATGCGCGAAAGTTTCGCAAGGTTTACTGGTTAAACTATGTTTCTACTGGAGAATCAATTGATTTCTTTTGACTAGAAATTGTTTCTATATAAAAACTACAAAAATAATGCCCTTAACTCACGTTCCTTACACTCTCAACCTAAGGACGCGCTTCAACAGAAGAGCTTCAATTTTGCATTTAATTTGATTACAAAATAGTTTGAAACTTATTTTAAAAACTGGCAATGCACATTAATACAGATTACACAGTTTATAAAATAACGTTGAAATATTGCTACCAAAGACTAGAAAATGGTTTAATGTCTAATATAGTTTTTTTTTAAAAGAAACCCACCTATTTTGGTTATATTTTACATAATTTTAACTATTCCAAACAAATATACTTAGTAAATTATCATATTGCTTATTATAACAAACTTTTTCAATATATGTTGAAAATGTGAAACTGCCAATTAAGAGTCCCAACGCGCAGCGATCACCGGGAAATTAAATACAATTTTTACGCTACAACAGAGAAGCTTATCAAATTGAGATTCCGTGCATTCTTCATTTGACAACTGTCAAGTTGAGAAGCTAAAAATTTTTTTTTCTTTTAAAATAAACACTTGTATATAGTAAAACAGTTTCACTTGTTTAATTAAATTGTTTTCTAATGTAGAATACAGAAAACTGCACCACGAATCGACTTAAGTTTCGAACTGTATTACCTAAGTTGGAGCTATCCGGGGAAAGAGGGGGCCTTTTAAAGTCTATACATTATAATAGGGGTAAGAGCAGTTAGCGATAAATCTAATAAGAATATTTCATTACCTCGTATTTACAATTTAAAAAATACAATTCTGAAGAAATGCAAAGTATAGTAATTATGTGATCAGAATTATGAATGGTGGTTCCCATCTTCTGCTTCAACAGAAACCAGAAGACAAAGGGGCATCGCAGCCAACAAGAACCATGGGAGGTCCCCAATCTACCCCCCTCCCCAAATAATGATAATTTAAAACACACACACACACACAATGTTAAACGTGTCCCCTCGGAGTTTCTAATGAATCATATTTGTGGCATATGGTGGCGAGTAATTCATCTGTTGAATGAAAGGATAGTGGACGCCAGAGTCCCCAGACAATGCAGTGGGTGGCAGAGCAACAGGGTTGAGAGGGACTTCCACCCCTACTCTACCCAGGGGGCTATAACCCATTTATCATCATGATCCCACTCGTGTGAGGGGATGGAGAGGGAGTCAACCCCCCCCCCCCCCACTCCTCCCTGGAGACAGGGCTGGCTCGCGCAGATAGACTACAACACAAGTCTTGTGTGTGCTTGCTTGGAGAGCAACCTTTTACATTACAAGCACACTGTAAGGTTGAGGGGGGTAAGAGGGGGACTGAGATATGAGGGACCTACGTTTCTAACCACTGACACTCTCCTTGCGGTAGTTTATATATATATATATATAGGCGTAGTCTTGAAACGCGGAAGTACATATAACAAATATTACGTTAGAAAATTAAAATATATATATATATACCTTTATTAGTCAAAGATTTACAAACTTTTACACTACGACCCCTTTACGTTTCCTCCCCCCCCCCCCCCCCCCCGACTTTTTCACTTAACCCTTTCCCCATTAAAAAAATAATAAACCAGATCCTCAATACAATGTCAAATAATTTATACCTAATTACCCGTAATCATTCCTTCAGTTATAGCTTTGGACATTTATAGGTTAGAAAAAAAAAACTACTATAATTTAAACTTGGGGGAAGTCTCAATACTACCAAAGACGCCATAATTCAAATACCGAATAATCCAAGGTGTCAGAAAAATAAGAACACTGCATTCCCCCGTTCCAGTGAACACGAGGACAAAGGCGCCAGTCTCGTCTTGTATGGTTCGACAGTGACGAGGAAGTCAAAGTTCGAATCCCCACCAGATGTGTAAAGGTGTTTTCACTTTCCCCTACAACTCTACCTTCCTCATCCCTAAATGCGGATATCGTGGAAGTGTAGTAAGACGAAGAGCGCGGAAAAATAAAATAAAATTGGTACATCCAGAAAATAGAAAGCTTATCTCATAGTCAAGACTGTTTTTTTTCGAATCTTAAGAAATGGAATGATTTCATTTTGTGTCATGAATTAATCAGTCTCTATCTCGCCCAATTCCCCAACTGTTACTCTCGTGGAGACTCCGCAGACCAAACTAACACTCGGGGCCCATGTTGGGCTGTCCACGGGAACGCTCTCAATTAGGATGACCGTTGTTTCCGCCGAGCAAAGGTTGTCTCAGTCACGGTGTCTCCACCAATTGGAGGAGACCTTGTGTGACTAACCTAGTTCACTTGGTAGCCAATGTGGGAGAGGTAGAGTTAACTCTGTGTGATTCAGTCACTTCTGGATGACCAAGCTCGAGAGAAACCGGATACTTTACTCACTTTCTGCAGGGACAAACTAGCAGACAACTCTGTGGGTAGGGATGTGAAAAAAGTATCGATATTTTACTAACATCGATATTTTCCTCTCGATACTAGTGGCTTTTTACTCTATACCTTTTTCCCGATACTTTTTACTGATATTAGTACTCACGCTACGGTATCGGATCGGTATCGAAAGAAACAACTTTGGTGCTATCTTCACTCTTGCTGGGATTAAATGTTTACTAGGGTGGACTGTGTATGAAGAACAAATTACACGATTACTCAATTCTCACTCATTTTCTGTATGACAAGCAAGAAGCAACTCTAGCATTCAATAATCTCTTTTAGCTCCTCATAATTCATATTTGTTCATCAATACACAATGATACCCGACGGGTCTAGTGGCGACCAGTCTACTATACCTTTTATCAATGAGCAGGGTCATCTCAAACTAAACAAAATAAGCTTTTGTAGAGCTCAATGAACTCACTCAACTTAAGGTGCTTCCAAGCAAATGAAGCAGAAAAGTTTATGTTGTTGTTCAAGAAGATGAAGCAGGGCAGGGCGTCCATTCTTCTATTGTGTCAATAATTAATCATATATCTAAATAAAGAATAAAAACGACGAATGTAGTTAAAAAATGGCACCCCCTAAAAGGGAATTATAGAAGATTTTTTAATAAGTTGGATAACGAAAAATGAATCTTTTAAAATTTGTTTATAAGTATTAAAAAACATTTTAATTTTCAGGATTTAAATAAATATGAAAATACATTATGAAGAAAAAGTTGAAATTATTATTAAAAGAGATTTATTTTTTCCAGATTAAGATTTCAATACGTATACACTGTTTTCGATACTTTTCTTTCGATACCACATCCGTATCTGTGGGCTCGTTTTAGGACTCGACACTATAGGACTAACAATTACTTTAGGGCTTGGGTGTGGGCAATCTTATAGGAATAGCTGATCCCGTAAATTAGTTTGGGGCACTATCACTAGGAGCGTCTTGCAATGACGTCACAGAGGAATGCTCATGTGTGGACGTGAAGTCCATAGCAAAGGAAGTGTGAATTCTATGTAAAACTCGCCATTACCGTTTTGTTAGCCATTTGTAGTTTATTTTAAAGAAGGAATTAAGCTAGATTTTCTATATTTTACATTTTATAACGTGGTTTTTATATAAAATAATATATTTAGTTACATTTGATTGAATTTGATATATAAGAATTTATTAATTAATGTTCCGAAATCAAATATGCGATGTGTTTCAAGTGTAACGTTCCGCTTCAAATATTTTAGTTCGCAGCACTAACACCGCGAGCGCTAGAGATGTTCTACTTGCCAATATTAGAGTGAAGTTTCTATACTTAAACCTTTTATATGGCATCCACAGTAGCAGAGGTGGTGACAGCTATGAAAAGCTACCATACATCCACTCGCCAAATCACATGATCGGTAAGACCGTTGATTTATTGTTACATTTGGCGGTTAAAACATTCACACAAACACTTGTTTTTAATTATTAACAGTTCTTTACATTAGTGAAACACGAACGTATGAACGTGTAATAAGCGTTTGGATGTTTCTTTTCTATGGGTCATTTAAAAATGCTTTTCAAACGTGAGCTTATAAAATGTGGCGTGTCGTGCGAGCTTGTGAAATGAAGATGGCAAACCGGCCGAAACAAGGGCGGTTTAAGACGTCACATGAACCGCCTGCGTTTTTACTGTTTACAATATAAAAACCTTTTATTTGTTAACTAATATTTTGTATTCAGGTTCAAGTTCCATTCAGTTTTATTTCTGTACTAACCCATTCACTCCATCATGTCATGTGAGAAGTATTTATTTTACGAGCACAAGTCAAGCCGTGCTCCTGTAGGGATGGAAGTTTCCGTGGATCACTAGTGTTCATCGCGTCAGACGGAACGTCACCATTCCGCTTCCTAGTTGGCCGACCCTCGGTGGGTGTCGCCTGGACGACAAGGAGCAGCTGTGCGCGAAGCGGGGGCGTAGCTCGAGGAGCGCTCACGGCTAACTTTTTAAAATTATTAGTCCAACATAAGGAGTTGTTAAAAACTGTTTCAAGGGGTATGGATGATTAGGAGCAAGTGCCCCTCGCATTAGCGTTAACATAGGGTGGGAAAATAAGAGAGGTGATAACCTTCAATGCATCTGATTCACCTTCCCGTCAACGGAGAACCAAGTGCAATGTGAGTCCAACTCTTGAAACCACTCTGCCAAAGACGTGGTTTGTACACAAAGAGTTAATCGGATTATAATTGAGGAAGTGACGCAAATTTGATCAGAATACTTTTGAGTTGATTCAGCTAGATAAACATATAGTTGATTATTGACCTGCACGGATTCGCGATTATCTGTTTTTAATTATCTATAAAAAGCTTAATAAAGTTTCCTTTTATCAAAAATTAATTTTTTCTAGGATAACCTGTTTAGGCTTTAACTATCCTTTGAAATGATCATATAACATATATGCAAAATAAAATCTTTATGTTATCACCATTCGACTTAGTGTTTTTCAACTTACGTGGAAACCTTGGGAACGAAATTAACCGCGTAAGTCGAGGACTTACTGTGGTCCAAAGGCTTATCCAGGTGAGATCGCTTCAACCAGCAGAAAGAACCTTATTTTTAGCAATCTAAGCAAGTTTACACATCAATTTGCGTTTGCATTCCTTGAACAATGTTTTATTTTACCCTCTTCTATAATTTATTAGTTTTGAAATTGTTTAGGGGAAAAAATTAAAAGGTTAGTTTTGGTAAGTTTAACAAATTTTTTTTATTAAAATATAAATTCAAGGGGTAATTTAGATAAGCTGTTCTCAAACTTCTTTAAGATTGCACCTCTTGGTCATAACTAAAAAGTCTAATGTACCCCCACGATGAAATTTTCCCAAATGACGAATGTGAGGTAATTAAAAAAAAAAATTTTCCCTCATTTGCCCCAAAAATTCCCCACCACGTTTGGTTCTCTTGTCATTTCCCCCCATTTTCCCTCGAGAGCTGCTTGCGTACCCCCTGAAAGTTTAGCTTGTACCCCTAGGGGGTACGCGTACCACAGTTGAGCGCCTCTGATAATGAGGCTACTTTAGAGGAAGTGATTGCACTTGCAATCGTGGGCAGACAGGATGGGAAAACCAGCGAAAACTGATAAAATCACTTGTGTAAAATCATTCTCTAATGCGTCTAGTGCTGGTTAGGATTATAATTCCAACTTTCTAATTAATATCAGCCTTGTGCAAAGTCAGACTAACGCCTTAGATCTCTCTCCCCCTTTCTAATTGGAGAGTAACTGTAGCAGTGGCGCATTCAGGAATGTGCAGGGGACATGGGGGACGCTACAAGGGAATTTAGGGTGTTTTCATAATGCTACATCAAGGTGGAAAACTAGAGAACGCGAGAAAAAGGCCAGTGTTTTGCAAAACTTTTCTTTTGCTAAAATAAATAAAATATTGCTCAGTACAAAGATTTTCTCCCCATGGACAATTCCTAAATATCTGTCATGAGAATATTTGCATCAGATGACAAGCTCTTTAAATAAAGATAAGATGACATCATTAAATTCCAGGACATATATTAAAAAATTCTTGAAATTAGCATGTGAAGATAACTAAACTAGCATTCTACTGAAGCAATATTTGATTTATTTTAGACAAAATAATATGTTGATGTAAAAACCTCAAAAATAATGACTTTCTTGCTTCTTTACATCCCTACCTTAAAACAGGGCCAGTATGATGTATTTAGCAATGTGAAAATTATATTTGTAAATAATAATAATAAATAATAATAATTAGCACCGCGTCTTACTACTCGTTCGAATTATACGCTCAAGTACTAATTACGCTAATGGGTTAGGAATTAGGAAGGTTGAATATAAAGGAAGTGAACCCACATTTACGTGGATCGAGAGTGGAAAACAATTTAGGAAAAACCACCCCAAGTTCACCCGAGCTAGATTCGAACCTCGATCTCCCCATCCTCGGCAGTATAGCTCAACACGAAACTAGCTCACTAGCCAACTACGCCACTGAGGCGGGTTATTTGTAGTAAAAATATTAATTATATGTTACGTATTTGACGTTAATTTCCTACAAGATATGTATACGTACATTTTGTATACAGTACTATCTAATATTGTTATGAGATATAGTTAGTTAAGTTATCAAAATAATTAAAACAATTCACAACATTAATGTGTATATTTCATGGTTAAAATAGAACAGTCAAAGAATATAATAAGAACAATTATTCACATTGCTAATTTTGTTAATAGAACACTCAATAAAACTTTTTTTTTGCTTTAAAGATTAGACATTTGCCAAGCAGGTTTTTTTAGTTCAAATAAGCAAATATTATTTGCGAACTTCGAATAATTTTTGAATCGAACATATCCTAGTTAAACATGCTAAAATTGTTATGTTAAATAAAAAGCGTTTTCACATTATAAAAAAAATATCAATTTTGGACCATAGTTCTACACAGAAGTCATGTTAAGTTCAATAAGTTCTGTTCTGGTAATTAAAGCCATATATATATATATATATATATATATATATATATATATAAAAGTCCTAAGAGTTAACACATCTGTTACATATTATCCAAACGTGCGCTATGCGAGGTTTTATAAAGGCTGCTTTTGGTATAAAAGAAGTACGGCTTATTTTTCGGTCAATATGGTAATAGTTACTAAGCATTTCACTTACCTCACAAGAATAAGTACTAAAAATATGACATATTTTACCTTCTTCTAAATATAACAATTTAGGCATATTGTGGGATTTGCAATAGCCTTTAAATGAACCTTGTCCATTTTAAAAAAATTGGTTTAATTCGAGTTATTGAATAGAATAACATAAAATTCGAATCGATATTTATATTATCGAGGATTCCCAGCCCGCCTTACCCCTCCTAGAAATACTGTGATTATTCTTTTAAACAATTACAATAAATTTAAAACAAAAAGACTCATAGTTATTTATTTATCTTTGAAAAACAAACATTATAAATCCGCAAGATGAAGGGAACAAATTTTAATTTTTAAACTTTCAATAAATTGTCACCCAAGTCTGCGTCCACAACCAGCCTTTGTTAGAGGAATGGAACCATAAGGAATTGAAGCAGGATCTCATCCCTACATTAGCCACTACCCTTGGAATACACATCGACGCGGTTTCTAAAATAAATTAGGTACTTCTTCCTCACTCCAACTTTTCCTCTTGTTTGTGGCATGAGAAGGTGCCCCCTCCCGACTTGGTTACTAGACGCCGGACCAGCAATTGGCGCTCTCACCCACGGAAGACCCTCTCCTCCAACTTGGCCACGTCACTATATTAAAGTTACAGACTTGACAGTAACTATAGAAACACCCCCCCTCTCGAAGAGCAAACAAGAAGAGTTTCCCCCAGGAAGCAATAAAAGAGAAAGAGTCAGTCGGGCGAGTGTTTCAATCATGACTCGTTCCATATTGACTGAGCTTGACACAACAAAGAATTTCATTACGTGACGCGAGGAAGAAATACAAGTGGGAGAGTATATTATTACCTGGGTAAGGAGAGAGGTAAACTAGCAGTCTTATTACAGTCCTCTCCAAGAGCGCAAGACGACACCAATAACTGTGTAGAGTGAACACACTCGCGCAATGGAGACTTATCTCGGCTCCAATTTGATAGCACTTTCATACACACTTTTAGAGATGGTAACGGATTTTTAGCTGACATTCGAAGAAAAAAATGTGAGAGGGAGGAAAAAAACTACCCGAGTGTCTTGGCGGAGGTTTGACCGTTAAAAATAGTTTCCCGTGGTGGTGATAGTAGCACCAACAGTTTCTTAAAGGTGAGGTGGAAATGACAAGAGTTTTTCTTTTCTAAACCACGTCTTAATAACCTTTCGGGTTATACGCTTATGTACTAATTACTCTAATGTGCAAGAGATTAGGAAGGTTGAAATTAATTAAGTGTACTCGCATTTGCGTGAATTGAGAGTAGAAAACCATGTAGAAATGAACCCTCGATACAAACACTTGACTGGGATTGAACTTCGATCTCCCCGTCATCTGTAGTCTAGTCTATTGCGAGAGTTGCGCCTTAGACCATTCAGCCACAAGGCTGAATTTCATACATCCTAATTCCTACTCTATGGATTTAATGTCGATAATAACTTTCTCCAGCAACGGTGGTACCTGGGGAAAGGAATAAGTTTTGGCTTTCCGGTGACAGAATTTTGAGTTACAAATGCCAGCCGGGTGTACAAAGCTTTATTTTTACCTCACTTTCCCTTCAGAAAAAGCAGGTGAACTTTATCTATACTATCCCTTTACCAACCCTATCAAATTATTGTAAATACGCGGACGGTTCGGACGGACAGTAAAAGCACAGCCTCCATGTTAAAAATTTCATGTTCTATCATCTGACTGATCTGAAAATAACAAGAGAGGCAAAAGTCGTGTTTCCGTGGGTCAAATGTTTGGATGAGATATTAAAGGTGGTTTGTAGGTGTTTAAAAACTGTATATAGCTGAAAAAACAAATTTAAATTTAAAACAAATAAAAAACCCATTCATTTCACATTGAATTATTCCAGCTAAATTAGTAAAGTAATTCCCACTGTGTTGAAATATCCTCTTTATTTAATTTAAGCTACATTTTGTGTAAAGTCAACATAATCGATAAAATAATCCTGGCTTGAAAGAGCGACAAATCATTGCTTCAAAGAACTATATAGGCTGTAACCAAGCCGAATTGATAAGTTTTCTTTCAGCCAAATCTTACTACACGTCTGGGCTGTGCGAATTAAAAAAAAGTAGAGATGAAGATATAACTAGGGAAAATATACCTCATTTACGTGTTGAGATGGTGAAAATATTAAGGAAAAAAATACCCTCAGTACACCGACGGAATTCAAGCCCAGACTAGTAGAATCTGACTCCTGTGTCCACGTACCCAACCATAAGAGTCCAGAATAATCGATACAATTCCTGCCGATAGCTCAATCGCTGTACGTAAAAACCCCATCATTTCAACTTTGTGTTCCCATCCCTAGCCGACAAACAATACACCACTAGCGCTTCAATCCCAGCGGCAACTGTACGACATTCGCCACCCTGCACGAAGAGAGAATAGCGGCCCCAAACTTTCCCACGGTCCCTGGTCGTCTCAGCCCCAGTCCAAGCCTAATAGCCCTTATTGCGATGCAAGACGCTGTGTGTTCTAGGCGCGAGGACATATTATAATAAGGGCACGCTACTACGCGCTCAAAAAACATCGGACCCGCTCTAGGTACAGTCGACCGACGGGAAGAAGGTAGGAAAATTACCCTTTCCGTTTCTGGGCACTGTAATTATTATTGGATAGTTAAACAAACGAGTTGCGTAATAATTATGTGATATTTAGGAGATATAGCCGCATGGACTAGACAAGATCGTTTAGTGTGATTATCCTGTGACAGAGAGGTCACTGTTCGAATCTCGGCCGGGGGTAGCCAGATGGGTATTAGGATGCGGTGTAAAATAACACATTAAATATGAATATTGTATGTATGTTATAAAAGTGGTAACTAGCTGCCTGTAATGTAACAAAGAAAAATAAATATAAAAAGAGAAAACCTAACTATTAATTTCTTATATATTATATGGCAAAGAGTAAAACAATAATAAAATATACAAAAATTGCACATTTAATATTTTCGTGTGTGTAAGATAAAAAAAATATTTTAAGTTTTTTTTTGCTTATGTAGTAGATCTGGAGAGTATAATTTAGAGGAAAAGTAGACATATTTGCGTAAAGTTAGATGTCAAGACACTTGGACAAAAAAAACCAGTACGAGTGACCGGGATTTAAACGAAGATATCCTTGTATCAACAATCCAGTATAATGGGAATGACACTTTAGATTCAGGTAGGTTTTTTTAAAGTTTATTTTGTTCTTAAAAACAGTATAGCTTTCGATATTTTTTAAATACAATAATAAGACATACAATTAAATTGAGTGTCATAGTGAGATTTTCACACATAAATTATGGACGCCGTCTTATGCTTTGAATTGAATGATTAATCCATGCATTATTACAATGAGCCATTCACATAAGTGAAGTTAAAACGATTGTTCGGGCTGTATTCGTTTTAGGTGTAATGTAAGCACCATTTATATACAAGCTAATATTAAATTCAAGCAAAATTTAAATATTGAAAAATACCAATTTGTATGAAAATTGGCAATTCCCTCTAAGAACTAGAACAATGGGCGGGCTAAAGAAAAAATCTGGCCCCTTTCTTTACACCTATATATAAGGAATTGTACCCATGCGTGGAGTAACTACCCGCAATTGCGTGGGAGGGTAAAACCCATTTTTGAAAAAAAACACGCTCATTACACCTGACCGAGATTCGAACCTCAATATCCCAGTCATCGGTAGTCTAGTTTACCACAATAGTAGCGCCTTAGACCATGCAGCCACCAAATCAGGTTTTGGGGGCCTATTATGACCAATGAGAGATTACTTTGTACCCTTATCCTTCCATAAATCAGAGAAATTCAATCAAAATCTTTGAAGCTTTGTGCTTTGATTAAAGTAAAACACTTATTTTTGTGCATCTGCATTTAATATTCACACGCACAAAGATTGAAATAAATAGTATGAAAAACAAAATAAAACATTGCACCATACAAATAGGTTTTTAAGAGGTGCGTATATACATATATGAATATGGAAGACTTTTCAGTATCGGAGCTACGATTTTTTGTTCCATGTGAATGAGTCGATAAATAAACCAATGTCAAGCAAGAAAACATGTCGTTGAAACAAATTATTACTATGAAGAAAGTGCGAAAAAAAATCAAAGTTATTATTTTATCAGATAATCTTATTTTCAAAACCTCTTCGCATAAAACAAGCATATTTTATCCATAAAAATCCATAAAGGCAAACAAGAAAATGTCCAACTGAGCAATGGACATCTTTCCTGTTCACATAAGGCTGGGCTTAGATTCACGAACAATGTCCAAGACCTTGTAATTATTTACAAGGTCTTAGCATAATACATTTACTAATAGCGAATAGTGCATAATTTATGTGCACAGATTCATTCTTTCACAATATGTATAGTCACCTTTATCTAAATGTAGGCCTACATAGAATAAATCTAATTAATTCGGAGGTCAATAATCCGGACGCCAAGAAAAATTATTTTATTAAAAAATAGCCAGAGAGGTATCAATTTAGCGACATGGCCGCCAAAAATCGCACTTCAACCCCTTTTAAAAAAACTTTTCTCGTTAAATTCTGCCTTATTATATTCCTGCAGAATGTAATGTTTAGCAACAACAACAAAAAGTCTAGTTTCGTTATTTAAATTAAGTCAAAATATTTCTACCTAAACACTGAGTTTTCGCAAGTATCCCGTCAATGCTTATTTTTAATTTTTCGTATAGGTATGCCTTACTGTATTTTCGAAAATCCGGACTGGTCGATTCCCAATTAGTTTAAATTATCAACGCTCCATTGTACTCGCTATTTAAGGCATACGATTTTTTTTTTAATTTGACTAGTTTTTTAGATTACAAATCGGCTGGCTCATTTAACTGAATCTTGTATGGGCTCCAATTTTCACTGGGTTAATTTTTTTTAAAAGTAGCCACCTTTTAATAGGGTATCACCATTTAATTTCAAAGGAAACTGTATGGCTACTTTTGGGAAAGTGCTGTCATTCTATTTTGTCTTCGTGTGATCAATCTTCCCTCAAATATACGACAAATTTAGCATCGGTGGTTCGTTGATGTTGCCAATAATACCTCCTTACTACAACACGGCACCTTCCGACATAACTGAAAGCTAGGATATTTGGCAAACATTTAACCGATAGTGAGAATAAAGATTTTCTCCATGAGACAGTTCCTTCAGAGGTGGTATTTGGTGTAGTTGAAGCTAGCTAGATTTATTAGTTCATCAACAGTTTTCAGAGATTCCAGTATGTTGGGAAGAATATGCTTTTCGAGGGCTACCAAGAAAAATCTTATTTATCATTAATTGATATTTTACCAGAGCCTAATAGTTTACCTACTATGATTTACAAATATGTTTCGCGTTGCTTCTTTTGAATAGGTATTTTTAAGGGGTTTGATTTTAAAAGGTTTTCTAAACTTATTTGAGATAGATAAAGCTTTATAAGAAACAAATCCCACGAGTAGAGAGCCTGATGCGTGGTAAATAAAAGATTGGGTTTCGTTCGCTATATTAAAAGTTGGATTTCGGTTTAAGCCAGTAAATAAAATATTTATTTTTGGTTAAAAATTTTAACAAATCAACCCTTACTTAAGTGGTATGGAAATCAATACAATACAATACAATACAATACAATACCTTTTTTGTTTGTTATTGGAATGTTTTAAATTGGATTTTAATGAACAAAATTAACCATAATTCGTAGGCTATTTAAAGGGTCTAACTAATTTCATGATGGTTTTTATTTAATTTCACGCAAATATTATTAATTTGGAATAGCTAGAGTGGCCCTTAAATGTGTTTCGACATCTTTTTTAACGTTTAAGTAAAAAAAAAAAGTAAAAAATTACTCTCGCGAAATCTCAATGTGCGTACATGTGAGTTATCAAGAAATAGTACACTACTGCAAAACATTAGTTTGAAGAATGTATTTTAACATAGGTCTACAATCTAAAGGTGTAACCTATATTTTCGGATCAGTTAGTACGGTTGTTCTAGTAGCAGTTTAGTCCACAGGGGGATTTCGTGGCCGGGGCCTTGCTTATCTGCCTCGCGCAGGCAAGCCTAGAGAACCCATTCAGCCCATAAATCCCCCCTTGGGGCTTCCAGTGACAGCGACAATAAATCAGAGCAGTGATGTGACACACCACGTGCTCCCCCTTTACTCTGGGGATCAGCCTTCAAGCCCCGGACACACGTGTGGTTAAATGGGTGGGATTATAAAATAACCGGACGGATTATGCTTGCGTCAATCACACGTTCACCGAAAATAAAGAACAGGACATAAAGAAAAACGTGCCAATTCACGAGATAGCAAAGAGCGACACTGATGGCCGAGCGGTTCTAGACAATAGACCAGTGGATCACCGTGAAAGGGGAAGGTCGGGGTTCGAATCTCTGCCAAGTGCATTTATGTGTTCTCCCCCCTAGGCTAATGCAGGTGCATTTCCCTAAAGTCCTCCCTTCCTTAGTCTTATCCGATAGCAACTTGTGTTAGAGAAACAAATTAAAAATAATGCAGAAATGTACTTACCCATGATGCTTTGTAACGCAAACTATAAACAGTATACCATTACGTTTTTTTTTCAAAGTAAATATTGTAACGATACTGATTTGGATCACTCTCATATATTTAAAAAGTCATGGATGAAGGTATTTTTCTTCAATAAATTGTATCTAAATTATTCTTTTAAGACTTCATCCATGGAGAATCACGCGCTTTTCAGAAATAATGTAGAAGGATTGCACCATTAAAACTTATTTCTTATTTCAAAATTTAGCTCCGTAGTATTTACCAAACAAGCAAGAGATGCCAGCTCCCTATACCCAATAGGAAGCTAGCCTTCAAGACACCTGTCGCAGAGACGCTTACGAATTGTTGGTTTTGACACTGGTCACGAGAGGTCCAAGGGGCAAGGGGTGTGTCATATATAAACTGTTTATGCGTATGAACACAACGAGTGCCGGTGACATAAACCTAGAGTACGTGTAATATCACGACAGTACTACTAACATACATAAAAAATACACAGAAAATAACCTGTATTTCAAGTAAAATTGTATAAGATAAAATCAGTCCAATAAATCGTGTGCAACATTAACAGTTGTATTTATTCAAGTAAAATATTGTAATAATTGGTGCTAGATCACGGGGCTGTAATTACCAATTATCACAATAAACCGCATCACCATAATTGGCTCCCAATCGCGGGACAATTATATCTCAATAATACCGTATCATAATAATTGGCGCTCGATCACGGGGCTATAATTACTAATTATCACAAATTAAACCGCAACCGTAATAATATAATAATTGGCGCTCGATCACGGGGCTTTAAATACCAATTATATCTCCAATAAAACCGAAACTTCATCTTAGCTTTGACAATAATGTTGGTTTGATTAAATATGACGCATATCAAAGTGTGAATAAAATGTACAGTTCGAATTTCATCGGAAGGTATTTTTACAGAATAAAAACTTTTTCAAGCCAAAATTGATATCATTTTACTATATTATTAACGTAATTTTATAGTTAGTGATATCTATTAAAAGTGACATCTGTAGATCACATGACCTGGGGTATGACTACATTTGAACATGTATCTATTAGCTGTTTTAGCTCTAAGTTAAGACCCCTTCTATGAAAATCTAACTATATCCACACCGGATGGATTTAACAAGCAGCCCGGCGTAGTGCAGGGTAAACAAGACAACATTATTTCAACTAGCGCTAAGTTGACAGAGTTCACATACCTCTCATCACGTGGACAGAGTTCTGTCAGGTTCAAGCAGAGAACACTTTACAATCCCGGTCAGTCCCTCCTCAAAGCCCTGTACAAACGCAATATTGTGGAACCAGACGACACTGCAAGAATAAGCAGCAAGAGGGAATGAAGGGGCGGGAAGGGGAGTTTGAATTTTTATAAAATAGTTTATTTAGAAGCTAGACGGGGCTATTGGCGTTTGGGACCACACTTATACCAATTTGCTCGCACACCACTCGATCATACCCCACAGGAAATCGAATCAAAGTCTCCAAAAATAATGTCGCTGTAGTTTGAGGTACAATGCCTCTGTTATAATGAGCATGGGCAAGACTGGGAAAGTTTAACAATAATCTGTTCGCCTAACACTGGTTTTGGATCAAAGAAACTCAGGTTGCCACTATTTTCTTATTACAAAATTCCCTGTTTTTTTTTTTCCAGATTTTCATAGGAAATTTAATAAAAATGTTAAAACCCATAAAGATTTAAACAGACAATATTGATACCTTGGCAGTTTCTAACAAAATTAAAAATAGCCAAAATGGTAAGATAGGTAGGGTACAGTCTTAAAACATCACACTAAAAAACAATATCTTTCAACAGGAGTAATCTTTTTTAAACAGACAAATAACACACCAAAATCCAAAGAATGAATTCATTCAACTGCCAGCAGCATGGGCTTGATGAAGTTGGGAGACGGGGGTGGAGGAAACGAGACGTTTGTGGTATTGGTGGGGGTGAAAGGAAAAAGCCGAAAAGGCGCGGAATTTTCCGAACGAGTCGTCTCGGTTGCACTCAGGACTTGTCTCAAGCTGATAGGTGCTGGTAAGCATAATCATCATAAATGAAAGTGTTCCAATCAGACTGCTCAGTTCTCCAGTTACAAATTTTAGTCTATATTGTTCCTACTATTTTAAGCTTGCAAGCACTGTATTGCCCAAACTTCACTAACAAATTCCAGTAAATTCTAGCTTTTTTTTTTGTGAAATTCCCTGTGTTTTCACGGTTTTTTCCAGACACAAAAAAATTCCCTGTATTTCCCGGTTTCCTGTTTTCCAGGTGCGTGGCAACCCTAAAACTTATATTGGCTACTCTCAAGTCCAAGAGGAGAGGATGAGGGCAATTTTAAATGAGAAGTACCGCCGATATTTTGGAGAGAGGGTGAGAAGTCACAATGTACTACAAGCCCCCAGCCTCGACCCCTGTAGTCAGGCACACTATCGATGCGGCCAACCCTGAGGCATAGAGAAAGGATATCCTTGTCTATGCTGACAGTGTATGAGAGTCACTAGAATTGGTTTGGAGGGCTGATAATGGGAAGAAATGAATATTGTTCACTAAACACAAAAACAAGCCTTTAGATTCGAGTCCAGTAATTACATCCCCCCACCGCCCCCAACACAGGAAGGGGGAAATTAAAATAGGACATTGAACCGTAGTTGTCAACGTGATTTAAATCTTTAGTTTTTTTTTTAGCTCTGCGTCTTACCCATTCGAGTTAGACGCTTATGTACTAATTACTATAATGTGTTAGGGATGAAGAAGGTTGAATTTAGACAAAGAGTGTACCCACATTTGCAAGTTGGGAGGGTGTAAAACTATTTAGGGGAAAACCCTCATTAAATCTGACTGGGATCTAACACCGATCTACCCGTCATCGGCAGTATTGTCTAGTACAAGAGTGATGCCTTAGACCATGCGGTCGCCGAAGCGCGTTAATATTTTCTTAAAACTCATTTAATAAACAGAAATATTTATACATCTCAATTTTGCATCATTTTCTATTGTTCAACATTTTACAGGGTTTTTGTACATGCCACAATTGACATAGACTAACAGCTTTATTCCCACTCCGAAGGAAGTTGTGCTAATATATAGATATTTATCAATCAAGAGATATTCGTTGGGTTTGAGACCTCGTACAACTGTGTCCTGAGACATACAAAGTTATTCTTATGGCGATCCAACTATAACACTGGGAATTTAATAATTCATCGCTCCCCCCTTTTTTTCACGCCACACCCCTAAATATTGTATGTACCTCAGTGCAGCTGTCCGCATGCTTCCCTACCTCGCAATATAGAATGGACCACTTGCCCTCAAATAAATAAAAACGCCTTTATTAAAAAAAAAGGTGTTAGGTGACATGCTCGTTGGGTAGTTACAATAAAGTGGGGTGACTTTGCTCCCTGATGGGAAACTTTACCAGCAGGATCTTTTTTTTGATGGGGGACATAACCTTTCTAAAAACAGATCAAAATTTGTCTCACCAGCAAAAAAAATAGATTTCTAATATTTTTTGTATTTACTTACTCTATGGCATTAGGCACTCTAAAGTTCATTGCCGCACTTACGAAAGTACGCCACCTCTCCCTATCTCGATCTAATTTTATCCAGTCCACCTCACTAAACACTATCACTATCTTGAACTAGTTCTATCCAGTCCAACTCATTACACCCTCTCTTTCAGGTCCATTCTAATGCTAAATATAACTATGTAAGTATTACTTTGTAAAATGCACCAAAAAAAATTGAATCTCGTAAAGCATCGATGCTTGGCTTTCGATTTTTTGATGTTATGTTTCATTAAAATGGTATAAATGATAAACAGACATTTTCCTTTCGATGTAGTACCTTATATACATAGGTCAAAGTTTAATTTAAAAAAAATACTATTAGTCTCGATTATCCAACCAAAACGGGACCAATAATTGGTCGGATAGTATGTGAACCGGGGTGGACGATACCGAAACAAATACAAATTAAATGTAAGTGCAGAATATGTATGAAATATACATTACATAACTTTTTTACTCGCGTAAACAGAAAAATGAATTCTGGATTTATTAAATGCAACATTTATTATTTCAAAAGCAAAATTGAAAAGTCACCTTTTTAAAAAGAATTAGTGAATGATGTTTGTTTCCCAGCTTTGATTTTCTCCCTTCTTGCGAGGTCACGGCAGTGTCTTAACATTACATCAATAGCAATATACGTGCGTACGCTGCACAACAATGTAAATACGCACGTTTTATGGACATGGTAGGAATACTGCATGGATATACTTAGAAAAATCAATTTTCTAAGGAATTTTAGCTAAGTTAACCCCTCAATTTATACAATACAAAGCAGTACTCATACTTTTCTTAAAAAAAAGATATTTAACCCGCAAGATTTGGCTCACAATACGAAAATATTGCAAACCTTGGATCTAATCTATCTATTGCGAGATTGACGCCGAAGACCACGTATCCACCGGGTAGGTTAAGTAATAGTAGAATTTGTGGTTCGTAGAGGTTGAATAGTTGGGTGTTGGAAGGGGGACATAATCGTCAACTCGAAAGATTGTACCCGTCATCAACTCGTCAAGTGAAAAACAGGTGTGTGAGATTCGAGTCAGCCACGGAAAACAATCTGCCGACTTCTGCTGACACGTAGTAGTAGACTAGTCAAGCTGAGCCAGGAGTATGACTCCAGTCATATCATATGAGCTCGTAAGCAGATTACATAATGAGCCGTAGGACAACGATTGCTGACCATTGAAAGAAGAACTCTGATGAATTTGAAGAAATGTACCAGATTTCGCACTGAGAGAGGATATAAAACCATCGGGGGGAGAGAATGGAGAAAACTCGTTTCCTCAATATTCCCAGTCATGAATTCCAACCAGTCTTTCAGAGGATGTGACAGGACAGGATTCTAAGAAGGATGCCTCAACGCTTTTAACTCCAGCAGAGGCTCCTTAGCAAGGAGAGACCACGTTTTACACCCATAGAGACGTCCGAGTACTGACCGAGTAATAAAATAGCATGCATTTACCAACTGTATTCTTTTCCTAATTTCCAATCTAATATATTTTTTGCTAGTTAAAATTTTTCCTGAATATTAAAACTCATTAATCCTGTCAAATGATATGTTGCTCAAAGTAATCTCTAAATGATCTTCCTCAATGTGTGTTCTCTGTGTGACCATATGCTTATTCTTTTCAGCGTTCACTTATAAACTTATTTCCTTACTAGCCTTTTAAAAAATAGGTATCTACATTTCTCGCAACAGCTTCCTTACTAAAAATAAACTAGTAAAATAGGGAAAGCTTGAAATAAATATATTTTAAAACTACAGATAAATATATTCAAGGCAGAATGTTTTAGATTACGAGTTAAGGGTAGTAGTTTTGTAGTTTTAAGGTAAAAACTTCTCTCTGCCAGAAAAATAAAATATTTATCCAGTCGAAACAATTTTATTTTCTTCACATACTAATTTCAACAGTTCTTTAATATCCGCCAAGGGTGTCCTGGAATTTGATGAGAACTATCTCTTCAGTTAAAAAGTTTATCATCAAATGTTTAAATGTTCATGACAAATATTTAAGAAACGTAGAAATTACTATTTGTTAATATTTTTACTCCGTATTTCTACTGAGGCAATATTTCACTGCAAAAAAAAGTTTGTTATGGAAACAACAAAAACAATGACCTTTTCTCGCGTCCCCTTCCACCCCACATCAAGAATCAAAGATCTTGTTCCGGAGATTCTGTCGCATGCTTCAACCCTGCTTTCAGGCATGTAGCCTAAAGTTCTTTCATAACAGTGGCTTTGAACTTTTATTGGACGACAAGATCAAAGACAATATGTCGCTGCTCTTCACAAAATTGCATCCAGATCCAAAGACGTGAGAACGTGTTTTGTTTGATGGGGTACAAGTATGAAATTGTTCAATGACCGTCATTTGATCCTACTTTTATTTATGTTTAGGTTATTGATAATATATATGAAGAGTGTCTGCTGCAATTCACATGACTTGACGTATGAATATGTGAAGGCTGATACAGTAATTTTTATAACCATCAGATGTCATTCTTATAAAAAGTGGACTGTAACAGAATAGTTGATATTTTATTCAGTTATTGCATAGATATCTGAAAATTTAAAACTCTACCGACTTGTGATTTTATCCGGGGACAGGAAGTCCCAGGTTCGTATAAACCCTGTAAAGGCAAGCAGGCAGGCAGATGCCATGGAAAACACCCACGAGGAAAAGCGAGCGAGATCAAGCTTGACACGGGCCAATGGCGGTAATTGACCCGGGGGGCACGCCAATTAACGTCCCCCTCACACCCCCTTCACATTCCACGGGCTGTAAAGGGAGCAATGCGTGTCACGTTAGTTAAGTCACGGGACTCGGAAATGGATCCCTTCAAAAAATCAATCTCATCACCAAACGAGAGTACACACATTAAATATGTTTACAGCCCAATTTTCATAGAAAGGGTCTTATCTAATAGCAACTAGATCTACTTTCACGTATCCATACATAATGTCAGGTGATCTGCAGTTGTAGCTTGTGATGGATATTATTAATACCTATCAAGTTTTTTTTAACGCCACGTCTTACTACCCGTTTGGGTTATACGCTTACACACTAATTACACCAATGATTTAGGGACTAGGAACGTTTGACTGAGAGGAAGTGCACCCACATTTGCGTGGAAGAAGAGTGGAAAACCACTTAGGAAAAACTCCAGTGCACCTGACCGGGATCGAACTTCGGCAGTCTGGTCTAAAAGGAGAGTAGCACGTTAGACCACGCGGCCACTGAAGCGGGTATGAAAATTAATAATATGGTAAAATGTTATCAGTGTTAAGTACAAAAAAAATATTTGTATCACCTATGAGAATTGGACTATAGGTAGGCTGCAAGGATAGTGTGTGTCTGACTTGGAAGACTGAATGCGATGAGGATGACAAGTAGCAGGCCTACGTGTTTGGTTACTTGGACTGCTCTCGACAAATGTGAGTGGCGCCACACTGGACAGAAGATGCGCCGCGTATTTTCGGCGACGGATCTCCCGCCGTTGTTAGAATCGTACACACTACAGCGGAACATCCACGGCGTATTTCTAACCATAGTAGATTATACAGCATTTAATTCAGTCACTTCTTTGCATTGGCGGATACAGGGAGAAAGGGGGCGATTGCCCCCTTGCATATAAAATTATCAAAAATATTGAAACCAATACCTAATATTATAAAGAATGACTAACACCTCCCTCTACCTACCTACATGAACTAATCAATAACTCTTCCAACTTAGCTCTAATGTGTAGAAAAGCAAGTGACTTAAACAAACTCTCCAGAAAGTTTAGTATGATAACCAATTATTTGTACTTAAATATATATATTTCAATTAACACTTACTAAACCATTTTAGGCCCATGAACATGTTTATTAGTTTAATTATGAGAATGACTTTAGTTTGATGTCGCATCCTTCAACAGGTCCTTGCTTCTCTGACATTGTATTGGGTGATCACGATGAAGGCATTGCAAATGATCTACATACGAGGCGTTACAGCCAGATACAAGAAAAAGGAAGCTTAGTAATCAATTAAATACCAGTAGAATATCTATTGGGCAATTTAAATGCTTATATAATGAACTAAGAAGTTACAAGGAGATTGTTTTTAAATATTTACGCATGTCTTGAAAAACCTTTGAAAGCTCCTAATGTTAATGAAAGAATATATTCAAAAGAAATGACAACTCTTAAGGCGGGTATCCATTTGATGCGTATCAGCGTTTCGTGTCACCAATGCGAATCAGTGGAGACGAGAAATCGTTGCAAAGTGGCGTGCCAAATGTGATACAAAGATAAGCAAAGGGTCGGTTTTTCACCGTCACAACAAAGGAATGATATGGTACTAGGTTGAAACATATGTGGACGGGCTACCATTTTATTGCGTTGCACGTTCATTCATGCCAAGGACGCCCGGCGGAAACCTTTTGTAGAGATTTTTTTTTGTTAGTATGGTTTTTTCGTATATTTTTATTACAATATTTGGCAAAATAGAGAGGAGTAAGGAGACCATACGGTTTATAGGAACATACCTGTTGGAATCAACTGAAGATAACAAAAACTCAAAATCAGTTGGGTGCATCCTAGTGAAATTTTTGTAGAATCCAATGACAGATTGTAAATTTAAGTCAACCAATAAACTTGTTTCACTATACACCTTCCTGCTTGGATACAATTTTGACACCCACCAACGATTTTTTTTTCTTCCCCAAAATCGATTAATGAATAAAAAATTGTAAGAGGCTGCTGCTATTTGTAGAAATGTGCTCATTGCTGCAGAATTACTAGAAGTGAACACTAAAGTTCGATACGTATCGCAGTCCCATATCCTCCGTTTAAATATGCATACACAGTGATGATATAAAAAAAAATTAAAAATCAGTGGTGCACTGTATCGTATCACTAGATGATACGAAACTATGACACGATACGTGGATACCCGCCTTAAGGCAAGCATTGTGCTGGTAGGAATGCTAGGGCCCAGCTATACCTCAGTTTTAGCTTATGTGGTGCTGACTGACAGTTCACAGCTGACTTCTGACAGTCAACATTTAGGTATATACCTAAATTTTGACTGTCAGAAGTGACAACTGCTAAAGACATGTTTTTTGCAGATCATATGGTTCGGCGTAGGGATACATAATTTGGTCTGGTAGCTTTTTAAAGCCGTCAGAAGTCAGCTGTGAGCTGTCAGTCAGCACCACATAAGCTAAAACTGAGGTTTACCAGTGTGGAGCCTCACACTTTAAAACATGTAGTTATAACTTGACAGATTCTCCAACTAACGGATTATCGGCCGGATGAAACCAAAAAGACGCTCATACGAGGCGTATCTTCGGTCCAGTATGCCACCAGCCCTACGCTCTTTGACAGGCCTTATCTAAATTAATTTTGGCGTGAGAAGATGGGCTTCTACTTGCGGTGGCTCATGGTAAAGTTTTCCTAAAACAATAAGTCGAGCTGTGGCGTGTTGCTAGGGAAAACAGAGGTATAGCTAAGCTACGGTGGGAGTGTATGTGACAGCTATAAGATGGTTTTAGATTGCAAACATTGGCTGGAAGTACACTAAAGTCACGATTATCCGGCCAAAAGTGGCGGAATTCTGAGCCGGATAGTACGGAATCAGAGTGAGAATAATTTTCAGTATGGGTTTTCCTACTTTTCTTAATCTTCACAGAACATTCTACTTTATTTTTAATAGAATCTGCCTATTTTCTTATTACGATGTAAAATAGGAATAGAGTAACAGTAGGGGACAGTAAAGATTAAACGAGAAAGAAATTATCTTTACTATAGGCCTACAGTACTTTATTTTGAAAATGGAACATCGGATACGAAGCAAGATCAACAAGTTACCCGCCTCGGTGGCGTAGTTAGCTAACGCACCAGTCGTGTTGAGCTAGACCACCGAGGTCAGGGAACTCTAGGTTCGAATCTCGGTCGGGTGAACTGGGGGAGGTTTTTCCTAAATGGTTTTCCCACTCTCCTTCCACGCAAATGCGGGTTCACTTCATCTAAATTCAACCTTCTCAATTTATAATCCATTAGTGCAACTATTACTTAAGCGTATAACACGAACGGGTAGTAAGACAGGTACTAAATCTTAATTTTAAGATCAACAAGTGAAAATAGAGCGTCAAACGGATTAGATTATAAATTCAGTAAATGTTTCATAGTGTATAAGTACCGGTTCACTTATTTTAACCGCAGTTGTTAACACCGAAAACTACGTCTTACTACCCGTTCGGGTTACAGGCATATATAGTATTACTTATACAGTTAAAATTATTTCCGAATAGGCTTACATTAATGATTTTCAGCCAATATTTGCAATACATAACTTTCTGCTAGCTATCACCTACTTACATTCCCACGTAGACAAGTTTTAGTCTAAACTGTACGTATGAATTATCTCACTGTATATTCCCTTAAGATTAGTGCAGAGCTTATGCGTGACTGGTTGAATGAAGACAGTAGTTGAGATTATCGCAGCAAGGATTACCCTGGTAACACTATGAATCGCTAAGAGATATCCCGGTGGGCCGGTTTGATTCGGGCTGACACAACTACTTTAAACTAGAATAAAAATATTGTTTTAATACAGTTTTAATAAAGAGTTTCTATGAGTACGTCTGAAGGTACAGTACACATCATTTGTAAAGATATACGATGAGATTAAAATTAAAAACGTTCCATTGGTTGTTTCTTATAGCCAATTTCTTAAGCCAAGCAAAGCTATGTTTAGTGAAAGCTAACGGGTACTATCTCTGTAATCGACACAGGTTGTGGGTGGAGAAACCTTTTTGCAAACAAATATTTAAAAAAACTAGATTACCAAATAATGTCTAACAATTTAGAAGCATTTTTGCTCGCGATAGCAGAAAGAAGTTGGTGTTTTAATTAGATTGAATAGCGACGTAATCCTCGATTATGTATCCGAAATGGCCCCTGGATTTAACCTTATAGTTATTATAAAAAAAAAAGATTAATACTTCACAACACCACTTCAGCCTACAGTGATTTTTGTGAATGGGTGTTAAGGGTAGTCATATTTATAACCCCGAGCTACTTGGAACCTGCCAGTCCACCCTTGATGACTCGCCACTGCTCAAAAGGATATATCAAGGATTGTTTTTAAAATAAACTCTTCTTGGAGCCGTTTTAAGAACATAATTAGGTCAAAAAGGTGTTATTCTTTTCATAAAAACCCAATGAGCTACTGGCTTTTACATTAAGAAGGAAAACTGAAATAAATAATTCGTGGGAGAGCATCAATGCGACCCTGGTTTGGTATTGTGATTGTGATTTGTGACAGAGTTATTTCTTTATGTTTCAAATTTAAAACGCGTCATATGTTTAGGGATAGTTGTGGTGAAGCATTATTTGTACGTGTATTTATATTTCATGTTTTTGTACCTCAATTATAAGTGTTGAATAAACGTATTATGTCTAAATTTCACCCTTCCTTCTATTTTATAAATAACTACCCGCTCTTCTTCCCAGACAATGAGAGAATACTTACCCTAAATTCTACCTTTCTTATCACTACCCCATTAAGTGACTATGCGTTTAACCCGAATTATTACTGTATGACGCAGTAAAAAAACCCTAGCTTAAGCTGAATACGCATTTACTGAAGTTCTTCAGGCACCTCATAGGTTCTTTCAACCACCAAGACTTGGGTGGCCATTTTCCTCGGAAATTTGAATGTCCCTGAATGATTATGTCCCCGATTTGTTAAATTAATCAATGCAATTTGAAATAAGATACATTTAAATGCCATTGCAAGGACCTCTTCTTCAACGTAATCTAAGTAGCCTACACAATATTACATAGTTATATTATTCCATGTATAGTTACAGCGCTAAGACTAGTTTACTACTTTCTTGTACAGTATCCTATCACTTCCATTAGCCTATATTAAGGCTGGTAAATTTATAGCACGCGAACAAGATTTGGGTGGCACCCGACATGAAAACAATCTGCACCAAATTAAACTTTTCCCAACGTGGTATTATTTTTCTAAATCAATAAAATATCGATAGCCTTGTCATTCACATGTCACAACTTTGTGGAAATCACCGGCTATAAATCGTACAGTGTCTGTTGAAGACAAGTTATGGACCGAACAAACATATCTTGGCTAGAAAAATATAGTTTCAAACTATAATAAAAAAGGTTTTGTATTTTTTTAAATTTCAACTAACATTTTTAGCCTATATATATATATAGTCTCTCCCACCTCGCCCCCAAAAGTGTTACTCTCAATGTTTTTTTTTTTACTTTGAGTTAGTGATATTAATATTATCTAAGACACCCACTTTGAAAATTTAATAAATTTTACTTCTTAAAATTTATTCATTAAAAAAATACAAGGTGAGGCCGAAATATTTATACTATTAGTAACTTGAAAATTAACAGTTTAATTGAAATTCATTAACAAAATAAAAGAAAACTACATACTACAGTTTTTCACTTTTTGAAGATAATGTCACCCAGGTGAGATCCACCGGACTTCAGGCAAACCTCAGCACGTTGTCCATCACTTTCCTCGGCCCAGATTGTCCATCACTTTCCTCGGCCCAGATTGTCCATCACTTTCCTCGGCCCAGATTGTCCATCACTTTCCTCGGCCCAGATTGTCCATCACTTTCCTCGGCCCAGATTGTCCATCACTTTCCTCGGCCCAGATTGTCCATCACTTTCCTCGGCCCAGATTGTCCATCACTTTCCTCGGCCCAGATTATCTAATTATTTCCACCCCACCCTGTATTTACCATTTTATTTGAGTTGCTCATTATATTTCATAAGTCAAAAGTTTTTATTTTTAAATACTCATTAAAAACGTGAATAAAAGGTGGCATAATGAACTAGTTCAAAATTCATCTAGTTCTTAAGTGACACGCTGGTCTGAAAAGTTTTGCCATTTTGGCCTAAATCTCTCTACATTTAATATACCTAATTTGACGCTGTCCAATAACGGTAGCTACGACAGTCCCCCTTGTGGACCACGGCCGTCCCAATTCACTAGGCGGGAATCATGTATGTCCAATAACACGAACAAAATATTAAAAAACCATGACTTCAGACGCAGGACATCTAAGGCGCACAAGAGGAAGAAACTTCATATCAAAAGAGCACAGGGAGAGACCAATTGCATAAATTGGTAGCATCGCTAACATTTATTGTAAGCAAACTCCTTAATCTCGGTAATAATTACAGTAAAATAATAAAACTAGGTTAGGTTAGAAAGACAATACAACTCAAAATGAAAGAAAGATGTGTCTTTAGTGAACGAACCAACAATCGTTGTTACCATATGGGGGCTCAAGAGTTTACAAACGATGATGCGCTTTTGAGAGACACAAATTCGGCCTGTGCGCATTGAGAACGTAGCCGACCACAGGGTGCATTAGTACTATTTAAATGGCAACTGCCTTCTCCGGCTTCCACCAGTGATTATAGAGTGGCTGTCCCCGAAAATGCCAAGGAAAAAAAAGGTCACTTTTGCCTCGACTCGTGGAAGACTCCTATAACCACTCAGACTCTATTAGGGGGAGTGGAGGTAATGCTACGACTCAAGGGTGTCTAGTTTATTTGAACATTCTGTAGGGTGATGTGTTTTACCCTCCACCCGACTAGTCTAACACACAAACTGAAACTAAATAAATACTAGACATGGAGACGTCTGGTTTGTCGGTTCAGTGTCTAGTAGTTAGAAGCTCCAAAATGCTTTCTTCCTACCTGCCCTCTTTTCTGGAAAACAGAGGTTTTCAAACAACCCCCCGTTTGACTTTCCCACCCAACCCTTCACTACCCCCTTCCCCCACGTTCTTGTAAATAAAAATTAGAGGGGATATAAGGAAAGGAACACACAGCTCGTATATTTTACTTGTTTATGACGGCACGTATTTTCTTGTCTAAGTTTTGGTTTATGGCCACATAAAACTCGAGTTCCGCCGATGACAATGTTGCTCGTGTAAAATATTTTATTTACGTTATAAGAACACCCTGTAATTTGAATATCTTACTGTCCTAAGACTCGGAATCAGTTGTGTAATCGGTGATATTTTTTTATACAAACATAAGTTTTAAAACAATTATGACGACGGCTCACTTTATATATGCAATAAAAGTTGTTTTTAATATTTGATAAATAAAAATAAGAACATACATTAAATTAGTATTTGTTTGTATCACGAAGGCGTAAGGTATTGTTTATTATTTAATACGTTTTCCTATTCATAAACCAAAACTATTTACGATTATGAAGAGTCAAGTCATTATTAGTGTTTTATAATCTGTTGAACAATAAATTGGGATCAATATATTAAGTCATTTTTACGACCGTTGAAAAAAGTAAACTTTCACGCACAGTAAATCCCACACACGCGTACGTGATAAGCGCCCGATTTCGAATAATACGTCAACAGAGCTACCCGCATTTGAGGACACGTAGACTAGATGCCACCATGCTCATTTAGTTCAGCTTACCAGTGATGGGGAGGTCGGTGCTGGAGTCCCGGTAGAATGTACTGAGGGTGTTCTTTCTTTGGTATGTTTTCCCACTCCCCCTCTCCGAGCAAATGCAGGTACATTTATTTTGAATTCTACTTTCCTCATCTATAGCTTATTAGCTAATTAAAATGAGTATAGGCCGGACGGATAGTAGGACATGGCGCGAACGCATGAGTTTAGGATCTAAAGTTTGATTCTAGTATCTACCTCCACGGAATAAGACATTGTGCGTATAACCCGAACGGGTAGTAAGACGCGGTGCTAATAATAATAATAATAATAATAATAAGACATTGTCCTGTTTTATAGGTAGGACATCCTTCGTGCTAGGTTTGTACTGTTCTGTAACAGGGTTGTAGTTCCACTGGTTCGTTATATTAAGATCGGCATTTCTTATACCCTTTCATCACAACGGCACAACAAATTAATGTACATAATATATCTCGAGGTCGGGTGTGTTTTTTCATTAAACAACTTTTAATTCGTTAACCACGGCCTCATATTTTGTCTTGACATTCAAGGAGTTTATTTTTAGGAGATTATTAAAACTTTTTTTTTTGTGGAAAAGGCTAAATAAATGCAAGAGAAAACAAAATTTTGCGGCACAGTTGAAAAACAGCAGAGTGGCCACATAATCTTAGAAAAAGAATTATCCTTTCTAAAAATCCAAATTTCACTGGCAAACCCATATCGGAATCAATAAATATGTTACAAATAATTACTTTTAAATTAACTCAAAAATAAATAAACAGAGAAACAAGTGTTTTAATAAGATGCAATAAATATGTATTTTCCCAAGACAGCCAAAAATGTATTCAATTTTACCTGATCAATTATAAAATTAAGTTGTTTAGAAAGTTATATTTCAAATAAAACAAAATTTCTTGACATTTCCAGATTTTCCTGGCTGTGGCCACGGGAAGGTTATAACTGTGATCCCCCCCCTCCCCGTCAGGCAAATGTGGAGTATATTTCCTCTAAATTATACCTTAATCATCCCGGCCACGTTAGAGTCATACGTAAACTTGAAGGTTGTAAGATTGATGAGGAAAATTAATAGGACATTTAATATGAGACCATTTGTTTGTAAAATATTACAGCATCAAGACATATTTTACTAATTAAATTTGATTTTTTTTAACTAACGACATTTATTATAGCCTATATTCGTAATTTGAAAATGACCCACAGCACTGGGAAAAAGGTCGGACAGTTTGGCGTAGCGCGCCAATGAGGCATTCGGGATTTTACAAATTTATGATTTGAATATGATACTTGGTGCGGTATATCCGTAACCTAAGATCGAGTTCTATCTCTCAAGATTCGCTATTAATGTAGGCCAACAAATGATAATGTATAAGTCAACTTTCTCCGCATTAGTATAGTACATACGTAAGCATAGCTTTTTTTTTTTAATTCAGACAAGATTGTTTCAAACACTTTAGTAGCCAATTTTTCTTATACTTTACATTAGATAAAAACTTATTTTAAGAAAGTTTTTTTTTCTTCTTTTTTCTTTTAGCAAACTGGAGTTGCCACCGCCTGGTTGCCATCACCGGCTGTTATTCGAGAGTTGGAGGAAATTTCCAATTCGAAATACAACACTCCAAGGACGATTTATCATCCAGTAAAACATTCTAGAACCCTACTCCAAGATGGTATCGACATGAGAATAATTGTCAGCAAGAGAAACATACTACGAACAAGTGGGTTGAGAAGGGAAGGAAAATGGTGGCTGCCTAACGTAAGCTGACAAATTTTCAGCATCAAGAGAGGCTAAAAACAAAGTTAAACAAGTTCCAAAAATATATTCACTCTCAAAATTACGATAGACTTAGACTTAAGTTTCAGCATTAAGGACAATAGGGAAAAAAAAAAACTTTGGGAGCAATTATCTAGATCACATAAAATAGTTTTTTTTTAGAATCATGTTCCCTTTACTGTGGGCCGCGCAAAGTTTTTGAAATGTGAAACTTTGTAGTTATTTTTATAATAGAAGATCATGAAAAAAATTGAAAGTGAAATAACTCTGGTAAAATAAAAATACTTCCCCCTCCACACCCTCATGTACATTTGATCTAGGTGGGTCACGAAATCTTTCGTTCCAAGAATTTGGTCGATGGTTTAAAAAAATATAGGAAGAATGTTTTAGAGCAGTAGCCAAATTTACATATGAATAGCCGTTTAGACTAGAGGTTATATAGGCTACTAATAAATTATAACCAATATTGACAAACGAGAACAATATTTAGCTTTTACATTTTGTAAAAGTTAACCCCCCTCCCACCATAAGTGACAGAAGCAGCTCGCACGGCTTGGCGTATCAAAGCAGATTCAGTAATTTTCTGATCTTTCACACAGTCCTTTCAATGGCGATACCAATATAATCCAATTGCATTGGGGGAAAAAAAACAAAAAAGTAATCTGCCGTTTTCAAACTATTAAACAACTTTACATTTTGGCTACTCATTCGAAAAAACCAGGGTTCTGTAACCGTCCCTTTAGAAAAAAGAAAGATATTCATAACTTATATTTGATAGTGCTGGCTACACGTATACATTCTACAAGGTTCGTCTTAGAGCAATAACTGTACGGTTGGCTACTCTATTGAATATATTCTAAGAGGTTCTACCTATGGCGATGCAAACAAATGTAAGGTTGGCTACTCTTTATTAACTACCTTCTAAAAGGTTCTATCTATGGCGATGAGATTGTATAGTTGTTCCCGCACCTGACGCAAAGCCTGAAGACAGGTTCATTCTAAAGCACGTGACAATCATTAGTCTCATCTTGGAACAGACTGCAGTCACACTATTGTTTTTACCGTGTAGCCTGCCTAGCTCACCAGTTCTCTCGTGACAGAAACAAAACAAGTCCTCTGATGCACACGGCTATTTCCATACCACGAGGACATCACCAACACAAATCAGCCAAGAGAGTTTAAAAAGTTCCAATGTAAACAAATTCAAATTTCTTAGCAAACAGATTTAAGAGGCACATTTCAAACTTGAGCCTTATTTTATTATTTAATTTTGACAATTAATGTAGACTGACTCGCACCAGTGGACACGCGGATTAAGCTCTAAGTCCATCTGGTCTGGTTTGTCGGAAATTGCGAGGTCAGGGTTCATGTCCGGCCACGTGTGATATGAGGGTTTTTGCAAACTTATTTTTTACAAAACTAAGAAATGTTAGTTTTTTTTAGACAAATGATTTGTTTTTCCATCAAGAATAGATTTTTCTAACAAATTAGAGGACAAGCTGCTGGCAAAGACATTCTTTAAAGTTGCGAGAAGATTTATTTTTTGACATCTTGTTCTTTGCTGAAAATTTTGTCCAAGGTGCATTTTGAAACCCATGCTTCTTAGGCAAGAACTGTACACACGTAATCTTATTGACTGAGGGCGGGACTGAAGCTAAGACTTTTGTATCAACCTTGGATGGAGTAAACAAACAAAAGGAAATACGAGAAAATACGTCCCTGAAGCAAGAGCAGAAGGGGAATAAATACCAGATACTCCAGTCGCACCCGAAATATAAAATTAACACCACTTTCAGTGCCAAGTATTTTCAGCCATGTCTCCGCTGTATTTATAGATTATCTTGGGCCTCATCAGTCACTTCCGGAACGTTTGCGTAGCTACACATAATATTTGGCCTTTAATTGGTACACATGTGAACGGTTCTAGACTTTCCTAGACAGCGTAGGCGGAAACTTCGAATTTGTATTTTCGAGTAGGGCCTACTAATGTCGAGCGTGGAGAGCATTCCGATTTATTTAAGAAAAATTAGACAAATTAAACAAGAGAAAGTTTTGAAAATCCTGACTTTTTGAGATCAAAAAACAATTTTTCTAGTATTTTAAAATAAAGCCAATAAATAAAGCAAATTTAGTAATTTTCGCTGGTTTTTTATATTAAATTATTTACAGAATAATTATTAAAGACATTTTATATTAGTGCTCTCTGCGAGATCGGTTACACAGTTGTTCATCCATCTCCTTCGTATGCGATTCCACCGTGTATTTCAAAAACTATTACAGAAACATCTGTAAAGATTCCAGTAACCTTAAAATTTAACTAACTTCTACCTAACTTTTCCAGGTTTTACAAGTGCAAATCAATCCAGTTTTTACTCAAAATTTTAGATTGCCAAATCTCAAATAGAAGGCCTAAAACCTTAATTCTTTAAGCAGGGTTCTATTAGATTACTACAAATTGCATCAGTTAGTGTTGGTTTTAAAGTGTTTATCCTAACCTTTAACACAAATTTAAGCAGTTAAAATCAGTATGGCACAAAAACTATACAACATATTCGCAGATAAGTATAATTTTCCATTTTATTCTTTACACAATTTACAAAATTTAAAATCTATTGTTCACTAATTTAAAAAATAAATATTCTTTACTGAGACCACTGACCACAAGCATCGCGTGAGAGAAAATTAAAGTTTTTTGTTTGTTTATAGTTATTATGTAAATACAACCACTATATATAAGCATTCAATTGCTTACTATTGGCTTAGTGGCCACTCCAATTGAGGCGACAGAAAATTAACAAGCAACATAAGGACAAAATATATACTATGAAGCTATGAATACAGCTCATATGGAAGAACATGAAAACATGATTGTTAAAATTGTTAGTAGTTTTATTTTCTCCCAATGATATCCTCTGCCCTACTTTACGTTAAAGTACTACAAGGCAACCATTTGCAGATTTCAGGTGGAATGAGTCACTCCGATAGCTATTGAGAATTAAACCCTAAGGTCAAGAGAACTGACATGAGACGTACGTGACTCGTTGAGCAAGGTATGCGAACTGAAGCAAACCCACGACAATAGCGGGTTACAACCGCCTCATATCTTGAACCTAGTTCGTGACAACCTACCTCAACCCAGCGCATGAATGGCCTAAGTTGGCAGGGCGACAGCGCGCACGACGCACACTCCGCCTACGTTGGCAGGGCGACAGCGCGCACGACGCACACTCCGCCTACGTTGGCAGGGCGACAGCGCGCACGACGCACACTCCGCCTACGTTGGCAGGGCGACAGCGCGCACGACGCAAACTCCGCCTACGTTGGCAGGGCGACAGCGCGCACGACGCAAACTCCGCCTACGTTGGCAGGGCGACAGCGCGCACGACGCAAACTCCGCCTACGTTGGCAGGGCGACAGCGCGCACGACGCAAACTCCGCCTACGTTGGCAGGGCGACAGCGCGCACGACGCAAACTCCGCCTACGTTGGCAGGGCGACAGCGCGCACGACGCAAACTCCGCCTACGTTGGCAGGGCGACAGCGCGCACGACGCAAACTCCGCCTACGTTGGCAGGGCGACAGCGCGCACGACGCAAACTCCGCCTACGTTGGCAGGGCGACAGCGCGCACGACGCAAACTCCGCCTACGTTGGCAGGGCGACAGCGCGCACGACGCAAACTCCGCCTACGTTGGCAGGGCGACAGCGCGCACGACGCAAACATGTGAGGCAATACCTTTCTGGCCCTCTCGGGTCAGGTAGTAAAAAAAGGATGTGAGTGGCGGCCATCCGACTAACGTTTCTGTGAGTCGCATTTCACAAATATATGAGACGTTTTCTAACATGATAAGAGAAAAAAAGAAACATATTTCCGACGTTACTAGCGCTCAGCTAAACCACACGTTTGTTGAGTTATAACAGAGCACCTAGAGTGACTTTCTAACAACGTCAATTAATGCCCAGGTGTAAGTGTGATTAACTGCTTTGTCCACTGAATATATATTTATGCTAATTCAAATCAACCTCTCCAACAGATGATTACATAACGTTTCCCATGCCCTGTTATTGGGGGAACAAGTAGAGTCCAAATTGACTGGTTGATGCTAAATAAAAACAGCTTTGTACTCATCCATCTGGCAAACATGTTTATAGTCACTCCAGCAAGTCTAGTTAATCTGAATTACTTTTCAACATGGCAAAGCACGAGTATAATCTAAGAGGATGATTATGAACCTGCTATTTTTAAATCAACTTTTAAAGTGTCACAAAAATCTTCAAGTCTCTAAATGGGCAATATATTGGTTTCCCTATTCCATCGTGTAAATATGAATGACCTTAAAAGTTGAACGGTTCTCCCTTTAACAGCCAAGAAAAAGTGACCGATGGTTGCACTATAAATTCATCCCCAAAAATCAAATTACGTAACCTATTCAAAACACCAGCAAGGAAATCAATCAAGGAATTGAGTTAGAAGTTACTCATAACACTACCTTCAAGAGCTTCATTGATGGTCTTAAATTACATTCAACAGTTGACAAGATCAAAAGTTCTATATTTTTACTCGTTGAGCGGCCGTTTATTTGATAAAGAGGAAACATGTGAGAATGATTTAGTACTTTAAAAGAAGGTTAAAAGAATTTCTAATTTTTTCTCACTAAACTAACCTAAATGTTAGATAAATAAAGTGAGGAGTAGCTAACACTTTATCAAAGCAATAAATAATTGAAGGTAGGAGTGATTAGCTCGAAATAAATAGTTGCTCCTCATGATCAAAAATGGGCCAAAGAACTGTTCTCCTGTACCATTAGCGGCTGTGTCGTGAGTGGTCCAAAATATGAAAAAAAAGCTACCCCTCCTAGAAGCTTTTATGGCGTTACTGTTTTGGGCCGGCGATTATCACAGTAAGGCTGGTTTTCCTTAATACCTGGTTAGCAGGTTATTGACCTTGCAAAAAAACCCATTATTGTCTACAAGATTGCTTAAAACATCTTATTTTATATAATTATTAATAAAAATTGCAGCTAGTTTAGGATTGAAAGTCAAGCCAACTGCATTTGTTCGAAACGTTTTATTTGGAAAGACAAACCAGTACTAAACGTACCCCCAAAACACAGACCTCAAGCTATACGACAAATGTACACAAATATGATAGAATAACAAACACAAAAAGGAATTGATTATAATCTAGAGAGGCAAGTATAGTCTAATAGCGATAAAGACGACATGGAAGAAACTAAGTGCCATATGTTTAGTCTCGCGAGTCAAACAAAAACTAAAACTCCTCATCCAATGTTGCAAGTAGGTACGTTTTACTATAAAATGTTAAGAGTATTGCAGACATACTGTAAAAGGTTACAAGATTACTGAGGATATAGGCCAGTTAAAATATCTAAGAGAACAATCCTTGCCTTTTCCTGATAAATCCTATTCGGAACTAATAAGAACATCCAAAAATGAGCAGAATACTTCATTTGTTTTGAATTACTTTTGGAATGCACATCACAAAAATAAATTTAGCAGAGACTGAAAACCGTAAATTAGCTAAGAAGACGTCCGCCTCTCGTCAATCGTCAAACAAATAACATTTTCTGTTACCAATAATCAAATTCAAGAGAGATTTCCTTGACAGTGTGCATGAACACACCCACAGCTTGGACGGCGTATTGGCGCAGAGCCATGTGAAAGGACGTCGCGATGCTCCCGGCTCGTCTTTCATCATGACGCTTATGTACAAGCTTACATAACGCAAAGTATGCCAACGAACATGCCAAAACATTCTAAGGTAGAAACTCGATAGGAAGGGCCTTTTAAAAAATAAAAAACTTATTTTAGTGTGATAAATAATGATATATTATTATTATTATTATATTATTATTATTATTATTATTTTAGCACGGCGTCTTATCACCCGTTCGGGTTATACGTTAGTGTACTAATTACGTTAATGATTTTAGTGATTAGGGAGGTTATATTAATAGGAAGTGTACCCGCATTTGTGCGGAGATAGTGTAAAACCATTTTGGAAAACCACCCTCAGTACACCCGACCGAGATTCGAACCTCTATCTTCCCGTCATCGGCAGTCTAATCTACTCCGAGAGCAGTGCATTAGATCACGCAGCCACCAAAGCGGGTAATTTTATTATTAACATTCTATGGGTATCGAAATTATCCATAAAATGTGACAGCTGCGGATCACATTGACTTGAGGTTAAAGAGTTTTTTTTTATCACCGCGCCATACTACCTGTTCCAAGTTTTACGCATATATGATAATTACGAGTATGGAGTGGTGTTGAGGAAAGAAGCATTTTAGAGGTAGTCTTCCCACATTTGCGTGGAAAGAGAATCGGATACCATTTAGGAAAAACTATCCTCAGTAGACCCGATCGGGATTCGAACTAATGGTATATGAAAGTAGTTTCAGCAGATCTTGTAACTGTCAGATAATGACTTATCCTACTATGTTCTTAGTAGAACTAGGATCTTCCCGTCATTAAAACGATACAAATAAGACATATATACACCACTTCAAAAAATAAAATAAACATGTGTATTTATCAACGCGTCTTACTACCCGTTTGTCCTATGCGCATATGTACTAATGATGCTAATGAGTTACAAATGAGAAGTGTTGAATTTAGAGAGAGTATTCCAGAAATTGCGTGGAGAAAAAATATTGGAAAACCATTCAGGAAAAACTACCCTTAGTACACCGGACTAGGATTTAAACATCCGATTTTTTTAATCAGTAAAAGTATATTAAAATGTTAATTAAGGATTAAAGATAAAAATACACCAGGAGATTACTAAGGATGGCTTTTTTTTTACTTCTTGGATTATCGATGTTGGCAGTGTTTACTTGTGACTTTCCTTAAGAGCCAGTGTCAGCCTCACAAATAACACCTGAATTAATTGGAGAATACAGATCGAACCAAGCATCGTGTCGTGGTGTGGTTTTCTGTATTCTACTTAATAAAACAGTGAAATTGATACCAATGAAACTGTTTTACTACATTAAAAAAAATACAACATTTAAAAAAGTATTGATTTAATTAAAGAAACTATTACACCTATACTAACTTTGATGCTACCGTATTCCTTCGATTCTAAGACGCACTCCCCCCCCCATTTAAACGTCTCTTAAAACGGGGTGCGTTTTAGGGCCCTTTTACACGAGCGTTTTCGTGTGGGTGAGGTCTACCACAAAAATTGGTCCAAATGTCGACAACCCGACCACTGCAGTGGTCCAACCCAGTCACATTTTGTGGTATAGCCAGCATCAAAATGGGTATAGCCCGCTTCAAATGGCCTGGAGATTCCCACGCTTGACAAGGGAAATTCGGTCATTCATAGTTTGGATTCAGACGAAGAAGTATTACTACTTTTAGTGCTCCTCCAACGACGCAGGTGGAGAAGGAAATTACGGAGGTTCTGGGTTCATCCCATTGTTGGGGTGGGGCTACAATTTGGGCAGTTTCACACTCCATTCCATGAACTTTACATTTATCTGGATAAGTTTTTTTCAGTTCTAAATGCGAAGTTACTGTGAAACACTCCACACATTTTTTCCCACGCTTTAATCTTCTCGATTCGGTTGCTGTATACATCACTAGTGTACCTAGCTCCAAAATCGCGGAGTTCAGCTTGGATCTCTTCAATTAACGTGTCTTGTGTCTAACGTTTCAGTCAAGTTAACTGACAAAACATACCGTCAAAATGTGGTTGAAAGAGACCCGTGTGGAAAAAGGGAAATGCCTGTGGTCAGCGGACGGGTCTGGCCACAACGGTTCGCATGTGGTTAAAAAAGCACCCGTGTGAAAAGGTGACGTGCTCTTTCCATTGCATTAAATAGTAACTGCAAGCGGGCGACAGTCAACCACACAGGGACCACTTTTGGTGGTCGACTTCGGCCACACGAAAACGCTCGTGTAAAAGGGCCCTTAGAATCTCAGTTCTTTCTTTACCAACGCTTTCGATGGCTCAGAAAGCGATATATTATACGATGGTAAAAATAAAGAGGGCTCAGATGAATCAGCCATATATTGATTCAGAAGGAAGCGATGAATAACATACCTACTGATAAATAAGATACTATGGTTACTATGCAATTGAATTTTGTAATCAAAATAGTTCTTAAATACGGGGTAGCTTAGCTTTCTATTTTGATTTATTTTATTAGAATCGAAGTTTTTTTCTGTTGGTGGTGCTGAAAAACGATAGAAATACGGCAATTGAAGAATGCGAAAACCCTAATTTAAATAATTTTTTGGTTCAATCGGGCGTGAGTTGGGCTTTTTTGAAGGTAAATGGAGATATTTGCCCAAATATCTGCAGATCTTTTAAAGGTAGTCAAAGTGTAGTTCTAAATGGTTCCACCCCATCTTGGATTCACGGATAGTATAGTTTTCTCCACGGTATGAACCAGAGTTGTTTTTTTTCCAAACGGTTTTTCGAAAAGTCCTTGGCCTTAACCATAGTTACCTCAGGCTTCGTTATACAATTTGATATTTATATTTGAAAAAAATTGGAGTCATAATTACTTATGCTATTTGTTATAGAGAAAAACAAAGGACAATTGCCAAAGGCGCAGCCAGAACATGTGATGTTTTCAGTTTGTTTTATACTTTTATAATTTAACCGTCGTTATTGAATGTTCATAATATTTGTGTGAAGTATTTTATGAGTGCACCAGCGTGTATTTTTTTGGGCGCAAGGGTTACTTAAGGTATAAAAAGTTTTAGAGCCCCTGGTACAGAAAACAGATTACACAGGTGTTGTGTTTACCTTACTGGCTAGACTGTCCCAGACGACATAACTACCCTGCCTGTACCTGTTTACTTTCACACGATATGTAATATCCCGACACTTGAAAGGGCGTGAGAGGGAACCAAACTGTATATCCTCGGTATTCAAAGATTTTAAAGGGTAGAAGAGGTCACCATTTTATGCAGTTTCAAAGTAATGTATGTCAAATTTTTTTAAAAAGGAAATTATCAATAACTATTACCACGCAGAATATTTTATTTTAGCACCACGTATTATACTATCTGTTCTGGTTACAAGCCTATGTATTATTTACGCTAATATTATAGGAATAAGGAAGCTTGACTTTTGAGCAAGTGCACCCACGTTTGCATTGAGTTAGAGTGGGAAAACAATTAGTAGAAAACACACGACCCGGATTTTTTTATTTATTTAAATGTGGCTCCATTAATCAATTTGTTACAGCTGGTATTAGTTATGTGAAGGGTTAACTTTTGGGAGCTTTGATTGCTGAAATAAATAAATGTATAAAAAAACTGTTTTAAGTTGTCAAACATTCTCAAATTGCTTTATTATTTTTTCCTAGAAAATAATTGTATCCTAGAACAAGGTCTTGAGAGCTAAAGACATTCTCTTAAGGCGATAACCATTTTGCAACATAACTTATGAAATAATAATTTTAAAAAAACTTGCACTGCACCAAGTTTTATCAGGGTTAAGTTACCACTATTTAAAAAAATAAAATTCCCTTTTGGCTTTTAAGTTTTTCTGAAATAATTTTCCCAGGTCACTTTAGTGAGTAGACTTGAGGAATGAAATTTCAGTTTTAATAAAAGTGAATAGACTAATGTAAAGTGATTTGACTGATGGGAAAATGTAAGCAGATGCCAAGCAAACAATGTTTCAAGAGGGAAAACTTGTTTTGGATGGTCAAATAAGACATGTGTTCGTATCGGTACGCTTATTTCTTCAATTCACTGTCTCTCTTTAGGCAAATTCTCAGTTTGGCGTCCGAAATTCACCAATATTACAGTATTTTTTAGTTTTTTGTGTGAAATTGCTTGTTTTTCCCCGTTGATCCTTTAGATACGTGACAGCCCAATCAACTATCTCGGCGTGATTACACTTCTAGGTTAGCGAAAAGAAAGGTCAATTTTTAGTGAAAATAATTGGAGAAAAAAACATCTCAACAAACCCAATCGGTATTCAAGTCCAAACCTCTCCATCACCAGCAAAAGAGACGAGACTGACGCCTTTATCAGCATTACATCAGTACGATTAAGTTAGAGAAAGCAATTCAATCAAAAATAAATTTGTGAACACGAGTGGGTGGAAAAGTGGGCTAGTATATGTTTAAGTAATATAGTTTAATCGCTCCTGCCGTAGCGTTTGTGATAAACATTTTACTCCCCTAAATGTTCAATTATTGAAAGAGCTTCAGTGGTGAATTCAATTAATAATAATGACCTGCTTCAGTGGCTGTATGGTCCAAGGTACTCTCGCAATAAATTTTACTACCAATAACCGGGAGATTGGGGTTCGAGTCACGGTCGGTGTACTGATGGTGGTTTCCCTAAATGGTTTTCCACTATTAACTTCACGCAAATGAAGAACATTTCCTTTAAATTCAACCTTTTCATCCCCAATTAATTAGCGTAGTTAGTATGTATGAGCATAGCCTAAACTGTTAATAAGAAGCGGTGCTAATACAAAAATAGTGGTTAGGCCTATATTTTGTACCAAGAAACACTTATTTCATTGTCTTACGCACTTAAACTTAATTTTAAAAAATATATTTTTTTTGACGTAAGTATGTCCTAAATGTTGAAACGCTGACCTACGGTATCTATATTAGCCTCTTAACCTAAAACCTTCAGTCCTACTGTCTTATCTCCGAATACTCCTGCACTTAACCGTGTCTGAATGGTTTGAGGGTCAGGCAGGCCTATTACCCAGATATCCTATGGGCTGATCATTAATTTTACTGTCCTTAAGTTGAGTTTAGTTTAAAATGGTTTATGATCACCGCGTCTTACTACCTGTTCAGGTTATACGCATATATTATATGTATTTTAACGTGGTAGGGGCGAGGAAGGAAGCATTTTAAAGGTAATCTACCCATATTTGCGTGGATGGAGGGTAGGAAACTATTTAGATAAAAACACCCACATTAGACCGACCGGGATTTGAGCACCAATCTCCCCGTCTTCAGCAGGCCAGCCTTACACGAGTGTGACGTCATTCGGTCAATGAAACGGGTGTTAAATTCACCAAATAAAAGTGTTTTCCATGCTCGTCCAGGTTTTCTTTCGATGGATGCATTCTTTTGTCCCCTTATTAACACTTTTTTATTTCATACTAGCACAAATTAAAGGTTGATAAGCGCTTAAGACAGCCTTGAAACATTCTATCACATGATTCACAACCATTCAATCTCCTAGAATTAGAATTAACAATATTCGACGACAGAAGGCAAATTTGAAATTTATTATTATCATACATCCCTTCACTGGGATTAAATCATTTGACAATTGTTACATATTAAAAAACTAATTTGCATTATTTATTTGGATTTAACATTTGCTAATCACCTTCCCACCTTCTTTCTCCCTCCCCTTTTTGAAGGTTAAATGTGATGTATTGTATGACTCACCCGACACAACCCCTCACCTCCTTGGAAGGTCACAAGCCGCCACTGCAAAAACCTTTAATCTCTACTCACATCCGAGGCCCACATGACTTAGAAATGTAACTACACGGTCAGTTCACAGCGAGTGTCAATTTCTAAAAACTGAAGACTTACTAAATCAGTTATATATTAGTACAACTCTTAGGTAAATGTTTTCCATTTACATCACGCGCTAAAATGACATTTAAAAAAATATATATTTGCGAAACTGATGGATACACTAACAGTTTTTAAAATTTTTTACTTTTAGAAAAAACAAAGATACTGTGAACAGACTGACTCCTTAGAGAATGTGATATTTTGACTCAAAAGCGGTGGGTGTAGGGGACGCTAGTTAAAAGAGCAGTGTTTTTGGCAGTTTAAAGCAACACTTTTTTGACCAAAATAAATCAAACATTTCTCCATGGTGATATAAACAGTTCATTAATATCATGAGCATAGAAGCATTAGATGATAAACTTTTAAATTGAAGAGAAAAAGTTGTCATTAAATTTCAGGACACCCTTGACAGAGAGTCAAGAAAGGTTGAGGTTACCATGGGGGGACAAAATAAGCTCTGTATCTACTGAAGAGTTATTTGATTTTGAAATTTTTTTTTAAAGATAAAAACTGTAAAAACACTTTCCTTAACTCGCGTTCTCTACATCCCCACCTTAACATTAATTTCGTGTGCCCTGCAAAAACTTTAGATATAATTTAAGGCGACTATTGAATTATTTAAGCCATATTTCATTACCTATAAATAAATATCTCTGACAAAAAAAATCCGCCCACATCCTCTATAATACTTTAATTTGTCCCTTTTTGCAATATTTCTTAATCATTTTATTTTTGTTTCGTAAATTTAAGCTAATTTTGAGCAGAGTATAAAAAATACTATTCTTACCTGCAGAGTTAACTTTGCTTACATCAATTTATAACCTAAAAGCTAATTTCACGACTTTCGTATTTTCTACTCACTTTAAATTTATTTAAGACGCAAGATATATTACTCTTACAAATAGGAATTAATTTCCTAGCTATATTGACGTGTATGGTACTAGTGTGTTCAAACAAGGGCGTAATTAAAACTAAAGAAGGTATTAGCGAGCTCTCTCTAAAATGGTAAGGTACGGTACCCGACTGGCGGTCTGGTGATAACTAGGAGAAACAACATTACCAACTTCCTTCCGGGTGGGGAAATTTTACACCGTTCAGACTGGAAAAACAACGCGCGGACAAAAACAACAGAATTCCACAATCGTGAAGGTTTGTTTACCACGAGTAATGGGACAAGGACACATTTTAATACTGCAAAAGAGTTTATTTAAATATTAATAACACCTAACCCAAGTTAACCAATAGTTTTGTGAACAGTACATCTCGCCCTCTCTAAGTTATTATCGTTACTACACTCCGAAAATCTCTCTCTAGATTTAAAGTTGATATTTTTTCTTTGCAATCAAGTTAGATAGAAAACAAATGGACACCATACTAAACATAAGATTGTAATAATACAGAATAACTGTAGTTTACGTGGTTTAAGACGTCAGTCTCACAATTATTTCAAAATTTAAAAATAGTTATTCGCCCTAGGTACTCAATCGATTGCTTGGAATTACAAATTAAAATCAATTGAGATAAACTATTAAACAGAACATCTTTTTGAGCAACCACCATATTTAAACTGATAGCCAAATTGAATAAAAGAAATGTACACACTTCGCTCGACGTAAGTTCAAAGAATAAGCCTATACCCGCCAGATTTTGTCAAAGGCCTGCGTAGACCAACTCGGGACGCGGGAGCGGAATTCACGTGAAACAACAATATCATTGCAGGATATAGGAGTGCAGTAACCGGGGCGAATAAATCCCGGGTATTTGCTGGCGAACACAGGACTGCAGCATCGTCCCGCTTGGTTCGCTGCATGCACTGTCTTCTCTCGTCTCGCTTGTCGTTCTGACAGTTGGTTGCAAACAATGGTGCTGTATCATTATGTCACTTGAAGGAATATCATCAAAACCAATCCTTCTCTCCCTTTCCTAGACAACAGGCTCTTGATCCGCCCTTGCCTCCACTTCTAACCGACCAGGAAAATAACCCCAATCTTCCCGTCATCAAGCAGCCTAGTCTATCGCGAGTGTGTCGCTTTAGGCTTGGACCAGGGGTAGGCAGGCAGCCCTTTTCGGTCCCAATCGATTTATAAACTTAGCAAAGGTCCCGATATCACACAGTCTCTATACTCCACTTTTTCTTTATTTTTTCATCTGTACATATACTGGTAACCTTCCTTGAACTACCGCAAATCACTTCGCATTGGTATGACCACGCTCAATCACATCAATTTTTTCCCCGCCAGAAATTCTAGCGTTTATTTCCGAATTGGCGTGTGTAGGCTTTAAAATTGAGTCACGCATTTGGCTAAAAAAAAAAGAAGATAAACAGACGAAATTCCAAATGATAAAGTTAAAACAGGATCTCAATTGGTTCGGTCAATAAGTGCCAATCTTTTAAGGTCTGAGTAATATCCGAGAGAACATTTTCTATAATGGTTTTCCATTCTTCTTGCAAACAAATGCAGGTACCATTATAAATGATCGCTCCCACAGTAACAGTTTATGTGTACTAAATTTCGTAATAATTAGGTATAGAAAATATGCCGTATTTACTGGGCCCATCTCACTCCCAACTAACAGGGAAATTAGATACAAGATTACGGTCGAACCAGAAATCGTAGAAGTTTTTTTTAATTATTTACATGAAAACACCAACATTGGGGGCAGGGTAATAGTTTTTTAGTTATTTTTTTTCTTATATTTCTTTGTATTTTTTAAGATATGTTTAAAGAGTTTCACTATTCTTAATTTCGTTGGGTTTTTTTAAAGTAGAATAAAGAAAACCTCACCACAATACGCGACGTCTGCATTACCTACCGGAGTTGATTTTATCCAGGAGTGGAGGTGGGTGTCCGAAGACAGGACTATTGGGTCCGGCGCGAGGGTGAGCCAGTCAGAATAGACGAGATGATGCCACAACGGCTAACATGGCGGATAGCCAGAGTAACCTCGTCTAGGACTTCGTCACTCAAACGGCGGGACAATATACAGTGGTGTTGAGGTAAGGGAGAATGTGGTCCCAATGAGGGCAGGGCATTTATTGAACCGACACATTTTAAATACACGCTTGTCAGAACAATACTTTCAAATCAGGAGAGTATTCAAGTAAAGGGTGTAATGAGATGGACTGGATAGAACTAGCTCAAGATAGGGATAGGGTGTCATGAGGTGGACTGGATAGAACTAGCTCAAGATAGGGATAGGGTGTCATGAGGTGGACTGGATAGAACTAGCTCAAGATAGGGATAGGGTGTCATGAGGTGGACTGGATAGAACTAGCTCAAGATAAGGATAGGGTGTAATGAGGGGGACTAGATAGAACTAGCTCAAGATAGGGATAGGGTGTCATGAGGTGGACTGGATAGAACTAGCTCAAGATAGGGATAGGGTGTAATGAGATGAACTGGATAGAACTAGCTCAAGATAGGGATAGGGTGTCATGAGGTGGACTGGATAGAACTAGCTCAAGATAAGGATAGGGTGTAATGAGGTGGACTAGATAGAACTAGCTCAAGATAGGGATAGGGTGTCATGAGGTGGACTGGATAGAACTAGCTCAAGATAGGGATAGGGTGTCATGAGGTGGACTGGATAGAACTAGCTCAAGATAGGGATAGGGTGTAATGAGATGAACTGGATAGAACTAGCTCAAGATAGGGATAGGGTGTCATGAGGTGGACTGGATAGAACTAGCTCAAGATAAGGATAGGGTGTAATGAGGTGGACTAGATAGAACTAGCTCAAGATAGGGATAGGGTGTCATGAGGTGGACTGGATAGAACTAGCTCAAGATAGGGATAGGGTGTAATGAGATGAACTGGATAGAACTAGCTCAAGATAGGGATAGGGTGTTATGAGGTGGACTGGATAGAACTAGCTCAAGATAGCGATAGGGTGTCATGAGGTGGACTGGATAGAACTAGCTCAAGATAGAGATAGGTCGTGTACTTTCGTAAGTGTGGCAATGAACTCTCGAGTTCCTAATGCCATAGAGTAAGCAAGACATAACTTGAATGCCCGATCGAAGATGGGTCGTTTCAGAGAAGAGGATTTAATTTTTGTTTTTAATTTGAGGCATTTAATGTGTGCTTTCTGAACCTAATGGTTATATCAGTACACGACTTAGTTTACTTAAATCTAAAAACAGACAAACCCCCAGCTCACGCCCGTTAATTCATCACTGTCAAAGGGGAAACCCACATTTCATCTATGATAAATTTTCTGGCCATGCCAGGAATCGAACCTGGGAACCTTAACTCAGTAGGCAGACATGCTACCAACTGAGCTAAGGTGTCAGACTTACAGTGAAGAGGAAGGAAAGCTTTTTTCTCCCATCCGTGTTTTGTTGGTTTTGTTTTTTGTTGAAGAGCGGGGCGATTTATATAGCGATAGCAACCCTCATCTCTCAGTCCTTGAGAATGGTGCATTTTGATCAGTTGATTTTAAGATACAATATTTGGGTTCTATGAGATGATGGGCTTTGATTGACAAATACTTCACACTAATGTTTGTTTACATTCACTAAATATATTGTCACTGCGACTATTTTAACTTAGCGCGCACCAAAGTTATAAGACAAACACGCCAAAACAGCTGTAAACTATGTTTATCTTCCTGGTAAGGCAAACATGCCCATTATAAAGGTTGCCGCCCATTATAAAGGTTGCCTCAGATGAACAACGCAGGGTATGAATTGGCAAGGGTTAATTTGCCTAGTGACAAAGATAATCAAATCTACGTTCTTTTACAGTTCCCAAGCATGCGTGTTAAGTCTTAACTCGAGTGGAAAGCCATCCCTAGTGCACTGGGCCTGAATTCAAACCCCGACCCCTCCGTCAAATGAGTCTTTGTGCGATGCGAGTCTAACGCTTTAATGCACGCGACCACCGGTGCGAGTAAATGGGTGTTTTAGAGTCCAGTGCTGATGTCCCTAGGTTGTCCCGTTTGTAAGTCACGTGTTCATGTAGCTACCCAATTAGAAAGAGTAACTGTAATAATAATTGTATTGTCGTGCGTTCAAAATGGGTTCTTACTTTTTTCAGCAAAATGTTACTGACAAGAATTCTGACTCCCAGACTAAATAGATTTATAGAACATAGCGTATAGAAGATTTCACTGCCAGCAACTGTTAAAAGGTGTTTGAAGTTTTTGAAATGTTTTTACATATAATTTTATTTGTTGGAAAGCTATTCGTACACACTATATAAATACATCTTTGTTCTAAAATAAACATTCGAGTATTTTATTTGACATTTGAATGGTTGAACTAGCACTTTTAATGTATTTATTGATGTTTAGGAAAGTTTAACTAATAAAACCACTATAGTTTAGGAATAAATATCATATTAGTAAATATAATAAAAATACAATACTGTTGAAGGTCTCAAACAATATTTCTTTTACAATAAAATTGTGTTAATCCAGAAAATGCAAATGCCTATAAAACAAAATAATTCATAGTTCACTTAACACTCTTAAGGAGATCGATCCAGTTAGCTCTAAAGAGCTGTAAAGAAGTTTCGCTCAGACTAGATGTTGAAACATTCAGAATATAATTTTCTAGTTTTCACTGGATCATATACAAAAACTTTTATTTAGGCTTATTTCAACCAGGAAACGTTATTTTAAAAGAATTATACAAAACTATTTGAAATACTGCTACATAAAAGTAAATTATTATTATTATTATTATTATTATTATTATTATTAAAAGCCAACGAAACGAGACGGAAAGGGGGGGGAGGGTATTTACAGGGAATGTGCCTTTGTCTAACGAGTCCTGAGCGTTTAGGTCACAGCCAAAAATTTGCCATACGAGAATCCTTGATTTTTTTTTTTCAATTTATTTAAATAAAACAAGAAATACGAAGCTTATTTTTACAAATAAAAATAAGCTATCTGCTATATCAAATTATATTTGTAAGTTACATGGATTGGATATACTATATTATATACAAATATTATATTAAATTTTATGGATTATTTTAGTTAAAAAACAAAACTATCAATAAAACTAAATATGTCCTAGGGCCATAAATTAAAATGCAAAAATTTTGCTATGCATATTAGGTCATATCCACTAAAAGGCGTTAATAACTGTAGATTTTGTTGTATGTATTTATTGTGAGAATATATTCACATTTTAATTACTCCTGACATTTCGCATGTAGGCTATGTTTAAATATAAAAGATGATTTATTTGTTTAGCTTTGTTTATTTTTCACGATGATTTTAATTTGAAAATGATTTGTTAAATAATTGCAGTGGACAGAAATCAGACTGCGTCAACACCCATTGGGGACTTCACAGTTCGTAATACTGTTTTATTTAGAGTCCGATTCGCCAGGTAGGGATTAATTTTAATGTGAGAAAATCACTGAAAAAAAATTAATATCTTAAAAATGCTTCTTTTGATTGTATACCTTTCAAGATAATCTAACTTAAAATTCTATTTTAGTATAATATTAATATTAATATTTAGCACCGCGTCTTACTAACCGTTCGGGTTATACGCTTAAGTACCAATTACTCTAATGGATTAGGAATTGGGAGGGTTGAATCTAGAGGAAGTGAACCCGCATTTGCGTGGAGGGAGAGTGGAAAACCATTTAGGAAAAACCACCCCCAGTTCACCCGACCGAGATTCGAACCTCGATCTCCCCGTCCTCGGCGGTCGAGCTCAACACGACTGGCGCGTTAGCCAACTACGCCACCGAGGCGGGTTATTCTAGCATAATAGAGCTGGGCGACTACTGGAAGGATCATCAATGAATCAAGTAAAATACGGTAAAAGTAGGTCCATTAGGCATATGACATTCGATTCAAATGCACAAAACAATTTTCAAATGTGTCATGTGACCAGAAACTGCCAATTTTCAGTATAGTACTGATAACCTAGCAAAATGTTATCAACGTTGACTGCAACTTTTATTTATTTCCAACAGTTCCTTTCAATCAGAATCTTATTATAGAGCAGAAATATTCGTTCGGGTTCATTACACAAACCAAGGGTTATCTAGCAACTTTGACTACACTAAGTTTAGTACCCCACAACAAGGGTCTAACTCTATAAGACGTCAGTCACGCATTAGATTGTATTGTCAGTGACGGAAAGTCGAAGTTCGAATCTCGGCCGGGTAAAAGATGGGTATACTTAGTTTAAAACAACGTCTCTCGTTCCTCTGATTGTTATAGGGATAAAGGATAACATTAATTTCTAGCCCCATTCAGACTCGTATTCAGGAGTTTGATGAATTAAATGAGTTAATCTTATGAGGTAGTTAAAAAAAAGTATAATTATTTTAAGTGGGTTTACTTGCACTAGGAAAAAAAAGTGTATTTAACTTCATAGGCCTATAGTGTGTAAAAAAATATTAACTTATTTTTCTATATTTTAGTTTATTTAATTATACAGTAAATAACCTTTCTGTCAAGCATTTTTTAAATATTTATGGTAAACGCTGAATCATTTTTATCTCACTCTTTCACCCGCTTTTGTACCACATGAAGATGATGGAAGCTTCGACCTCACAGGGATTCGAACTAACAACATACCACAATAGATAGTTGGACAGGGTTTTTAAGGAATAGAGTTTTAGAAATATTGTCTACAACACGATATCTACAAGAAATATATTCAAGAAACAAAATAGGATAGTAAGATTATTCAAAAGGTTTTACGATCAATAGGAAATGTATATTTTCAGATGATATATTGCTCACAATGTGAGTAAGCGTGTAATATTTACCTTATTATGCCTACTAATTATTTTAAGTACGTGTAGCAAGATTTATTGTATATTTAATACCAATTAAAATCAAAACATTGATTATGTACTCACTCGACTGGCAGCTTGGGTCACGGGAGTAATTTGTTATTTCTCACACGAAAAACTTACCTGAAAAGATAACACATAGTTAGCCTGATATATGAATATATATTTTTATTATGTTATATATAATAATTATATTCTACTAATTTTAACCTACGGGTTTAAAAGATGGTGCAGAATGTTATCTAAACTCAAAATAGTACAAAAGAGGGGGGGCATCTTTTGAATTTTTATATTCGTATTTTAATGCAGTGGTATTCGACCTTTTTTTTGGCTGGCGTACCCCCAAGATATATATGTTTTCTCTTCAAATTAGTACCCTCAAATTTGTTGTTGCATAATGCAAGCTTTATATATTCTATAATCTACATTTAAAATAAATTAATGTCGCTCCCAGATCACATGTTCTTACGTATGTAGCTAACCCTAGATATTGCCTTGACTATTAAGTGTTTATCATGAAATAATACATAAATATAATGTATATTTTAAATTTTATGTATTCTCTGAGATAGCTTCGCGTACCACATGTTGAATATCGCTGTTTTAAATATTAGTGAGGAAAACATGCCCACGACTAAAATATAAATAAGTTTTAAAGTTTCTATAAATGTTTTGTTAGTTTTAAACTAATATAGATTAATACAAAATAATGTACTAATATTGTTTTTGTAAAGCATCCAGAAAGAGGCAGCTTCTAATTTTATTGCTAGTTTATAATCAAAATGTTTAGAAATTTTTGTATTTGCTGTCATTTTCACTAGAGATTTAAAATAAAGTTGCCTTGACTTTGAAAGTAAATTCTTCGCAAGTATTGGTCGAAAAGAGCGTAATTGATGACGTTTATGGTGACGGCACCGCAATCTTGCCACCAGTTTGCGCCTTGTTTAATGAATACGGAAATGGAGCAAATAATAAGGAATATCTTTGCAGTATCTTGGGTGCAAAGTTGCGCCATTTCTAGACTTGCACCGAAGCAGAATTGCACTCGTTAGTGAATCCAGGCCCAATTTCGTTTGTTTCGCAGGGCGGCTGAAGGTAGTTATATCCCAAATAATACTTAGCACCACATATTACTACCCGTTCGGTTTATACGCTTAAGTACTAATTATTCTAATGGGTTAGGAATTGGGAAGGTTGAATATAGACGAGGCGAACTCGCATTTGCATGTAGGGAGAGTGTAAAACCATTTAGGAAAACCAACCCAGTTCACCCAAGCGAGATTCGAACCTCGATCTCCCCGTCCTCGGCAGTCTAGCTCAACACGAAACTTGCACGTTAGCTAACTATGCCACCGAGGCGGGTTTTTTCCCTAAATGGTTCCCCACTCTCATTTGTTACATTTAACATAAATTTTGCCTAATATTTTCCTGCCTCGTCAGTGTAAATAGCTATAAACATATGATACCTAACTCAGATAAAGAATATACTTAATATTCCTTTTTATAGCATCGCGTCTTACTACCCGTTCGGGTTATACGCCTATGTACTAATTACACTAATGGTTAGGGATTAGTAAGGTTTAATTGTGAAGAAGTGCACCAGAATTCGCGTGGAGGGGGAGTGGACAACCATTTAGGAAAAACCACCCCAGTTCACCCGAGCGAGATTCAAACCTTGATCTCCCCGTCTTCGACAGTCTAGTCTAACAGAGAGTAGCGCGTTAGACCACGCGGCCATCGAAGCAGGTAAACCATGACATAATAAACATGAATACAGACGAAGTTTGAATAGTCTTATTAGAGATCCCTAAATACCATAAACCAAGTGGTTTTTTGTGTTACTGGGTGAAAATGCCCAGCGGTAGGAGGACAAACAGGGGAGGAGAAAATACAAATGACAACATAAAATTAAAACATTTTGATTCACAAAGATCCATTCTAAGCTTCTATACCAGTTACCTTCCGCTTGCCGGGAACTTATATATTAGAAAATGTTGATTTTTGGACTTTTTAAAGTAGAAAATTTCAACTTTTAAGCTATGTTTACAAATCTGTATATGTATAGGGTCATAAAAAACAATTTTTTGCTCATTCCAGTAAACAACAAACTCGCATAATTTTAATGTCAAACCTATTTTTTATAACGTTTTAATGTGAAGGCCATATTTTACTGTTATTAGACGACGTAAAAACCAAATCCAAACAATCTTTTGTAAAACTAGGAACACAAATGTATAGCCTATCTTAAATCGGTTTTACTTCTAAATTCTACCTCCCTCGTCTCTATCCCACTAACGTAATTAAAATGCATTGATTAAACAAGTAGCTAGATGCAGTGACAAACTATCCAACAAAAAATATGTACACCTTAAATGTTCATACCGCAAAATTAAAAAAATCTAATAATAAATTCATGTAATTGATAATTTACTGTATAAACCTGGTATCAACATTTAACTTTCATCTGAAATGTACATTTAAATAGAAATATTTCACAAAATAAACACAAATAATTCATTATTTATGACTATGCTATGTGATATAGATTTCTCAAAAATATACACGACAGTGTAAAGTTGCGTACCCCAGCATTTGACAGGCGTTTAAGCCCGCATGAACTTGTCATTTAAAAAACACTAGTTTCAATGAAAAAAAAATACAAATGGCGTCATTTTTAATCTAATACAAATGCTTTTATGATAAAGGCAGTTAAAGATTTTAATTAAGTGCCATTGAAAATATGGCATTAGAGCGATGAGATTTACTAGTAAAATTAAACTTTCTTATGCTCCTTATGGCACACACACAAAGTTCATATATTTAAACGTCAAGTCTTGTGAACTGCAGGAGTAACTAGTGAAAGATAATATCATTAACTATAAATTTACAGTAGAATGTTATTGTTGTGGGAAAAAAAAATTCTACCAACAATGGCTTTATGTCCTGGTTTAGGATTCAACATGCCAAGTTTAAAACATTCTTACTTTGACTAATACACGCAACGATGGCAGAGCGGTTTAACGGTTAAGACTTATAAAGCTTGGTCAAAGTTTGAGTACCAGCCGGGTGAATCAAGGGTGGTTTTCCACATATTATGGATATTTGTGGTTTTGCCACCAAATTCCCACACTAATGCAAATGCACTTCCATCAACTTTAGAATACCCAAGAGCACTAATTAAATAAATTTTACGCATATATATTAATTATGCTAATGGGATAGGGACGACAAAAATTTAAGGAAATGTACTCGCATTTGAGTGAAGGCAGAAGTAAACCATTTAGCGAAAAAGCCTCGAAAACCTTAACCAGGATTTGAACCCCGACCTCTCCATCACAGACAAATCGGACTAAGCGCCACGTTTAGACCACGTGCAGGTCTAGGATACTTTTCACAAACTGTTCCTATAGCGGAGTTTCTTTTGTGTAGGGGTAATTGACATCACAAAACTTGCAAACTAAATTATCGAAGAAACCCGACATACAGTTTTACTGTCATTATTTCCTCAATATAAAAGATAAAACCCCAATTTTAATAATGATACATTTTTTAGCCATGCCGGAAATTGAACTCGAGACCTTTAGCGCGGCAGAGAAATTTGGTGCCATGATAAATGGATCGTGTTTTTTTTTTTTTACTCTACCTCTGAATCTTTCACTAAGCTCGGTATAACACTCAGACACGGAACATACTTTATGAATGAATGGTCAACTGAGAACTGAACTGGCAAGAACATGTCACAGATACAATTTTAACAAGCTCTGAGACCACATTGACGGGCATGTGGACTAAATGTCGGGGTAAAAATCCCGGTAGAGTGTACTGAGGATAGCTTTCAATTTCTAAATAATTTACCCCTCTCCCTTTCACGGGTATGCGGGTTAATCTCTACACCATTATTGCCGATGGCTCGGAAGGGGGGTAAGACGCGGGGCCGAAACAAAAGAAACAAGTAATGTGTAACCTGACAACACTCCCGATCCACGCCACCGAGAAACCCCAATTTTCGGACCAAAACTAGAAAGCTTGGTCCAAGATTCCCCCCCTCCCCCTTTTTACAGACACAAGCGCGTCTATACATCCCGATCACGCAGAGCCACCCACTCCTTCCCCCATTATTTTTACTCGCGGTTGATCCTTCTCATACGCCCGGAACCATCTCCAATATTGGCCAACATCATTTTATTTTATTCCCCCTTCCCCAGTATTCCAATTTTCCTCGCCGTCTCAGGTGTTGTGGGCCATAAAAAGAGCTAAGAACGAAGCGGAGAGGCTAATGTTAATGCATGAGCCTTGCCTGCCTTCTGGCGCATTATTATGCAAAGCGAATACAGCAAACACCCCCCCCCCCCCCGCTTCGCCTTTCAAGCCGAGACCTCTCACCCCAGCCCCTCCACTCCCGCCCCAACAAACCTAGCCCTACGTCAAGCGGAAAACCCATTATTGAGATTGAATCAGTGGCTCCCAAACTGTGTACCGTTAACTAAAGGGCGGTGGAAAATATAAGGAGGGGTGCGCGAGCCAATTTTACGAAATGAAATTTTGTTTTCCGGGCTCGTGTATCTCATGTAAATTAAAGGGGTTAGAGGGGGGGAGATAAAAAGCCCGAAAGCAAAACATTTCCCCCGCTGTTCCATTACCTGTTGAATACACCGAAAATTACGAGGTTGATTTATTTATCAAAATTGCCTGAAATCCACAATTTATTTCCTTGCCTACACTTAAATGGCCGAAAATACTTGCAGCCTTGAAATAAATAGAACTAAACTACATTCATGGTATGGCAAACAGCTTAGAACTAAAGTTCCTATCTTTGTTAAACTTTTTTTTCCTTTTCCGAGACATTTTCTTCAATAGCCCAAAATCTGGAACACACGAAATAAAATTTGACTACATTTCACGGCCCCCTACAACTTGTTTGAGAGATACTGGTTACACTAGCGAATTTGTCTAGTGATCCACAAGTCTCGGGTAGGATAACCGGTAAGGTAAGAAAATATTTGGTGACAATGGAGTTTCCCCTTTAATAGTGATAACGTCCGCTATGTGTTCAATAAATCTTCTATCGGAGAAGTCCAAGTGGAGAATTTCAGCTACAGTCTTAATGTTCACAGCAATAGGCCTGTTAAAAACTCCATTTTTATTTGCAACCAACAATGATAATATTTTACTATATTACTAGTGTTATTTTATATGTATTTATAATATCTATAGTCAGTGGTAGCTGAAAATTACATGACTACGGTACGTATAAATACGTGAGAGTGGATATAGTAATTTTTTTATTTTTGCTGACGGATAAGGTTCTTCCCATGAAAATTTGACAATGTGTTGGGCTACAAGTGGTTCAGATACTATTATAAACAGGAAATCATAAGTATGAACAAAATACTGTGGTTTAGGATGCACGATGAATTAATTACACGATTTAAAGAAAAAATTGTATCTTTTTACTTCTCACTACAGGTTCATGCTATCAGCATTTACTTACACAAATGAAGTAGGGTTGAGGAAGGTAGAATTTAGATAAAAGTGTACCGATAATTTGCGTGAAGAGAGATTGGTTTTTGAGAGACCATTTAGGGAAAACCACTCAGTATACCTGAACTAAAGTCCCGAAGTCACTAGCAATCCGGTTTGATTATTCGCTCAACTTAAGGTACAGCCCATTCGTGGAAACTTTGACCTTTCATGACGTTTGAAAATTTACTAAAAACTCATTTGAATCTAAGTTTACAATTTTGTATCGCTAAATTAATTACAAGTAATTTAAACTCTTTTAGTAGCTTTTCAGCTGGTTCGATAAAGTCAAAGTTCCCGTGAATCAGCCAGTCGCAGCCGAACCTTATTTATGTTTTAACGTGGGTAGGTATAAAAATAAAATGTTTCGGAACACTTGGCCTATCCCGATAAATGTTTGAAAAAGGGATGAACCTGTAAGCAATTTGGAGTGATCTTCCTCGAGCAATTTTCTTTAATTGAATGACTAGAAGCAATTTAAGGTCTTCGTTTGGTTTTTTTTTATGCAATGCCCTTGGAATAAATTATTTGGAGTGCTCCTTTCCTGACAAATTTTTGAAAATTGGATGCCCTGGAAGTGATTTAGAGTTTTATGCAAGGCCATCTTTCAGTTTTATTTTCAAGAACATCAGAGTCGAGTGAAATAAATCTAGAGGGGGGCAAATTTATTTTAGGGGAGGGGCGGATTCTATCTAGGGGTAGTAATAGCTACTCGGCCACCCCCTACCGGTTCCACCGTCACTGGAATATACTATTAATAAAGTTCTTTTACGCTCCAGATAATTTTTTTTTCTCACGAGCAACCCTTTCTCTCTTCCGAGATGGTTGCAGAAAAACGGAACATCTTTATTCAACATCATTAAAAGAGGTGAAACATGAAACAAGTCCTCGGGGAAAGAACTATAGACCTGGAAAATCTTTCTTTTTGAAACAAAAGTTTGCTGCCAACAAAACAATAGCTTCCCCAAGACATACATACAAACAAAAACGACTCGCAGCACGGAGTACACGTTCGCCGATAGCGCTTCGAGCGGTCCGTCCCGGTTTTACGCAGAATCAAGTTAGTTCTCTCTAAGAGTAAACAATTCTGGGAAACCCGGCATTTCGATGGTCAAAAACAGAAATATTTTGAATATGAGAGTTTCGTTGGATCATCCAATATTCTGACATTAAGTATTTACTTTATATACACATAGACCACACTGTTTGTATACAACGAAAAGTCGCACACGAGAAGTTACAAAAGAATAATTTTTTTTAGTACTACGTCTTACTACCCGTTCGGGTTTTATATATATATTATATATATATAAATCACAATAGTGTATTAAGGATTATGAACGTTGTATATAGAGAAAGTGTAGCCGAATTTGCATGGAGTGTGGAAAGCCATTTAAAAAAAAGATTTAAAAAACGTCAAAACACCTGACTGGGATTCAGTCATCGGCAATTCAGTCTATTGCGAGTGTGACGCGGTCATCAAAGCGGGTTCTATATTTATTGGTATTTTATAATAGCTTCTTCCTACCAGAAACTTGATGGCTTATTCAAAAACTACGATACATTTTTACTTTCTCGTTATCTTACAGGTAGAGAAAGTATTATGATAGTCAAAAATCTAACTCGAGATTTTGATGAATCTTTACGTTTTATGACTCCCCGAATCCGAAAAAGGGATTTTTGAATTTCCGTCTGTCTGTACCTCGGACTAGAGACTAAACTTGGTATCTAGGGTTTTCATAGGGTTGCTCCGAGATGTTTTTGGAATTGGATATCTACCCCTAAAATTAAGGGTAGTTTACTGAAGGGCAAAAAGAGAAAGTAGATTCTCAAAATCGGCTCTAACGATTTTGATTAAATTTCATTTCTAAACATTTGTAAATATTCCAAACAAAATTGCTACTCTAAATATTTTGGCAAAAGAACTTTAAGGGCTCCGGTCTGATGCGTAAATTCTAATTTTTTATCATATCTCCGAAACTATTTAAGATATGAAATTACTTATCGTTATAAATATTAAGATCTATTTATAATACAAATATTTTATTCGAAATATACTTTTATAAAACAAATAACTTTCAAGCTATACGCAAATATATATATATTTTTTAATTTTTCGAACACTAAAGGTAAAGTATTGCGACCGTAAAAAAAAACCTGAAATGTAAATGGATGTCGACGTTTCATGACCCCTCGAACCCTTAAAAAAATGGTATTTGCAATGCCGTCTGTCTGTGTGTCTGTTAAAACTTAAAATTAAGAGTAGTTTTATAAAGGGCGAAAAGAGAAAATAGATTCTCAAAATCGGCTCTAAACGATTTTGATTGAAATTCGTATCTAGGCGTTGATTAAGATTATAAATAAAATGGCTTTTTTTTATTTTCCCATGAAAATTACTTTTAGGGTACTTTACAGAAGCGGAAATTTCCGTATTTCCGCAACTATTTGAGATACTAAATAACTTATCATTGCAAAATTGTAGTAATATTAAAAATAAATAACTTTTACGAAATACATTTTTATAAAACCAACAGTTTCTGAGATATTGGCAAATTTATTAATACAATTTTGTGAGCTTTAGTTGTAAAGATATACTACTTAAGTTTTAACGCAATAATTCTCCAATGCCATAAAATAATTAAATATAAGTCTCTCAAAAAGTTTGTTATTTTTCCTTAAACCTCTTAGGAGAAATGTTTGTACAGCAATAATCTATCTCCATTTTAGACTCAATAGTCAATATTTACATTTTTTATTGGTCAAAATTTATAAATGAGGAATTTAATATTAATGCGCTGACCTGAAGATGTGCAACACCTAATAAAATGTCGATCGGAAGTTGAAATTTTAATACGAAGTGTTGACCCTTGCGGACCCAATATTAATATTTTTTTATTGGTCCAGACATACAAATGAAGACATTAATTATTTAAAAATAAAAGTATAAAATTTAAAACGGACTCAAAAAATGTTTTACATAAGTATAGTGCAATTTATTCTTGGGTTTGCTAGTGTATACTATTTAGTTTCACATATATTACAAGTTATGAATAAATCTCCATTTTTAAAGAGTAGATCGAGAAAGTCCGTGCGGGGTTCCGTACCATTTATTTTCCATTCTCTCGCACCAGACATAATTTTCATTCTGTTACTAAGAACGTAGAGTAAGTGCTCCATCCAAAGAAAAAAAGGCCCATCAAACAATTTAACGACTTAATTACTACTTGTCTACTTAAACTTTGAATCTGTACAGCGAGACCTACAGGTTGTAATTTGACGGTCGATTACACCGCCAAGTGTAACTGGATGACGCTTTTTTTTCCCTAGCGCCTCACTCGTTACTTTCTCGTGGGTGCGTCACACATTACACGCATTCCTACAGGTTGCGTGAAGAATTGCGATTAGCATTGACTGGTGAGAGGAATAGTAAAGTTTAACTACCTTCTAGAGTAGTGGTTCCCAAACTATGGGCCACATCGTTATACTAGGTGGTCCGCAGATGGGACAATTGGACAGAAATAAATATTATTTGAAAAAACAAACGTATGTGCATCACAAACATAGTCAAATAAAAATGCTGTCTTGTATTGATTGTACTCGCATTTTACAGTGAAAAATAACAGTCCTACTTTTACAGGTTACACTATGGGGCAGCTTAAAAGATAGGGTCATAGTATCCATAAAGATAAGAGTGTTACCTTTTTTTTGGGTAAATTACTTTTACATTTATACAACTACCAGCAAAAGGACAGGTACGTAGTATATTAAGGTGGTAGTCCACATACGCACTTATTACTGTGTGTTCTGTCTTACGACAGGTCCATTCCTTTTGTCAGTGAACTTAGACCGCTAATTCGCCCTGCCCTCTGCTCCCTCCTTCAGATCCCAGAATTTTCATCTTTACTTTTAAGTCATCCAATATGTTAATTCTTCCTCCCAACTAATCTTTCCTTCCACTTTTCTTTCTACGAGTCCAAGTTTCTGTTCCATACACCATGATGCTCCAAATGTAGCATTTTAACCGTTCCTCCCTTAGTTCCAAACTCAACTTGCCAGTCAGCAGTAGCCTCTTATTGAAAGCTATTTTGGCCATGGCGATCCTCAACCCAATTTCCTTGGTGCAGTAGGTGTCTTTGTCAGCAGACTTCCCAGGTACTTTAACTGCTCTCTGTTTGCCATCTGCTGGTTTCCAATTTTGATTTTCATCTAACACTTATAAAGTGGCCCACCAATGGGAACATTGAGAAACTACACTCGAGGAGGTATAGCTCATTCAACCATGAGGAGCAATTGCATGGAACAGAAGCGTTATAAATATTGTATGTGATATCCTGAGGGGGTGAGCGGGTACTCGCAGAGTGAAATAGGATCGTATTTATAGTATATTCTCGGAAATATCTCAGAATACTAATACATAGGACTGTTCAGGTCAAATTTGGGATTGGCTGACGTACGAATATTGACTATTGCATACGGCCCATATGACTTTTGGTATAATTTAATAGGACTAACTTGGTCATTTTGCAGAGGATGCATGTTCCAGAATTTAAAATAGCAAAATTACAATATATTTCCACTATACAATTTAATAGAAAACACTATTTTTGGTTAGATTTAATGTTAGACACCAACGTGATTAAAACAAGTAGAACATAAAATTAAGAAAGATTGTTTTATTTGTGAAACATTTTACCATGTAAATCTAGAGGCTCAAGGGCCTGACACAGAATCCGTAAGCTTTGCATCTTTATAGTTTTAGTCCTCAATGGTCCTTAGAAATAGAAATCGCGTCTACACAGTCCGTATCCGTAATCACGTGACCGTGCCAACCAATGAGAAAGTTGGAAACAAGGTCCAATAAAACGCTTCGAAAGGAAATTTTCTAGAGCTAGGCGCAAGCAGACTATATCCCAGCGGAATAATATTATAACATAAGTAACTACTCAACATACTTCTATAAAACGTTCAGGATATTTCTGAAATAGCTCAGTCCGTAAAATTATTTTATAATTTTGTATTTGTTTCCATTGCAACGGTGGTGGCTTTCATTTCGATGCACGCGCACGTTACTGATTGGTAGTCCTTACCAGTCCGTATCGAATAGTCCTTAGAAAAGTTCAAGTTGAGTTAACTTCTACGGAATGGTAAGGAGTAAGGAATTAAGGATATGGTCTATGTAGATAGTGCTATATATTAGTGTGAAGTCGATCTTTTACGGAGTACTTAGCACCTTACGGATACGGAATATGTAGATAGGCCTTAAACTATTATACATACGCTATGTGGGCTGCACTGTTAAATTGTCATTCTCTCAGTAGACTAGACGGCCGATGTTGGGGAGATGGGGTTTAAATACCAGTCAGGTCTACTGAGGGTTGCTTTTCCTAATAGGTTTCCCACTCTCCCTCCATGCAAACGCTGGTAGATTTTCTTTAAAATTCCATCTTTTTACTATTATATTTGTAGGGTGGTATAGTCAAATTGTAGTTATTCTTTATTATATTTATCTAATGGAGTAAGAAATGAGGAAGGTAGAATTCTAGAGGTTATCTACCCTCATTAACGTGAATTGAGAATATAAAACCCTTTAGGAAAAGCCACTGAGTACTCCCGACAGGTATTCGAACCCCGATCTCCACTTCAATGCCCATCTAGTCTTTATCGAGAGTGAAGCCAGGATCCAGGATCGATGTTGGAACGAAACATGAATCTAGGTATTGATAAGTTAAAGTAAAATAATTGTAGATTAATTCCAAGTATTATTTAGAAAGGTTGTATGCCTAGAATTCTTTAAATAGCTCGCTATATGATGATAATATGACTAATAAAAAGTGCATAATATTAAGAACGATGTCTTCCCCCAGCGTCAAACATTGGATGCAGGCACTTATATGTAGCGCCACTACAGAAAAGGGCCATCCTAGTCAGCACATAATAGTGCCGTCTGGCTCTTACTCAGATCGCAAACCTGGCATCCAAAACATAAATATAGCAGGTTTTTCCTCATGAACCTGAGGAATTAGTTGTCTTTATGTTGTAGGCCATCCATGGTTAATAATACTCTCTGAAATCATTTATGTTCAGGATTTAAAATGGATTTTAAGAAGTATCAATTCTGAATCCGTCCTTGAATATCACTAAACTTCCTTATGAAATAATGAAAATTAATTCTTGGTCAGAAAATTTACGTAACACAGGGTGGGGGGCCTAGCTAAATGTCATGTTACATAAGGGCTGAAAAGTAAGAAAAAGCGTTACGTGGTTTATGGACAAACCCTAAATCTCAATCATACTTTTTTTTTCTTATAATTCCCCTAATACATCTATCAACTTTATAACGGTTTAAATTATAATATTAAATTCTCTGTATATATCTCTAGAACAACATATATGAGTTTATCTTTTAATCAAATTTACATTGCTAATCCTGTTCTCTTAGATTAGTATGGAGTGTGGCTGGGGATCAGTACTCACACTGGAGCGTATGACTAACATAAGAGGCATCACGTGGTCAAACATTCGTGTTATGAAGTGCTACGCACGCAAAGTCTCGCACATGAATGTGTGATTCACGAATGTTAAATCCACTTAGTTATTCAGGCCGTAGATAAGCCAGCCACAAAAATAATAAATCAAGGTTGACATAAAGTCAATAGTTCTATAGGCACGGAATGAAACTAGAGTTCACGTCCCCCAACCAGAAACTGATAAAACGGCAGTTAAAAAAAACAGCAAAGAGACAAATGACAAACTATGACAAACTTGAGGGTTGGTAAACTACACTTATGAACATTTTTTTTTACTTTTCCAGACAAAAAAAAAATTCATTTTCTCTGCATTTTATAGGAAAGGTCAGAAATAATCTAGTTCTCGACACAAGAATTATTTATAAGAGACAAATATAGTAGTGCGCCTCATAAAATAAACGAATGATATATAAAAGTGATATTTTATAGTTTTGTATTTAATAAAACTATTGGGAAAATATCTGAGAACTCCAGTGACTTTAAAATACCTTTGGGTTTTATCTTTAACATCAAATTTACCTACTTTTCCAGGTTTTCTAGATGCATATGAACCTTGGTTTAATTTATTTATGGATTTAAAAAATGTTGGATCAAAGTTTGTTTCACATGTTCTTAATACAGAAGAGGAGTTGTTGGCATCTGGAACTGCACTTTTAGTGAATTCACAATAGCTCGCGAGTCATGACCAATTGTTTTAGCATCGCGTTAAGGCCCTTTGGTCCTGTCGAGTGCAAGTCTAAAGCCTATTTTGTAGAATGGTGGGTGAGAAGGTGAAAAGCGTGGCGTGGCTTCACAACCGACCAAAGTATCCTTCCACGCCAACAAGAACAGATGGATCACGGAAACCGTAGATTGCGCTAGCTACCGGACAGGTCTTGCGGAAAAATCATACGTTTGGAAATATCAGTTTTCTCGAGAACGCGTGAAATTTTTTCAGTAATATTTTCAACACCTCTTCTAAGATAATGTATCCATGTTTATTAAGTGTTGCATTTTCTTATTTTTTGCTATGCAGCCGGCAGTTTTCTATTGAAAAAGTCAAAATTATTGATATTTATCACTTTTAAAATTATAGAGGTGGTGTGTATTTAAAAAGTATAACTTAATCAATATGCTTTTATACTTGAACAAACCGTTTCCGGAAAGAAAAGTGCAAAACAATAAAAATTCTTGAAGATAACCGTTTGTTCCCATGGCTCTGCATGTCAGCGTCAAATGAAAAGGGCCAATCGCCTTAAGTAGCTCGGTATCTTTAATCAGGCGATAGATATCGTGTCAATTAATGGGAAAATAAAATATTTCAGGCAACCAAGTTTATCGAAAGAAAAAGAGAAAAAATCTGTTACCATAATTAACAATTTCACAACTTTACTATTTAATTTATTTATTGTGTAGAGTGTTCTTGGATTTGCTATTTTAGGTCGGTAGATAAACATACGATACATTTAGAAAATAGTTACATATTTGCTCACGTTGGCGCTTTCATCTTGATGCGCACCTAAACACCTCATTGAGGAATTCGTCAAACGGGAAAGTTGAATATATTTCTTGTACAAATGATTGTTGAGTTTGACATGATGGGTAGAACTGACTGATTATATCAGCACACGAGAATGTCTATTAGCGAGAGAAAAGGGTCTACCAGTTTTGCCGGGAAAGGTAATTTCACGTACCTTCCAGGAGTCTTTTACATGCCGGAATCGACTAGTGTACCCCTCATATAACCTGTTAGGTAGCAGCTAGTAAGATAATCATACGCTACATTATTCCACTATGGTATAGCTTATATTATACTTAGCACCGCGTCTTACTAGCCATCCGGGTTATACGCTTAAGTACTAATTATGCTGATGGGTTTGGAATTTCAATGGTTGAATTTAGAGGAAGTGAGCCCGCAATTGCATGGAGGTAGCGTGGAAAACCATTTAGGGAAAACCACCCCTAGTTCGCCTGAGCGAGATTCGAACCTCGATCTCCTTGTCCTCGGCAGTCTAGCTCAACACGAAACCAGCGAGTTAGCTAACTACGCCGCCGAGGCGGGTTATAGCTTATAACAGTGATACCGTATATCATAGTCAGTGCTATGACCCTAAGTTAATGGTCACAATGTTAACAAGCGTATAACCCGAACGGATAGTAAGACTGATTGGCAGTGTAGGGGAGGCGATAAAGGGGCAGTATTTTTTTTGCAGTTTTGATGTAGAAAAATGTTCTGGTCAAAATAAATCAAATATTGCTCTAATAGAAACAGAGTTTAATTTTCTTCACATGGTTATAACAGTAGTTGAATATATGTCAAGGGTGTCCTGAAATTTGATGAAAACTTTCTTTATTCATTTAAAATGTTTGTCATTTAATGCCGCTATGCTCATGACATATTCAACAAATTTTTGAACTCACCGTGTGAATAAATTGAAAACTCATGTTTCAATTTATTGATTTTTTAAGCCAAAAAAAGTTTCAACATAAAAGTGCAAAAAACACTTGCCTTAATTCGCATTCCCTACACTCCCACCTTAAGTGTTGTAACCACTACCAACATTCTTAAAACGGATTTTTTTTTGGCATGGCTTCAGCTGCAGAGAGGATAGGATTCAGCACACACAGATCACGAGGTTTTGGCCTATAGACCAATGACATTTCTATGAATGAAAAAAATCCCTAAACTTGAAAAACTTGGTGAAAGACCCCAACTTAAAAGTTGGGTTGACAAGTAACGCGAGAAGACTAGTATTTTCTGAGTTTATATAGCAATTTTCTTTGACATAATAAATCAAATACTGCTTCAATAGATGCATTTAGTTTTATTTTCTTCATGTAGTTATCCCAAAATTATGATTATTATTATTAGCACCGCGTCTTACTACCCGTTCGGGTTGTACGCACTTACGCTAATGTGCAATGGTAGGGTGATTGTGAGATGAAATGGAGGACCTACAGTTTAACGTGGAATCCGAACCACGGTAGAGGCCTGGCATTCCTCACATTCACAAGTTGTGATTAATACACGTCTTGTCAGAGGTGAGGGAAGGGTTTGGCAATAAGATAAATCTATGCCGGGACCGAGGATTGAACCCCGGACCCTCAGCACAGAAGTATGACACCTTACCCCTAGATCACCAGGTCACCAATCAGTTAACCCAAAAGTTGTTGAATATCGGTCATGGGCATCTTGGAATTTGATGGTAATTTGTTATCGTAATTTTAAAATTCTCATAAAATTCCATTACGTTAAGGACAAATATTCAAAAACTGTTGATATTGCTATGTATATTAAATTTAGCCAAACGCATCTAATGAAGCGCCATTTTATTTATTTGATTAAAAAAATTGTTATAAAAAGAAGGAAAAAACACACATTCCACCATATCAGCGTGATTCAGAAAAATACAAAAGACGTTCAGAGCTTAACAGGCCAGTATACTGGGATCTATCAGTCTTCTAGTGATAGAACTTAAATCACATTATCGATAAATCATTCATCAACGTGTCTAGTGTCAAGTCTTCATGAGGAAAACCGGAGGCAAAGATATCTGAAGAGGTTGATTGATGATAAAAGTGAGCCGGATTTAAAAACATCCGACAATCTATCTTACCGACGGAGGTTCTTTCAAACTACTAGAAGCTGTTTTATATATATTAAATTGGAGACTTTTTCTATAGTATGAAAAGAATTTGGTTTATTTTCTTTGATGTGATATGTTGAGGTGGAATAAAAGGGAGCGTAAGAAGTGGTCCGTATTTACAGAAAAAACATTTTTGGCAAAATTAAGTAAAATATTGCTTTGTTAAATATAGTGAGATGAAATTATTTTTTATGATAAGAAAACCAAACTAAATGCATCCACTGAAGCAATATTTTATCTATTTTGGCAAACCAGTTTTTTTGTTATATAAAATTGCAAAAATACTGTCTTAAGTCGCGTCTCCTTCCATTACACACCGTATTTAATGCATGTACCAAAACCAGTGGTCAAACAGTCCAAGGCATTACAACTCCCATTGTACTTTGTCATCGTTTACGAGAATGTCAGGGTTTGATTCTCGGCAAAGTGGATTGGAAGGAGTCTTATACATAATTTATCTATCTTCTCTCCATGCTAATGGTGATGCATTCCTCTCAGCTATACTCTACTCATCCATAGTCCTTTGTTTAAGTCATTAATATACCTCGTGCTAAATGTAACTTCCATATACTTTAGTAAATACTTCATTTTAGAACAGAGTCCAAAATGCTTTGTTGGCACCGTGTCTTACTACTGGTTTGTATTTTAAAAATATTGACTAATTATGCTAATGTGATAAGGAAGAGTAAGGTTGAATTGAGAGGTAGTGTATTCGCATTTAAGTAGAGGTAGAGAGAGAGAGAGAGAGAGAGCCTGGAAAACCACCCTCAATACATCGGACCAGGAATCGAACCCCAATCTCCACGTCATCGGCAAGCTAGTCTATTGCAAGAGTGACTTCTTAGAGCAGTTTTATTTCAAACGGTGCCCCGTGGAGCCCTTAGAGTCCGCCATGGTTATTTCAGGCCCCATGAGGAAATTTTATAATATTCTTTGTTTTTCACAATATAAAATAGCATCAGTAATAATTATGATAGCCAATTTTTTCAAATTTGAATAAAGGACATTTGTCAAAGGTACAACCAGAACACGTCATGTTTTCCGTTAATTTTATACTGGTAAAATTTAACTGTCGTTGAATGTTCATGATATTAGTGTAAACAATTTTTATGAGGGCAGGTATTATTTCTGGTGCAAGAGCTCCTCCGGTCTAAAATGTTTGGGGAGGCCCTTCTTCAGGGCATGCTGTCACCAAAGCGAGGGTACCAGAATATTAACTTACCACTTGGCGAAAGATAAACCCAACCTCGCAGATACATATCTTGGGACCTAACCTCTATAACAGTAAAAAAGACGTGTCTTAATCGAATTAACTGAGGGGATTTTTTTTTTTTTAAATCCTTGTAGGAAGCAGCGACTGTAATCGGGCACTGCAGATACGTGTGGGCAAGTCGGATGTTGCATCAACCACATGGTCTCTAAGACCGGTTTACACGTCGCCTGACGAAACGTGCACGTGTGGGAGGACGGTCCCGTCATGGCCTCACGCAAACTACAAGGTCACCGTACTGGAGAGACTACCTTCCCAAGAAGATCCGACAGTCTAGGTATACCTGGGAGCTTACGTCATCACACCAAGAAACTGCTACACACACTATAGTCTTGTTCTCATTATGTGAACTTTTTCTAAGTCATATCGAGCTCAGTTTCGTGTGAAACAAAAAAAAAAAGGTCGTAAAACCAGGTTTGATAATAAATTTGGTTCAAGCAAACTTATTTTTTTAGCGCATCGGGTTCGGGTTAAACGTGTATATTCATTAGTTGAATATGGGTGAGAGAAGTAAAGTTAAAGATAAAATATACCCACATTTTCGTGGAGGAAGAGGATAACGAGAAACCATCAGTACGCCCAATCGGGATTCGAACAACGATCTTCCAGTCGCAGCTAATTCAGTCTATTGCAAGAGTAGCGCGGAAGACCACGCGAAAACCGATTCGGGTCTCTAGTCTTATTAAATTCATTTCTGTCTACCAGTTAAAACGCTGAGTAGCGCGGTTTTATTTTAACATAATATAAGACTGTAGACCAGGGATGTGCAAACTTACTTACAAGAGGACCAAATTGATTTTTTTTTTAAACTCGGCGGGCCAAAGAAAGTTCCTTCAAAATTCATTAAAATAAAATGAACACATATGGATTGACATGATTAGGTTTAATTAGATCTAGAATGCATGACAATCATAAATATTTTAGTGGCTTACTAACAGTTCGTTCATAAGATTTATATGGTGGTGTGCGAGATTAGTAAAACCGTAAATTAACTTCCAGCATTTTATCATAATCTGGTTTAAACTGTGAGAAGGTGGTTTTCAAAAAGACATGCTAATAAGTAAGTCTGTTTCTAAGATCACTTTTACTCAGTTTTATGGTTGAAAACTCTTGTTCGCATGAATATAAGGATTCAAAAATTGCCATAAATTTTTGGGCGTGATTTACCAAGTTTGAAAAGGTTGGTTTTAGCATGGTTTTAAAAAAAAAATACAGTTTCGTTGTATTTAAAAAAAGCCCGTCTCACATCGCAACACATTTTAACTATTTACCCCGCGGGCCGGATTGAACACACCGGCGAGAAGTAGTTAGCCCATAACTGCTTTAGACCATAAATTCGCCTCTAATTCATTGACGTGTCCAATTAGCTAGGTAATAGTGTGTTGCTATTATTAAGGGAAATGTAAATATAGATTCAACTTTACTTACATACATACACATGTGCCAGCCAGCAGATTTGGTCTCATTGATGAATACGCAGACCAGAAGGAAAGCTCGTTTAGTTTGTTTTAGCGGTAACTGTTCCAATCCCAACCGGGGCACTGACTGTGTGTTTTTCCTTGGTGGTTTCCCAATCTTCCTTCCCGCCACTGCAGGTACATTTAATCCTCATCCATACGCCACTAGGTTGATTAAATCATTTGGTACATCACGCCAGTTTCATTGTGTTGTGTTCAGCACTTACGTGCGACTGAAAGCACCACGTAATAACACCAACACACGTTTTGTCACGGCCCATTAGCTACGAACAATCTTGGTGGGATTAGACATGAGCTCCTAGTACTGTTATTACCGCTCGTTGTTTCGGGCGCATATTTTTCTTCTTTGTACACGTGGAGTACCCTCCAATCAATATTTGTAAGATGGTTTTATTAAACTCGTCGTCAGAGGCCAGTTAGCACGCTTGTCTCGTTACTAAAGGTCGGGGGGGGATTCAATCAGTAATGTGATGTGGGCTTGGGCCCACTCTACCTTAGTTTGGAGAGGTACTAAGTAGGGATGTACTATTGAAAGGAAAGTATCGATACTGTACTCATTAAAAGTATCGGAAGAAAAGTATCGATAACAGTACGTATCGGTATCGAAATTTTAATCTGGAATTATTATTTTTTAAATCTAGTAACAATAATTTAATTTAATGAAGACTGAAGACTGTTCGCCAATCGCCCTGTCGCCCGGCCAAGCACAAAGAACAGCTATAAATCACAAGCTAAAAGAGATTGAATGCTAGAATTGCTTCTTGCTTGTCATGCAGAACATGAGCAAATTGTGTCATTTGCTCTTCTCCACAGTCCATTCTAGTAAACATTTAACTCTAGCATAAGTGATGATAGCAAAAAGTAGTTTGTTTTGATACCAATCCGATACCGGAGTGAGTACTAATATCAGTAAAAGTATCAAGTAAAAAGTACTAGTATCGAAAGGAAAATATTATATTAGTAAAGAATCAATACTTTTTCACATCCCTAGCCCTAAGCACGAAGATTCCGCCCCCACTACCTTAGTTTAGCGATGCTCTAAGCACGAAGATTCAGCCCCCACTCCCCAGTCTACTTTAGTTTCAAGATAGGAAAATCTAAGTATATAGATTTTAGACCAACTAGATCTTACAAAACCAACACCACAAACAGGAAATACACAATCAATACTATAATTTTCTTTGATCATTAATGTTGAAAAGGGTGTTAATTAAATACCAGGATTTTAGTGGAGATATTAAAATTATAAAAATACATTAAATATAATTTATAAAAATGATACATTTACATTGGAGTTGAACCCTGATGTTATTTCAACAAATTTAACAGAATAATGTCTCCAGATCTGGCTGTATCAGTAACTTAAGTTAATTTACATATCCATCATATTATTACTATGGGCTGTATTAAAAGTAAACCCCCTCAATTTGTTTTAAAATAGTTTTAACCTCTTAAGATCATGTATCACATATCAATCAACTCTGTGATACAGTCGGCTATAGAACCTAAATTTACACCAACGCTATTGCACGTGGATCGTTTCTTATCAAACATTAATTGGGATAGAAGTTCCTTATACAGAAAATAGTTGAAATATTAAATTCTATTTGGATAAAAATTGCATTGAAAAGGCCGGTTTTTGACCATTTTAGAATGGCTTCACGGGTAAGCACTGTGCACAAATCTTCATTCTGTATTAATAGGGACACAATGTAGTTATTAACAAGAAACTTTGCCACTTAGTACACCATCGTCATCACGGAAAATCATTCAAATACGAATACACTGTACACATATCTGACATATCTTGGTATTTTTATCCCTTTTAGGGGACGGCCAGACTGGGCGGGCGAGCGACTAAAATATAAAATAGAACACATTGGTTGTAATGAGAGGTGGCCAGACTGAGCGAGCAATCGACCCGGTACAGTATAGTTTACAGGCGCTAGGCAATATTATTGTATGTTGGTTCATTGAATGCTAGGAAAACTTCTCATTTTGACATTTGTATTACTATCGATAGGTTTAGCACACATGCTACTAACGGCCTAATTTAATTGGTAAGATTATAAACCATACCTATATGTATATATACATGTAAAACTGATATGTTAAAATACTTCAATATTATCAAAGAAGGGCTTTACAAATAAGAATCAGCATCAGCGTGGAGAGAGGATGAGAAAACCCCAACAATAAATCGCTTGTCAAAAACCACCCTCAGTTCACCGAGCCAAGATTCGGAGCCTCCACGTCAACAACTATCGAGAGCTATCTGCTAATCACGTGCTCGATCGCTCACACGCTTGTCTGTCTGGCCGACCCCTTACTCCCATACACATACAAAGGCAGATGTGAGCCGGTAGCTGAGTTGGGCCTGCTATAATAAACTCTCTTAAAGATTAAAAATATTGCTTTCACCGCGAACATTATTTCATGTTGGTGAAAAATTTCCCCCAGCGCCCCTCCCCCTTTTTTTAGAGCTTTCAGAGCTACCAAATGCACAACACCACTCCCCCCTTATAAACTTATAGTTTTAGCCCCATTTATATTTATGTCTTTTTTTTTACGCCATTAGGTTCAATCTCGATGGATTGGGTGGAAACAGTTTTTTTTTTCCCCCGTTTGGTTTATTGAGCGTTCTCTAAGCGGTACTATTTCTTCCTCAACCTTCCCACTTAGTTTGGCCAGTCAGCATTCGGTGATAGTGTTCCGATGACTGTGAAATCACTATCTATGCTGGTATGTCTGTTCACCTGTTGAAAAAGGATCCTCGTGTGATAAACGCTCTTCCCAGTCCCCACCAGATATCGTCACTGGAACTCGTCCCCTGCAGACTGCATTCCTGTGTTACCGAGCTTCTATAGTCAGACCACTGGTTGAAGACCAGTTTCTGACAACTCGAAAAACTACCAGTTTCATTTAGATAGGAGGGAACTTTTTTTGAAGGTTAAAAAAACTACTAAAATAATTGTTATATATTTATACGTAAAGTATTACTCTTCAAGAGTTAATTTTGATAGAAAACATCAATATCTATAATAATAATAAATTGGTGTGTGCGAAGCTTCAAAATCTTGAGATCGATGGTAAAATCTCCTTCATTTGAACTTCAAAAATGAAAGTAGCCTTCACATCTTCCAAACATTTATGGAAGGAGAAAACTTCCATATTATATTATGAACAGATTTGAAATATCCATCAAATATGACATATTTTAACGTATAAGATGGATAATTTCAGATGTCAGAATAAAAGAATATAGTGTGCTTGTTCGCTTTTTCCCCTCTAAAACTTTCTCCTTTCTTATATGCAATTAATGTATAGTTTAAAAATTAAAAGTAGTGATATTGAACGACAACAAAACCTTTAACTTCGGTTCGCACGTTACAAGATTTGTTTCACATATCAAAAGTGACCTTTGTAAACCCATAACAATAGTAATAAAAATAAAAATATATTAACATGTTTTCAATGTTGATTACACAAATGTGTTTATCTTCTAGACCTAGAGGCTACTTCCTTCCAAAAACCTACTTAAGATCTACTGCCAAAGAGCATGACTACTGTCACTTCCAAATAATGTTGCCAGTGAAAATTTTAGACAAACAAAGAGAGATGCCACAAGGTTTCTCGGCCGGGCTGTTGTGCACGTCCCTTGACTTTGGACAAAACCTTTTTACAATCCTTATAATAAAATGCAATACGTGTTTTCAAACGCGAACCAGCTGAGTAGTATTTTTGAGTAACTTCACCTAGAGGTATAACTAAAGCTGCGAAAGATAAATTTAAAACAAAAAAGTATTGTGATAGTGATACAACTAAACAAAGAGAATTAAAATGTAGTGTTCACACTTATATCATAACAAGGCCGCCCTTAGAAGTGTGCAAACGGTGCAAGGCCCACAGGAGGCTCCCTGTATAGGCGATCTAACAAATACTGTCAGAGTGTAAAAACAAATAGAAACATAAATCATGTGGTTGGATTTATAACGAGCGGAGCGAGTTTTCCGTTTTTACTCCACCGATTTGCATTTGTCTGCCTCTCTGTGGGGGATGACTCTCACCATTGCTTTTGAACGCATTAACTGACTTAATTCGAACGTGGTACGGTTGTTTTTTTGTACCTTTATCCAGATCAAATTCGTTGGGGAAGAAAAAATAACCAAGGGTTTGGGAGAAATCAACCCTTAAATGTATCTGAAAAAAATTGCTTCTAGCATTAGTTATTACTAGAGAAAGGATTTTTAAGTGATATCAACATGCAAAATATGTACATATTTATGTAATATGATTTGGTAAAAATATGTAGTTAAAATGTAAAAATATTTATTAAATATGTGATATTTAATAAAATAAACTTTTTTTTACACAAAAATTTGGTGTTTAAAAGTCACAGATAATTTCATTTCTACGTGATATTGTATGTTGCAATAATTAATACAAAAATTACGAAAAATATAGTCAGTATTACATGTATTAATTCATGATTTTCTAGAAAAAGCAATAAAATAATTGAATGAAAATGTCACAATTTAATTTTCACAATCACCATGTAGTAGTGTTTATGTATCTGTCCAGCTGTATTGAAATTAACACATTATTTTGCAACACACTTTATACTTAGTAATACTTTGAATTGCAATTAATTATGAGGCACTTCTCCAAATTTTCCACGGTCATGATGTGTAACCGGTCAGAAAGAATGTTTTTATATGCGGAAAACAATCTCTCTATATTACAGGAAGTCGCCGGTGCAAATTTAAGCAGGTGAAATTTTGCTGGGGAGATGTCCGCAGGAGGGTCTTCTTCCCAGTCCAGGATCTTGCTTACTGCCACCAAAGACGAGTAGGCCGGATTCCTTGCCATAACAGCCTAAAAAATTTTCATCACTTTTACTCTAATATCCCCCTTCACTGCACTTAACTTGGACTTAGCATCTTCTACAATGTCCAGTGATTTATTCAAAGGCAACCCACCAGTTTTTAATTTTGTAATGCTGGTAACAATGAAGCCACAATTGCTTTGAATATATGCTAATTCACATTCGATTTTTGACTCAATGAAAGCATTTTGCACCTCTCTCGCTGAAACTGCCAATTCTCTCGGAAATGACTCAATGACAGACCTTATATCTTGAAAATGTTCATTGTAAAAGCAGGCAGCCTCAATCCACGTACCGGTGTTTTTCAAAAACCTCTTCTGCTGTTGGCGGTGATGCCACGGTTAAGCCGCGAAGTAGATTAATCCACCCGCGGATAATCGGGAATTGCTGTAATTGGATAAAAATCCCTAAATAGCCCACATATGTAGTTTTACATAAAAGCAAGTCAAAATAGGTGAAAAAATTCAATAATGATCAAATATGTAATGATGAAATTTAATATATCAAAGCTAGTATCATAATTCGTGAACATGTATAATTTTTAGATGCGTAGAGCTAAAGAAAAAAAAATGTAATTACATACAAATCCTTGCTCTACTTATTACAGGCATTAACCTTTTAGGGCATTTCGTTGATAAATTATATAGCTGAAAATTATATACAAGCAAATTACTGTAATAATATCAACCAAAATTTAAATGTTTACATTTTTGGGGTGGGGTGAGGCAGATAACTGAAGGCAAATGAAGTTCGCCCAGAGCACTCCGTCTGCTAAGGGCGGTCCTGTATCATAAAATGATAATACATGATAAGCACGGTATCACAAAAAATGGTTCGCCGCCAACCCTGCTACTTGTAAACCAACCCCTGGAGACAACATTTGACCTTGACTGAAGAGGTTCACATTCTGAGGATTAGGTTGTTCCCACGTTCAGGGGCGTAGTCTTTTCGAACCTTGCTGAAGATGGCGGTCTGTGATTACGAGAGGGCTCAGGGATTAAAGAAGCGAGGATGTGGTTGTGAAGTGGTGGCTGAGCGAGACGATTGGTTGCCATGGGTTTCCAGACACTCGTGAAGGCACGAACATCAAGTAAATATATTTTGTTGCGTGTTTTTAGTGCACTTTACACGCCTAAATTATTATAACTTGAGAGTTTGTGACTTATGATTACTTCTATATCCATAGGTTGTATTGCTTTACACTAAATTCAAAATTAAACATTTTTTAAAACAATTTTAGTGTTATTTTATAGCTATTGACTAAATATACAAAAAGCTACAACTGCAGATCCCAAGACTTGAATTAATAGTACGTGAAAGTAGAGCTGGTATCATTTATATCTCTCAGATAAGGCTCTTGCTATGAAAATTGTTGAACTTATCATACCTTGGGGTTGTAGTAATTAATCACTATCACATGCCTAAGGTTTTGCAACCATACAAGACGAGATGTGACGCCTTTGTCCAAGGGCACACCAATATTCCCGTATCAGTATCAACGATAGTGGCCCCCCATTAGGGAAAATTAGATATTGAAGCAGTGTTCCACCAGATGTTTTATTTTGGTGTTGAATAATATTTCGTAGATTCTAGAACTTGTTTTTAAAGGCAACAGTTCATGTTATATTCATGATTCATTCGATGTGAAACACCTCCTTCCCCCATGCAAGTATAATGGCTTTTGATGTAATTTTTCATTACATCAGTACGTTTTATTGCCAGTGACTTTAAACTAATTAACCTTCAACCGGTTGAAGATGAATTTTAAAATATACTTTTTTTCGAAATTTTATAAAAAGGCACGGGTGAGAAAACTACATTGGTAAAAAAGATATGCTACAATGCACTCTGTCGAGATTAAACCTTCCTGTTACCGGAAAACCAAACTAGATTAGCCAGACATTTAGTCCACGTTTTTTTTTATGATGTGGAGAGTTGAAAATATATATCCCAAAACTATAGAACGACATGAAACTTTTTTTAGCAGCGCATTTTACTACACAGTCGGATTATACGCCTATGTACTAATTACACTAATGGGCTAGGGATTATGAAGGTTTAATTGAGAGGTGCACCCGAATTTGCGTGGAGGGAGAGTGGAAAACCATTTAGGGAAAAATCACTTAGTTCACTCATTCGGGATTGAACCCCAATCTCCTCGTTTTCGGCAGCATAGTTTAAAACGAGAGTAGCGTGTTAGACCACGCAGCCAAAGAAGTGGGTCAAGAAACACTATTGTATTTTCAAATAAATAAGAGGCCCAGTGTTTATTTTTGGTGCTATAAAATTAAAGCAAAAATATATCATTTATGAGAGACGTTTTAGAAAACAATTTTTTTGCGACCTAGAGTGAGAACATTTTACTATTTTATTAAGTGTTATGTTATAGGTTTTGATAATAGCCATCAAAACTGATAGTTGCAGATTACATAGCTTGACGTATGAATATATGAACAAAAAACAGCCCACTTCGGCAGCCACTTTGTCTGACCCGCTACTTTCACAGCATACTAGACTACCGATGACGGGCATATCGAGGTTCGAATCTCAGTCTGGTGTACAGAGGGTGGATTTTTCGAAAAATTGTTTTCCACTCCCTCCACGCAAATATGGGTACACTTCCTACAAATATAACCTTCCTAAATGCTAAAACTATTAGAATAATTATTAAATAGGCATATAAGCCTAAATATGAAAATACTATATTAACTTTTCTAGATGTCGGAAGTCTTCAATAAAATGCAACTGTACCCTAATTTTACCATGTAAGGTAAACTTACATTAGATTATTCCAATATGGTATAGCTTATAAAATAGGATCAAAAGTTTAACCCGTCAAGGTTAGATTGATACCTTTCAGGGTAAATGAAGTCGCTATGAAAATAAACATAATATTGACATACTATCAGCTCTTAATTTAGCTCTCTCTCTCTTGCCAAACAGGCTTGACACCTTGTCATGTTATCCATACTAAGTGAAATTTATGGTCGATAAAGTTTTATCATAATTCAATCCTATGACCTCTTGAAATATTTTATTTGAAATATAAAACTAGACATTTTCTGAGGTTCAATCTTTCAGCTCACGGCGCATTGAACAAGCCGCTAAAATTGTCAAGATACACCATCAGTTTTTTAAAGGAGGGATTTTAACATTAAAATTACTAGTATTAAGCGTTTTATAAGCACATCAGCTAAAATTTTAACAGTTGTGTTATTTAAAAAAATAATGTTGATCGTGGATCTAAATAGATTTATTTTTATTCCTCAATATTTTTTTACCTTCCCCCAAACTTCCGTGACACATTCTCCGGCGGCGTGGAATCCGCCCCCCTCCCCCCCCCCCCCCCCCCCGAGAGAAAATATCAGAAATTGAACCTTGTGAGGGAATTTTATAAAGCATCTGAACAAAGTTCTGAGCTAATTATACGAGTTTCAAGAGTCAAATTATGAGGAGGGGGGGGGGGGAAGGAAAAATTAACTATAAATAAAATTTAGTTGTAGCTGAACCCATTGAAACATTTTTCTTAAGTTTATTGAACATAATAAAATTAAAGGAGAGCTAGTGAAGAGGGAATGGGAAGAAATCTACTTTTTTTTTACCCTCTGTTAACTCTGGTATTGGTGGTCCAAAGTTGTTGATAGCATATCGAAGACAAATCTCAAATCTCAAAATTTTATAAAAAAAATAACAAAAATAAATGGTACGATACACCGCACGGACTTTCTCGCTCTATTGTTTAAAAATGGAGATATTTACTCAAAACTATTAATATATGTGAAACGAAATAATATACACTAGCAAACTCAAACATAAATTGCACTATACTTATGTAAAACTTTTTTGAATATCGGTTTTAAATTTTTAAATTTAATTTTTTTAAGAATTAATGTCCTCATTTGTATGTTTGGACCAATAAAAAAGATCGATATTGAGTCCACAAGGGTCAACACTTATTAAAATTTCGACTTCAGGTTAAACATTTTACATTTTATTAGGTGTTGCACATCTTCAGGTCATCGCATTGCTATTAAATTCCTCATTTATAAATTTTGACCAATAAAAAATTTAAATATTGACTATTGAGTCTAAAATGGAGATAGAAATGTTTGTACAACAATGATCTAAGAGGTTTAAGGAAAAATAACACACTATTTGAGAGACTTATATTTAATTACTCTATGGCATTGGAGAATTATTGCGTTAAAACTTTAGTATTTCTTTCAACTAAAGCTCACAAAATTGTATTAGTATATTTGTCAATATCCCAAACTGTTAGTAAATTATAAAAATATATTTCAAATAAAAGTTTTTTTATTTTTAATAGTACTCCAATTTTGCAATGATAAGTTATTTAGTATCTCAAACAGTTACGGATATACGGAAATTTCCACTTCTGTAAAGTACCCTAAAAGTCATTTTCATAGGAAAATGAAAATAGCAATTTTATTTGTGATCTTAATCAACGCCTGGATACAAATTTTAATCAAAATCGTTTGAGCCAATTTTGAGAAAATAAATTTCTTCTCTTTTCGCTTTTCATTAAGCTACTCTTAATTTTAGGGTTAAACAGACAGAGAGACGGCATTGCAAAAACACCTTTTTGGGGTTCGGGGGGTCATGAGACGTCGACATACATAATTTCGGGTTAGATTTTTTTTTACGGTCGCAATACTTTACCTTTAGTGTTCGAAAAGTATTATATATATATATATATATATATATGCGTATAGCTTGCAAGTTGTTGGTTTTATAAAAGTATGTTTCAAATAAAAGATTTGTATTATAAATAGCCCTACATATTTGCAATAATAAGTAATTTCATATCTCAAAGAGTTGCGGAGATATGATCAAAAATTAGAATTTACGCATCAGACCGGAACCAAAGTCATTTTGCCGAAATATTGAGAGTAGCCCTTTTGTTTGGAATATTTATAAAATGTTTAGAAATGAAATTTAATCAAAATCGCTAGAGCCGATTTGTCTCTTTTTGCCCTTTAGTAAACTTACCTTAAGTTTTAGGGTTAGATATCCAATTTCAAAAACCCTTCGGGGTAACCCTATGAAAACCAGAGCTACCAAGTTTTAGCCGGATCGGTAAAATAGTTTGGACTCTAGTCAGAGGTACAGACAGACAGTCGGAAATTCAAAAAACACTATTTTGTATGGGGGAGGGGGGAGGTCCATGAAACGTCAACATTCATCAAAATCTCGAGTTCAATATTTTTTGCGATCACAATACTTTATCTACCTGTAAGATAGCAAGAAAGTAAAAAGTCAATAATGCAGAGTGATAAGAGGGGCTGAAGCCCACCCTCCCTCTTATCCACTAAAAAACGCCCACGACTTTTTAAAACCGCTTGTCTGCGCAATAATTTGATACAATTAATCTCTCCTCTCCGCTCACTCCCAAGATTGCTATCAGCATGTGATGCAAGTCAATCAGCGGGTAAAGGTACAGCTACACGGAGACGACCCGCACTGTATTTTCTAACCATTTTTATATTATTTATAGACCGAGTTATATTACAAAATAAGTTTGTATTTTTATTTTTACTTGCGTAGGTTTTCACCTATTTTCATAAAACTAAGCTATATATTAATTATGGAAAATAAAATTTTAAATTGGCTAATAATTAAGAAGAAGAATTTTCAATAAGTTTTTGTATATAATATTGTACGTAATATTGAAACAATGACTACGTCACACGTGCAACGGCTGTGAAAGAAATGCCTAGTTTTACAAGTGCTGACACAGTGACTGCTAATAGATAGTAAAATCACTTTAAAAAAATCAAGGTCACTGTGATCACCGATATCGTAAAATCACCGTGGCCCCCTAAATGACAGAGGCTAGGAAAAATTCTAAATATTAAACACATCTAGAAGCTTTTTTAAGTGCTTTTTATGGTAACACAGGCCCCTAATTTGTACTCTTATCTTGATTTTGATAGTGTTTGAACCATAAATAATGCTATATATATTTTGTTCATAAAATTTCGGGAGGAGGGGGTTTGAACCCCTAAACTCCCCCCCTGACTACGGCCTTGGCGAGATCGATATATGAAATTGGTTCCTTGTCTGATAGCACCTGTCCCACACCCTCGCACGGTGCTTGAATGAGTAACACGTGGCATTGCCCTTCTGGAATGGCCGACGATGAAAAGAGGGGGAGGGGGGATATACTTTACACGCCAGTGGCGTTGGCCGCTGTGCTCTACTCGGCGTGAATGATTACTACATGGTGCAATTTTAGAGTGGAAAAAGACCGGAGGGGGGGGGGAGGGGAGGAGCGAGCAGTATACTACAAATATAGCTCAAAATAAAAGTAATCGAGTAGGCCTAAATAAGCAGGAAAATTACATATATCTTCTATCGATTGACCTTCTGTGAAGCTGAGAGATCTTATTAAAAACATTTACACGCTTTCATAGTAAGATAAAGACAGAGTTAAACTTTTCTAACAGTTACTAAGAAGTTTAATATGGGATGATCTCGCGTAACGGCTCAACCAGTGTTTTCCATCTTTTAGTTTTACCCCAATTTTCGTCTTTGAGACCATCGCAACTCTTTGGTATCCGGCAAAATGTCATATCCTAGTTTTAAAATAATTATTTTCACTTAGTCATAATCAATCACTCACTGATCCGTACTATCCATCCTGGTTATAATTTAATTGTACTTGTAGGGTAGTTATAATCAAGAGGAAATGTACCATTATTTTCATGGAATGATAAGGAAGAAACCTTTTAGGAAAATATCACCCCTATACTACGGTCGGAATTTTATTCCTGCCTCATCACCGAGAAACTAAACGAGTATGACGTTAAGCCCACGTGATTAACTACCAGAGCTTTATTAGTAATGTAATTGAAATGCCAGTATGTTGCTTAAAATGTGGTCTATCATCACAATCTCATGCCAGTTACTGAATTTTGGTGAAATAATAAAAATTACGTTCTAAAATGTCTAAACATAAAAGAAACCAACATAACCTCAACAAATACCATGACCCGATCCGAAACATGCCGCAGACCTCCCTCCGGCTGGAAACCACTGGGCTAAACCAAGAAATCTCCCGACTCCGGGTTATACGCCACCCTTCTGACCACCCGTTCGGGTACGTTAATGCTTGTGGTATACTCATATTTGCGTGGAGGCAGAGTGGAAAACCATTTAAAGAAAATTTTCAGTACACCCGACCGAAATTCGAACCTCGATCTCCCCGTCAAGGCAGTCTTAGTCTATTACGAAAGTAGCGCCTAAGACCATTCGGCCACGATAGCGGGTTATAAGCATTTTTTACACTGGAGTAAGGTAAAGTTTAGAGGAAATATACCCACATTTTCGTGGATAGTGTGAAATCATTTAATAAAAAAAAACTCGGTACACTCAACCGGGATTCAAGCCTCTATCAACCGTTATAACAATATAGTATATTGATATCGAGTGACGATTAATTGGTGAGACCACCGATGCGGGCATCCTTGTGTTAAACGTAGCCCACTATTCAAATATTTTTAAAACATCTACAAAAATCAACAAATAATTACTTTCTTAGACTACGTATTTCCTGATAATACTGCTTAGGGATGTGTTGCAATTTGATCTTCATCTTAAAAATGCATTTTAATTAGCTAGTTAACAACATGTCGAGTTAAACTGACCAGACAAGATAAGCTTATGTTATTTCTTGTGAAATGGATGTAACTAACGATTCATTTTAATGTATTCTGGTTATAAAAAAAAATTGAACTTTATGTCCTTGAATTGAACCAAGTTTTAAAATAAACATTTACTCATATCAACTAGTTTTGCAACAAGCAATATTTTAAAAGTCGATAGATAGCACGATATCATACCACATTTAAAAGGATTTTAAAATGTCACTACAGTAACATGAAACATAACATATATTTCATGTTAACTTTTGCAACTTCTCACTTCCCAAAAAAAAAAAAGATACAAGTGTTTTTAGTATTTACGAGCCTTGCAAAAAACTAGCAGTAAAGAACAGGACAATTCTTAAAAGATCCCCCCAACTCGGGTTGCAGAATCAAGATGTGGAATAAATTTACCCTAATTATTAAATGATCTTTAATTTAAATCAAACTCAGTATAATCGTTGGTAGGGAATGTGAAACTACCTGGCGCCCAAACGCAATACCAGTTATTTAAATATTGCGCAGAGATATAAACTGACACACGTAAATCCAGGACTATCAGGTCGTCTATAGAAATGTCAGGATCCGAACCAAGGTCACCGGGCTGGATACGACGTCGTTGCGTTAGAAACAAGCAATAAAATGGAGCAAATGTCAATCTTTTTGGCTAACATTGTTTTATTCCCTCACGTCTATTAACCGCCAGGGTTATATGAATACAAATTGAGTTAATGGTGTAGAAACGAGGAAGGTAGGATTTAAAGACAATGTACCTGCATTTGCGTAGGAGTATGGAGGCTATTTAGGCGAAAAATATTCTTGATATAGAGCCGGTTGGGATTCAAACTCTGACCTCCTTGTCATCAACAGACAAGATTAAACGAGTCTGACACTTAGTCCACGTGCCCACCGATGTGGTTGGTAGCTAAAGTTAATTAGGTAATCCAAATAAAGTAATTAATTTATGTGAGAGCGGTAGTTACCAGTTGCCGAGCCCTCGTTCGAACTTCGCTGTCCCGTAGACTAATGAAGGAAGGTAAAGAAGAAAGTTCCGAGTCGATATTGATATATATGTGTTAATTTTTAATCAGGTTTATTTAGATTTAAAAAATAATATGCTCCTGATAGAGCTTTATTAAAATATTGAACAAAATCATTCTAAAATGAATATATTATTGTTTAGCTAACAGAAATATTATTCTAACTACGAAAAGTTTATGATTCAGGAACGGCGAGAAGAAAGGGGGAGATGGATTAGTGGAATGGGTAAGATATAAAGAGGGATAAAAAGAGAGAAGAGAAGGTATAAAAGAGAGAAGAGAGAGGTATAAAAAGAGAGAAAGAAGAGAAGAGGATAAAAAGAGAGAAAGACAGAGGTATAAAAAGAGAGAAAGACAGAGGTTTAAAAAGAGAGAAAGACAGAGGTTTAAAAAGAGAGAAAGACAGAGGTTTAAAAAGAGAGAAAGACAGAGGTTTAAAAAGAGAGAAAGACAGAGGTTTAAAAAGAGAGAAAGACAGAGGTTTAAAAAGAGAGAAAGACAGAGGTTTAAAAAGAGAGAAAGACAGAGGTTTAAAAAGAGAGAAAGACAGAGGTTTAAAAGAGAGAAAGAAGAGGATAAAAAGAGAGAAAGAGAGAGGATAAAAAGAGAGAAAGAGAGAGGGATAAAAAGAGAGAAAGAGAGAGGGATAAAAAGAGAGAAAGAGAGAGGGATAAAAGAGAAAGAGAGAGGGATGAAAGAGAGAAAAGGAGGGATGAAAGGAGAAAAAGAGAGGGATGAAAGGAGAGAAAAAGAGAGGGATGAAAGGAGAGAAAAAGAGAGGGATGAAAGGAGAGAAAAAGAGAGGGATGAAAGGAGAGAAAAAGAGAGGGATGAAAGGAGAGAAAAAGAGAGGGATGAAAGGAGAGAAAAAGAGAGGGATGAAAGGAGAGAAAAAGAGAGGGATGAAAGGAGAGAAAAAGAGAGGGATGAAGGAGAGAAAGAGAGGAGAAAGAGAGAAAAGAGGGATGAAAGGAGAGAAAAGAGAGGGATGAAAGGAGAGAGAAAGAGAAAAGGGAATGAAAGGAGAGAAAGAGAGGGATGAAAGGAGATGGATGAGAAATGAGAAAGAAGGAGATAAAGAGGGATGGAGAGGGCTGTAAGGATGAAGAGGGCGAGGGATGAGTGGGTACTGAGATGGGAAGGGGGGGATAAATATGTTTAATCTCCGCTTTACTAACAGTCAAAAGAGACTTCCTAACCAAAGAGATCACAATGAGGGGGAATTCTAAGGAAATGCGACATCAACCGCCCAGATATAGAGGAGTACCCAAGTGCAACCTCGTTTAGAATCTGCTATGTTATTTAAATGGTGTGTTAGATGGATTTAAATGTAAGTCCATAAAAAGTTACAAAATCTATGTTAATGTATTCTTTAAGTCAAGAGTTATTCAGCGGTTTCTGTTGAGAGCTATAAAAATAACTATTTGGTAAATAATGATTAGAGAGAAGTTTCCCTGGTTCTGGAAGGACTATGTTCATCCCCGACAAAAGAGCTTCCCCTCTTTTTGCCACATAATGTGTGTGACAAAATAATGTCTATAAAAAATACTGCCAAATTAGAAAATATTACAATTGTTTTTACCTTGGTTTATGTGTATCTCCATTGATCTCTATAATATAAATGGATGGACATCTGTGGCTGAAATTTTTGAGCTGTCGTCTGCATACCATTTTGTAAGAGAAAAGGAAACTTTCGGGTATCTCTTTCTCTCTTACACCCATACAAGGTAAAGTGGCATTTTGACGACGTTCATTAATTTGATTGAATATATGAGATACATCAACGTGTGATTAGTTAAATGAAATAAATGTGTTAGTAAAAGCTTTGAAGAGCATAACAAAGTTCGAAACTGCCGAGTTTTTTCTTTAAATAAGTTGATTTAGGCTAATATATACGATGATTTTTGAAAGAAGCTCGTTTGGAAGGCTTTATCTCTTACCACAATCCTACCCTATAAGTGTTTAGGTAGTATAAAAGACCTTCCAGAAGGGAATTTCTACTTCCATTCTAAATGGCGGTTTATCCTACCAAAATACTAATATATCATAGTATTCTGATACGAAATAAAGCCTTACAGATTGGTATTCTTACTTAAATCAGGGTTAAGTAGATACCGTACTTCCTATAAGCCTATAACCTAAATTATCGTTTGAACATAGGACAATCACACAAAATACGTCATTCAAACAAATGTAATAGTTTTTAGCTAACTTATTTCATTATAGTTAGCGAACTTTCAACATAATATGGTTTCTGAAACCAATATACAAGCTAATAACCAACTTTAAATATAGGTATAGTCTTGGCAAACTAAACAACATGGATGATAGCTCCATATTTAAATATATTAAAGATTTTATTCGTATCTGTTCAGTATTACCTGTAAAATTGAATTGTATATCCTTTAATGTAAATTTAATGTCTTCAGGCAAGTATGGTATAATACGTCACTATTTTCAAATAATAACACTTATTCATCAGATACAAGTTTTCGCATAAGAACATCGAAAGAAACCGTTATATATTTCCCCCACAACGTAGCGGACGATAAACTTGAGCGTCACGCTTTGGACCTTGGCAATGCGTATGTTTATGTCCATCCAGTATAATATAAACATCACTGGTCATCTCTAGCCAATAACCTCTGTCCTAAGACTGCAAGACGCCATTTACCCCACCCCTCTCCCTTTAACCTTGTTTAAGGAATTCAAGAGCATGGACTCGCATGCATACATACATACATACATACACCTACAGACTAATTAGCATTTGAAGCCCGTTACTTGAAAACTGAAAACTCACGTTACCACAATGGAGAAAATGAAAATATTACAATTGTATTTATATTCTTAGTCCGTTTATAATTTAAATATAAAATTATAGAGTAATTCATAAAGGAAGTATTGGAATCTTTTGATAAATGTTGATAAATGAAACTTATATATTACTTTGATACATTTTCCTTCCCTTTCCTTCATCAGGTATAACTTATTTAATTAAGTAAAAGCAATCGTTTCTTTTTCTATGTGATAGGAGAAGCAACAATGTAGTCTTAACTTTAATTATTACCACTCCTTACTTTAAACTACTTTAGAATGTTTTCAAAAATGTAGTAATAGTGTTAAAAAGGTTTACGACAGTGGTTTTTTTCTATGTGTAGTACCACACATTCAGATTTTTCACATTTATAATGTTATTAATAATACTATCAACAAATAAATATTAGTAAAATAAATAAAACATTAAAAATTATTTATTTATAACTAGCGGACCCGACAGACGTTGTCCTGCCCGAACGTTGGCTTTTCGTTTGGGTGGCATAAATGATGTCTATAATAAAACAAATACTATGTGATCATCACAATTACAAATTCACAATGAACTCCAATTAGTGAGTTACACAAATATTACAAATTCAGTGTTTGTCAAGACAACATACAAAATAAAACATCTTTTCATTTTTGGCATTTCGCCCACAACTCCACAAATATCAGCTGTATCGAAAAACAAACATAACTATGAATTATTCTCAGAAGTTCAATTATTCATGAACTTTTCAGAAGGTTTTAACGGTCAATTATTAATATTATATTCATTATTATAAATATTGGGGGGTGGTGGGGGGTAAAATGTTGATGTTACATGTTCTGATATGCAAAAAATCTAAAAACAAAAATTCCCCCCCGCCCCAAAAAAAATCCCTAAAAAATAAAAAAATCCTAGAACTCGATTTCAGCGCCACCTATCGGGTCCAATTGTTAATCTAAACCATCCACGGACCCACTAAAACACACACAAAAAATTTCATCAAATTCGGTCCAGCCGTTTAGGAGGAGTTCAGTGACATACACACGTACAGAAGAATTATATATATTAAGATAATAAAAACTAATATGGGATTAAATACTAAATAATAAAAAAAAAATATTATGGAAAAAATAATTAATACTAGCCCTTAAATCAACATACCAAGGTCAACAATAAATAAAAAATAAATATTTATAAATAAAAAATAAATAAAACAGTCATATATGTTTCTTGTCTAGACCTCAATTTTGACTGTCAGAAGTGACAGCTGATAAACACATGTTTTTGCAGATCATATGGTCCGGCGGAAGGATACATTGTTTGATCTGGTTACTTTTCAAAGCTGTCAGAAGTCAGCTGTGAGCTGTCAGTCAGCACCACAAAAGCTAAAATTGAGGTATACATTAACTTTATAATAATAACTCAAGTACAGGTAAAACATTTCTAAAATGGCATATTTTAGTGATTTTCAATCAATGTTGGTGACCTAAAGTGGGCTTCATATACAAATCAGGGCTTAGTAGGATTATGGCTGCAACAAGTATAATTTTACTTCTATTGTTAGTGTTAGTTTAAAGGATATGATTTTATCTATCAAAAGTGACAACCGTGTATCACATTAACTCTAAGTTTAAATATAGTAAAATTGTTTAAATATTTTTTTAGCTACCCAAAAAAGTTAATTCCTATTTGAATCATACTGTAGATGGTTAAGTAAAATAACAAAAATGTAATCTTTTTTTTTTCCTTCTAAAAAAGTTTATAGCAAGTTAATGCGACTACATATTGTATGGTGGAGCCGAGTGCTCAGAAAGCAGTAGATGGCAGCACGGTCAGTCACCGCCGCGGTTCCACGCCAAGCGCCCAGCCTAAATTTACATCGGCATTCTTCACAAACAGGAAAAATATATAAGCCACGTCACGTTAGACGAGACGAGCCCGCGCCACACTATTGGTCGAGCCGGCGATCATACGATGATGACGTCACGAGCGCGGCAAGTCAGGTGTTCAGGGCAAGGTTGACGTAGGTAGATAATAGTATGTTATTACCGTCTCACTCTTTCTACTACGACACCATGAGGGGAAGGAGGGGAACGACGCGGAACCACTCACCACGATATGGCGAGAGATCTGGCGGAATCGAGGACAAGACCACAAGTCTTCTTATCCCCCCTCACAAGTTCAGCCATAATACAAGATAATAATTTGTATTAACAATATTTATTTTAGCACCGCGTCTTATTACCTGTTCGGGCTATAAGCTTATGTACTAATTACGCTAATGGTATTATGGGTTAGGAATGTTATATTTAAAAGAAGTGTGGAGGAGAGTGAAAAACCATTTTGGAAACAACCACCCTCAGTACACCCGACTGAGATTCGAACCTTTATCTCCCCGCCATCGGCATTCTAGTCTACCGCGAGAGTAGTGCGTTAGAGCATGCGGCCACCAAAGCTGTTAACAATTTTACTAACACAATTATGAGAATAATTTCCGCACCAGCCCTTAAGAGCAATCGTGGGACAACTTCCGCAGGTGACCTTAAATTAAACAAACAAAAGATCTCATCGGCCAATGGTAGGAAAAAAAAAAAAAAATTGGGGGAAACGATAAAATAACTTAATTAAACTAAACAATATAGAACATACTTTTTTCTTAATGTATATTTTGTTTACTCTTTCAAATTCAAGTTTCCCACTTCAGCTAGAACTGTACATTTCCAAAGAGTCTAGGTTTCGAATTTGGATGGAAAATTTTAGATCCGAATTTAAAAATAGAGGCTCTAACCCTTCTCCAACTATAAGTTTTAACACAAGAGTGTCTACGGGGTAGGGATTAAGAAGAAGTGCATCCGAATTAGTGCGAAGAGAGGAAAAACCAAAGCATTAAATCACAAGTCACTGGCAATCTAATTAATAACACTAACGCCTTTTTAGTAAGGTAAAAATTTCACAAGCTTTTTTTAGACCAAACTTATTCGCGAATAAGTTTCTCAAAGTTTCAGACGAGCCTATATCTAAACCTGCATTCTATGGATTTTAGAGGCAAAAATTGCATCAAATTTACAATAAACGACGAAGCTTTCTTTATAAATGTTATAAAAAAGTTTTTGATTTTAATATTTGGACGCCCAGAAAAAAGAAAATCGTATATCTCTAGAACGATGTTTAACAAACTTTGATGATCGTGATCCTATTATATTACATGTAGTTTCTATTTATTATTATTTACACAAGTGTTCATTGAATTAATTTATTTTAATTAATTTTAAATAACTAAATTGAAATTATTTCATTAACTTTTCAAACAAAATGTAAAGCACAGTGAAAATATGACTTGTGATAAAAACAGTTTAACAGGGACAGCCATGATTCTTCATTTTGTGGGTGAGCACTCGAGTTCAGAGTCAATTTCATGGACAGTGCACAGCGCAAATAATTCAGAGGATCTTGGTCGTTACAAGACCTGAAAATATATATCAGAAGAGGGAAAAGAACCTTTTAATCTTTCTGAGTCAACCGGATATGTCATTGAGCTGGGCCCAAAATTCGAGTACAGGAAGGGTTTCAAAACTTTGTTTTCAACACAGTTGCTGTTAATATTGCAGTAACTATTCAAAATGTCCAGTTTGATGAAATGTAGTAGAATATTTCATAGTTTTAAAATTTTTTTTGAGACCTACCCGTAACCTCAGGAACATCCTTGCAACCCTCATTTGGGTCGTGACCCAGGGGTTGGGAACCATGCTCTAGATAATGTGGGTAGAATAAGGAAGGTTGAAAGTAGTCTAGAGAAAATTACCTGAATTTTAATGGGGAAGAGTGATAAACATTGTAAACAACACCTGTGGCCTATCTTATGCACGCGGCAGTGACGGATCCACTAGTACCAATTATAACATGCGTTTTTCAAACGCTACCACTGTAGGCGAAATAGTTGGGCGCGCAGTGATACCAAGCCTAGTAAAAATCCTCAGTTCCGAGTTCCATATACTTTTTTCTTTAACCTCATCATGAAACGTTCAGTGTTGAATTCTTTCATATTCAAACACAACACAACCTCACACGTAAATAGCCAGTAAACTGGCGGGAGGGCACCATTGAAGTTGGTTCAGTTCAGTTGGCAATTACGGGAGCTGACGGCAGACCGCCACCGCTTGTATAAAAGGTCGCATTACACCCAATGTGTTTAGAAACCGCTCGAACGCTGCGGACTAACTACCAGCGGCTGGAATTACAAAACGCGGCGGAAGGTTTACCGCTACCCGTGTATAAATTGATTCATTTAACTCATGCAGTTAGACAACGCAGCGGCCCAACAACCGTGATCGCGTGCATAAAAGAGCCCTTAGAGCACCGGGCAAGGATCTGCAAGTGTACCGCGGGAATTTAAGGGAAGATAAAAGAACAAGATTAAAATCCATAATCAACATTATTCTTAAAAAAATAACTATTATAATTTTAAGCTTCTGTGAAGCCATCCTGAAACCGGTACAAACTGGACATCTTCCATTTTCGTCGGTCCGAGCGTCTTCTTCAATCCTTTTGTAAGCTTCTTCCTTTTTTGATATCTCATTCCAAACCTCCTCCTTCCTCTTTCTCTTTTCACCTCTATCTTGAATTTTAGCTACTGCACATCTAATCACAATCTTAATACTAGTTTTTTTTAAAGATAATATCTCTTAAGAAAGCCTGATGGTGTGCCTTGACAACTTAAGCACCTTGGTGAGTGTGCCGTGAGTTGAAAAGCTTTAACAGCTCTGCTTTAGAGCACCGGACAAGGATTTGAACTCTTGACCTTTTATTTAGTCACCGGCAAACAAGACTAGATGAGACTAACGTAGTCCACTGGTGATGGTCTAAAAATAGTTAGTCTACATTTCTGAACATGATCAAAATGGACAACAAATATCCGGGTCAACGAACCGTTTCCATGCACTGCTAAACAAACATTTACACAAGATTAAAATTGCGTTATCGCGTTACTTCATCAAATACCGGCTGAGAGGGCCAAAGGTTTAAATAGGTAGAGTACTTGTCTGTGGTTGAGGTAATAACAAAATAAACCCAATGTTAGTATTAATATTTAAAATAATACAACTGACTTCTTGAGCCATATCCCTACCAGTACATGACTTGCAGACTAACTCAAATTCAGGTTTACCATATTTGTTGGAGCAATAAAGAGGACATGTTTCAAACAGTTTATTTTCCTAATAAATACAGGAATACAATTTTTTTTAGTATATGGAATCAGGGAAGGAAAAAAAAAACTAAACTAAAATTTATATTTGTTTAAAAGAGACTTCAAACAAAGATTTTTGTAAATCAGCCCTTGAAATAGTGTGTTTCAATTACTAACAAAGTATTTAGGTATTTTAAAGAAGACTGTCTGAACTACTTAAAACAAACATATCAGATAATGAGATAAAAACTTTATTCATTGAAGAAACTCTGCTCACAATGAGAACAGTTTTTCTAGCGTCACCTATGAAAAGGATAAAATCAATTTTTTTTGCCGCTTTTTTTCGATATACGCAGATGAGATCTTAAAAAAAAGACTTAATTAATCCAAGGCAATACTATCTAATTATTACAATCTCTTTTAAAATAAATGGTACGGCGCACCGCACAGACTTTCTCTCTCTTTCTATAAACTCGTAAGATTTCTGAACGGAATAATGTACATTGTATCATCACCACTCCAATAAGAACACGCATAAAATAATATACAATGATATAGAATCAATGAGAAAAGAGGCGCATCTTTGTCCACCTAAGAGCATTTCAAACAGTTTAATGTCTTCCACAAGGGTCAACATTTCGTATTAAAATTTCGATTTCTGGTTAAAATTTTAACATTTTATAAGGTGTTGCACATCTTCAAGTCATCGCATTGATATTTAATTATTCATTTATACATTTTGACAAAAAAAAATGTAAGTATTGACTATTGTGATCTAAAATGGAGATAGATCATTGCTATGCAAACATTTCTCCTAAGAGCTTTAAGGAAAAATAACATACTTTTTTTAGATACTTACTATATTTAATTACTCTATGGCATTGGAGAAATATTGCGTTAAGACTTAAGTAGTATATGTTTACAACTAAAACTCACAAAATTGTATTAATATATTTGCAAATATCTCAGAAACTTGTTGCTTTTATAAAAATATATGTCAAATAAAAGTTTTTTATTTCTAATAGTCCTACAATTTTGCAATGATAAGTTGTTTAGTTTCTCAAATAGTTGTGGAGATACGGAAATTAACGCTTCTGTAAAGTACCCTAAAAATCATTTTCATAGGAAAATGAAAATAGCCAGTTTATTTATAATCATAATCAACGCCTAGATACGAATTTTAATCAAAATCGTTTGAGCAGATTTTGAGAAAACCAAATTTTTCTCTTTTCGCCCTTCAGTTAACTACCCTTAATTTTAAGTTTTTATAGACACACAGACAGACGGCATTGCAAAGACTATCTTTTAGGGTTCGGGGGGTCATGAGATGTCGACATCCATCAACATTTTAGGTTTTTTTTTTACGGTCGCAATACTTAAGCTTTAATGTCCAAAAAGTTAAAAAAATTCATGTAATTGCGTATAGATTGAAAGTTATTGATTTTATAAAAATATGTTTCGGATAAAATATTTGTATTATAAATATATATACATATTTGTAATGCTAAGTAATTTCATATCTCAAATAGTTTCGGAGCTATTATAAAAAAATGTTAATTAACGCGTCAGACCGGAGCCCTTAAAGCCATTTTGCCGAAATATTGAGGGTAGCCATTTTGTTTGGAATATTTATTAATGTTTATAAATGAAATTTAATCAAAATCGTTAGAGCCGATTTTGAGAAAATCGACTTTCTCTTTTTTCCCTTCAGTAAACTAACCTTAATTTTAGGGGTAGATATCCAATTCCAAAAACCCCTCGGGGCAACCCTATGAAAACCCTAGATATCAAGTTTCAGCTCAATCGGTAAAATAGTTTAGGCTCTAGTTGGAGGTACAGACAGACAGAAATTTTTTTGACGATCACCATACTTTCTCTACCTGTAAGCATAGAGAGAAAGTAAAAATTGACAACATAGTTGGTTAAAAACCCCGACAATTTTGCTAATGAAAGAAATCCACACGGACGTAATATTTTACGTCTCAAAAAGAGGAAATGTCCTGGATAAAAAAGGACGTCACTGCCATTGATACACATTTTATCAGCACTGGGAATAGAACGAGATAGATCCTTAGCCGTCTCCCTAGGCGCCGGTAAGAGCTGTTCGCATCGCTCCATTAAAGCTTTACAGAGCTGCAGTCATGATCAATTATCACTCATAAACAACAAAGTAGTAAACATGATTGACTAAATACCCCTGCTCCACCTACTAGTGAAGTGGTGACGAGGTATCGTAAGTGTGGGTGCCGTAGTGCAGTCTAGTGTGTAGCGTGTAGTGTAAAAAAACTTTTTATTCGCGTCTTACTACATATTTAATTACATCCATAGAGTAGGGATGAAGGTTGAATTTAGCGTAAATGTATCAGTTTTGCGAAGAGAGTGGGGAAAACCACCCACGGTACACTACCGAGATTCGAACCCCAATCTCCTAGTCACCGGCGAACCAGACTAGATGAGCCTGATATTTAATCCAGATGCCCACCGGTGCAGAAATCAAAGATATAATTTCTAAGCTTGCTTCCAATAGATACTTTTAGGGAACTTTAAAATTTGAGAAACGGTTAACCTTTGAAATATAAATTTCTAAGTCTGGCCTTAAAATTTAGCCTAAGCATCTACAATTTTTTAATGCTCTATATAATGTTTTCCCAAACTGTCGCACGCGTACCTCCAAGGGGTACGCGAAGTAAAGTACCAAAATTCTTTGATTATTTATAGTAAGCCTGATGAACAAAATAACGCAGATTTCGGCGTGATATCAAGTAAGGTATGTATTTTACTCTTTTTTTGTATGAAGAGCTGGAAGGGGTTGGTCAGACCCTAGCTCCAAAACGGGTAAGCGACTGACGAAAGTTTATGAAATACTATATAATATATGTACAGCAGAAGGAAAAGACAGAAGGTGAAAACGTGTGTGTGTGTTCTTTTACTTTGGATGTTTTCAATCATATACGCATGGATGTTGGAATACTAACTCACAGCACCACGTCCCGCGAGTGGGTCATTATTACCTCCAGTTTTCGTTGTTTTTAAATAGATTAACACAAAATTCAGTAACAAATACGCAATGTCATTACAGCTCTACATGTTCTGCGGCTCTAGCAGCACTGCTCATCCACCATGCTGCGCTCTAGCAGCACTGCTCATCCACCATGCTGCGGCTCTAGCAGCACTGCCACTCCACCAGTGCTGCGACACGCGCCGCAATCACCTCATGTCGCAGACCAAACTCAAACTGTGCATGCGCGAAGACTGCGAATCCGGCCTCGGGTAACTGTCGCGGCTTGGAAGACCTACCTTTAGCCAAACATTTACAGTTTGCCCCTTCACCCCTCTTACCGCGAGTGCGTCAATGAGTGACACTAAAAACTATCAATTAAAAAACCCTTCCCTCTGGCAACTACTCGTGAGCTGTCATAAGGTGTTGCATTCGACTAATCTGAGGAAAAAACAAACCACGCTTCGTTGATACCTGCCACGTCCTTGACATGGTATGACGCAACTACCTTGATGATCATCTCTTGCAAATTACCCAGGATGTCAATGTTGCCCAACACCCCGTGAGAAGGAACAGCGGCCACCGCGAAAACAATAAAAATACAAAGGGTACGAGAACATGGTGCATACATTATTGAGCGGCTCGGTGTATTAGGCACGTTTTATGTGGAAGATTGCGGAAATGGGCAACGTGGATCAGACCAGAAAGAAATGTAAATGGGGGGATTGGGCATCTCAAAGTAGCAAACTACAGTTCAGTATAAGACATCCAGATGAACGTTAGCTAAACCGTAAAGCATGTTCGAGGGAAAATTAGTTCTTAATGAAGAGAGAGCAAGGTTAATTTAGGCTCAATCTACCTTGGGAGGAAAATCTTACTGTAATGTAGTAGTGCCCTATCGACCTTAGGAGGGAAATCTAGTGGAAGGCTGGGGGGTCATTAGCGGTGCCTAATCCACCTAAACATACTTATACAGTGCATTTTTTTTATAGGTATGGCCATTTGAAAAATAAAGACTTTTTTTAATATCAATAGCGTTTTGCTATTTTATTTGTGTTATTTTATAGGTATTGATAATATTTATCAAAAGTAAAAGCTGCAGATCACATGACCGGACAGATAAAGTCATTTCTATGAAAATTCCACATTCATCAACCAAATCACGAGCTCTGGTGACACTTATGTCAAGTCACGTCAATTTCGCCTGATGTTTGTTGCTATCTAGGGTACTTACTATGGCGAATTCACTATAGTTGAGAGGGAAAAAAGGAGGGAGGTAACTATGTGAAGTTACATTGGGATAGAGGAGTAAAATAGTGAGTTATGTTATTAATTATCGCTCCTTAGCTAAAAAGCAATATTATGTTTACCTCACAACCAAGCTTGCCCAACCGGTTTCCTCGTGGGACCTTTCCTGATTTGTCAGGTTACGACTAATCTTAGATAAATTAAAATTAATTGGTCTATGGACTAACTTTAATGGAAGGGTAAGGGTGGAAAGAATTTAAAATTGTGGTTCTAGAAATGGATATTCTTTATTTAATTTTAATTCATCTTGAGGCAAATCAAATTATATATATAATATGTGATATAATGTATACAGTGAAGTCGAACGAGTACAAAAATTCAACTCTTCCTTGCGCGGTTGACTGCATCTTTGGTTATTTTTACCACGTCTTTAGTACAAAGTTGGTAACAACGGTAATTTAAATAGAACCATCTCGTGGCCGATTAGCTGAGATATTAGAAACAGTTACTTTTGAATCAGAAAAATCTAAAAGTGCTATTTTATGCATTTCCTCACTTAAGGGTGTACTTACCCCCTCTGGTGGTGTTTGAAGCTTTCAGCTCTCAAAATAAAGTCTGTTCAGCGTAGGGATTGTTTTCTGAAAGGCCTTTTCTCCTACTTGAAATTATTATATAGTAGGATATTGGTAGGAAAAGAGACCTTTCATAGAGTAATTCCTACCGTGATGGAGTATAGATGGCATTGCTAACTTTATACAAACTAGTGAATTCCGGCCATCAGGTTGGCGGAATTACCGGGTTGTTTAAACAGTGGGGGGCTGGCTGACCAGCATTATTAAGGCCACATGCCTAATTCTCCACGAACTTGAAACAAATCAGAACTGTAGCGAACACCTTACTGTAAGATGTGTAGGCGACCCAAGTTTGACTAGTCGTGGACACATCAAAAGTCAATATACATAATATAATCTCGAACAGAAAAATCGGCCAGCCAGACGCTTCTGAGGTCCAAAACAAGACAAACACCGGAAGGCGAATCTCGAGGCTGAAAATGTTCACGATTACAATACTTTTTTCATGATTAATTAATGTAAAAGACTAGGGAGAGAAAGAGAGTAATCCTAGGTTTGCTTGCGTTATTATAGTTTAAAAGGTGGAGCGATAGTGTGCTCGGGCTCAAGAAGGTTCCGCTCAGCGATATATAAGCTCAGTGAAATATCCGATCACAGAGCCAAGAAACAAAACCCTCCCAACAAAACATTAGTAAAGGATGGAGGTGAAATATCCACCCACAACCTCTATTTGATCAAAGGTATTTCTAAGTTAGCGTTTTAATATATCAGGTGTTCAGGTTAGGTTAGCCCTTGGTCGTTTTAAGAAACTCCATAGCCCCATAGTGCACCCTAGAAAAGTCACAGCAGAAATGAAATAAATACCCAAAATAAATCTTCTAGTGAGAAATTAATGACGCCTAGACTGAACGATTTTAATCACATAATTAACTAAATGTTTGTTCAAACACCCAAACCCATTAAAGGTCGTTTATATTTCGTCATCCTGGAGCGAGTATGTCCAAGTCCAGACCAAGACCTCTCGTGGTTGTGTCGGAAATAATAGTTTACCATGTTAGCTGAGCCCCAACCTTATATAGGTCTAGTTGATGGGTATAAGGGGGGGGGGGGATATATTAATATTAAAAGTATAACGCCACGTTGCGAACACGTGCTAGCAGCATGATTTGCTTATTAACAGTCATCATCTAGACAAGTCATTCAGGAAATCTGGTGAGATGGCAGTGAAGATCGCATCAGGTTGTCTGTCGGCCGGCTAGGCCAATCAGCGTAGGCCTAGATCAGCTCATACCGATGTCTCGTCGATCCACTTTTCCAAGAAGTCAGTCTTCTTTTCAGAATTATTTAGTTTGCAGCAGTCTAGTGATGGTTGTTGGCCGAGACTATAGGGTGAGTAAAGCACATATTTTAGACATAAGGTTTTATAAATCCTTGATATCGCAGGATGTTTATATGTATTGGTTTTATTCGGGGCGAGTAGTATTGATGTAATATTAGCTAGCCTTGCTAATGTTACAATTCTTGTTTTTATTTCTGTCGTGGTATTCTTCTAGGGATGGCTTCTAAATAACAGGTCCATCCCGCACCTCAGTAATAAAAAGTTCTTTCTATTTCTTCCTTCATTCTGACTGCACACTGATTGCCGTCACAATGACGGCGCATTTCGTGAGCACTGCTCTGTCTTTCACAGGTACTGACAGAACGCTGAGAGGTAGCGTCACCGCCGGGTTTTGCAGAAACCCGCCTCACTAGTTTTGACGCAACAATGACGCCAACTTGACGCCAGACCTCGCGTCCCGTGTGAACTCCCATCATTCGAATCAAAGTAATGCTGAGACGCAGAGTCAAATGACGCGATTGCAAAGATGACGTACGTCGCTTGTGGATACCTGGCCAAATGTTCTTGCATACCGCCCTCAGTGTTGTGGAAAATACAGTCAGTCGCATTGTACACATGCCTCCCTGGTATAAGGAAACACTTAACTTCCTTGTCCTTCCCATTCGTGTAGTTTTTTTTAGCACCACGTCTTACTAGCTGTACAGATTATATGCCTATGTAATAATTACTCTGATGTGTAGGGATAAGAAAAGTTGAAGGTAGAAGAAGTGTATCCGCATTTGAGCGGAGAGTGAATTAACCATTTAGGATAAACCACCTTCAGTACACCCGACCGACGTCTTTAACGAAATAGTGCAATCAATTGACTGGTTTGTCATTGATGTGGAGGTGGGGGTTAAATTTGTTCAAATCCCGCATGGGTGTATTTAGAGGTTTCTTATTCATTTGTTCTCTCATGCTACATTTCCTGAGATTCTATCTTTATCATCTACATCTCTCCTTCAAGATATCGTAATTAAGATACATGTATACAACTTGGACGGGTAGTAAAACGCAGTGACTAAAGAAATGAATGAATGATTGCCAAACCACCAATCCCAACTCTAGCTTATTTTGTAAATGATTTGTCAAGTATTGAATGGTAAAACTAATAATTATTAGAAATTTGTGTTATTTTTTCTGTGGTAAAACATAATAATTAGAAATTTGTGTGTTTTTTTCTTGTGTAAAACTAATAATAATTAGAAATGGGTGTTTTTTATCTGTGGTAAAACTAATGATAATTACCTTGCGAAACTTTCGCATATTCAACCCTTCCCCTCCCCCCAAAAAAAGATTTAGTTTTTGTTGGGTTGTTGAAATTAAATATCAGTGAAGTGTGTACACAAAATAGCAAAAGAGTTATTTTAGGTAATTAATACAAAAATGGTTAGATTTTTCTTTTAACTTAAATTTTAATAACAGTGTGTTTTGACGTAAAATGAATTGCTATGTCAGAAGTCTGTAAAAAATCCTATCCACTGAACCTTTTTCGTCGCTGTAGGTTTTGTATTAGTTGAGAAAAAGGGATATTGACAACATACATAATATATAGGATTAGAAATTGGTGTTCTTTTTCTCTTAGGTATGTATCAAGTACTTTTTAAAGAAACTTAACTTACTGGAATTTGGTAAATGTTTTAAGCTGTAGTGCTAGCTGTGGTCCTACCATGGTCCAGAGATTATCAAGTGTGGGGAAACATTCAATTAATATATAAATAGCGACAAAGGGCAGGGGTGGGAAAAATAAGGACATATTGGTCTATTATGGCCTATGGGCCTAGGTCAGTGCATAGTTCGCTAAATCGCTATGACTAACCACATGTTATTAGCCGGTCAGCTTGAATCCTAATAGAGTCTAATTCTCTTGGTCCTACTAGGTGCGAATAAAAGAGGGATACGATTCAGAACGCTATCATCCCTTAGTTTGTGAAACTTGAAAATATCATCTATACCAGTGTTTCACAAACTTTGGCCAGTTGTGTACCCATTTGGGGGCAATGGCCTAACCAACGTATAACAGTCACTTCAAATGTTAATAAACCTCTAGTGGTAAGTTAAACAAACCTGTGACAAAAGGAAATAAAGGTTTATAAAAAAGTCCAGGATATCACGTTAAAATTGCTGTTAAATATTTTATCACCTACTATCATGACATTTTATTATTCGTAAAAAAATTTTTTTATCACAAAAGAGTATTTTTATTGTTTGCATGTCATCTACTTAGTGTTTCTTTAACTCAAAACACATGAACACGAGGACGTCTTATGCCAAGAGTGGCGTGAAATATAAGGGACGTGTCAAAGGGTGCACCCTATATTAAGCTAGAGTAACAATTATGTACTCTCTAAAAGGAATATTTGGGAAATCATAAGTGTTGACAAAAGATACATTTGTTTGGTATACACAATACTCCCATGCAGACGGAACACAATCAAATATCCCCGTAGTATTTGTTTCCAAGACCTTTTCCTTGAATTATCAGCTCAAGGTCAGCGGTTACACTGATTAGCTTCGCTGTCTTTATATTCCCATAGCAAGTTGGACCAACTGTCGTAAAACTACACTAAGCTTGTTAATTTCCCAAATAAAGTAAATAAACCCCTAAATAATGTTTGCTGTCCCATTTAAAGAGCAATGAAATAGAAAAATTTTAACGAAAATATTTCATTAATTTTTTTTATGTGGTTTGAAAATTCCATAAAAATTATGAAAGATGCCCAGATACTCAAATACATAAAAAACACACTATAATATTGAATTATTATATATATGTTTTAGTAAAAATGTTTGTTCAGAGCCACGCATTTATACTTTTTTTTAAAATCAATCCAATTTTGTAATGAGTTTTGTAATATGGCAAAATATTTTCAGCCGTTTCAGTTGAACCGTTTTTAAATAAATACTACAGTTAGATACGACGGCTGGTATTTCCTACCTAAGTATAAGCTACAAGTTAAAAAATCGGGACTCCTGGACTCTGTTCACAAATTATATTATTGAAGTTAAGGGTACCACATCTGTAGGCGTGGAAACTCCCAGCGATTCAACCGATTAACTAGTGAAAAACATTTACAGTTCTAAGATTTGATTTTGCCAGATTTTAATTTAAAAAAAAATGTTATTGCCTTAGTAGATATTTATGCTTTGGGAGCACTGTTTAAAAGGTATTTTTAGCTGTCGAGCCTTTTACCAGTATAGGCCTAAAATTTGTTCACTACGTAAAAGGTCAAGGCACTAAGATGGGATCAAATTGAATACTAGTTAAGGTGAGATGGAAGGGGATGCGAGGAAAAGTCAGTGTTTTTTGATTTATTTTGGTGAAACTTTTTTTTTTCCAAACTTAAATTAAATATTGTTGCAGTACAAACAGAGTTTAATTTTATTCACATGATGACCTTAAAATTTCTTGAATGTCTGTCAAGGATGTCTTGGAATATAATGACAACTTTTTCTTTTCATTGATAAACAGCAACTGTTGACATCGACATGTGGAGAAAATTACCTATGTTTGTATTAGAATATTTTTTAAAATTTTAGCCAAAAAACTGCAAAATCACTGGATTTTTCTCGCGTCCCCTTCCATCCTACCTTAAGGTAAAGAGTTTGGCAATTTTACATCAAAAATTGAATATAGTTTAATTCTATAGATATATTAAGTAATCTCAGTTCCTGAATATTTATAATGACCATCACAGAATTTTAACAGGATTTATTTTTCTCTTATTTAAAACTACGGACTTGATCTTGACTTCTATCCCAATTTAGGTCCCTCTCAACCTTTAGAAACCATCCGACTAATAAATGTCACCAATTAGGTTGACTAAAGGGACCAAGGTGTTGGATACGGTTATGTACTGAAAGCGCACAGAGCGAATTTGTGTCCCTGCTTTTCCATATCTCAGAAGCACATAAGGTAGGTGTATCTAAAGCACACCATTGTAGCCTCTTAGCCACATGTGGCAACACCGTAAGAAACTTGTGTTTAAAAAAATTACAAGTATTGTGAGTTTCGTAAATTAGCCAGTTAACAAATAAACCTAACTTAACGCACTATTGTAACGAGTAGCCTAAGGGGGTTGTTCCTGGTAGTTAAATCCTTTTATTCTAAATATTGTATAACCGGCTACGGTGGCCGCACGCTCTAAGGCACTACTCTCACTATAGACTATATTGCCGATGACAGGGGTATCAGGGTTCAATTCCAGTTGCGTCTACTGAGGGTAGTTTTTCCTAAATGTTTTACCACTCTCGCCACGAAAATGCGGGTATACTTCCGGCAAATTTAACCTTCTTAATCCCCAACCCTAATGTAATTAGTACATGGGTGTATAACCCAAAGCAGTGATATAAAAAAAGAGAAAACACTATTGTAAATAGGGTGACCTGGCGGTCTAGGGTTAAGGTGTCAAACTTCTGTGTTGAGGGTCCGGGGTTCAATCCTCGGTCCCGGCACAGATTTATATGATTGCCAAACCCTTCCTTCACCTCTGACAAGACTTGTATTAATCACAACTTGTGAATGTGTGGAATGCCAGGCCTCTACCGTGGTTCGAATCCCAAGTTAAACTGTAGGTCCTCCATTTCCTCTCACAATCACCCTACAACTACACATTAGCGTAAGTGCGTATAACCCGAACAGGTATTAAGACGCAGTGATAATAGTAATAATAATATTGTAAAGAGTATGAGGATTGTTTGCAATAACTTACAGGTTTGCGATGTTGTCACATTATTCAGTGGTTTTTATCCTGTACGCTTTTGATATTTTTCTCCCTATAGTGCGCTTTCGATGTCCGGTTATAAACGGACGACCCTATATTACCTCAATTTCCCATAATGCACCCTGAAGCTAAACAACTCATCTTAGGAGGAGCGGCAAGACGGCACGCATACCTTCACGCGCGATATGAAGACTGGGTACAAAGAATGTAAGAAAACAAAGGAAGCCACCACTTAGCACGCCATTTTCTTAACCGCAAAGGTTAGACTACTTTGGTTAACAACAGATCAGTTAGAACCATCTACGTACTATCCCAAGAAAGCGAGTTGACATGAAGAGCCCTATTTTACATCTATGAAAGTTACAGATACTAGGTATTTACTAATATTGGAAACTTAGGCTGCTACGGTTCGACTGCGGGCAAAAATAATTATATATAGAGGTTATATATATATAGGCTTGCCAGACGTCCCGGTTTGACCGGGACAGTCCCGGTTTTCAGACAAAGTCCCGGTGTCCCGGCCGGTTTACTTCACGTCCCGGTAAAAATTAAATTTGATTATAGTTCTTATAATAGATGACCAAAAAGTCTAAAAATAATTAACTGTGAAGGATTATTTAGGATAAATACTTTGTCATTTATTTCTCTGTACTGTATGAAAAGTGAAAACTGTGGAAGAGTGATGGTCTGCTAATAATATTGTCATCGTATCGTCTTATCTCACCGTCCCGCTCTCTGGGCGAGTCCATTATTGGGCACTAAGGGGTGTAGCTCTAGCGCCAGAAGATATTTCGCTGCACGCTACATCCCCTCGTGTGCAATAACGTTGGACTCGCCCACCTCGGCGCTAGCCGCTTGCGATTGAGATAAGTCAGTCAGTTGTCAGTCCCCGTCGGCGGTGATTGTTGTGTTAGTGAGCTAGCGCTGTTTTATTTATGTTTTAAGTGAAAGTTTATGCGTTCTCTGTTAAAATGCCAAAACGGTCGTGTAAATTCACCGAGGATTTACAGAATGAATTCCTTTTTTTGAAGAAGGTATGTACTGGTACTGGTAATCATCATCAAGACGAAAGAGTTAAATGTTCACATTGTAATTCTGAGTTTTCGGTTGCTCACGGTGGTCGATCCGATATAAAAGATCATTTGCAGTCTAGTAAACACAAAAAGAGTTTAGCATGTGCTGCTAGCTCATCAAAACTGACCAGTTTTTTTTTAAGACTGCGAGTTCTAATGACAATAACTTAGACTTAGCAGCGAAAGAGGCGACATTTGCTTACCACACAGCAAACCATAGCCTAAGTTTCAATTCGACTTCTTGTTCATCAAAACTAATTTCTAAGTTTTTTGAACCTAAATTCTCACTCGGAAAAACTAAGTGTGAGGCAATAGTTTTAAATGTCATAGCTCCTTTAGCTCAAGAAGAGCTTAAAGAAGACTTGACCAAGTCAAACTACGTATCTGTAAGTATGGATTCATCAAACAGAAAGGATATAAAACTTGTGCCAATTGTTGTGCGCTACTTTAATCCTAATTCAGCTGTGCAAGTAAAGTTGTTTGATTTCAAATCTGTGGCGGGTGAAACATCTGAAATTCTTACAAATCACTTATTCTCTGTCCTGTTGCAAAACGATTTGAACAACAAAGTAGTTGGCTTTTGTGGAGATAACTGCAACACTAACTTCGTGGTGTGAAAAGAGCAGGGAAAAACAATGTTTTCCATCGACTCAAGGATAGCCTAGGACGGGAAATCAATGGAATTGGATGTGGAGCACACATTGTGCACAACTGTGTGCAAACTGCAGTATACAGTCTCCCAATCGATATTGAGGCCTTACTGGCGAAGATTTATAAATACTTCCACATATACACAGTCTGTGTAACAAAACTAAAAGTATTTTGTGAATATGCCGAGATACAGTACCGTAAACTCATTCAACACGGGAACACCCGGTTTCTATCAATGATGCCCGCTCTGGAAAGAATTTTACAGATATTTTAAGGTCTGAAAGCGTTTTTTTTTAGACCAAGAAATGTGCCCATCAACAATAAAAAAGTTGTTTACTGATTCAATGGGTGAGCTCTACTTGTTGTTTGTCCACGACAGCTTGCACTGTTTAACAAGGCCATCCTGGGAATGGAAAAAGATAACACTACAGCTTTTGAGGTTGCTGAAGCTCATAAAGATCTCAAAAGAAACTTGACAGAAAGAAAGGCTTCAAACTTTATCTCTATGGGCGCAAAGAACATCTACAGGTTATGAGCAAGTCCGTAACAGAGTGAAAGAAGAATTTGATGGCTTTTATGAAAGATGCATTGCATACTTGGACCTCTGGGAGAATAGTTTTGGAAACGTTAAACAGTTGTCATCGGTCAATCTGACCAAAACAAATGCTGTTGATTGAGAAAACGCCGAAACTTCTGCTGAAATTATTAATAGCAGTCTTGATGTACCCGATATTAAAATAAACAATGATCAGCTGTTTGACGAACTTGGGCTTTCTAAGGAGTATTTGTAGTCAAATTGGGAACAATGGAAGCAAGAAGAGACTACCAGAGATGTGATTATTTCAAGTGAAGAAAAATGGCTCAGGCTGTTTGGTCACTTCAAGTAGAATCACATAGAAGCCTCCAATCTGATCAAGATTGTTGAGTATGCCTTCTGCTTACCTGGGACATCAGCACCAGTTGAGAGAGTATTTTCGTCGATGAACAACGCATGGACTGATGATAGGGGTTTAATGAAGGAATCTACGGTTTAAGGCTTGATGACATGTAAAATTAATATCGGATTAGCTTGTGAAGATTTTTACAACAAGATTAAAACCAAAAAATACTTTCTAAAAAAATTCCTAGCCATTGAAAAGTACATGTAAATATAGTTCAAATTTTTATTCCTCATTCAAAGTGTTTATTCTTACTTAAGTAACTTATATATAAATATTAACATGTAAGAAATAAAATGTTTAAATTTCGGCATTCCGGTGTCCCGGTTGAACATTTCAGAAATCTGGCAAGCCTATTAATATATATAAAGTATAGAGGTTTTATATATATATAAAGTATAGAGGTTATATTTATATATATATATAAAGTATAGAGTATAGAGGTTTTATATATATATATATATATATATATATATATATATATATATAAAGTATAGAGGTTATATTTATATATATATATAAAGTATAGAGTATAGAGGTTTTTATATATATATATATATATATATATATATATATATATATAAAGTATAGAGGTAATATATATATAATATATATTACGCCTCTACAATTTTATATATATGTATATTAAGCCTCTACAATTTTTTATATATATAAAATACTATTTTTACCCGCAGTCGAACCGTAGCAGCCTAAGTTTCCAATATCAGTAAATACCTAGTATTTGTAACTTTCATAGATGTAAAATAGGGCTCTTCTTGTCAATTCGCTTTCTCTTTGTCTCAATTCCTTCTGTCTTTTACTCTCTTCCTTTTGAAGAGAGAGGTCGGGGTGTCTACTTCACAGCAAAAAATAACAACAGCATTAATACATAATATTTTTTGTTTTGTCCATCAAAACATTTTAGATTTATGTTTCAAATATTTAATATCCTAAGTACGAATTCTGATGTAAAGCTTTGTTGAAAATGAGCTAGTTTTATCTTTTCAGAATTTAAAAAAAAAACACTTAAGCTACATGGGAGTGAGTGCGAGTTAAGTTTTTATTATAAAAACCCTTTTTTACTACCGCGTCTTACTAGCCGTTCGGGCTATGCCTATATACTAATTACACTAATGGTTTTAGAGCCCTGGACCTTTTGATGAACCAAAATAAAATGGGGCCCAATTCGTCTTTTCATAATCGTTGTAGCAATACAACATTTGAGAATTGGTCATTATTTGGTGAGATCTAGCAAGTGAGGTGAGTACCAAATTTTACTCCTTACTCATCAAAGATAGATTCCCTAAAATTGTTGAATCTGCGCACCAAATGTGTGGAATATTTGTCAGCACACAAGTGTGTTTTCACCCATGAGTAGGTACAAACAACCGAGATATCCCATTTACCAATATTAATTTGTTTTCTATTTTAAACGTGATGCAAATAAAGTTGGAATTTTTGGTAGAAAAAAAAGAATAACATTTTATGTAGGCCCTAGCCTAATATTAATTTTATTTATGTGAAAATAAGAATTTTAAAATTAAGATTTTTCCATTTAATACGGTGACAATATTTAACTTTCTGAAATGCGGTCCCCTCATTATTTAGAATGTTCAATGTGGGGATCTTATGATCAAATGAGTTTGACACGACTGCTATAATGTATTTGGGATGAGGTAGGTTGAATTTAGAGGAATTGTACCCACATTTACGTGAAATATTGTTTCAGTAGATAGATTCAGTTCTATTTCATACATAACCTCAAAAGTTTTTCAATATTTGTTTTAGGCATTTTGTAATTTTTTCCAGGACTTTTTTCCTTAATTTAAAAAGTTTATGTTCAAGTGTCAATATACTAGTGACTAACATTCAAGAATTGCTGGAAAATTTAAACTAAATATATTTAGCTAGAAAATATTTGTATTTAATTTGAAAAAAAAAGTAGTAAAAACTACAAAAATACGTATCTTTACTCATGTTCTCTTCTAGCTCACCTTAACTTCTAGAACATTCAATCGAGTATCAATAAATGGAAGGCCATATATTGGCTTAGGTTAAGGTGGAATGGAGGGGAATGCGAGAAAAAGTCGTGTTTTTGCCAATTTTTTGGCAACTTTTTTTTTGGGCCAAAATAAATAATATAATGCTCCAGTACAAACATAAAATTTAAATTTCTACACATGGTGGCCACAAAATTTCTCTAATCTGTCAAGGGTGTTCTGGAATTTATGTCAACTTTTTTCTCTTAATTTAAAAAGTTGTTTAGATAATGCCGCCAAGCTCATGACAGATATTCAGGAACTGTTGATATCAACACGTGGGGAAAATTTAATTTTGTTTGCACTGGAGGAATATTTTATTTAATTTGGCCGAAAAACATGTTTTGCCAAAAAATCGGCCAAAACAATTTACTTTTTCTCGCGTTCCCTTTCATCCCACCTTAAGTAATGAGTATTTGTGAAAATTAAAAACAAATATTAAAACCTATTATTAAGGTTTGTTCATAAATCAAGCTGTTATAGAAAGCACCGTGTGGGGAAAAGCCAAGGCGGAATTTCCCCCGTGCTTTGGAAATTCCTTGAAAAGTTCCATGCCGGCTCCAAGAAGTCTAGGAAGAGTACCTTGGCCCCCTGAAGTAATAAAAAGACAACAAATAGGTCGTCAAACTACTTTCTGCTCTGCAAGGTCGCTCAAGGCTTTCGGGAGAAAATGGCGGTCGCCCGGTTTAGTTACGCGATTTTCAAGTGATCGGCAATTTACGTACGTACTAAAAAAAATACCTCCATGTCACACAGTATAAGGCGTCAATTTCGTGATAAACTGGATCGCTAATGACAGAGTGCTCTGATGCACTGGAGGTATTTCTCGTCCCCTTCTCCACGCTAAAGCTCACTTCATCGAAAACAAATTCACCCTTATTCCTTAGATTAATTTTTTTTTTATTTAGCACCGCGTCTTAATACCCGTTCGGGTTATACGCTTAAGTACTAATTACACTAATGGATTAGGAATTGGGAAGGTTGGATTTAGAGGAAGTGAACCCGCATTTGCGTGGAGGGAGAGTGGAAAACCATTTATGAAAAACCACCCCCAGTTCACCCGACCGAGATTCGAACCTCGATCTCCCCGTCCTCAGTGGTCTGACTCAACACGACTGGCGCGTTAGCCAACTACGCCACCGAGGCGGGTCTTAGATTAAATGCAGTGAAATCTTTAGAAAACTGACTTATTTAAAAAATAAATAAGTAGTAATGTTTTAAAAGTTAGCCTATTTTTTTAATGAACCTTTTTACTGAGAGATGGTATGACGTAATGAGAATGGAAAAAAAAAGAGGACGTAGAAGACCATGTTGGAAACTCAGGTAGGAAAAAGACCGCAAGGGGGGGCAAGACAAAGATGGGAGGAGCACTTAACAGAAAGTGTTCAAGTGAGAGGAAAAGATGAGTATCACTGCAGTTAACAGTATTGTATGCGGTAGAGCCACGACGAATGAATACTGCATTTTTAATTACTTAAAAATAAACGAAAAATATGTAATCAATTAGCTCCAATCTTTAAACTGCACTTTGATAAGCCTGGGTTTAAGTACGTTTAAAAAAAGTCACTTATTTGTGAATGAGTGACGTTCTAGCTCTAGCATATGTTCTGTAAATATGTTTTTTGTTGTTTTTTTAGCACTGAGTCTTACTAACTGTTCGGATTATACGCTTATGTACTAAATATGGTAATAGTTTTCTGGGAATAGGAAGGTTATATTAAAGGAAGTGTACCCGAATTTGCGGGGAAGGTGCGTGGAAAACTATTTTTTTTAAACCATCCACAGTACACCCGACCAAGATTCGAACTTCGATCTCTCCGTTATCGGAGTATAGTCTACTGTGAAAGTAGCGCGTTAGACAATGCGGCCACCGAAGCGGGTAAGTTATCAATAATTAAGTATGTTTACTTAAGATAAAAACATGAACAATCCAGTAATCATTTTTGAACATTAGAATTTAAGTATAAGATCTATGTTAGGTAACATTATGACGTAGCTACCCCTCACCTCTGTAACACCATGTAGACATTAAAGTTCCCCCATCCCCTCACAATGGTGTTGCGTGGTTTATAGATGACCAATGACAAGAGGGAAAGTAGGGCCTACAGTCCATGTTTCCCACAATAACTTATCATATTATTGTTATGGTTAGTAGTAGGAACGTGAAAGACTCGAAAAAATCTCGATCAGACAAGGAAAAAACCTCAACTTCACCTTTAAAGTTAAAAATTAATCTCGAAAATTAAATAAATTTAAAAAAATAAATGGAAAAGCAAATAAATGATTTAAGTAATTTATAAAACAAATAGAGGATTTACTATTTCTAATAATATCGTACAGACCCGAAAATAGGTGACAATTTTTTCCCATAAACAGCCTTCATTAGGACATTTTTTTGTTATACATATTGTTTTTAATATCAAACTGATTTTATAAACGGTAACACTACCAAATTAAATATAAATGGTAGGTCTATACATTACAACTATCACCATATTATTTGAATTTAAAATGTGTATGAGTTATATACTAAGTGTTTGACTTAACTTTAAGATAATCCAAAACAAGTGCCAACCCAAATGTCGAAACAAACTCTATAATCTACATATTTAGCTTAATAAACATAGTTTACATAATTTTGTTTTTTCAAGGGAAGTTTTCGTTTCGTTCTCACGTCTCGATGTTTTTTCATACTCTCGTCTCGAATTTAAAAAAAGTGGTTCTCGCACATACATAGTGAACCTTAGGCCGCTCAGAGCGATGTCGCGTTCTTCTGAGGGCACGAATACCTCTTTAGGTGAAACTATCTTGCTATACAAACATATAGGCCTACCCTAATTTTCTTACAAATGGACATATTATCCGGGAGTTACTAGATCTAGTTTCGCCAATTTTTCTGTCACTTTCAATGGATAATTTAAATACCTATAAAATAACATTAACAGTTAATAAAGGGAGGTGGTGAAATGTTGGTACTGGAAATTCATAAAATTCTATGTTCCATAAGCATGGAAGGAAGGTATTATAGCACCCATTTTCAAAAATGGAGATAATTCAGAGTGTAATAATTATAAAGTTGTCTCACATACTATCAACATTATATAAAATTTCATCTAACATAATTATCATGAGATTTACTCCATTTGTAGAGGAAATAATCAGGACTCTTGTGTGGATTTCGATGAAATATCAACAACGGATCAGATTTGTTCTATTCGGCAAATATTAGAAGAAGAAAAAAGTGGGAATACAACATGCCGGTTCATCAATCACACATGGATTTTAGAAATGCCTAAGAATCAATCAAAAGAAACAAATTATATGATATTTTAGTTTAAGTTTGGGATACCCAAAAAACTTGTCAAGCTAAATGAGTTATGTTTGAATGATAAGCGTGAAAGAGTAACGAAGGTATTCCAAGAAATGCAAAGACTAGTAAGGAAATAAATTTAGAAGGGAACGCTGAAAAGACCCCAAGTATACGATTACAGATATAACACAGATTGGAGACGATAATTTAGAGATTACTTCGATCAACATATCGTTTGACAGGTTTAATAAATTTAAATATTTAGGAACAATTTTAACTAACTATTACGAGATTAGATTGAAAATTAGGAAAAGAATAAAGTCGGAAAATGAATGCTAATACTCGGTCCGTAAGTTTTTGACAGCTCTCCTGCTTTCAAGGAATGTAAAACGGAGAATATACAAAACAATAGTTTTACCGGTTGTTCTCTATGGGTGTGAAATGTGGTCTCTTACCTTGCACGACGAAAAAAATTGTACGGTGTTAGAAAACAAGATGCTTGGAAAGAAAATGGATAAGGTTACTGTGGAGTGGAGGAGGTTACAGAGTGAGCTACATAAACTGTACTCAGCATAGGACTTATTAGAATAATCATTTCTCATAGATTATGGTTGCCAGGACATGCTGCGCGAATGAGATTATAGAACGGTTCAGTGTATTAATTGGCAAACTCAATGGACAGAGCTAATTGGGAAAACCTAGCCGCAGATGAGAGGATAACATTAAAATGGACCTGAAAGAAATAGGTTGTGTTATTATTATTACCTCGTCTTACTACCCGTTCGGGTTATAAGCACTTACGCTAATGTATAATGGTAGGGTGATTGTGAGATGAAATGGAGGACCTACAGTTTAACGTGGGATCCGAACCACGGTGGAGGCCTGGCATTCCTCACATTCACAAGTTGTGATTAATACACGTCTTGTCAGAGGTGAAGGAAGGGTTTGGCAATCAGATAAATCTGTGCCGGGACTGAGAATTGAATCCCGGACCCCAAGTACAGAAGTCGGACACCTTACCCCTAGACCGCTAGGTCACCAATAGGGTGTAATGATGTGAATTGGATAGAGCTAGCTTGATATGGGGTTAGGTGGCGTACTTTATTAAGTGCGGTAATGAACTCTTGAGTTTCTAGTTCCATAGAGTAAGTAAATGTTAAAATAATGACCCCAAAAAAGGATGTATTTTCTAAAAGGTGCTCCAAATGTCAGTTTATAATAAAATCAAGGTGAAGAAAAACTTGTCAAAAGTCCGGATAGTTATTGTTCTAAGTGTGGTAGAAGAGAAGATGATTTAAGGGCAGTGTTTTTGAAGTTTTTATTTCAAAACTTTTTTTGCCAAATAAATCAAATATTTCTTCAGTAGAAAAAGAGTTTAATTTTCTTCACAAGGTGATACCAACAGTTGTTGGATGTCATAGACGTAACGGCATTTGATGACAACTTTTTAAATGAAGAGCAAAAGTTGTCATTAAATTATAAGATATCCTTGACTGATATTCAAGAAATCTTGATATCACCATGTGAATAAAATTAAACCAAACATTGCTAATGGAACAATATTTGATTAATTTTGAAAAAAAAAAGTTTTCTAAAAATACTGCAAAAACATTTCCCTCAACTAGCCTTCTCGTTCACCAAAACCTTAAAGAGACAGTAATTGTTTGAAAGACAAGAAGACCTACTAGCAGCTAGGCGCGTGCATTATTTACCAACAATGAATACTATCATAGTAACGTGTTGGCACACAATAAGCAGCAGGACCACGCTCGCGACCCGCCAGGGCCACATTCCTCATCCACACAGTGTAAAATAGCGGCGGTAACGTCAATCTCACCATTTCCAACAAAATTATTTTTCTAACCCATTATTTTGAATGTTCTTTGAATTAATCTTTTTTTTAATCAAATATGCAATGTTAAAGTAGTATAATAAAAAAATGTTAGAGTAAATCAAAATCTGTATGTTTAATTTAGAGACATTACTTCTTTTGTTTCTAAAAAACAACAACAGGTGAACCTAGTATTAAATCCTTGGTTTCATAATTATAGTTATGAAACACCCGATTTCATTGTTGTAACAGCATTGGTTTGATAAGTATAATCGTTATTTGATAACAGAAGCGGTTTAATAATTATAACTAGCCTATTATAATATTACTAGTTTAATGGTTATGTAGCCTCGATTTCATAACTATATTAATAAAACAACCCTGATTTCATAATTAGTCTTTATATTTGTTTTATCAATAAAATATTTAATTACAGTAATAGATTAATAATTGTAACTATTATAAACTTACGTGTTTGGTAATTATATAGTTATAAAACCACCATGGTTTTATTTATTATAGGCCTAATCATTTTTATTAAAGTCCTAGTGTTTTAATCATATAGCGAATTTAACTTCCCTGCTTTAGTAATTATTTAAATACTCTTGGCTTCATAGCTATAACAAGGATGAAACGGTAACCAACCAATAACAAAGAAACTTAGTACAGATTGCAACTAGTGAGGTATGAGTATGGGACAGAGTTGCACGGCTTTTAGCACTATAATAACTTCATTAAAAAGGGGACTTAGGGAACAAACTTTTTTTTTTTAAAAAGGAAATTTAAGGGACGAACATTTTTTGCAAGTCAAAGAAAATAATCAAGAAACTTGAAATTTTTATTGTTAAAACGCCCACCAGTTAAGAGAAAGTCTGAAATGCATGTCAAATATAATATTAATTAAATTATTAAATGGAATAAAATAAAATATTTTACTCTACAGTTTCCTTATACTAGATATTATAATTGTAATTAATAATAATAATATTTAGTACCGCGTCTTACTACCCATTCGGGTTATACGCTTAAGTACTAATGACGCTAATGGATTAGGAATTAGGAGGGTTGAATTTTAAGGAAGTGACCCGCATTTGCGTGGAGGGAGAGTGGAAAACCATTTAGGAAAAACCACCCCCAGTTCACCCGACCGAGATTCGAAACTCGATCTCCCCATCCTTATAATTTTAATTGTTAAGATAATCAAACTCACAAAAATACAATAAGTTGTATATAGAATTTGTGTGGCACCTTTCAAAACCAAGGCTTCCATAAGACAGTCACATCAACTTGTGTTTTAAAGTTAAGCAAAAAAAAATGTGTTGGCTTACGATTAAGTCTTTATTTTCATAAGATTTCACACCAAAATGTATAATTTGTATGATTTTTGTTTATTTTCATTATTATTATGAAATAAATAAACTCCTGGATAAGGAATGGCTTACATTATTTTATTTTATATCAATACACTTTTGCTTGGCAACAAATAGGAATATTCTTTACAAAACTATGGCATTCGATTACAGATTACTATACATGTTATTTAGTATTGCCTAATGAAATTAACAATTACCGAAAATATAACATGTTTTAGATATTGCACAGTAAGTAAAAATAAAACTTTTGGCAATGTTTTAAATTTACTAATAAAGTGAAGTTTTTTATAAAGTGTAAATCAAATAAGAGAAAACCAATATCTGTAAAAAAAACTATTTGGTTATATAAACCTATAAAGGACATTAGCAGAGTACAATGTATATTAATGTATCCTTCAAATCTAAACATAACATAAGTTTGTTTTTCATCTTTTGTGTCTTAATCTTTAAGTTGCTTATTCAAGTATGACGATATTTTTAAATATTTTTTTTCAATTAATTTGCAATTGAAACTATTTGTTGAGAGGCTTCACCTTCATTTGTCCTTAAAGCCTTAACTTCATAAAACATTTGTAATGCAAGACTCAATTCTTTATTGTGCTTCCATTTAACTGCTGAAGCTAGTCTCTTAGTAGCTTTATCAAACAATTTATCAGCAGCATTTTTTTAGTTCTCTATTCTTTTCTATTAAGGTCTTTAGATCGTTTTCTAAATCATGTGCTTCTCTGCCCTGTGCTTTAGTGCTACCTTTTCTACTTTTCTCTTTGTATCTTTCCTTAGTCTCTCTAAATTAATCTTGTCTTGTTCTAAGAAAGTTTTATAGCTATGGTAAGCATTTATAACCAAAAGTAAACTAGTAATGGGTACCAAAGAAACTTTATTCGCGTATTTCTTCATTCCAGACAAAATGTTTAGCCTAGCGTTGATTCCATTATTCATTCATTGCTGCTTTATCACTTGTTAGCACTAAACCTGATGTTGGAAACCTTCTTTCAATTGAAGCACAAGCTATATTAAAATGTCCCCTCAGTTTAATTTATTGGGTACAAAAATTTAAATAAAATGACACCAAAATTCATCATAATCAAACATGAATATGCTCAAAGCGTACACGTTCAGATATTAGATGAATTGTAAGAAAGGTAAATTACTAACTGTAAAGCAACTTACATCAATTTTTGTTTTGTTTTTTGTGAAATTTTATAGTATCGTTCATCGGTTTATTGGTACTTTTTATCAAAAAAAGGAAACTTAAGGACCAAAATGTTAAAAAAAGGGACTTTTAGGGACTACCCCTAAAAGCCCTGGCGTTGTCATCTGAACGATCAGGATATTACTAATTACTATTATAATTTCAGCACTTGTACACTCCAACATTGGTATATTTCCTAAAATTAATATCCTGGGGCTCTGCTATAAAGAAACCAAACAATACACCGATTATAAAAATAGGTAGATTGATCCATATTTCGGACCTAAAAGATTGTATCGATGCTTTCATACCAAGCGCCTTTTTTAATATATTTTATTCATAAATATGTTTCTATAAACAAAAGTAGTATCCTTCTGGGCAAAATAAAATCCATTTCAGGTGCGTATACTTTGGCTAAAGACCATAGCAGGGGTATGCAACCTACGGCACGCGGAACGAGTTTCAATGGCACGCTGAGCGATATGAATAAACATAATATAAAACCTTTATTTTTAATTAAAACTATCGATATGAGTAATAATTTCAATAACGTGTTTTATGTTTCAATAATTAATTCTTTTGTTTCAAAATTTCAAAATAATGTCTTCAAAACAAACTTTGCAAAGCACATTTATAAGTTAAGTATTTATTCTGATTTGTCTTATTTATATTAAAATAATAAATTGTCAAGAAACGGTTGTTATTTAATGTATTTGATATATAAATATGTTACATTTACATTTTACAAGATAACCTTAAATTTGTTTTGATAGTTGTACTAGTTAACTAGTATAAAAAAAATAATTGTGTGGGCTTAGGTTTGCTGAGCGACTTAGTAATATTACTTAGGGGCGTCGAAGTATTACGTAAGCACCTTGGGAGGGAGAGGGTTCAAGCTTTGCTTATTTTGCTGACAAGGGGGAGAGGAGGTTAGAACAATGCTTACGTAAAACAGAGAAAAATGGGCAAAATTGAGGGAGGGCACATCCCATGAATTTTTATTTTTTCATCATCACGTCTTACTACCTGTTCAGGCTATAGGTAAAATGGCATGAAAAAAAAGAATGGTTATTCCTGTGAACAGATTTTAAAAAGTTGACAAATCTTACGTAAGCAAGAGAGGGGCGGGGCTAAGGCATTTGCTTATTTTTGATTGCAAGAGGGGTGAGGGGTCAAAAATTGCCAAAAATGTGCTTACGTAATACTTAAACGCCCCCATAGGCACACCACTACTAAAATTTTGCCGACCCCTGGACTTAAGTCTGGGAGTTATCACGCCAGTCTTGCAGTCAATAAGGTCAGTCATACGATCACCTCCCCTCACACGGAACAGAGATAAAGTTCCAATCACCTTCCCCTGAAAATCAGGTGAAGTTCTGCTGTCGCGAGCATATGACAACTGGCAACCCGTCCTTTACGTAACTGTTGGGCGGGAGTGAGGGGGAGAGAATGGATGAAAAAGAGCGTGGGAATAATGAGGTAACGTGGTGGTTGTCCCACTAGGAGAGTCCGAGCAAACTCTCGGGCTAGCTGCCCAAGGTTTCACTCTATTCATAGCAACATTTCACAGGAAGTACGTGCTACCAACTGCTTTCACTAATTCCCGTCAAGTTGGTCTCGCCACAGGGTACGGATATAAAGGGGAGGTAGTACATAAAGGGGTGAATGTGTACTTCATATCGGGAAAGCAATAAAACGCACACGTATGAACTCACCCGCAGGACCGCTCTTAGGGATGTGTGATTCTGGGGTCCCGCGCTTGCTTAGGTGAAATATGTAAAAAAATAAGTTGGAGTGGGAGGGAAATTTGTGTTTGCTGCTCGTATAGTAGGCTCCCTGTATAGAAGATCTAACAAATACTGTCTTGGTATAAAAACAAATAAAAACAATCACGTGGTTTGATTTATTGAACGAGTGGAGCGAGTTCTCCGTTTAAACTCCAACGATTTGCATTTGTCTGTTTCTGGTGGATATGTCTCATGATAGCTTTTGAGTGTATTAAAAGATTTAATTCAAACTCCTGACTAAATAAATATTTTATTTTAAAACAAGCAATATTATTATTATTATTATTATTATTAGCACCGCGTCTTACTACCGTTCGGGTTATACGCACTTACGCTAATGTGCAATGGTAGGGTGATTGTGAGATGAAATGGAGGACCTACAGTTTAACGTGGAATCCGAACCACGGTAGAGGCCTGGCATTCCTCACATTCACAAGTTGTGATTAATACACGTCTTGTCAGAGGTGAAGGAAGGGTGACAAGCAATAAAAAACTTTTTTGGTAGTAGAAAGTGTATAAACCTGATAGAAGTATTTCAATATGGTATTATTAAAAACAAATTAGACCAAATAATAATTATTAAAACTCCCTTGCATCACCTCGCTAACTGTCCCCACCTCTGAATTTCGAAGTTTGAAGTTCTATACAAAAATAAATAAAAGATAAAAAATATATAACCACGGTAAAATATTCCCGTAGTGTTATTTTCGTTTGAAGAATCCATTTTAGTAAATTATTCATAAATTTCGATAATTTAATCAATGTTTGTTTGTACCCAAGTAACGCACTGGACAAACACGATATTTTGAATTTGGCGCTAAAACCTTCAATAATGATCCGCTGTTCTCCTCCATTAGTTGTAGTGTGTTGTTATCGCGTACTTACTAGTTCTTGTTATTTCATTAGTTAAAAGTTTATTTAATAATACTCGGTCAACGTACAAAACTCAGGTAAATAGTAATGAGTATGTTAATTGCAAATCACTTCGCTAAGTTAATATAATTTGGAGTTTTTGAAATAAAAAAGTCAATAGCCAGTTCAGTTGAACCTAAATAGAGGCAGGAACTATATGTTTTGTATGCCGCTTTATTCTTATGTTATGGTTATGAAACTCTAAAGTCCACCAAACACATCCCTTCAGTAACGTTGCTTGGTGACGAAAATGGTGTCATTACCTAGCTAACGTCAGTTAGGTGACTAAACTAATGATAGTTCACGGAGCTCACGTTAGTAAAGTGAAATTTTCGATGTAAATGCAGTTTTCCCAAACATCACTTAGCTAATGACAGTCACTTCAGCAACGACAGTAAAATCACTTATTTCTCATTAAGAGTCTAGTAAAAACATTAATAAAAAATGAGAAATGTAAAACTTTTTTTTTTTTTTGCTTTTGGAAAATTTAACATCACTGACATGAATTTTGTATGTTTCTTCATTTACAAAATCCTAATTCCAATAAATTAAGAAAATGTATTATTTTTTATGTTATTATTTAAAAAATACTTATTTTATTTGGATTTTAGAGATTATAACATATTTATGTGCATCTGAAACAGCTTTAGCGAAGTGATGAATTATGGGTAGCCACTTTGGTAAATCTAAAAAAACACAAGAAAATTGTAAAATCAAGCTCTGCTGGTATTATTACTTAATTCTTTAATACATTTTGTGTAATCAGACACTAAATTATACTTTTCCTAAAAATTTTTTTTATGATTTCCCATTTGTCCCTCAATTTGAGAATGACCCATCAGTTTATATTTAAGATGATTCGAACGGGTAGTAAAGCTTGTTGCACACCAAAAATAAAATTAGTATTTATTACTTATGTGAAGTTGCTATTATGATAATCTTAAAATGTTGATTCAAATTCAGTTAAGGTTACTTCTATTGTGGATGCCCTATACGTCTTACAGCAATAAGAATTTACAAAGAGTACCTAAATTATCAATAACGTTAGAATTATAACGAGTTTAGCTGCAAAAATTATACTTGTGACAAAAACTGTAATAAAACTAGTACGAAAATTACTTAAAGTCACTTTTTTTAATGCACTGTGTGGTATGAATTCACTATGTTTGTATTCGTATGAAACTAACGAACAAGGTCCATATTAACATAAGCATTATTGTGTTTGAACAAATTGTCCAGTTTATTCAATATGTTAGAAGTGTTTGACCTTCAAGTTTACAAACACAGCGCTGAAAACATGTAATCTTACACTAGCTTTCGCAAATTAGTTCATGTGTTTAACAACACGAGCGGTTGCACAAAAAATGTAAGGACTGATCTAGAAGACATGCGCTAATCCAAGAACTTTAATAGAACCTATGTACAGTTCATCTTTCATAAGAGCCTTATTAGACAGATAGAAAAGTTGCTGTATCTACTTTCACGTGATTCATACGTCCTGCCATTGTGATCTGCATCCGTCACTTTTGATAGTGATATTATCAATACTTATAACACTAATAATATATTAAAGTGTATCGATTTTTATTACTGACGAAGCTATTTTGCCATACGTGAGTCAGGAGCGTCTTTTGACTAATTATTAATCTTAAGGGTCCAGATTCGATTTTCAGCATAGTCGAAAAATGGATTAGTTGTGAAATCGAGGTTTCATTTTTCGGTGTTTTTTTGCACCATGTTTTACTACCCGTTCAGATTATAATCTTATGTACTAACTACGCTAATGGTTTAAGGAATTAGAAAGGTTATATTCAGAGGAAGTGTACCCAAATTTGCGTGAAGGGAGAGAGGAAAACCACCCTCAGTACACCCGCCCAAGATTCTAACCTCAATATCCCCGTCATCGGCAGTCTAATCTACTGCAGGAGTAGCGCGTTAGACAATGCGGCCACCGAAGCGGGTCAGTGATGGATTAATGTCCAGAGGGCTTGGTGTCATGTCTGTCCTAGAATTTATTTAGTTTGTAAATCGTGAGCTAATTAGTTGTTTTAAAAAGTGCACATTAGAATAAAAACTGTAGGCCTACCCCTAATAAAATACAAAACTATACAAGAGTAAGTGAAGTCCATTTTGCTTTTAGATAGATTAAGCTAAGGTAAATTAGTTATGTGTCACCTCTAGACTTGTCAGAAATAGTAAACTAGTGTGTCATTTTAATAGTAAGACAGTTTTTTTTTAACGGAACTGATTGGGCTGTTTGTAGCAAGATAACAACCATATCTAATCTTGAAAGAATTGTGTCAGGTTCCCTTGCGTAATAGCTTTTTAACTAAAATAGCAAATAATTAAATTATACTTTTTTTTAGATCTACAATTATTTGTAATATTGGCGACTCAATAAAATAGTATATTTTCGGTGCAGAAATAAATGCCAACGGTATACCTATCAACTTTTTGATCAATGCTCATTAACTAACCAACATTGCATTTCTGCACTTAAATGACAGTATCTTTATTTATAAAAAAATACAAAGTGTTTCTAAGAATTTTAAAATAATCTTGGGCTGCTCATAATTTAACAATGTCGTTTAGCCTTGAACATAATGTCTAAATTTAGGTTTTAGTGTGTGAGCTATTTTACTATCGAATCCTCCAATCAAGTGGAAGACAATTATTATTATTATTTAGCACCGCGTCTTACTAACCCGTTCGGGTTATACGCTTAAGTACTAATTACGCTAATAGACTAGGAATTGGGAAGGTTTGAATAGAGGAAGTGAACCCGCATTTGCGTGGAGGGAGAGTGGAAAACCATTTTAGGAAAAACCACCTCCAGTTCACCCGACCGAGATTCGAACCTCGATCTCCCCGTCCTCGGCAGTCGGGCTCAACACGACTAGCGCGTTAGCCAACTACGCCACCGAGGCGGGTAAGTGGAAGACAAAAAATACACAATCGTACCCCAGGTTATTCTTTAATAATCTAATGTAAGAGAATAATTTTAGTTTTAAAATCATATTCTTTCGACCTTGTCAGTAAATGTGGCAGGCCCCTTAGATCATGTAAATACCAACAAGTTTGGGGTATTTTGTAGTAAAAATATGTTATTAAAATAGTTGTTTTGTAAGTTAATAAGCTATAAATAATGATAAATATTTTACGTAACAATTTTAGCAGTTCCTCGTCCGCGGCAGGCCCAGAAAACCGGTGGATATATTTTTTGTTCGTGGAACTCATCAATGAGTTACCCTCGGAATCGGCAACCAATCATAATTTAAAAAGTTTTAGAATATAATTTGAAAATTCTACACGTTACAATGCAAACTATCATCCGATATATATTCTAATAGTGAATTTTGAATAAAGTTTTAGCACGACGTGAATACTAGAATTCATGCTAACTGAGATTTGAACTAGTCCTTCAGGCGTAGTTTGTAGGAGCATTAACCTAACTACGTCTTAGAGGTATAAATAACGGACAAGGCCCTAAATCTCATACAAGGTGCCGTCAACATGCGTCAAAAACATCTTCCAGCGTAAGCCCTCATCCTATTAGTAATTAGACAATAAATAAAATTTATCGGAATCGTTAGCTAATATCGTAAAAATATAGCCTATATTTGAAATTAGAGTTTATGATAAATAAATTGTCTTTTTTCTTTATCAACGAGTGGCCTCACCCGTGGCCATACTAATTGAGTGGTTGTGCTTTATAGTGTGGCCATCTGAACAAACGAAATAAATAGCTGTGCATAAAAGGGAAGGACATCAGACTACGCCGTTTCGAGAACTATATTCTAGTCCTTATTTGATATGTTTATTATATGCATTTAAGTTTTTTGCTGTGTAAAGTATACTTGCTTTGTGGCAATAGGAACTCGAAAGTTCGTCGACGCACTTACAACGTCGCACATCCCTTTCTGAGCTAGTTCTATCCAGTCCACCTCATTACACCCTACTAGGGTACTAATACGTGGTAAAAAAAGAATTACTATGTATTCATACGTTAAATCATGTGATCTGAAGCTACCTCCTTTGTATAGAATATATACACCATCATATGCAGGGGTGGATTTACGACTCTGCCACCCATAGACACTACATAATTTGCCACCCACTTTTCTTACCTTAATTTCTAACCTTCTAAATCCCCGTTGCCCCCCTACCACCCGGCCATACACCAGTGCTATCTCTGGAATTAAAGATTAAAAAGTGCTTACATTATTTTATTATTTATTATAGTGAGGTTTTAAAAGTATTAAGAATCTTAGCAAATACTTTTAAAAAAAATTGAAATAAATAATCTTACACTATCTCTCAACACACAAATTCAAATATTATATAATTTAAAAATAAAAGTCTGCAGTAGTAGAATGTAGAACATGTTACTACAGATAAAATATTAGCATGTACACAATAAGAAAATAGCCTATAGTCTTTTTCACCTTAATTTCTGCTGAGCGAACTGGTCAATTATACCAACAAATCCCTTCTATCCAATAAGTGACCTTCAATTAAGACGAATGTCAAGTGAATTAAGGTGATATTCTGTCATGTTGTTATGCAGATACAGCAAAACAACAATCACCACACATGATGAAGCTATAAAATTATTATAACTGACAGAAAACGAGATTTTTTTTTCCGTCATTCAAAATTTGCCGCCCCTAAAATCTGCCGCCGTAGGTATGTGCCTACTAGGCCTATGCATAAATCCGCTCCTGTCAATGTGTACCTATAAAATAACACATATAATTTAGTAAAATGTTATCAATGTTGACCGAAAAACACTATTATTTAAAAGTTTATTCCAACCAAAATATTTTAATATATATCCACCACGTCTCCTTTCTATGATACAATTATTTGAGGAGAAACCTATTCGGCCATATTACATGCTTTCTTGTGGTTTCTCGAGATTTACAGAGCCGGAAAACTCTTATAGCAACAAAATAAAGGTGTGTGTGTTTTGGCTGGATTTTCCAGAACGTGACTCAGCATGGAAGGTTGAAATAATATAAATATACTAGCGACTAATAAATATTATGGACCCTTTTTCAACAGTAGGTCTATAAATAAAACTACCCCTCTTTTCAGTTTGCTCTGGTAAATAACAGTTTTACCCTCAAAGAACGTGTCTTAGTTTAGGTATCGAGAGATTACGTAAGGCATCTTAGAGGTCTGAGCAAAGACCCATTTTAATTCGGGCAACAGCATAATAATGGTGACAAGATTGGCGAGATTTAAACTGTGTTTCAACTTAAACAGTAGAGGGAAAAACAAATTATTGAGAGTGTACTTTCTGAAACAACTGATCATATCAGAGCGAATTACAAACTAGACTAACTTAACTCTAGATATACCCGCTTCGGTGGACACATGGTCTAAGGCGTTCCTCTCGCAGTAGATTTGACTGCCGATGACTGGGAGATCAAGGTTCGAATCTCAGCAGGATGTACCCTGGGTGGTTTTTTCAAAACTTTTCCACTAATTTTTTTTTTAGCACCGCGTCTTACTACTCGTTCGGGTTATACGCTTAAGTACTAATCACACTAATGTATTAGGAATTGGGAAGGTTGAATTAAGAGGAAGTGAACCCGCATTTGCGTGGAGGGAGAGTGGAAAACCATTTAGGAAAAACCCCCCCAGTTCACCCGACCGAGATTCGAACCTCGATCTCCCCGTCCTCGGTGGTCTGGCTCAACACGACTGGCGCGTTAGCCAACTACGCCACCGAGGCGGGTTTTTCCACTCTTCCTCCACGCAAATGCGGGTATACTTCCTACGCTTCCTATCAATATATCTTTTAGTACATTAGTGTATATCCCAAACTGGTACTATGACGCAGTGCTAAAAAAAACGGCCGTTAATTAGCAATTTTTTAAAAGCCCGGTGAACCCCAATTAATTTATAGATATGAACTAGAAATTAATTTATATAAAAAAAAGACCCAATAAACTCTAAAGGGATCACGACATGAACATCCTTGTCACCGGCAAAACCAGACTAAATGAACTTGACGTGTAAATCACGTACTCACAGCTGCGGGTTAAAATAATTACATTTGTGATTTAAAAAAAATAACACTCCACCTCGGGAATTGAGCCAAAATGTTTCAAATAAAATGGCTATGATTAAAACGCTCAAGAAGATAAAAATTTGTCCAAGTAATACAAATAAACATAATCAATATTAACAGAGTATTCAGATAAAACAATCAGGCCATCATTCAGAGGAGGGTCGTCGGTAAGACATACAGTGGAGCGTCGTTAATCCGGATCGATCGGGACCGGGACCCATCCGGATTACTGAATTGTCCGGATTTTCAAATGTGCTTTCAATAACTGTATACATACGTAATGTATTGACTAGAGGATACATGAAGCTCGGGAGTCTACTGTATTGCAAAATAGAGGCTGAAGGCTTCGAAAAATACAGTACACAAAATACTTTAATAAAGTATATTTAATAAGAACATGTACATTATGTAATTTAGATTAGTAGCTCTACAATACTTTTTAGAAAAAAATACACAAGAATCTACAGTAATTGATGGAAACTTACTCGGTAAAAAAGTCCTTAATTGTTTTTTGTACTAGACTTGATCTGCTCTCACCGCAGATCCGGATTTACGACGCTCGGATTTTTGACGTCCGATTTCCGACGCTCTACTGTACTCACAAGTTACAAGGCAAGACCTCCCTACATTAAGAATACCCGTGCGTAAGAAAATGAGATTTACGACCCGAATAGGGTTATTGAAAACTACTTACACTCTCTTAGGGATGAATTTCCTAGATACGAATAAGATATTTGATAGCGCGCAGCTTTCAAATGACCTAGAGAAGTTCATTTAACATTCCAATTGGAGGAATTATAAGATGGAACGTACGGGTCTTCTGTAAGAGCAGACTATGATCCATAAGAACTAGGCTTGGGTGATAAGCGCCTAATGAAGATTGATATTTGTTCATGAATCAACTGGATTATCAGATTCTTAATAGAGAGGAGATAACCATATCCTCGCTGATGTGTCAAATGTACTAACGGGTTGCACGAGTTCAAAAGAGAGCCATCTCTGCACTAATGAATCAACTGGACTAACGGGTCGCATGAGTTCAGAATAGATAGCAATCTCTGCCCTAATTAATCAACTGGACTAAAGGATTGCACGAGTTCAGAATAGATAGCAATCTGCACTAATTAATAACTTGATGAAGGTCGATGAGTTTCAGAAAGATAGCAATCTCTGCCTAATAACAACTGGACTAAGGATGCACGAGTTCGAATAGATAGCAATCTTGCATAATTATCAACTGATTAAAGGGTTGCTTGATTCAGAATAGATAGCATATCCTCTGCCTATTAATCAAACTTGACTAAGGGTTGCATGAGTTCAGAATAGAAGCAATCTCTGCCCTAATTAATTAACTGGACTAAAGGATTGCACGAGTTCAGAATAGATAGCAATTTCTGCACTAATGAATCAACTGGACTAAAGGGTTGTACGAGTTCAGAATAAATCATCTCTGCACTAATGAATCAACTAGACTAAACGAGTACATGGCATACAAAGGAGATAACCATCAGTAACCTGGGATAGAAAAAAAGTATGATCACGAGTTATATCAATTAGATGCAAGGCAAATCATTCATAAGTAAAAGCCCTACTACACGCAGGTTGCGGACCATAAATACAACTTATTATAAATGACATCCGATAGGATTGCCAACCTTGGATATAGAAACAGAAATGTACGGAAAGAACTACGACACACAAGTGGATTTTATTTTATCACGTAACGCCCTGACTGATTTAAGTCTTCAATTGTCGGTGTGTTAGTATTTAAAAGTTTTAATATTTTGTTTTAAAAAATTCTTGTTTTTTCATGTACTGTTATGCACGTGTGCTATATATACCATATATAAAAGGTGTGTGTTTGGATGTAAATTTTTTTTGTTATTAATTTACTATGTAGAAGATGCCTAGATAAGGCCTATCAAAATTGGTTAATTCAAATTCGGATGTATTTTTTAGATATCCCTTGGACTTCGAATTAAGAAAGTTCCACTGTATTAAGCCCAAAAAATAAGTGTATTTAACAAAGGATAAACTCATGGTACAATGACTGAAAACAATTATGTTTGTAATCTAGCACCTAGAAGTTAGGTTAACACGTGGACTAAACACCAATTTGTATATTATCGTTTAGCTATGACGGGTGGTCGGGGTGTGAATCCCAGCCGTGTGTACCAAGTGTTTTTAATTAACTGGTTTTACACTCTCCCTTTAAACCAATCCAGTTAATTTCCTCTACATGGGCTCTTACTCATTCTTATACCACTTGCGTAGTTAAATATGAATAGCCGGCTGCCTTCAGTAAAAATACATAATAATATAAAGAAAGCGAGGAACAGGCCCATTTTTAACTAAACAAGCGTAGGCCCTATAATGATTTTTTTTTTCCAATTTTTAACCAAATTAAAGTCCTCTTATTTTACCATATGATTATTTGTAGGCTACATTAAAGGTGATTAGAGGAACTATACCCGAATTTGCGCGAATGTAGATACATTTCCTCCATATTATAACCATTCCTTTCTCATTTGTGTAAATATGAGATTATCCTGGACAGATATTAGAAAGCCAAACAAACACGGAATTATTTTAAATTTTATTATTTTTGCACCACGTAATTACTCCCCGGCCGGTCTTTTCACACTTTAATGGTGTTGGAGGAGAATCTTAGATTAAATGTGTCTTATTTTATTTACGTGGAGGAAGATTAAGAAGTAATTTATGAAATAACACCCTCAGTACGTACGGATAGGATTCGAATGCCGAATGACAACCTCCAGCAAGAAGTTGACTAACTGGCGGAATAAGACTAGCGAGCTTCTTAACTTTTATACCTGTGACTTAATGAATTCACTATGGTACCCGTAAAATTGTCTCAGGCCAAGTGATGTTTAAAAACTAAGAACACCATGAGAAGTGAGTCAAGCTATTTACAAAAAAAACCGACCTCCTAAAGGCAAAAATCAAGTATTCAATGGTTCATAGCTAATCCACCATTAGTTTGAAATTCCTACATTTAAAACCTTTGCACACACAGTAAGGTAAAAAGTAAATAAATAAAAAATGCTACTTAAAAATGTAATTTTTATGTGTTGCAGTCGTTTAGAACCTATTTAGTCGATCGTATTAAAATTTGTATACGTTCTTCCATTGCAAGATAAGTCAAATATAAAAAATCAAACATTTGCAGTTAATAGGTTTGGAAAACTTGATACATTTAATGTCATCAGTTAAAACAGGATTTAATAGAATATACATATATTGAAATAATCAAATCACAATTAGAATAAGTTTCATTGGGAAAAAAGTTTTTCTCTAAAATGTTCCAATGCACGATTACCCTTAAACACATAAACAAAATAATCGATACGTAAAATAACATGGGTAAAATAACATCTTGTTTCAAGCTTCATGCTCATAAGGTTTGGGTCTATCGGATGCGAAAGGTTGCCCGCGTATCTGCGAATCTGGTCCAAGGGTGGTCGGCCCCGTCCCAGCCAAGACGGACTGTACCTCATATATTCCCCGCCATGTGTACTCAAGCCTCAAGGGGACCGGTAGAGGGAGGAAAGTATTTGGACAGCTGCATCGTCATCGGCTTTAATAAGTTCCACACAGGGGCTCAATGACCACCAAACTACTTTTAATAAAACGATCCACCCACGCCACACGGCCCTTCCCTCCCCAGTCTTCAAAAGGGGGTAATATAGCAGCTCTTTTGTCGAACAACAAGGACGGTATTAAAGCTTGTCACATCTGAATACAGCGCAACTTACAACTTTTATGAGGTTGTATGAGAGATGAGAAGGTAGAACACTTTTTATACTGCACCAAGACATACACTATTAATGAATTTGACTCACGTCGGGAGCCTTGGGAAGATATCAAGGGAGGGGTGACCAAATAAATTTAAAGCGCGAAAATATTTTCTAAGCGGCAATTTTTTTTTTTTTTTATTCCGTTGCTTTAGACCAGGGTCCACAAACATATTGAGCGAAGGGCCACATTAAGATATTGAAAGTGCTAGGTGGCCGGATCGAAAATGTTAATTTAATTTGAGGTATTTAACCAACACTTTCTACCGACTGAGTGTATCAGCACACGAGAATTTCTATGAGCGAGAGCGAAAGGGCCTACCGATAATGGCGGGAAAGGTATTTTCATATACCTTCCAAAGTTCTTTTGTCACAATCGACATGAGACCGGCTTAGCTTCCCCTCCGAAGGAAGTTCTGTTATGGATTTTTATAGCTAGAGAAAAAATCCGTCGGCCCCGGCTGGGTGTGAACCCACGAACATTGGGTCATGAGGTGAGAACTTTAACCCAAGACTGGATCGAAAAAGAGATACATTATTCTATATATGCTTATATGTATACATACACATAGCTTAGGGGGGTGTTCAAGTATTACGTAAGCACCTTAGCGGGAAGGGGGTTTCGAGCTTTGCTTATTTTTGTGTATGTAATTTATTTAAATTAAGACTGACGATGCTAAGAGAACGTGCGATTGCTAGGCTCTCGTGGGCCACCCCTATTATAAAATTAGGGGCGGGATGGCATAGCAACATGGCGTGTCTGCAATCTGGACTCCTTCCCATATATCAAAAATCTCATGTTTGCAATCGGGAGGTCATCCTAGGGTCCTAAGTTTTGAAACCCTGTTCTAGACACATAACAGCATCAACCAATTTTGAAAATTCTAATGTGATCTCTGCAGAAAAAAAAAAGTGTATGCTATAGTTTTAAAACAAACTTAAATCTTGTAGATCGTCCAAAATACATTCAGTGTTCAGTAAACAATTTAAAATATATATTTGAAGGTTAAACACTTGTGGGATGGGAAAAGAACAGCAAGGGCGGAAGTTTTTTTTTTGCTACAAAATTTTGTTTGGCCAAAATAAATCAAATATTGTTTAAGTTGATATGCTTAGTTTAATTTTCTACACAAAGTAATATCAGCAGTTCTTGAACATTCAAACACCAATTGAGTTTAAGCCCCTACTCTGTGTTGATACTAAATTAAACTTATCAAAGCTATATTTTATTTATTCTTGACAAAAAAAAATTGTTATTAAAAAAAAAGTATATGTGTATGTGACCTTGAAACTTTAATAGAAATGTTAAATATGCTTTTATAAGCATACAACTATCATAAAAAGAATTTACAGGCTTATTTAACTTAACATATTTCTTTTCCAGAGGGCACATAGGTTTTCAAACAAACAAATAAATAAAAAGTTCGAAAATGTTCAAAAGTGGTGACTATTTAAATCGCAGGTTTAAGAAATTGCAATAGCGCAAAGAGGATTGATGGTAGATTAATGTCAACTTAGGTGGCCTAATTTTAGACCCCAACAGGGTGCAACGAGGGTGATCTTTTCCATGAATAGTTCACTACCGTATCTATGCAGATAATTTTGTATTCCTTAGAAATTCCCTTTCCTTTTTATGAATATTTAAATTGGCTATTTCATGTAACTAAATTGAGAATAACACTAAGGTACAGCAAAATATGAAGCACGAAAATAATATTAGTTCTCAGTTTATCTTCTAGAGGTCACAATATAGCCTATAGCCTTTATTTGACAAATCAACGCACCGGCGGACACTGGGACAAAGGCATAATCAGTCTGTTCTGGTTTGCCAGATGAGATAACACTTAATTTTTAAATCAATAACCTATATTCAGGGTAGGTACTTTTTAAGAAGTATTACGAGTCAAACATAAAAATTTGGAAATATTAAATATGAAGAAAATTTACTGCACGTTTTCACACTATAGGAAAACCAATGATATTTTAAACCTTTTTAGGCTTAAGTGGAATATAATATTAAAATTTAGAGGTTTGATTATTTTAACAATATGAATAAGCTACTTTCTCTGTAGGCTACTACTACTTGTATGTAAGAGAAAGTAACGAGGGCTATGAGAATAGTGTAACCCTAAAGAGAACAATGAGTAAACTAGGTTAATTCTTCAGATATGCACAGTGTTAAACTCGTCAAATAGAATAATGGTAGGTTTAGAAACTGACAAATGAATCAACAAATACTTGTTGATCAGTATGTAGGACTAATGAAATAGGCCTATCTCTACTATAATATAGCTACTTTTATTACCTGAAGGAATGATTCAACTACAAAAATAGGGTTTAAGTTTTAAAACAAGTAAAATGAAATGTGTCAAGTTTCTATATTTACAAACTTTCCAGAAAGTTTACATAATATTAAGTTTTAATGAGGATTAGCAGTCTAATAAGAGTTCCAAAAAAACTGTGCAAGATCTAGATCTTCTTTCAAAACTAACCTAATAATCTAAAATAGTTCTCAAAGTGTTCTATTATATTCATATTATATTTATTTCGAAGATATACGTACCTCGCCCTATTAGATTTGAAATTTGAATTAAAGGTTTAAACATAACCTTACTAAAGTAACATCTTTGTAGACATTTTATAGCTCAAATATAGACGATAAAATAATCTTATAAAAACTTACCAGCAATGGTGAATCTGTCCATATAGTTGATCAGATTGACGAAACACAGAATTGCAACGGTCACCCAATCCCTAAATGAAACTCCACCACGCCTCCCAGAACGTCCAGCTGTTTCGAAAGGTGTTCCACTGTCACTTGGTACTAAACGTTGTTGCGAGTTATTAGCTGGTATATTAGAGGGCTCCATTTCTAAAAGTTTTAAAGAATGTCCGTTTCTCAATATTTGAGCTGGCATTGATGTGCTCTAAGATCGTCGAACGAGAAGTTAACAGATCAGAAGCAGCTGATACAATGGGACCATACCGTAAATACAACGTGAATGTCCATGTTTTCCTCTAGTTTTTCTTTTCTACACACGAGGCGCTCAAGCTATGTATAGTGCACATGCGCAATAGATAAACGAGGAACAGCTTATTGAATTTATTTTTCATTTATATATTTATTTATGAAAGCCATGAGTTAATTCATATTGTGTTTTGAAATATTACGCCATAAAAAGTTGAACAAATTCAAGTACTGGGTCATAAAACCTAGTCCACTTGTGGGTGGTGCATCAATGAAAGCGAGGCACATGTATAGTTTCGTTTCTTATTTTATAAACACTGCGTGCATTCTACACTACGCATGCGCATATATCACGTTTTTAAAATGAAGCATCATTGTGATTCGACACCCTGGATTTGGTCGATAGAAATTGGTCATTCCAATATGAACAAGAAAGTGTATGCGTTTAAATTAAAACTATATTTTCAAGTATTAGTCATATTAGTTAAATTATATTTTCAAATATCAAATTAAACATAATTGTTTACATTTTAAAAGTATGTCATATTTAGTATTTAATATCTGTAAGTTTTATTTAATACCGTCCGCCATTTTGGAACTACGAGCTACCTGGGTAGCTGTTAATAGTACAAATATGTGCTAAGAGAGGGCGCTAAACCTCGATGATAGATTTTAGGTCGTGCATGCATCAGTAACATTATCAAATATGTTATAAATTAATATTATCAAGTCAATTAGAACAAATATTTTGAATAAAATAGTAAATATATATTTTTACTTTCTCGCGATCTTACAGGCAGAGAAAGTATTGTGATAGTAAAAAAATCGAACTAGAGATTTTGATGAATTTCAACGTTTCATATCCCCCCGAATCCAAAAAAGTATTTTTTAATTTCCATCTGTCTGTCTGTCTGTCTGTCTTCATGTCTGTCTATACATTGAAGTAGAGCCTAAACTAAATTACCAATTGGACTAAAACTTGGTATCTAGGGCTTTCATAGGGTTGCCCCGAAGGGTTTTTGGAATAATGCCGGGATCACGATCAACTTAGCGTTAACTTAACGTAACTTAACGTAACGTTAACTTAAAGTTAACTTAACGTATGTGTGATCACGATTCACGTAACTTAACGTAACAACTCGAGCCAAATATCTTAATTCTCGAGTATGATCTGTGATTTGTACTAGTTTTACAGTGATGATCTGTGAATGTTTATAGTTTTCAATCGATATAATAAATATCTATTACAATTTTTTTTGATAAATTTAGCTTTCCTATTTTAGTGTAATTATTTTGTTTCAATGTTTGATCATTAGAACTTACGCTAAAGAGTAAACATTAGTCATAACTCATAATACCAACAAATGAGTTACTAAATATCCCTGATGACGTCACTCGCATAATGAATGGCTGGCTAGATCACTTGATACCCTTCAAGTAACGTAAAGTAAAGTAAAAGACCTCCCAGGACATCTCTTACTTTAAGTTAACTGCAAGTCAACGTTAAGTTAAGTGCATCGTGATCGCTTCCATTTAAACACACAAGGAGGTTCTTTAAGTTAAGTTACGTTAAGTTACGTTAAGTTAAGTTTAAGTTGATTGTGATCCCGGCATAAGGTATCCAACCCTAAAATTAAGGGTAATTTACTGAGAGGTGAAAAGAGAAAAAAATCTATTTTATCAAAATCGGCTTTAATGATTTTGATTAAATTTCATTTGTAAGCATTGATAAATTTTATCAACAAAATGGCTACCCTCAATTTTTCGTGAAAATAAGTTCCGGTCTGATGAGTAAATTGTCATTTTTTATAATATTTCTGTAACTATTTGAGGTATGAAATTATTTGTTGTCGCAAATATGTAGATATATTTAAAATAAAAATTTTTTATTTGAAACATATTTTTATAAAACCAATAATTTTCAAGCTAAACACAAATATATATATTTTTTATCTTTTCGAAAACTTAAGTATTGCGACGGTAAACAAAATCTAATCCGAGGTTGATGGATTTCGACGTTTCATGACCCCCCCCAAACCCTAAAAAGTGGTTCTTGCAATGCCGTTTGTCTGAATCCTGTTTAACCCTAAAATTTAGAGTAGTTTAATAAAGGGCGAAAAGAGAAAAAATTGATTTTCTCAAAACGGGCTCTAATGATTTTGATTAAAATTCGTGTCTAGGCGAGATTATAAATAAAATGGTTATTTTCATTTTCCCATGTAAATGACTTTTAAGCTACCTTAGAGAAATGGAAATTTCCGTATCTTCGCAACTATTTAAGATACAAAATAACTTTTCATTGCAAAATAGTAGTAATATTAAAAATAAAAAAAACTTTTATTTGAAAAATATATCTATAAAACCAATAGTTTCTGAAATATTGGCAAATTTACTAACACAATTTTGTGAGCTTTAGTTGTGCAGAGATAGTACTTAAGGGGGTCGCCTCCATACGTGAGAAAGTATCAATCGTGTCAGGCCTCATGAAATGCTCTGTGCTGTTATTTTGAACTACAGTGTTTGTCTCTGTCTAATCTTATCCTCTTTACACTTACCCTACCACCCCATGTCAGAAGAAGAAAAGCAACGGAATGGAAACCTATCTCTAGGTCAAAAGGAAGAATGCGCGGCTGATCGCCTACCCAGTACACAGTCCAGCAGTCAGCCTTATCTTGTGATATTTTGCTAACTTGAGATTCTCGTGAAGGGTTCACAAACAAGTACAATCAATTCTTGATTAGACGATTTAACTTGCCTTTAAACCGTATAAACCGAACGGGTATTAGGACGTGATGCTAAAAAAAAATGTCTTGAAGAACACACACTTTTATACATGTCACCTTTTTAAGGGAATGTGAATATTAACTATATACAATAATTAATCACGTGTAGACTAAATTTCTATCTTACCTTAGTTGATAGCAGTGGCGTCGGAACCAAGGAGTGAAAGGGGCTTCAACACACGGCCCTATACCCCCAACCCCTATTAGATTTATTCTATCTGGGTAAAAAGTTTAGCAAAATACTTATAAATAAGGAAGAAAAAACTCCAAATAGCTTCTAAAAACATTCACTTTTTTGGTTAAAAAAATCAGGGATAATCCTCCCCCTTTTCAACCTCAACGTTGTTAATCGAACCAAAGAGGGTTTTCCTTTTAACACCACATCTTACAAACCGTTCGGGTTATACGCCTATGTAATAATTACACTAATGGGTGACGCTTTCGCTTAGTTATACCATGCGGCCACCGAAGCGGGTAAAATTAGTTAACTCTTACTATCAACTAAAATGAGATGGACTACACATTATTATATTACCTATATTGTTTACGCCTACACAAAGATATAGTATACCTAAATAATAGGTTAAACGGTCATGTGCAGCTTATTTTCAACAAATTATTTATTTAAATTTTAGGTGCCTATTCAGACTATCAGTAATTTTCATTGAGTATTCTAGCTGACTGGGGAAGAAGAGTGTCGTTAGAGTGGTTTTATTAAATAATTATAATTTTACATTTTATATAAAAGTTCTATATATATGTTCATTACTCATTAATTATGTAATAAATTAAGAAGTAGAATTACTCATGTATTATTTCCCATAACTTTATAATAAAATCTCACTTCATTTAAATATTTTTCTTGATTTTTAAATTTAAAGTAATGTTAAGTGAGATTAAGTTTGGTAAGATGAGGGTAGGCTGGGATTGTCACAATAATTGGGCTTTGAACAAGTTTAGTTAAGGTATTTTTTGGTAAAAATTTATAACAAAATACCACACTTCAAATAAGCAATGTTTGAAATACAAGAGGAGAAAATAAAATAGTGTGGTTCAAATGAGCAATGTTAGTGTAAAAAGTGAAAACGAGAACACCTTATGAAAATAATAAATACATACCTTTTGGAATGCCTTACCTATAAGCTTATTATATTTCAAATTGTGCATAGAAACTTTTTTTTTTTAATTTTAAAGCCTTTGACTACTATATCAACTTCCATTGCTGTGGAAGATTTATTCCAATTTTTTAAACACAAATTTTCATTAAGAGCTTCATTTTTTGTTTTTACGTGCGCGCATACACAGCAGTAAGAGTTCTTTACACTTGCGAAAATTACTTTTTATGTTCTTTTCCTGATGATGCAAGCCTAAAAATGATTAATTTAATCATGTATACAAACAAATTTATTAAAAGCATGCCGATTATGACACTCATATGAAAGTGTAAGCATAACAATTTGTAATTTGTAATTTGTCTTAAAGGAACGCTTGCATTATTTCCCAGGCAACATCATGGATCACAGAAGATAATTTCTTTTGGCACCTATTATTAAAAGCTTCCTTTGACATGCATGGCATATCCAATGTTGAGGTAATGTCTTTTATCTGTGTATAGCTTTGTCCATTCGCTAACATGCTGCTGACCCACGCTGTATTTATTCCCAAATACTTCTGTCGTTTTTCAGGGTTCTCTGATTGTAGAGTACTTCTAAATCCACACATATTGCACTGAAAAGTATAGCTACCCTCTATCCCTTACCTTTGTTATTTGAGCATTACCGTGTTGGAAAAAGAGCAACCAAATATTTCATTGTGGCTACTCATGCGTTTAATTTCGCTAAACAAATGAGCAATATCAAAGATTCTCCGGCCATAAACTTCTTGCTCTGGGGATCTAAATTCAGTCACTATCTGCTCTGACCTTTTGCAGGTTTTCTCAGTAGGAGATAGAGATAGCGGCATGACACCTTCTAAACAGTCAAAACTACTCTGATCAAATGTATCCATCACATTTTTTACTTCAGAGCTTGTTATGGCAGCACTAAATTAGACAATTTTGAGCAACCAGTCGTATCTAGCTTAGACCATTTTGTGTAGACAGGTTTATCTAGCTCAGACCATTTTGAGCAGCCAGGTGTATCTAGCTTGGATCATTTTGTGTAGACAGGTGTACTTTCTTGCTATTCATTTAAATTATGCCTAGGTAAAACCCTGTTGTTCTCTAGATTTATTTCCTCAAATTGCTTATTACGAAGTGCCGTAAATGTTTTTAAAGAACTCCTAGAAAATAGTTGTTCAACGTCGATCCAAAATTCACAGTTAGTTCACATCCTTGAAAAAAAGAACGAATTTAAAGTAGGATGGAAATTATTATTAATTATACGTTGTGTGATGTACATTGTATAATGGTTTTAGGGATTGAGGAGGTTACATTTATAGGAAGTGTACTCGCATTTGCGTGGAGGGAGAGTGGAAAACCATTTTGGAAAAGCCCCCCGACTGAGATAAGAACCTTAGATCTCCCCGTCATCGGTAGTCTAGTCTGTTGCGAGAGTAGCGCGTCAGACAATGGGGCCACCAAAGCGGGGTACTTTCAAAGTTAAAATAGGGAATTTCAAAACAAGACTTGAATAATAAATTATATAAATTACAAACACGTTTGAAAAGTTCAGGGTTCGAATCCCTTCACATTTAAAAAATATGATATATTATTTTATGGTGTATCCTTTGTCTAAACTGAAAAATATTAAGCTAACCTTGCATTATTCCATTATGTTGTCTATCGTAAGATAGGTTCTTAGTGTAATCCATCAAGGTAAGATTACCTTTCAGGGTAAACGGAGTGTAAATTTATTTGTTTTTTCGTAATACAAGCAAACTATTATGATAATTAATCAATGAGACCATTACATTTGGGAGCATGACTATAACTTAAGTCTATCTTAGTATATTTTGTTTTCTATGAACCTACGTTCAGGTGGGATGCTCTAATTTTCGCCCAAATATGTAAAACATTTAATAATTATTAATTATATACAGATTATCACATAGGTGAGTACACAGACAAAGGCGTCAGTTCCATCTGGTTTGGTTTGACGGAGACGTAGAATTGGGAGGGGGGGGGGGTTAAATCCCGGGTGGTTGTACTAAGAGTAGTCTAGCGGGATAAGATAGTACAGCTCGCTGATAGGCTTAGAGCTGGTCACGTGACCACGCCCCCCCCTCTCCACCCAGCCCCTGCCACCCGCTCCCCCCCTCCCGGGGCCCCATAGTTGAGGTATAAGTTCCTTCATACCAAGAACGGTCTCAATTATCGAAAACAGATATTGCCTCAGGCAGCCCATTAAGCTTAGGCTATGAAGAACCATACGTTGTTTTTGCTAAGAAGGGAGACTGTGAAACTATATACATCTTTTTCGCTAAGAATGGAGAACTAAACTTCTCAGGGAACCCCACTGGGTCAAAACACGGGGAGCAAAGACACAGCTCTTGGGTGTAAGCGCAAAATAACACTTACCAAATGGCATTTGGATTTAATGTCAGGCTCATCTATTCTGATTGGTCTGTTAGCAGTTAGGTTGAAGTTCTAAGTCCAGCCGGTGCACAGAGATATTTATTAAATGGTTTTCTACTCTCCTTTCACTCAAATTAGATTACATTTACTCTTAATTCTAGATTACGCATTTCTAAAACCTTATTGTGCGTAAGTGCGTAAACTATCATTAATGTAACTATATTTTTAATAATCTAAAATATCGGGTTAGGATTACACTGTTGATCACCAAAACTTGGCTACTTATTTTTTAGACGTAATTCTTGATTTAACTATATTAACCATTGAGCCTAAACTGAAAAATTGTCAACTCTAGTATTAGTAAATTAATGTTTACTCTAATTTTTTATAAAAAGGTTACCAACCTTTATAAACTGATGAAATCTGAAATTAGTTAAAAATAATAATCATAAGCTGAGTCTTACATTGAAAATTTTGGTTTTATAATAGGAATAGAAGAGTTGTCTGGAAAGATTGATAATAAATTTCAATTTTATAATTTCTACTTTAGCAAGAAATCTTAGAATAGAAAATAAATATAAAATCTGCACTTAATAAATACAATAAAATTACAATATTATTTTAATTGTTTGGATAAAAATATCTTAAGTGGCACGCCATATTTTTATAGGATGTGGTAGGCTATAAAATATTATCTTGATTGGTTGATATGGTTTTGACTCTAGGTGGAAATTTGTGGGTAAGACATAATTATTGTTATTTATATGTAGAAAATTTAAAGTAGTTATTTAATTACGACATACTGCGAACGTAGAGGAGCTCATTATTGTGGCTCTTTACAGATCGTAAAATGAACCAGAACTGACGACGGTGGCAAAAATTTAGCATTAAAAATAAATAAAAACTAATCCAATAGTTTCACAGTAATAGCAGATAATATCCCAAATTTCAATCTTAGTGTTACAAAATGATAACATAAAATATTACAGCTAATACAACCCAATAATTTTAAAATGACGACTTAAAAAAAACATTATTTTCTGATAATTTAAAAATGTCAACATAATATAGGCTACAAAAATAATCCGATGGTTTCAAAATGATTAAAAATAATATCACAATTTCTACCATTTGATAGGATTAATAACAAATACAATATTATGGTTTCAAATGAAAGACAATATATTCCATATTATAGTCCGATAGCTTCAAAATGGTAGAAGAATAGAATATCACTACACTTATAATAGACAGTCTTAACGTAATGACAGAACATCTTATACATCTTTGGTAATTTGAAGTCTGACGCATTAGTTAATTTGCTATGGTGTCTTCTTACTCAATCAAGGGTCCAGGATTTGATTCTTGGAATGGCAAAACAATGTATTATTGGTGAATTGTAGGTTTTCCTTTCACAATGTTAAATTAATGGCCAGGGGCTGAATTTAAGCTAGTTTATAAGTCATGTATTGATAGAATATGACGGTTGATAAAGTGCATGTTAAATACCTTAAATAATAATATAATTCGTTACTTTCAAAATGCCAGTAGAAAATTTAACAACTCAAATAGCCTATTATTTCAAAATTACGATGGAAAAAATCACAGGTATAGAGTGATAGTATAAAATATACGATATAAAATATAACACCAAGTATAATTCAATAATTTCAAGATTTCAACTTACACTATCATAACAAATGTAATTTGATAATTTAAAAATGAAGAATGAATATACAACTCTCCTACAGTATCAAAATGATAATCGAAGATATCAAAATTCTTATGACAAAAATATTTGATGGCATTATGACAGAAAATATCACACGACTTTGACTTTCGGTAATTACAAAATCACAATAGAGAATATCAAAACAAATATAATCCGAAAGTTTCAAAATTAACACATAAACTAAATAATAGTTTCAAAATGACGATATAAAATATGAAAATAATTACAATTTGCAAATCTCATTGTATGCTTATCGTTTCAAAATTATGATATAAAATTTTAACTATTAATAATCCAATTGTTTAAAATTAATGACAAAAGTTCTCTTAATTTATATAGTTGAGATGTTTAAAATTAACGATAACAATCCCAAGTTATATAATCTAAGGGTTTAAAATGGCTAAGAGACAACATTAATATGTATCTGAACAAATATTTTATCAGTGACAAAACAAACTATTACAATTTAAACAATACATCATCAATGATTTTAAAATAGGGACACAAAATTTCCCAATCTATTTTATTTTATTGTTTCAAAATGATGATTATATTACAACAGGTTAATATCAGAATTTATAGATATCAATATATTTTCAAAGCAATTTCAAAAACCCTCAATATCTAAATAATACAATAGTTTATTAAAGTTTGTATAACAATATAGTTTATAAAATGACAAAAAAAAATCACGCCGTAAATAAATAAATAGTTTTTAAATGATGACCGATAATACCTCATATTAAATATTTATATTGCTTCAAAGTTAGTAAAGAAATAAAATCACACTTCAGCTAATTAATAAGATAGTTTAAAATTAACGGGAAAAAGTATCGCTTATTTAAAAATGGAGACAGAAAAAAAAAGCTTTGGAAAATAAATAGTTCAAAATTAAGACAGATTTAATTTAAAAACCTCTTTCTCAAACGAAACAAATATACATTTGGCACGCGTCAGTTCCCCATATAGATTTTTCTCAACCAAAAATCAAACATCTCCCCACTAGAAACATAAAGTTTAATATTTTTAACATGGTGATATCAACAGTTGTTGAATATCTGTGAAGAGCTTAAGGGCATTAGATTACAAACTTTTTAAATGAAGAGAAAAAATAAGTCAATAAATTCCAGGACACCATTGACAGACATTTAAGAATTCATTTTGAGTTCACCATGTGAGGAATATCAAATTTTAGGTTTCTACTGAAGAAATATTTGATTTCTGGTTACCTAAGACATGTTTTGATATTTTTAAAAAATGTAAAAATACTGTTCTTAACTATTGGTCTCGACACGCTAACCTTAATCTTCTATTGAACATGTACTTACATTAACTTTACATTCTTAATTTAATAAACTTGTAGTTTTGAAAAGAGTAAACATCGCTCCCTGTATATTTTTTAATTTCACTACAGTCTTAATATTTCTCTTTCACTTTCAAGTTGAAATATCTATATTAATAAAAGCCTAAAGTTACATGTATGTATATATTATATATAATGTCCATGGAGTTTTAGTACATTATACTCAAACTTAAAGTGTTAATAAAACCTATCTAAATATCATGTTTGTTCTTTTTTTTACTATAGTATAGACATATCCTCTCTACTAGGTTATAGACTGTTGCTGACATGATTTGACAGGAATGAACAGGTCTGGTTGTCTGAACAGAGTTTTAAAATTTATTTTCAAAAGTTACATGGGTTATGGTTATACAACAAGAAAGATTAATGATTGTGCTGAAAAGTTCAATTGAGTTTGCATTGGTAGTGACCATTGAAGGTTTGAAAGTTATATTTTTATCCAAATAATTACTAAGCGTAGATTCAAGACGCGGTTTTCTTTTAGACCTAGGTGTGTCGGCTTCAATCAGTAGAAATGTGTGTGCTATAGCGACTTTGGATTATAGGCCTATGTGTACCGTTCGCCATTATTAAAACTTCTATCCTCTACTAGCAGTAGTTAAAAATTTAATTCATTAGTATGCACACTTGAAAGCTTAAACCATGTTAAGTTAATAAAATATCATTATATAGGCCTATCAACTATAATGTCCTATTATTTCCATGACATCATCAATAGGAAAAACTAACTTACTAACAGCACAACAAAATGGACCCTAGCTTTTTTTTAGCATACTATAAATTTGTACATAGACCTAAGTTAACTACCATTATTGTTTTTAACTCTTAAATTTTATGTTTTGGTTATATCCATAATCGTGCGAACCAATTAGATAGTCAAAATACTTGGTCCAAGGTACGTGCACCAAGCAGTCGGCCGATAAATACAATATACTTACTTACTCGGGAACTCTATAAAGTTTATTGCCAAGACCGACACCTATCCCTATCCTAAGCTAGTTCTATCCAGTTCACCTCACTACACCCTATTTATTTCAGGTCCAGCCTCCCATCTTTGTATTGTATAAATATATTTTGGGTAGAGAAAGCCTACACAGTATTTTGAGATAATAAAAAACACATCACCGAGCGGCGTCATAAATTAGATCTATATCTATCATAAAAAGGATGTCAGCCATTAGAATATTATAATTGTGAGATAAAATAATTATTTCCGAAGATGATTAAAACTCCTCTTTAACATATCCATGGCTTCTTGATTAGGTACTACTGCTTGACACTTAGATTGTGTTTTATTTCCAAGACATTTGTTTAATATGGTATGTTAGATTTCAACTATATAAACCAGACTTTGTTTGATAAGTTAGGTTTGATTTGTTTATGTTTAATCATGTATTCGAGATATTTGTTTAATATACCAAGTTAAATTTGTTTGTGTATTTAATCATGAGTTTATGTTAAAAAGCAATAATTTTATACTCAAACTTAAAGCATTATTACCAGGGTCTAACTAGACTATACTCTGTGGATAATACACCATTCCAACATCAGATGAGCTTTCTCTCTCTCAAGATCAAATTTGTTTTTTTGTTTAAGTTTTTACAAATCTATTACACACAATTAAAAATATATTTATTTACACAAATCAAAGTTTTTTTTACCAATAATTTAAATATTTATTTATTGGAAATTTTTACAAATACTTTAAATATTTATTTATACAAACATAGCTCACACCATGAAAAGTATACTTGGATATTTATTTACACAAATCAAAGTGGTTTTTTTTACAAGTATATCTCATACTATGAAAAGTATACTTGGAATATTTATTTACAAAAATAATTATAATTATAGTATATATATATATATATATATATATATATAATGGAAACACTAATCAATTTCTTGAGTTCGTAATGGGAATAGTGTCATCGGTACTAATTTATAAAGTCCAGTTTAAAAAATTATTTTAACATAGATGTACAGATCGTTTCAAATTTGCCTAGAATAAAAATATATACAAACAACTAATTCTATTTTATTAGAAATAACCATGTAGGTGGAGATTTAAAAATATCCCGGATGCATGAAATATGCTTGTTTTCATGCAGAAAAAATCTCAAATCTTTGAAAAATGGTATGTCGGTGGAACTGTCTAGAGTGAAAGATGATTATTCAGCCCGTCTAAATGATCACCTTTTAGTCGTGGCGACTGCGTTTATACCCAAACGGTAACGTATTATAATCATCGGTTATCCGTCGTTTGGTGTAAACCGGCCGGTAGACTTTATTCTGCGGAACGGTACATACAGATACCGGACAAAATTGTAAGAAAAGGTCTTGCGACTGTATGTACCGTTCCGCAGAATAAAGTCTACCGGCCGGTTTACACCAAACGACGGATAACCGATGATTATAATACGTTACCGTTTGGGTATAAACGCAGTCGCCACGACTAAAAGGTGATCATTTAGACGGGCTGAATAATCATCTTTCACTCTAGACAGTTCCACCGACATACCATTTTTCAAAGATTTGAGATTTTTTCTGCATGAAAACAAGCATATTTCATGCATCCGGGATATTTTTAAATCTCCACCTACATGGTTATTTCTAATAAAATAGAATTAGTTGTTTGTATATATTTTTATTCTAGGCAAATTTGAAACGATCTGTACATCTATGTTAAAATAATTTTTTAAACTGGACTTTATAAATTAGTACCGATGACACTATTCCCATTACGAACTCAAGAAATTGATTAGTGTTTCCATTATATATATATATATATATATATATATATATATATATATATATACTATAATTATAATTATTTTGTAAATAATATTCCAAGTATACTTTTCATAGTATGAGATATACTTGTAAAAAAAACCACTTTGATTTGTGTAAATAAATATCCAAGTATACTTTTCATGGTGTGAGCTATGTTTGTATAAATAAATATTTAAAGTATTTGTAAAAAATTTCCAATAAATAAATATTTAAATTATTGGTAAAAAAAACTTTGATTTGTGTAAATAAATATATTTTTAATTGTGTGTAATAGATTTGTAAAAACTTAAACAAAAAAACAAATTTGATCTTGAGAGAGAGAAAGCTCATCTGATGTTGGAATGGTGTATTATCCACAGAGTATAGTCTAGTTAGACCCTGGTAATAATGCTTTAAGTTTGAGTATAAAATTATTGCTTTTTAACATAAACTCATGATTAAATACACAAACAAATTTAACTTGGTATATTAAACAAATATCTCGAATACATGATTAAACATAAACAAATCAAACCTAACTTATCAAACAAAGTCTGGTTTATATAGTTGAAATCTAACATACCATATTAAACAAATGTCTTGGAAATAAAACACAATCTAAGTGTCAAGCAGTAGTACCTTATCAAGAAGCCATGGATATGTTAAAGAGGAGTTTTAATCATCTTCGGAAATAATTATTTTATCTCACAATTATAATATTCTAATGGCTGACATCCTTTTTATGATAGATATAGATCTAATTTATGACGCCGCTCGGTGATGTGTTTTTTATTATCTCAAAATACTGTGTAGGCTTTCTCTACCCAAAATATATTTATACAATACAAAGATGGGAGGCTGGACCTGAAATAAATAGGGTGTAGTGAGGTGAACTGGATAGAACTAGCTTAGGATAGGGATAGGTGTCGGTCTTGGCAATAAACTTTATAGAGTTCCCGAGTAAGTAAGTATATTGTATTTATCGGCCGACTGCTTGGTGCACGTACCTTGGACCAAGTATTTTGACTATCTAATTGGTTCGCACGATTATGGATATAACCAAAACATAAAATTTAAGAGTTAAAAACAATAATGGTAGTTAACTTAGGTCTATGTACAAATTTATAGTATGCTAAAAAAAAGCTAGGGTCCATTTTGTTGTGCTGTTAGTAAGTTAGTTTTTCCTATTGATGATGTCATGGAAATAATAGGACATTATAGTTGATAGGCCTATATAATGATATTTTATTAACTTAACATGGTTTAAGCTTTCAAGTGTGCATACTAATGAATTAAATTTTTAACTACTGCTAGTAGAGGATAGAAGTTTTAATAATGGCGAACGGTACACATAGGCCTATAATCCAAAGTCGCTATAGCACACACATTTCTACTGATTGAAGCCGACACACCTAGGTCTAAAAGAAAACCGCGTCTTGAATCTACGCTTAGTAATTATTTGGATAAAAATATAACTTTCAAACCTTCAATGGTCACTACCAATGCAAACTCAATTGAACTTTTCAGCACAATCATTAATCTTTCTTGTTGTATAACCATAACCCATGTAACTTTTGAAAATAAATTTTAAAACTCTGTTCAGACAACCAGACCTGTTCATTCCTGTCAAATCATGTCAGCAACAGTCTATAACCTAGTAGAGAGGATATGTCTATACTATAGTAAAAAAAAGAACAAACATGATATTTAGATAGGTTTTATTAACACTTTAAGTTTGAGTATAATGTACTAAAACTCCATGGACATTATATATAATATATACATACATGTAACTTTAGGCTTTTATTAATATAGATATTTCAACTTGAAAGTGAAAGAGAAATATTAAGACTGTAGTGAAATTAAAAAATATACAGGGAGCGATGTTTACTCTTTTCAAAACTACAAGTTTATTAAATTAAGAATGTAAAGTTAATGTAAGTACATGTTCAATAGAAGATTAAGGTTAGCGTGTCGAGACCAATAGTTAAGAACAGTATTTTTACATTTTTTAAAAATATCAAAACATGTCTTAGGTAACCAGAAATCAAATATTTCTTCAGTAGAAACCTAAAATTTGATATTCCTCACATGGTGAACTCAAAATGAATTCTTAAATGTCTGTCAATGGTGTCCTGGAATTTATTGACTTATTTTTTCTCTTCATTTAAAAAGTTTGTAATCTAATGCCCTTAAGCTCTTCACAGATATTCAACAACTGTTGATATCACCATGTTAAAAATATTAAACTTTATGTTTCTAGTGGGGAGATGTTTGATTTTTGGTTGAGAAAAATCTATATGGGGAACTGACGCGTGCCAAATGTATATTTGTTTCGTTTGAGAAAGAGGTTTTTAAATTAAATCTGTCTTAATTTTGAACTATTTATTTTCCAAAGCTTTTTTTTTCTGTCTCCATTTTTAAATAAGCGATACTTTTTCCCGTTAATTTTAAACTATCTTATTAATTAGCTGAAGTGTGATTTTATTTCTTTACTAACTTTGAAGCAATATAAATATTTAATATGAGGTATTATCGGTCATCATTTAAAAACTATTTATTTATTTACGGCGTGATTTTTTTTTGTCATTTTATAAACTATATTGTTATACAAACTTTAATAAACTATTGTATTATTTAGATATTGAGGGTTTTTGAAATTGCTTTGAAAATATATTGATATCTATAAATTCTGATATTAACCTGTTGTAATATAATCATCATTTTGAAACAATAAAATAAAATAGATTGGGAAATTTTGTGTCCCTATTTTAAAATCATTGATGATGTATTGTTTAAATTGTAATAGTTTGTTTTGTCACTGATAAAATATTTGTTCAGATACATATTAATGTTGTCTCTTAGCCATTTTAAACCCTTAGATTATATAACTTGGGATTGTTATCGTTAATTTTAAACATCTCAACTATATAAATTAAGAGAACTTTTGTCATTAATTTTAAACAATTGGATTATTAATAGTTAAAATTTTATATCATAATTTTGAAACGATAAGCATACAATGAGATTTGCAAATTGTAATTATTTTCATATTTTATATCGTCATTTTGAAACTATTATTTAGTTTATGTGTTAATTTTGAAACTTTCGGATTATATTTGTTTTGATATTCTCTATTGTGATTTTGTAATTACCGAAAGTCAAAGTCGTGTGATATTTTCTGTCATAATGCCATCAAATATTTTTGTCATAAGAATTTTGATATCTTCGATTATCATTTTGATACTGTAGGAGAGTTGTATATTCATTCTTCATTTTTAAATTATCAAATTACATTTGTTGTGATAGTGTAAGTTGAAATCTTGAAATTATTGAATTATACTTGGTGTTATATTTTATATCGTATATTTTATACTATCACTCTATACCTGTGATTTTTTCCATCGTAATTTTGAAATAATAGGCTATTTGAGTTGTTAAATTTTCTACTGGCATTTTGAAAGTAACGAATTATATTATTATTTAAGGTATTTAACATGCACTTTATCAACCGTCATATTCTATCAATACATGACTTATAAACTAGCTTAAATTCAGCCCCTGGCCATTAATTTAACATTGTGAAAGGAAAACCTACAATTCACCAATAATACATTGTTTTGCCATTCCAAGAATCAAATCCTGGACCCTTGATTGAGTAAGAAGACACCATAGCAAATTAACTAATGCGTCAGACTTCAAATTACCAAAGATGTATAAGATGTTCTGTCATTACGTTAAGACTGTCTATTATAAGTGTAGTGATATTCTATTCTTCTACCATTTTGAAGCTATCGGACTATAATATGGAATATATTGTCTTTCATTTGAAACCATAATATTGTATTTGTTATTAATCCTATCAAATGGTAGAAATTGTGATATTATTTTTAATCATTTTGAAACCATCGGATTATTTTTGTAGCCTATATTATGTTGACATTTTTAAATTATCAGAAAATAATGTTTTTTTTAAGTCGTCATTTTAAAATTATTGGGTTGTATTAGCTGTAATATTTTATGTTATCATTTTGTAACACTAAGATTGAAATTTGGGATATTATCTGCTATTACTGTGAAACTATTGGATTAGTTTTTATTTATTTTTAATGCTAAATTTTTGCCACCGTCGTCAGTTCTGGTTCATTTTACGATCTGTAAAGAGCCACAATAATGAGCTCCTCTACGTTCGCAGTATGTCGTAATTAAATAACTACTTTAAATTTTCTACATATAAATAACAATAATTATGTCTTACCCACAAATTTCCACCTAGAGTCAAAACCATATCAACCAATCAAGATAATATTTTATAGCCTACCACATCCTATAAAAATATGGCGTGCCACTTAAGATATTTTTATCCAAACAATTAAAATAATATTGTAATTTTATTGTATTTATTAAGTGCAGATTTTATATTTATTTTCTATTCTAAGATTTCTTGCTAAAGTAGAAATTATAAAATTGAAATTTATTATCAATCTTTCCAGACAACTCTTCTATTCCTATTATAAAACCAAAATTTTCAATGTAAGACTCAGCTTATGATTATTATTTTTAACTAATTTCAGATTTCATCAGTTTATAAAGGTTGGTAACCTTTTTATAAAAAATTAGAGTAAACATTAATTTACTAATACTAGAGTTGACAATTTTTCAGTTTAGGCTCAATGGTTAATATAGTTAAATCAAGAATTACGTCTAAAAAATAAGTAGCCAAGTTTTGGTGATCAACAGTGTAATCCTAACCCGATATTTTAGATTATTAAAAATATAGTTACATTAATGATAGTTTACGCACTTACGCACAATAAGGTTTTAGAAATGCGTAATCTAGAATTAAGAGTAAATGTAATCTAATTTGAGTGAAAGGAGAGTAGAAAACCATTTAATAAATATCTCTGTGCACCGGCTGGACTTAGAACTTCAACCTAACTGCTAACAGACCAATCAGAATAGATGAGCCTGACATTAAATCCAAATGCCATTTGGTAAGTGTTATTTTGCGCTTACACCCAAGAGCTGTGTCTTTGCTCCCCGTGTTTTGACCCAGTGGGGTTCCCTGAGAAGTTTAGTTCTCCATTCTTAGCGAAAAAGATGTATATAGTTTCACAGTCTCCCTTCTTAGCAAAAACAACGTATGGTTCTTCATAGCCTAAGCTTAATGGGCTGCCTGAGGCAATATCTGTTTTCGATAATTGAGACCGTTCTTGGTATGAAGGAACTTATACCTCAACTATGGGGCCCCGGGAGGGGGGGAGCGGGTGGCAGGGGCTGGGTGGAGAGGGGGGGGCGTGGTCACGTGACCAGCTCTAAGCCTATCAGCGAGCTGTACTATCTTATCCCGCTAGACTACTACTAAGGACTTTTTTCTAAACCAATTGTTTTCCGCTCATTTTCCCCAAAATTTTGTTTATTTTTCCTCTAAATCTCCATTGTCCTTCTTCCTACCTCATTAGTGGGTATTAAGACTCGTTACAAAGGTTGTTTAAAGACATTAAAGGCATAATTACAAACAAATTAACACATCTTGTTGAAGTGTCGGTATCAAGAGTTTGCTTTTGTTACAAAGAAACTCTTTGAGTCCATCCTCCATCTGTTTCTTGATTGCAAGCTGATATACTTACTAATACCACTCGAAATGAAACGTGTGGCGCCCGTCTCAATATTCATGGAGAGTATTACTACAAGTTGGACACATGTCGTATCTACGTCAGAACTGATAGATAATGATATGTGCTACTACGATCAAAGATACTTCATGTCATTGCCGCTGACGACCTAGCCTTCCTCCGCAGTGGCGAGGCGGCGTTGTATCACGTGACCACTAACGTTGCATGTAGAGACGGACATTTTTCTCAGTGGTGACTTGTGATCTATTAAGTAGGTGAAGGGACTGGGTTTGGGAGGTTGAACCTAGAGCCTATTACATATAATAACTAACCCCACGGCTTCAACCCGTAATTGATCTATACCGACAAAGCGGCTGCCATCTTTTGGCGAAGAAAGGGCAAACTTATGCGGTTTGAGGCTGTCATGTGGTCAGCACAACGAACCCTCCGGATTTTAGTCTCATTTTTCTATACAGCAGTCGCTACCTTTTTTATTCAGCTCCTCATTTGTCCTCGCGAGTCTTAGTTGAGCCCTTTTCAGACCCGTTTCTTCACAGAAAGTCTAGAAACGCCTTGGATCGAACATGAGACCTCTGCATATGTAGATAGTGACTCTTATCACTAGACCACACAGGTGGTTATATATACACTAGAGTTGCGACTATCCGGCCTTTGATTATCTGGCCCTAAGTATTATCCGGCCCGGTTCTCGGTGTTTATTATTAACACCGCGTCTTACTACCCGTTTGGGTTGTACGCACTCACGCTAATGTGTGATGGTAGGGTGATTGTGAGATGAAATGGAGGACCTACAGTTTAACGTGGAATCCGAACCATGGTGGAGGCCTGGCATTCCTCACATTCACATGTTGTGATTAATACACGTCTTGTCGGAGGGAAAGGAAGGGTTTGGCAATCAGATAAATCTGTGCCGGGACCGAGGATTGAACCCCGGATCCCCAGCACAGAGGTCCGACACCTTACCCCTAGACCGCCAGGTCACCGGCTTCTTGGTGTTAACAAGTGAGTTTAAAATAAACAAACCGGTACACATCCACTATAAAACATTTACTGAATTTATAATGCAATCCATTTGACGCTCTATTTTCACTTGTTCTTGCCAATGTTATATTTCCAAAATAATTTTAAAACTGTATTTCTAGTTTAATTTTTAATGTCCCCCTACGATTACTGTATTCCTATTTTACATCACCCGCCCGGTGGCGTAGTTGGCTAACGCGCTAGTCGTGTTGAGCTCGACCGCCGAGTACGGGGAGATCGAGGTTCGAATCTCGGTCGGGTGAACTGGGGGTGGTTTTCCCTAAATGGTTTTCCACTCTCCCTCCACGCAAATGCGGGTTCACTTCCTCTAAATTCAACCATCCCCATTCCTAATCCATTAGAGTAATTAGTACTTAAGCGCATAACCTGAACGGGTAGTAAGTCGCGGTGCTAAGTATTATTATTATTATTATTATTATTATTTTACATCGCCATCAGAAAATGAGCAGATTTTATTAAAACCAAGATAAATTCTTTGTAAAAATTTAAAAAAAGTGGGCAAACCTACAATGAAAATTATTTACACTCGGAGACCGTATTATCCAGCTTTTCCGTTAACCGGCCCGGAATGTCACCACTTTAGGCCGGATAATTGCGACTCTAGTGTCTACATAACGCCATCAAATAGTGCGTTGTGGATGAATGGTGGGAGAGAAGGAGCAAAGCTTATTAGAAAGTTCTTGAACAAACATTAAATTATTTTAGTTGTATTATTTATTATATACTGAAACTATAACCCAAACAAATAACACCACTAAGATATATTATAGAAGAAAATCCTAGGGGATGTAGGCCCTCGCTATTCTTAAAGGATCTGGATATAATATTGAAGTACAATATATACAATTAATTTACTATTTACAACTCAATGGTAATATACCTTTATTTTCTATTTAATGTATTGTAAAAATCAAATTTTAACTATGATTAAATGTATTACTTACTGTCTGCCATTTTGGCGCATGGGTAGAGTTACAGGCCCCAGGTTCATTGTTTGATTAGTGTATTTGATGTATTTTTATATGGTCTTTAAGATATTTAATTATTGTTCACACACTTCGTATCCTTAAGGTCATTTGAACATCAAAATTGAAAGAAACAATTTTAACAAGTGCATAATTATTAACTATAGATAAATAGTGATTCGATGATTTCGAATAATTTAGAGTTCACGCGTTAAAAGGGGTCAAATTTGATATGTTATGTTTTTCATGTAGCATTGTTAAGGTAAAGTAAATAATGTACGGGGCTGAAATTTTTGTGTAACAAGACAATAATATGAGGTGTACACAATGAAATATTTATAACATTAATGATATTGATATTATTAATATTAATATTACAATTATTTCAATTAATATTAATAATAGCACTATAAATATTTTAACGAAATAGTTACTATAATATTAATGTTTTCAATATTATTATAAATATTTGATTGCGTAGGGCCTACACCTCACATGAATGTCTAATTATACTAAAATTCAGCATCACACATTTACTACTATACCTTAACAATGGTACGGTAACTGTAATGATTTGAAACAATTGAATCACTATTAATTTTATAGCTTACTAGCTTTTGCCCGCGGCTTCGCTCGCGTTAATGTAGATTTTATCAATAAATTCAGGTTGTCGATTGACACAGGGAATATGACAATAAAAACGATGAACATATTGAGGTTGTTAGTCAATAGAGGTAGAAATAAAGAAAAAACAAACTACACAATATAAATCAGGATTAAGTGTAGGAGTAGAAAAGAAGTAGCGGAGTGTGTGTCAGTAGAGTCACAGGTTATGCCTTGCCACGAATTGGAAGATCCTACTCCATCTTCAATTTTACTTACAGTTAATTAACATCCCTTATTTACTCCACTTGTTCTTGACCATTGCAATCATGGGCACATAATAGATCATTATTTTAGGACGCTCCTATATACTATGATGTATGTCCTTCCATTTGGCGCAAATACATACAAATTCTGGGCATTGGACACACGCGAACAGGCTACATATAACTGGCCATGGGAAAAACATGGCATTTCCAAATGCACCCCTGCTACCTGAAATGTTTGCCCTTGCGCTTTGTAATAGTAATAGCAAAACTAAGTTTGATTGGAAACTGGAGTCTTTTGAATTGAAATGGTAGGTCAGTGGGGATAATTGGGATTCGAGGTATGATTACACTTTCCCCTTTTCCCACACATGTTAAAATGGTGGCACAGATTATATTTTGCCCTAATTGTGTAATTGAAGCCTCGTCCCATTACATAAACGGGGTAAATCTAAATTTCGCATAAGCATAACTGGTACACCTAATTTCAATTGTAGTTTATGCAAGGTTACACCCGATAGCTCCAGAGAATTTAAAAACTCAGCGGGATATGAAGTGCTCTGTTTTGTGTCCATGATTGTATCTATTGACAAATACTCCTTTATTTCTCCCTGCACCTCTTTCAAAATGTCAGTGTTGATTTTGTTAACGATTTCATATTTTGGTGCAAGAATTGCTCTTGCACACAACCAATGATCACAATTTAAATTTAGGTGTAAGTCTGGGTAAACTTTAGCAATGAGCTCCACATCATTTTCCACCAAATTACAGAATTCCCCTGTAAGTAAAATACAGCCTTCAGCATCCGTGTCCAAACGTCCATCGCCAATTTTCAATAGTGTCTCTGCGTAATGTCCTGAATCACTTTTGCCCACAATCTTGATGACTTGAGACAGGCTTTGATTTCATCTGCATGTGTGTCCCTCTGGATCACCGGTAGAGTTTGTCGGAAGTCACCAGCCAGTAAAACTACCATTCGTCCCATAATAACTGTACTGTCTCGCAAGTCCTGAAGAGTTTGGTTTAACGCTTCTATAGCTTTTTTTTTGTGGGACATCGTACTTCCGTCTTACAGTAAAAGCTTACATTGTCGTAGAATCATACCTCGAGAGCTATTTTTTCTGAAATGAATAATACCAAACTTTTTACGACAATTTTGTCATTTACCATAACGGGGTGAACAGACAGAGCTTAATTAGCTACCCGCCTCGGTGGCGTAGTTGGCTAACGCGCTAGTCGTGTTGAGCCCGATCACCGAGGACGGGAAGATCGAGATTCGAATCTCGGTCGGGTGAACTGGGGGTGGTTTTTCCTAAATGGTTTTCCACTCTCCCTCCACGCAAATGCGGGTTCACTTCCTCTAAATTCAACCCTCCCAATTCCTAATCCATTAGAGTAATTAGTACCTAAGCGTATAACCCGAACGGGTAGTAAGACGCGGTGCTAAATATTAATTAGCTGAATATAATCATTTTTAATCATTTTAAGATAGATGTGCCTAAAATAACTCGGGAACATATTTTAATTCGGGGTATCAGATTTTTTCTTGTATACCACAGGTTCCTTTTTCTGTACTCCAGGCATCATGTTGCAATTAATTTATTCAATTCAGTAAGCCGAGTTGTTAAGCTGGACGACCGTCTAACAGTTATTTTTTTCTATCCGTCAGGAACAGTCCTTTTTTCTGGATGAAAGGTACCCTATATCCTTTTCTGTACCCATGACAACGTGTATGCGAAATTTCATGATGATCGGTCGAGTAGTTTAGGCGTGAAAGCGTAACAAACAATAACAAACAAACAAACAAACTCACATTCGCATTTTTTTGGATGAAAGGTACCCTATATCCTTTTCTGTACCCATGACAACGTGTATACGAAATTTCATGATGATCGGTCGAGTAGTTTAGGCGTGAAAGCGTAACAAACAATAACAAACAAATAAACAAACAAACTCACATTCGCATTTTTTCTGGATGAAAGGTACCCTTTATTCTTTTCTGTACCCATGACAACGTGTATGCGAAATTTCATAATGATCGGTCGAGTAGTTTAGGCGTAAAAGCGTAACAAACAATAACAAACAAATAAACAAACAAACTCACATTCACATTTTTTCTGGATGAAAGGTACCCTATATTCTTTTCTGTACCCATGACAACGTGTATGCGAAATTTCATGATGATCGGTCGTTTAGTTTAGGCGTAAAAGTGTAACAAACAATAACAAACAAATAAACAAACAAACTCTCATTCACATTTTTTCTGGATTAAAGGTACCTTATATCCTTTTCTGTACCCATGATAACGTGTATGCGAAATTTCATGATGATCTGTCGAGTAGTTTAGGCGTAAAAGCGTAACAAACAATAACAAACAAACAAACTCACATTCACATTTTTTCTGGATAAAAGGTACCCTATGTCCTTTTCTGTACCCATGACAACGTGTATGCGAAATTTCATGATGATCGGTCGAGTAGTTTAGGCGTGAAAGCGTAACAAACAATAACAAACAAACAAACAAACAAACTCACATTCGCATTTTTTCTGGGTGAAAGGTACCCTATGTCCTTTTCTGTACCCATGACAACGTGTATGCGAAATTTCATGATGATCGGTCGAGTAGTTTAGGCGTGAAAGCGTAACAAACAATAACAAACAAACAAACAAACAAACTCACATTCGCATTTTTTCTGGGTGAAAGGTACCCTATGTCCTTTTCTGTACCCATGACAACGTGTATGCGAAATTTCATGATGATCGGTCGAGTAGTTTAGGCGTGAAAGCGTAACAAACAAACAAACAAACAAACTCACATTCGCATTTATAATAGTACTAGCTTTTGCCCGCGGCTTCGCTCGCGTTAATGTAGGTTTTATCAATAGATTCAGGTTGTCGATTGACACAGGGAATATGACAATAAAAACGATGAACATATTGAGGTGTTTAGTCAATAGAGGTAGAGATAAAGAAAAAAAAAACTACACAATATAAATCAGGATTAAGTGTAGGAGTAGAAAAGAAGTAGTGGAGTGTGTGTCAGTAGAGTAATAGGTTATGCCTTGCCACGAATTGGAAGATCCTACTCCATCTTAAATTTTACTTACAGTTAATTAAATCCCTTATTTACTCCGCTTGTTCTTGATCGTTGCAATCATGGGCACAGAATAGATCATTATTTTAGGACGCTCCTATATACTATGTTTTATGTCCTTCCATTTGGCACAAATACATACAAATTCTGGGAATTGGACACACGCGAAAAGGCTACATATAGCTGGCCATGGGAAAAACATGGCATTTCCAAATGCACCCCTGCTACGCAATGTTAGCCCTTGCGCTTTGTTAATAGTAATAGAAAAACTAAGTTTGATTGGAAACTGGAGTCTTTTGAATTGAAATGGTAGGTCAGTGGGGATTATTGGGATTCGAGGTATGATTACTAAATTTTGCATAAGCATAACTGGTACACCTAATTTCAATTGTAGTTTATTCAAGGGTACACCCGATAGCTCCAGAGAATTTAAAAACTCAGCGGGATATGAAGTGCTCTGTTCTGTGTCCATGATTGTATCTATTGACAAATACTTCTTTATTTCTCCCTGCTCCTCTTTCAAAATGTCAGTGTTGATTTTGTTAACGATTTCATATTTTGGTGTAAGAATTGCTCTTGCACACAACCAATGATCACAATTTAAATTTAGTTGTAAGTCTGGGTAAACTTTAGCAATGAGCTCCACATCATTTTCCACCAAATTACAGAATTCCCCTGTGAGTAAAATACAGCCTTCAGCATCCGTGTCCAAACGTCCATCGCCAATTTTCAATAGTGTCTCTGCGTAATGTCCTGAATCTACTTCATTATAAAGGTGGATTCTCATATTCGTTGTTAGGCTGAATTTTTTCACTTTTGCCCACAATCTTGATGACTTGAGACAGGCTTTGATTTCATCTGCATGTGTGTCCCTCTGGATCACCAGTAGAGTTTGTTGGAAGTCACCAGCCAGTAAAACTACCATTCGTCCCATAATAACTGTACTGTCTCGCAAGTCCTGAAGAGTTTGGTTTAACGCTTCTATAGCTTTTTTTGTGGGACATCGTACTTTCGTCCCACACTAAATTTTACATTGTCGTAGCATCATACCTCGAGAGCTATTTTTTCTGAAATGAATAATACCAAACTTTTTACGACAATTTTGTCATTTACCATAACGGGGTGAACAGACAGAGCTTCATTAGCTGAATATAATCATCTTAAGATAGATGTGCCTAAAATAACTCGGGAACAGATTTTTATTCGGGGTATCAGATTCTCTTCTGAGATACCGCAAGTCCCTTTTTCTGTACTCCAGGCATCATGTTGCAATTAATTTATTCATATCAGTAGGCCGAGTTGTTAAGCCGGACGACCGTCTAACAGTTATTTTTTTCTATCCGTCAGGAACAGTTCTTTTTTCTGGATTTAAGGTACCCTATGTCCTTTTCTGTACCCATGACAACGTGTATGCGAAATTTAATATTGATCGGTCTAGTAGTTTAGGCGTGAAAGCGTAGCAAACAATAACAAACAAATAAACAAACAAACTCACATTCACATTTTTTCTGGATGAAAGGTGCCCTATATCCTTTTATGTACCCATGACAACGTGTATGCGAAATTTCATGATGATCGGTCGAGTAGTTTAGGCTTGAAAGCGTAACAAACAATAACAAACAAACAAACAAACTCACATTCACATTTTTTTTGGATGAAAGGTACCCTATGTCCTTTTCTGTACCCATGACAATGTGTATGCGAAATTTCATGATGATCGGTCGTGTAATTTAGTCGTGAAAGCCTAACAAACAATAACAAACAAACAAACAAACAAACTCACATTTTTTCTGGATGAAATGTACCCGATGTCCTTTTCTGTACCCATGACAACGTGTATGCGAAATTTCATGATTATCGGTCTAGTAGTTTAGGCGTAAAAACGTAACAAACAATAACAAACATACAAACAAACAAACAAACTCACATTCGCATTTTTTCTGGATGAAAGGTAATCTATGACCTTTTCTGTACCCATGACAACGTGTATGCGAAATTTCATGATGATCGGTCGAGTAGTTTAGGCGTGAAAGAGTAACAAACAATAACAAACAAACAAACAAACAAACAAACTCACATTCGCATTTTTTCTGGATGAAAGATACCCTATACAACGTGTATGCGAAATTTCATGATGGTCGGTCGAGTAATGTAGGCGTGAAAGAGTAACAAACAATAACAAACAAACAAACAAACAAACTCACATTTGCATTTTTTCTGGATGAAAGGTACCCTATGTCCTTTTCTGTACCCATGACAACGTGTATGCGAAATTTCATGATGATCGGTCGAGTAGTTTAGGCGTGAAAGCGTAACAAACAAACAAACAAACAAACAAACTCACATTCGCATTTATAATAGTTAGGATAAGGATAACTACACACTTCTTAAACTATGCAATAAGATTTTGATGGTCGAATGCTCATCCAATGGATAACTTAAGTAGGTATACGGTGTGAGCCAGACGTCACTGTTTTCTGTATTCAACTTTAAATAAACCAGTGGATTTGATACCAGTGAAACTGTTTTACCATATTTAAAAAAGATATTTCAATATGGAAAAAGAATTATTAAAAAAATCCCACTAATCCCAATTTTGCTGTTGTCAAATGAAGAGTGCAGAAAGCAGCACTTCAATGTGATTTTCTGATTCGAGCGTAGTCACGTATCCAAAATATTGGTCAATTGGTTATGAGATGGGCTCTCAAGGCGTCAGAATAGTCGAGCAACAATTCCTAAACGCCAAAAACCAAGTGGGTTTATACCCAATATTATATTATTTGGTAAGAGAATTATTTAATTTAATAGGGTGGAGGGTCTGAATACAAATTATATTCAATAAAATAAAATAAAATAATTCTATTCCCAAAGATCCATTCTACGCTGCTATACCAGTTACCTTTTGTTCACCGGGCATTTAGCACTTAATGATTAACAAAAAATAAGTGTATTTTTATACTTTTCAGAGTGGAGAATTACAACTTTTAAACTTTGTTTACACATCTATATTTGTATAGGATCATATATAATAGTTTTGTGTTTATTCCAGTAAACATCAAACTATTATACTGTTAAATGTTTCGCCGATATTTAACCTAAACGCGACATCATATTAGCAATATCTCAGATACCTAGGCAGCCCCCTTAAAAGGTGATTTACACCGACCATTAAAGTAGATCATGAATCAAGTATTAATCTCGCATACTCGTGAGATAAAGCCTGTGTTATTGGGCTGTGATAAAGTGAACCTTTTCAGATATAAAAACCGGCCCCTTACATACATCCGTTTCCGTCAGATCCTCGCCCAGTTTAAAGAACGTTAAAGCTTTATGCTCTATTTTGTATATTTATTAATGTATTTATCTAAACTTTCTGAACTGACAGATTGTCAGCACATGACTTACAAACTAAGCTAAGTCAAAGTCAGTGCAGGTAAATCATACTGTCTGTATGAGCAAAAAGTGGACTGTTTAGGCCACCAGAGATCGCCCGAATGATCGGATCGTTTTCTGGTGTTGACAGAAATCGGCCCGCGAGAGCGTAGCGAAACTAACATGTGTAGACACATTCAGGCCATTCCTTCAGTCTTAGCTGTTGTCAATAAAGAAAGTATCAATTAGATTAACTTTACCTGTGGTGTAGTGGTCAGTGCACAAGTCTACGAGTATATGGATCCCGATTTCGATTCCCGGATGATACCTTGGTATGTTTCCCGAAAGGGGAATTACTCCAACAGTCTTCAGGGTTTGATTAGTTAGGCTTAAGCTAGGTTTTTAAGTTAGGTTTAAGAGTTTCCACTGGTTACACATTCAAATTCACTGTCACCATCACATCAACTCATCGTGACATGGAAAGAGCCTCCCTACACGGAAAGGTTGTACAATTAGTATATTCGGGCATCCCCTGGGCAGCGGTACATTAGTACTGGTTAATATTTCCACAAACTCGACTACGAATGATGTAGTCCAGACGCGCAATATTATTATAAAATAAAGTGATCCTTTTTGAGAAGGATTTATTGACATTTACAAAGCAAGTACATGTTCATGGAAATTCAAGTGAACGTATTATAGGGATAAAAATAAAACACAATTGGCTTACGAGATCTCTTTTGTTACGTTTTAAACAATTTTTTCTTTAATTAGGTTAGCACACACCACAGCAGCTGCAACTAAATCAAATCTGAAAAATATCATATTCTTTTTCTGTACATGTGGACCGTGGATGTAAATAGTTGTTTCAATTTACCTGCACAGGCTTGGACTGTTCAGTGTAGGGACTTTATGTCATGTGTTAATATAATCAGTTTTTTTTTCATTTCTGTAAAGTATTTAACTTGAACTTTCTGAAACGAATGATTAAATCAACACACGAGAATTTCTATGATCGAGAACCAAAGGTTCTACCAATTTTCCCCGGGAAAGGTATTTTTACATACGCTCCAGGGTTATTTTACCTGCCACAATTGACATGGGACTAATGACTTAGCTTCCCCTCCAAAGGAAGTTGTGCTACAGATTTTTATCGCTCAAGAAAAATCTGTCAACCTCATCTGGGTTTGAACCCACGAGCGTTAGATCCTGAAGCGAGCACTTTACACCAATAAGACCGAAGTCGACTTGATATAATCGGTAGGTTCACAATGTGAACGTCAAATAAAGTAGATAAAAGTCAACTTGGACATTAATTTTAAATTGAATTGCATTGAAATTTGACCGTGTGTTTTTCGCCCAGCACCTTCACCACCTTTTATGCATGTGGATAGGTTTTATGACTAGGTTAGATCATTCACACACAGGGTTTATAGTGGCCAAAAACTCCACTACAATGTTTCCAATGACCACAAACTTTATGAAAAGAGGTGTGTCCAAAAACTCCACAATTGGAAGCCACTTCAATGATTTCGGGTGGCCGCAAGCCCCACGGGGAAAATGCCTATCAGCAACCCCCCCCTCCCCGCCCGGCCGAAAGCTTACATACATTATTTTCGATGACCACAAACCCCAAATGCCTGTCTGCAAGCCCTATGGCTGAAATACCCCCTACAGGGTTTTCAGTGGCCGCAAATCCCACGAGAGAAGTCTCGACTGCAAGCTCTAGGGAGCCGTATACTTGGCTTCAAACGTTTTCACGTCATACCTTGACCTCCACGTGCAATAAAACATATGAAAAAACACTAGAATACCTTGATTAACACTTAACTATATAACTAATTTTATTTAATAAGCATTGACAATATCTATCAAAAGTGACAGATGTAGATCATAATACTTGATGCTACTATCATGTACCCATTCGCCAAACCATATGATCTACCAGGCCATGTGTTGAGTTGTTATCACGTTAACAATTTGTTTTCAATTATTTTTTTTGGTGAACTGGTGGTTTAGGGGTAAGGTGTCAGACTTCTGTGTTGGGGGTCTGGGGTTCAATCCTTGGTCCCAGCACAGATTTATCTGATTGCCAAACCCTTCTTTCACCTCTGACAAGACGTGTATTAATCACAACTTGTGAATGTGAGGAATGCCAGGCCTCCACCGTGGTTTGGATTCCACGTTAAACTGTAGGTCCTCCATTTCATCTCACAATCACCCTACCATTACACATTAGTGTGAGTGCGTATAACCTGAACGGGTAGTAAGACGTGGTGCTAATAATAATTATGTTTTTCTTTCAACCGATATTGGAACATGAACTTTTGAAAATAGCCACTTAGATTTTTTTTTTAATGGAAATGGCTTTTGTGGTTCACTTAAAATACTTTAGAAATGAGAGATTCTAAAAGGCTGCGTTCTATTCCCAAATTAGGATGGCAAATCAGATTAAACAAAGGCCGTTGATGACGTCATACAAACAGTGTTCGGTTTTGTTAGCGCGTATCTGCTTAGAAAATAAAAATGTTTTATATTTTAAACGAATATTTAGTGTGGCTATTTCTCTAAGTTATAAAAACACATTTAATACTTTTTAATTTATTATTTTATGCACTATAATATCGCTTTTTGCGACAATTGTGAACCAAAATTATAATAGTTTTATCAACATATTTTGTTCTTTCAATAAATTAAGAAAACACCAAGTAAACAGTATTACTGTATTACTTTCTGGCGAAATTGGTAGACCCTTTCAAGCGCGCTCATAGAAATTCAGTGTGGAAGGCAATGGGGAACCACCACATGTCCTGGACTCCCCTAGTGATGGGATTTCTACCAGATGGTGCAGGCAGCATTAACCAGCCGAAGGGCTGAATGCATGCCCAGCGCTGGATGAATATAAATCACATCAAACCAACCTTCGGAGTTGTTTACTTTAGAAGAAGAAAAACTTAATTATATCAACATAAAAGGTACATTAGTGATCCCAAACAATGTTTACAGTAAAAATAGTGACCTGGTGGTCTAGGGGAAAGGTGTCTGACTTCTGTGCTGAGGGTCCGGGGTTCAATCCTCGGTCCCGGCACAGATTTATCTGATTGCCAAGCCCTTCCTTCACCTCTGACAAGATGTGTATTAATCACAACTTGTGAATGTGTGGAATGCCAGGCCTCCACCGTGGTTCGGATTCCACGTTAAACTGTATGTCCTCCATTTCATCTCACAATCACCCTACCATTACACATTAGCGTAAGTGCGTATAGCCCGAACGGGTAGTAAAACGCGGTGCTAATAATAATAATAATAATACAGTAAAAATCTTCTACTGTCAGTTACCTCACGAAACTACTATAGTAGTGATTTGTTGGCACAGGATGTAGAAGCGTCACACTAAATATATTGGGGAGAAGGAGAGTTTAGACAGTGGACCTCTCAACACTAGGAATTCTGAAATTTAAAAAATTCTCAGGTGAGAAAGGCAACGCTGAGAACACCGGGAAACTGGGGGTGTGTAATATTTGAAATGTATTTTTCAAGTTCAAGTTGTTTTTAATGGAATTTTCAAGTTAAAAGTGTTATCTGTTTTAACAATCACCTTAATTGCATGTGAGAACAGTTTCAGTATGTAAGAACTCCAGGTTTTTATCACGTGATTGACTTAAAACACTACCCAATCTTTTAAGGCTATTAGTATCTGGTAGGCTGTAGTAGTAGCCTTAAAACTAGTGGGCAGTGACAACGGCGCTACTAGCTAAATTGTTTAGCTAATATTTTATACACTCTACCACAGAAGGTATCTGCTTTCAATGTTTGATGAGTTATGAAGTTGGAAACTTTTGAGGAGTAGGGATCGACAGTTGGGAAATTTGAAAAGTATCTTCATAATCGAAAGTACTGTGGTATAGAGTAATTCTAGAACTTCCCAAATCAAGATCTCAACTCTGTACAAAATTCCCAAAGTTCAGGCTTTTTTCCCCACCTCCCCAGCGCGACGCCCCTGGATGTTGTAGTGGAAAATACCACCCTTTTACCCCTCCGACCCGTACCCTACCCACGTTACCTGCCAAGACGTCACCACACGATGTTAGTGCGTGTGTGTCTGATGGACCAGAAGATTAGTGCCACGGATATGTTAATCCGGATATATTTCAGAATCCAACAGTTGCGTCTTTATACTGCTGCCATCATTTACCAAACAGAGCTCCTACGTTCAACATTACTCAACACTGAGAGAGTAAGTATTCACTTGCAAGGTTGAAAAATAACCTATTTTAACAATAATACTAGTTTTGATTTTGATTATGTTTTGATGACAGGGATTTGTTTTGGTATTAGTTTATATCTTTTTCGTGACCTTTTGGGAGAAGATATTGTGATAATAGAAAAAAAATCTAACTAAAAACTTTGATGGAATTTGACATTTAATGACCCCCTGAATCCGAAAAATTTGTTTTTGCAATGCTGTCGGCCTGTCTATCTGTGTGTCTGTATCTCGGCTTGAAGCCGAAACCATTTTACTGACCGGGCTAAAATTTGGTATTTAGGGTTTTAATTGGGCTACCTCGAAGTTTTTGGAATTAGATACACAGTAAACTTCCGACTATCCGCTTTGCGGCTTAACCGTGACATCACCAACAGCAGGGGATACGTTTTTGAAAAACGCCGCGTTGATGGATAATACAGGGCTACCGATTGTTGTACTCAATATATCCCTAAAGGAAGAGGTAATGGCCAGAGAGGCAAAAAGTGTATGCAAGGGGGACTGCACTGGAATGGACTCATGACCTGCTTAATTATTATCTGTAACAGGAATACGACACGCTTCTAACTGACAAACTGATGTTACTGAAAATACGTAGCGGGATAAGGGAAAAGTAAGTTGTGATGAAGTAGACGACTAATACAAACTTTTCAAGTGATGTATCCATTTTGAGTAAACTGTACATTTATTTAAAGTGTGTTTTATAATTATCTTAGTGCGAGAAATATAATAATGTGTTCATAAACGCAATCACGATAGGTGAGTACTGGTTTGAAGTGAATGTGCTACAATATCTTGTTTTACTAAATATGTGGATTGTACGTGGTTTTGGTCTATCCACGGCACTAGTCCCCTCCATTACCGCGGATAATCGGAAGTTCATTGTACAACCCTAAAGTTAAGGTTAGTTTACTTAAGGGCGAAAAGAGAAAAAAAAATTGATTTCCAACCAAATGTGCCCCAACGATTTTGATTAAAATTCATATCTAGACATTGTTTAACACTACAAACCAAATGGTGACTCCCGTTTTCCCGTGAAAATGGCTTTTAGGATAGACTACTTTACATTAGCGGAAATTTCCAATTTTTTCGTATCTCCGTAAATCTTTGAGATATGAAATAGCTTATTATTGCAAAAGTGTAGGACTCTTTTAAAATAAACCACTTTTATTTGAAAGAATATTTCATAAAAACAAATTTTTTTCACCTGAGATAAAAAGCAAATCTACATAAAATATTTGGAAAATGGGGAGTTGAAAAAACACAAAGCAAATAATATGTTTCTGTAACGTTTTATATTATTTTTTGTATTCTCTTTGGTGAATTACGATTTTTTTCCATTATGTTTTTACAACCATATAAGTTATAAGTATAATTTAGATAAAGGTAACATTAATTAAGTTCTTTATTATTATTATTATTTTATTTTTTTCAAATTTGATGTATTTATAAATTTGAGAATAAAAGTCAACAAAAACGCTAAAATTAAAATATCTACATAATATTAGAAATCATATAAATACAGTAGTAGAATAATACTCAAAGAACACATTAGTAACTGGACAAAATTCCTTATGTCTAACTATTTTTCATTGAATCTAACTACCGTTCAGGCTAAACGCATAATATATATACATAAATTATGTCATTTATATATTAATTTAGATATTAATTACATTCTTGTGTGGTAGGGACGAGGCATGAAAAGTTTTAGAGGAAGTATACTTTCATTTGAGTGAAGGGAGTGAAGGAAACCAAAGAGAAATAAATGGTACGGCACAATCTTTATCGTATAGTGTATTCAAGTTTGCAAAAAAAATTAAAAAATAATCTATTGATAAACCACCCTTAAATTATATAAATTTATAAAAATAAAAATGTATCTATTCGTTTTATCATGAAAAACTATCCTCATATACTACATTTTGAACCTAATCAAAGGCCATTTTCAAAGTATTTCAAATTTTCTTAAAGGTATCATGTGTTAACTACTCTTAAATTTAACTACATTAGAAAAACTAGCAGACAATTTTTATTATCATGTAAAATAGCCTCCAAATACCAATTATTTTAAACAAAATCCTATAAGCTATTTTCAAAAAATGTGTTTTCAAAGAGTGATCACCAGAAAACTACTATTGAAAGATTTTTTAAATAGAAAAACAATATATATACATATTTAAATATTATTATTATTATTATTATTATTATTATTATTATTATTATTATTATTATTATTAGTATTATTATTATCACCGTGTCTTACTACCCGTTCGGCTTATACGCACTTACGCTAGGGTGATTGTGAGATGAAATGGAGGACCTACAGTTTAACGTGGTATTTGAACCACAGTGGAGGCCTGGCATTCCACACATTCACAAGTTGTGATTAATACACGTCTTGTCAAAGGTGAAGGAAGGGTTTGGCAATCAGATAAATCTGTGCTGGGACAGAGGATTGATCCCGGACCCCAGCACTGAAGTCCGACACCTTACCCCTAAACAGCCATGCCACCTTATTTAAATATTGATATTGTTAAAACATAACAAATACCCATTTTGAACCAAATCTCTACTTGCTTATTAAAATATTTAAATTTAAAAAATCTGTCATTAAACTACCTGCCCTTAAACAAACTTTTCCACGAAAAATGAGTATGGTACAATTTTGTTTGTCATGTAAAACATTTACCAAATAAACATTTTAAACAAAATAGTTCGAGCAATATTAGAAAAATTTTAAATTTTCAAAAATCATTCAACAGTAAACTAGTTAGTATCCCTTAATGAATTTTTACCCAAATTTCAATTATACAATGCTATTTGGCAGGTAAAACACTCCCTATCTATCAATTTTAAACAGAATCATTAAAGCCATTTTCGAAAAATGTGGAACTAAAAAAAATCACTTATCAGTAAACTACCTTTAATTTGAGTACTAGGGTAAAAATTAGTAAAAAAAAATTCCCGAGATATTGCCCTATTAGGGTTAAATATGAAGTTTGAGCCAAATCCATTATACCGTTTCATATCCATGGCCTGGGACATACAGAATTGAGGGGGCAGGAGGAAAAACATGATAACTCTCATAGATTTAGATGAGTTTCACTAGCTAAACTTATACGAGCTCCTGAAATCTAGATAAAATAACTGGTACATAATTCCGCACGAACTTTCTCACTCCATTGTTTAAAAATGGAGGTATTTACTCATAACTCGTAATATATGTTAAACAAAATAATATACACTAGCAAACCCGAGCTATTCTTGACTTTTTATTAGGGGTTGCACATCTTATGGTTATCGCATTGTTATTAAATTCCTCATTTATATATTTAGACCAATAAAAAAGGTAAATATCGACTAGCGAGTCTAAAATGATGGAGATAGATCATTGCTGTACAAAAATTTCCCCTAAGATGCTAAAGGAAAGAGAACATCAACTTTTTGATATACTTATTTATTTACTTACTCTATGTCACCAGGGAATTATTGCGCTAAAACTTAAGTATTATCTCCGTACAACTAAATCTCACAAAATTGTATTGATATATTTGCCAATATCTCAGAAACTATTGGTTTTATATGATATATATTTCAAATAAAAGGTTTTTATTTTTAATAGTACTACAATTTTGCAATTATAAGTTATTTTGTATCTCAATTAGTTGTGGAGATACAGACATTTCCGCTTCTTTAAAGTACCCTAAAAGTCATTTTTATTTTATTTATAATCTTAATCAAAGCCTGGATAAGAATTTTAATCAAAATTGTTAGAGCCGATTTTTAGAGAATGGATTTTTCTCTTTTTCCCCTTTATTAAACTACTCTTAATTTTAGGGTTAAACAGAGACACAGACACACGGCATTGCAAAAACAACTTTTTAGGTTTCGGGGTGTGGGTGGTCACGAAACGTCGAATTCTATCAACATCTCAGGTTAGATTTTTTTTTACGGTCGCAATACTTTATCTTTATTGTTCGAAAAGTAAAAAAATATTTATTTTTGCGTTTAGCTTGAAAATTATTGGTTTTATAAAAATATATTTCAAATAAAGGCTTTTTATTATACATATTCCTACATATTTGCAATGATAAGTAGTTTAATATCTCAAATAGTTACAGAGATATGATAAAAAAAATGAGAATTTACGCATCAGACCGGAACCCTTAAAATCAATTTGACGAAAGATTGAGGGTAGGCATTTGGTTTGTAATATTTATCAATGCTTATAAATAAAATTTAATCAAAATCGTTAGAGCCGATTTTGAGAAAATCGATTTTTTTCTCTTTTTGTCCTTCAGTAAACTATCCTTAATTTTAGGGTTGGATATCCAATTCCAAAAATCCTTCGGGGCAACCCTATGAAAACCATAGATACCAAGTTTTAGCCCAATCGGTAAATTGTTAAGCTCTACTCCGAGGTACAGACAGACAAACAGAAATGCAAAAAACACTTTTTCGGATTCGTGCGGGTCATGAAACGTTGAAATTCATCAAAATCTAAAGTTAGATTTTTTGACGATCACAATACTTTCTCTACCTGTAAGATAGGGAGAAAGTAAAAATTAAATATTAGATAATCTCAAGGTCTTGACTGAACATAAAAACAACATATAGTTCAAGAGTTAAACTATCAGCTTCAATAATTCCCGAATGGTCTAAGACTCTAAGGGGTCACTCTCGCCTTGCTTATGACACTGAGATTGGGGTTCTAATCCCTTCCGAGTTTGTTGAGGGCGTTTTTTATAAAAATTGTTCCTCACTCTTCTTCCATGCAAATGCTGGTAAATTACCTCTAAAATGCTTTCTTCCTGCTCACTACCCCTTTAGAGTAGTTATCATAGTATAATCTTCACAGGTAGTAAGACACGGTGATAAAAAAAAAGGTAGGTTACTAGAAATCACTGCCTATTACTGTTTCTATAAAAATAATTAGGGTTATTATGACCCTTTCAATTGTAAAATCCAGTATTCTTGGTTCAGGCATACATACAACGTAAAAATTAATCATATCTCTAGGTCGAACATTTTCACGATTACAATACTTTCTCTTGATAGGCGAAAGTTGTGTCTTTTACGACAGTACTGAACAATGATCGACCTGATGTGTCTTTTATGTCGGTGCTAGATCATTGTTGACCTGCTGAGTCTGTTATGTCAGTACTGGGCTATTGTTAACATGCTGTGTCTGCTATTTCAGTGCTAGACCATTGTTGACCTGCTGTCTCTGTTATCTCAGTAATAGACCATTGTTGACCTATTTTGTCTGTTATTCCAGCTCTAGACCATTGTTAACCTGTTGTGTTATCTATTTCAGTGCTAGACCAGTGTTGACCTGCTGTGTCTGTTATTCCAGTTCTAGACCAGTGTTGACCTACTGTGTCTGTTATGTCAGTGCTAGATCATTGTTGACCTGCTGTGTTTGCTATGTCAGTAGTAGACCTTTGTTGACCTATTTTGTCTGTTATTCCAGTTCTAGACCATTGTTGACCTGTTGTGTCTGCTATTTAAGTGCTAGACCATTGTTGACCTGCTGTGTCTGTTATTCCAGTTCTAGACCATTGTTGACCTGCTGTGTCTGTTATTCCAGTTCTAGACCAGTGTTGACCTACTGTGTCTGTTATGTCAGTGCTAGATCATTGTTGACCTGCTGTGTCTGTTATTCCAGTTCTAGACCATTGTTGACCTGCTGTGTCTGTTATTCCAGTTCTAGACCATTGTTGACGTGCTGTGTCTGTTATCTCAGTACTATACCATTGTCTACCCGTTGTATCTGACTGGTTCCAGAAGATGCCGGACCGCTACCAGATGATAACCTCATCCCCGCCGTCGTACTCTTTGTCGATGTCTGCAGACAAAATAGACGAAGCCGAGACAGACCCCTTATTACTAAACGAATATTTTAGGAGGGATTCTCCTAGATATTACAAAGTAAGTATTACTTCATAGTTATTTAGATTACCCATTACAGTCTTCGATTAGAATAATTCATAAAAATTCATAAATAATTCATAATAATTCATAAATAATTCATAAATAATTCATAAATAATTCATCTTCTGGCTGTATGGTCTAGACTACTTCAAAGGAAACTTTGAAACATGATTATGGTCTAACTATACCTTGATTTTTATACAAACGGATATTTGAAGCACTCTTGAAAAAAACATATTTTTTGCATCCAACATTGATAACGTGTTACTATATTAGTTATATTCATATTACTTTATAGGTAGTCTATTGATATGATAATACCTAGCAAAAGTGACAGCTGTGCCTCACATTACCTAACATATAAATACGTGAAAGTAGATTTAGTTGCTCTTTCTAGTTGTAAGATATGTACATTCCTAAGAAAATTGTAGTATATATGTTACACTTCAATAGTGAAATCGCCCATTTCATGAATTGGGCAAATTTCTGCTAATTCCGTGACCTGGCTTCTTCGCTTGACCATTTCAAGGACCTGGACAAAAATTACATTAAATATTGTCCATTTCATGAAGTGGTAGGCCTACTTATTGTACTATCTATTATCAGCTTAACTGAAATTAGTTTTAAGATATTATATTAAACTAACCCAACCTAACTTAACTTAACCTTCCATTCTAAAACGATTAAAAGTTAAATTAACTTAGACCAAATCTGTTCTTCGATTGTCCATTTCACGGACCGGGCAAAAACTCGTCCACTTTATGAATTGGGTACAGATCGAAGCTTCTCAGTTAATAAAATAACCAGTTCATGAACTGGGCAGCAAAAGCGCTGAACAATTTGTTAACTGGGATATTTTTTGCCCAGTTCGTGAATTGGTCAGAAGGAGAGGTCAGTTCACGGCATGGGCAGAAATCTACCCGATTCATAAACTGGGAAAATTCACGAATGGGGTGTAACATATTACAAAAAGGATAACACACAAATATACAGAATATAAATTCCTATGCTATCCGCCTTGTTTCTTGCCAAACATAGTAATAAATATAATTCCAGTATTATCCACTTTGCTCCTTGCGAAACATAGCAATAAATATAATTCTTGTATTATCCATATCGCTTCTTGCCAAACATAGCAATAAATATAGTTCTTATATTATCTACCTCACTTCTTGCCAAACATAGCAAGAAATATAATTTTGGTATTATCCATCTCGTTTCTTGACAAACATAGCAAGAAATATAATTCCGGTACTATCCACCTCTCTTCTTGCCAAACATAGCAAGAAATATAATTCCAGTACTATCCACCTCTCTTCTTGCCAAACATAGCAAAAATATAATTTCGGTACTATCCACCTTGCTTCTTGCCAAACATAGCAATAAATATAATTCTTGTACTATACATCTAGCTTCTTGCCATACATAGCTATAAATATAATTCTTGTACTATCCACCTCACTTCTTGTCAAACATAGCAATAAATATAATTCTTTTACTATCCATCTCGCTTCTCGCCAAACATAGCAAGAAAAATAATTCCGGCACTAGCCACCTTGCTTCTTGCCAAACATCGCAAATAAGATAACATAAAAGTTCGATTTATATTCTCCGTCACGTTAACGTCACGTACCGGCAGCGTCACGTCATATTGATGTACAGTTCACACTTGACGTCAAGTGAACGTCAGTTTTCCGTAACGTTTTGGTGGAAGCCAAGTGCTTTTACAAACATGCCAAGATTTAAAAACAAAGAGCTTGCTGATTATGATTTTATTTGACGAAGAAGAAGTCGGAGAAAAACAATCAAAGATAGTGTGAGTGAGAAAGATACTTAAAATGAGAAAGTTTATGTGTGAATATCACACATTGTGCAAGGAATTGGAAGAGGGAGAAGTAAGTTTTTTTTTTTGCTGATTTTTCTCTATATTTTATCTTTGTGGATATTATCGACATCTTTTTTTTTTTGTTGGCCATTTTATTCTTCATATTAATATACCTTCATAGTCCCTAGGTATTTTTATTTCTAGAGGCCTGTGTGTCCGATATTTTTACTCATTTTTATGCTAATTTCATTGTTTGTACGCACAAAAAACAAATTTTCTAGTGTAAACATAGCATTTAGAATCTATCTCTCAATTTTCGGAACAAGTGCTGAAGTATAACAAAGCTTCTCAATGATAAAATTGATAAAAAAATTATCTCCGATCAACAATTGGGGCAGCAACGACTGTAATCCGTTTCACTACTTCCTATTAAAAATGATGCTGTGTGAAAATTGACAATCGACGACCTAATTTCTGAATTAGCACTTACAAAATGTCGCAAAGTAAACATTTCAACATTAAGCTGAAATATCTACTAGACCTACACTACTGTGTTTGTGATTGTATTAGTGAAATGATTTTTTTTTAATAATATTTTGACGCGAAACTGCTGGTACATGATGTGAAGCTTAGTGTTAATCGATTGATTGATTGAAAACATTATATTATCACCGCGTCTTACTACCCGTTCGGGTTACACGCACTTACGCTAATGTGTAATGGTAGGGTGATTGTGAGATGAAGGATTACAGTTTAACGTAGGATCCGAACCACGGTGGAGGCCTGGCACTCCCCACATTCACAAGTTGTGATTAATACACGTCTTGTCAAGGTGAAAGAAAGGTTTGGCAATCAGATAAATCTGTGCCGGACCGAGGATTGAACCCCGGACCCTCAGCACAGAAGTCTGACACCCCCTAGACGATTAAAAACACGAACGTAAAATTGAAACAACTTTACGTGGTGTGATTGAGCGAGGCAATGTCATTACACGAACAGGTCAAGTCGAGTGCGTATCCCTTAGAATTATCACCTCCTCCCTGCTGTTTAAGTTCCTTGTTTTCAGGAGATCTCCGCAGTGACGATACCTGAGCAAGGAGCCGCACACGGTCCCGCCCCCTAGCCCAGTGGAATGGCGGCCGACACTGAACAAGGAGAGGAAGGAGTTGAGCACCAACTGGTGCGGGGTGTTGCTGGCTTTCCTGTCTGGCACCTTCTTCACCCTCAGCTCGGCGGCATTGAAAGCGCTGAAGAGCGTCGACCCATGGAGCTGCTCATGATCCGGTCCGCACTGCAGGTCGCCGTCATGCTCGCAGTCGCCTGTCAAAGAGGTCACAGCGTTGTGGGACCCAGGGGTACCGGCTGCTGTTGCAACTTCAGGTCAGATAGTTCTTGCTGTTTTACTCTCAAGTACTTGAAGATGCTGCTTACTTATAATAATAATTCTTATTATCTGCGTTCTTAATACTTGAGGACGCTCCTTGCTTTTAAAAATACAGTTGGACCTCCATATATCGAAGTCGATGCTTCCATAGAAAAATTCTATATATAGAGAAATTTCGATGTATGAAAAAACTTTTTTTATACGTGATATTGTGTAGTCTATTTTATTTAAAAATATTTCCTAATCAATTCACTCGTTATAAGTGAATATGAATCACATTATGTAGGTCTACAAGTTATATTTATAAAGATAATTAAAAACAAACAAACCTTAAAAAAACATGTACAGTAGTATTCAAATAGTTTTACATTTGTGTGAAAAACTTTCTAATGTCTTGCCGCACAGTAAATTTCGATGAGGACTCATCATAAAAGAGCTCACACTTATTAAGTCCGTGAAATACATCGTCAGGAACATATTCGGCGATTTGAAGAGCACAACGTATTGTGTTAAACTAGGCCAAAATTTCTTTTTTAGGGGGCTTAGGGGACTGAACTTGATTTAGAGAGAAGAAAGGCTACTTGAGGAAAAGGGTGAGAGGAGTTTGGAGACAATACCACTCCACTAGGCAACACGAGCTTCGCAATGACCTCGACCAAACATTTCGCGGCCTGGTTTGAAATGGTTCTGACAAAATTGGCCAAATTGATGTTGTAGCGCTGTCGTGTACTACATTACCGGGTCTATAAGAGAAAGTGACTTTGGTTGCTATCTGGTGACAAATAACAGAACTACCAGTTTGCCAGAGTTCTAACTGCATTGCGCTTGACGAAAAAATAGCGACAAGGTTCTAACTGCATGCTCTGCTTCTATAGCGCTGTCTATCTTGGCGCACGATCTACGTAAAATAAAGATTGTTGTCCTGTCATTCAGACGGTGTTGGAATGTTGTGATCAGCAGCAGGCCTGAACATTTCCAAGATGTATTATTTGTATAAGGAGAAGTGTGCTTAGGAAAATGATCCCCCAGTAAAATAGTCTCTTTACTATAAAATATTTGTCAATGAACTTAATCTCGATTTCCATATCCCAAAGAGTGATAGATTGATTTGTGTGAAAAGTATGAAGTAGCAAAAAAGGCAAATAATTAACAGAAGAATTAAAGGGGGAATGCGATAGGCATCAAACATTAAAGAATGCAATGCGGGAAGAAAAGAAAAAAGATAAGGAAAGTGACACTCCTGTTTTAATGTTTGATTTACAAAATGTAATTTTGTGTCCACATGCAAACATTAGTTGCTTTTTCTACTTAAGAAAATTATGTGTATATAATTTAACTGCATTCTATTCAGTTACTAAGAAAGTATACTGTGCAATATGGCCAGAAGTGATGGCAGGCCGAACTGGAAATTATATTGCGAGTGCACTTCGGAGAATTTTTGGATGAATTAATTGAAGAAAATGATATCAATGACTTAATTACATGGTCTGACTTGATGTGTGCCCCAAAATCGAAATTCGATTATGTCTAACGCAATCCTAGAATTCCTGAGGGACAGTTCAAATATATCGTCTTTCACTATTAAGTACTCTGTGCCAGGGCACTCTTGTATCCAAGAGGTGGATAATGCACATAGTAGTATCGAGAAAATCATGAACCACACTGATCTCTACTCTCCACTGGGCCTGATAAGGATATTGAAGTAGGTGATCCGCCGCAACCCTTATCGAGTAATACAAATGAGACCCGATGATTTCAAGGACTTCTCAGGAACTGAAAAACTATTGAATTATAAGACTGTTCCATTCTCCCAGGTAGCAATGATAAAGTTAACCAAATTATATCATGAAATTAAATAAAACTGAGCCATGAAGTAAAAGAAAATGAAAAAATTGCCAATATAAAATTTAATGAGACTCCGAGTAGAAGTGTTGTGAGCAAACCTAGAGGACTTGTGTTTTAAACATCAAACCAAAAGTTCTAAGGAAGAATATTGAAGTTTCAGATTTGAAAAAAAAAGGCCATCAAAACAGCTATCCCCTTCATGCCTCTGCAAGACAGGGAGTACAACTCAGCAATACTCTAATTATAGAGTAACTAAATTTTGCCTCTGATTGCACACCATTTTGATGTTATTTTAAAATTGATACAACAATTACATTGAGTTTTAATGTATATCTTATTTAGTGTAAAATTGAAATATAGTTCATAGTTCTAACTGAGAATAATTATTTGATTACTTATAAAAATTAGTTCGACAGAATTGTATGTGCAGTTAGAACCTTGTAACTTTCCCGAAGAGTCAAAAGCATAGCTACAAGGTTCTAACTGCAATTTCCCCTACTTTAAATTCAGCAAATAAAAATTAATTTTTAAAAGAATAATAGTAGAAAAAGCTTTCAATATACCTATAAGAGGGCCTAAAAAACTATTTGGAAAAATATTAATAAATAAGACAGTTATAGTAAATTGAAACTTTAAACTAGTTTTTCTCAAAATTATGGTTTATGCAGTTAGAACCTTGTTAAACCAAGCCCGCAATTTCCTTCTTCCTCTTGCGACATCTCCGTTATATTTTTTTCTCGCTTATTTTCTTATACCATCGTCATTATACCTACGGGGGTGGGGGAATCCCAATTCATCTTGGAAAAATTTGATTGATACATTGACATTTTCGTTATATAGAAACAGGTTTTTTATGTAATGTCACAGGGTTTCACCAAAACTTCAATACATAGATAATTTCTGTTTACGGAATTCTGCTGTATAGAGATCCCACTATATATCCAATGGCTCTATTCTGATTTTTGTTGTTGTGTCCCTAGGTCAGTTTCATTTTCTCTCCAAGTAGTTTCTCGGCGATCTTCCTCTTAAAACCCGTCTGGGCTATTTACATTAATAGAGTAGGGATGATTAATTTATAAATTATAAGAAGTGTTCCAGAATTTGAGAAGAGGGCTAGGGGAAAACCATTTATAGAAACTCATTTCCTTACACTCGTCTGGGATTCAACCCCCGATTTCCTTGATATGGCAAAACAGACAAGACTAGACTAGTGCCTTTGTCTGGGGGAGGGGGGGGGGTACCGTTGTTGGAATGGAAACATTCAACCCAAAGTGTTGGTCAATCGCTCCAAGAAATTGAGCTTGACTGCTGTTGAAGTGAAAGTCTTGGTTCGAACCCAGGGCAGGTGCACTAATGATTGGTTTTTCACACATCCTTTTCTAATATTACCCATGTTAACACGGGTGCATTTTATCTAAGATACCATACTCATCCTCTACTACTTCATTGAATATGTAATATCCTTTACGTAGAGCGTACCAATAAAAAAAATATTCTAATTCAAACTATTTCTCTACCATTTATTTCCCGTCTTAGGTAGACGTACGGTACATAAGTAGAATGAAACAAGCTGACAACTTTGCAGACAAAAAAAGATATAGCTATTTATAGATATAGATATTTCTCACAATTTAAATAGATAATTATGTAATATTATGATGTGTTCTCTAATAAATTGACGAGAAAACTTTAATAATTGGACAGTCATGTAACGACACCTCATTTGAAAATATGACGTGCCCTTAAGATTATTGGTGTAAACCTATAAACTGCATTTCACTAAAATAGCTTAAACGATGCGTATTATGTTCTATGTAGGTTTATAAACCTCCTTGATTAGTTTTTACACTTTGCCCATGCAACATATTAAGCCAGTCAGTTGAGTTGTGGGAAAGCTGCCATTAATTCTTGAATGCTCCGCTAGGATTGTTAGCCATAGCTAGTTCTTTCTTAAAACAAGCTGATGAGGCAGCCATTTGAAGAATTCAAATATAGAGTTATATCAGATATCTTATTTTTTTGTCTAAATTTCAAATACAATAAATAAAAATTATCAAATTTAGAAAAAATATTCATTGTATGCATTTTACAATACAAAAAAGGTTATCAGAGCTATACCCAAAATTGTGTTTTGTGCGCAGGGCATTGTGGGAGGAATCACCCTCGTACTTCTGTTCTATTCGTTTCGGAGACTGCCACTAGGAGATGCCACGACCATCATCTTCAGCTCTCCGATGTTTGTGATGTTGCTGTCGCTGATATTTCTTCGGGAACCTTGTGGTTTCTTCAGGACAACAGTAGTGTGCTTACTGCTAGCAGGCGTCATCCTCATCTCCAAGCCTCCCTTCATCTTCCAGGTAGATATTGATAGCATCTCCAAGCCTCCCTTCATCATCCACATAGATATTTCTAGCATCTCCAAGCCTCCCTTCATCTTCCAGGTAGATATTGCTATCATCTAAAAGCCTCCCTTCATCTTCCAGGTAGATATTTCTAGCATCTAAAAGCCTCCCTTCATCTTCCAGATATATATTTCTAGCATCTCCAAGCCTCCCTTAATCTTCCAGGTAGATATTTCTAGCATATAAAAGCCTTCCTTCATCTTCAAGGTAGATATTTCTAGCACCTAAAAGCCTACCTTCATCTTCCAGGTAGATATTGCTATCATCTAAAAGCCTCCCTTCATCTTCCAGATATATATTTCTAGCATCTCCAAGCCTCCCTTAATCTTCTAGGTAGATATTTCTAGCATATAAAAGCCTTCCTTCATCTTCAAGGTAGATATTTCTAGCACCTAAAAGCCTACCTTCATCTTCCAGGTAGATATTTCTAGCATCTCCAAGCCTCCCTTCATCTTCCAGGTAGATATTTATAGCATCTAAAAGCCTCCCTTCATCTTCCAGGTAGATATTTCTAGCATCTTCAAGCCTCCCTTCATCTTCCAGATATATATTTCTAGCATCTCCAAGCCTCCCTTCATCTTCCACATAGATATTTCTAGCATCTCCAAGCCTCCCTTCATCTTCCAGGTATATATTTCTAGCATATAAAAGCCTCCCTTCATCTTCCAGGTAGATATTTCTAGCACATAAAAGCCTCCCTTCATCTTCCAGGTAGATATTGCTAGCATCTCCAAGCCTCCCTTCATCTTCCAGATAGATATTTCTAGCACCTAAAGGCCTCCCTTCATCTTCCAGGTAGATATTTATAGCACCTAAAAGCCTCCCTTCATATTCTAGATATATATTTCTAGCATCTCCAAGCCTCCCTTCATCTTCCAGATAGATATTTATAGCATCTCCAAGCCTCCCTTCATCTTCCAGATAGATATTTCTAGCATCTAAAAGCCTCCCTTCATCTTCCAGGTAGATATTTCTAGCACCTAAGAGCCTCCCTTCATCTTCCAGGTAGATATTACTTGCGTCTAAAAGCCTCCCTTCATATTCCAGGTAGATATTACCATATCCAAGGCCCCTACAGCTTCAATTATATAGGGCCTATATCATCTCCAAGCCACTAATAATTTTCATCCTGATTTCTTCCTGCAAAATGACACAGACGAATAGTCCTCAACTAAAGTTTAAGATCTGTTTCAGATGATTTACATATAGTGCTTTGTCTGTATTGGCTCGTCCTCAATATATATGTATATATTTATAGGGTTGGTGTTTACTTTCTCATTACAAGATAAAGTTTTATTATTATTATTATTATTATTTCTATCCCCGCGTCTTACTACCAGTGCAGGTTATACGTATGATAATTGCTTTAATGATGAAGGAAATTTTTAGAGGTAGTCTACCTGAATTTTCGTACAAGGAGGGTGGAAAACCTCTTAAGAAAAGCCACCAAAAGTAGACTTGAGCGGGATTCGAACCCCGATCTTCCTCTCATCAGCAGGTCAGTCTAATATGAGAATAATGCCTTAGAGTTTATACCATTCGGCCATTGCAGCGGGTAAGAGAAAGCATTGTAATCGTGAACATTTTCGACCTTGTTATTATGATGGATATTTACGTTGTGTACATGTCCGAACCCAAAAAAGTTGATTGTACAATTCTGTCTATCCTTATGTCTGTTTGTCCGTCCCTGGCCGCATATCTGAAACGATTGGATGGATTTGGTTCAAACTTTATTTTTATATGTAATAGAGCAATACCTTGGGAGCTTTTTTAGTTTGACCATAGCCGTCAAGTTAAGTGTATTTCACTGAGAAATGATTTTTATTCAACATTTTTGGGAAATGGCTCTTAAAATTACGTTTAAAATTTATATATTAGGAAGTATTTTACCTGACAGATAACGGTGTATGGACCTACTTGTATTTTGGATAAACATTCGTTTAAATATAGTTTACTGATGAGAAATTTTCAAAAATTCAAAATATTTCTAAGATATGTTTAAAATTTTTGTTTAAGGGTAGCTGACTGATGACTTATTTTGTTTAAATTTGAATATTTTAAAAAATGGCTCTCGCTATTTGGTTCAAAATGGATATATGTTATTTTTTTTACATTACATTGTGTATATTTGTTTTTCTTAAAAAACATAATTTAGTAATAGTTTACTGATGACTGATTTTTAAAAATAGATTGAAATATTTTGAAAATAGATCTAATGATTTTTTTCAAAATTAGTATTTGGAGATTATTTTACATGATAATAAATAAAATTTGTTGGTTTTCCTAAAATAAGTTAATAAGGGTAGTATAGGCCCCATCCCTACGAGAAATTTTAGAAAATTTGAAATATTTCAAAAATGTCCTTAAAGATTGATTTCAAAATGGGTATCTGAGAATTGTTTCTCATGATAAAAAATAATGAATTTTATTTTTACAAATATAAACCGTTTAAGGATAGTTTACAAATATCCTATTTTTGAAAATGTTTCTCCAAGCTTTAATACATATATGAGAAACTTTGTCCTAACTTTTATTTTTGTATTGATTGCTAGTTCTATATGCTTTAGTTAGTTAGTGAGTTAATTAGCGAGTTAGTTAGTTAGTTAATAGATATTTAATTTAGTGTCAAAGTTGTAAAAATAATTTTTGGGCACCCTTCCTCTACAGTATATCTAAATACGTAAATAAACTAAACAAATGCTAAGAGCATCAATTATCGCATGATTTAATGCATTACGCTAGCGTAACACTAGATTGCCGGTGACTGGGAGATCGGGGTTTGAATCTCAGCGTGGTGTACTCCTGATGGTTTTTCTTAAAAGGGTTCCGACTCTCCCTACACTTAGATTAGGACACATTTCCTCTAAAAATTCCACCTTCCTCATCCCTATTCCATCAGCGTAATTTTTGAATGCGTACAACCCGAACAAGCAATAAAATGTGGTGAGAATGAGTAAACAAAATAAACAAATGCTGTTGCAGTTTTTCGTGCATGAGTCTCACACCCACCACTACGACGTGGTGGGTTACGCCTGCGCAGTGACGGCCACGCTCTTCACGGCTTTCAACATGGTGGTGATGCGCAAGTGCAAGGACGTCCACTTCTCGGTGGTGGTGCTACAGCTGTCATCGTGGTCCCTGCTGGTGGCGGGTGTCCTTCTTGGGGCCCTGGGTCGGCACCACGGAGAGATCATCGTGCCACCGAGAGGGTTGCTGCAGTGGGGACTAGCAGTCGTCGTCAGCGTGTTCGGGCTGTCGGGGCAGGTGAGTCTCGTCCGGGATTTACACCCCTAATGCTGGGATCACGATCGACTTAACGATCACTTGACTTGAGTGTTAACTGCTTGGGTGACCACACGGTTAAAGGTGTCACTCTTGTGATGGACTAGACTGCCGATAACAGGGAGGCTGGGGTTCGAATCTCATTCTGGTGTCTTGAGGCTTTTTTCCTAAATGGTTTTCCACTCTTTCGCCACGTAAATATGGATGCACTTCCTATAAATTAAGCCTTTTCATTTCTAGCACACTAGCGTAAATAGTACATATGAGTATAACCTGAACAGGTAGTAAGACGCGTTGCTAAAATAAAGTTAAGTGTTGTCTAAGGGAGAACATTCACGTGAATGTCAAGGGAAGTGTACCACATTGCCTAGCTAGTCAGTCGTTCTGAAAAAACTTCAACACGGCTATTTAGTACTTCATTTGTTTGTTTATTGTATGTGGATAACTTCTTTGATATAGTCCGTCTCGTGAACAATAAGGCCAGGTGCACACATCCGTTTTTTTTAACCTTCGGTTCCGGAATTATGGTTTGGGATACTATAAGATAGATGGAGCAGTGTACACATACCTCCGGTGACGTTGCGTGCATATTGACCCTACAGCACCGCAACGGTACCGCACACGCAGCTACGGTCACTCAGTATCTTAGTTAGAGAAAAAAAATAACCTAACAATTTTTTTAATTTTAAAAATCTGATTGTATACAAGATAAGCCAAAATTACACTTTTTCTCCGATATACATCCATCTCTGTTGGTGGTCTGTGCGTCATTTCACCGCAGTGTGAGTATTAATTTGTCCAGTCCCGCTACGGCACCGCAGCGACACCGCACGTTAAAAAAACCCGGATGTGTGCACCGGGCCTAAAACGGCGTAGCTTCTTCTCACACTTTATTTTGTAAATCAGTAAAGCTTACATTGCAAGTACATGCAGCCTAATCATTCATAAATGCTTGGGTTTCATTTTAGTAACCGATTTGATATCAAACAGTCCAAAGTCATTGTCTACGTCTTGTATGAGTTTGTTTACGTTGCGTTACGTAAACCCTGATCACACTCTGTGTTTATTTACGTTACGTGAACGTTAAGTTAATTCTGATCCCAGCATTACAAACTGGGTGATGTTTTAGTGTTTTGGACGTTGAATACCTTTGACGTATTGTCTAGTCAAGTTACGATTTTCTATGTTAAAATGATGTTTTTAGATTTTATTTTTAAAGCTATATAACATTCGAAAATTATGAATTATTATTAAATAGTTCCAAAAATAATGTTACATCCTCACAAAACTATTTTTTTGGATCTTGAAGTAGATTTTTTTAAACCTACATTTAAATCTTCTACAGCTAGGTCTGTTTTGTTTATTTATAAAAAATAGTCACTATAGATCTTTCGGCCAGTACATAGATTAAAATAGGTCCTTCGAGGCATATGGCTGTCTGAAATAGGAAACAAGAAACATTTAATTTTGAAATACAAATCAATTCTGTCCAGGCGGCGCAAATTTTATAGTGAATGTTTATAATTGTTAGTGGAAGATGGGAGGTGTTATCAGCATATAAACAATAGGCCTCGCAGGTTTTGCTATTATGCAGATAGTACAATTTTATTAATAAGGTTGAGTGTTTAGCATTAATTACGTCATATGTTTTTTTTTTTTGTTGTTGTTGTTTGCATTTTACTATGATGTTTTTTGTCTTTCATCAAGTCCATTGTCTTGTTCAAATTGAGTTCTCTATCACGTCCTTCCAAAGGATTCCTTTTTAGATACTGACACCTCATTATCTTTCCTTGTTTCAGGTTATCAATCAGTTGCATTCATAGACTTCCTAGTCCAGTTCTCCCTTCCATTTTTTTCTTCTATGACATCATTTAATAAACAATTTATTCTCATAATATGAACCATCCAGTTTGCCTTTCTTCGTAGAATCACCTCTATAACTTTATATTAAAGTTTTCCAAGCTTTATTTTCCTTTTTTCCTTGGATACAGTTTCAGCTCCATACATAGCGTTATTCCATATGTAACATATCAACCATTTCTTCTTCTTCATCTTCTTCAGGAACAGTTTGTTAGTAATTAACTTATTGTTATTGAAAACATCTTGAGACAGCAGTGCTAATTTTGGCTTTATATCCTGTTTACACTTCGCGTTTGTCGCAATTAAACTTCCTAAATATTTATATATTTCGAAATTCTCCACTGCTGATTTTTCATCCCATTATTAAGTGGTTATTCTCTCTGGAATATCCTATTTACCTTCGACTCCTGGATGTTAATCTCCCTTTCATACGCTCTTCCGGTTTCAACTAAATTTCTCACCATAATTTTTTAGCTCTTATTCCTCGTTCGCAAATACTACCAAGTCAACTGAGTTTTTCACTGTACTTAATTAAAAGTCTCCTATTTTGAAATATCCTAATCCTCCTAAAGCTTCATTAGCAAGGAATTCTTCGTACATGTTAAAAGAATTGGTGATAACTATAAGCAACATCCCTACTTTGATTCTCTCACTTTATCCACACTATTTGTGTCCCTATATCCATTCGTATTTTACTCTTTGTTTTTTGTACAAGTGCCTTATTGAACTTAGATATCTCCAGTCAATTACAATTTCTTGTTCCTTGGGGCATTTTTACCAGTTTTTTCCCAGTTTATCTGGTTGAATGCCTTTTTACAGTCGATAAAACAAGCATATACTACTTTCCGTCTAGGTTATTCTAATACTATCTTTAGCACTTCACTGACATCTCTGATTCTTTTTACCTTCCTTAAACCAAATTAGTTTTCTCCTAATACTTGCTCTAGCTTCTTTTCTGGCCACTTGGCGAGTATTATAGCCACCATATTTACATGTGTGATATTAAACTGACGCATTTGTTAAATTTCTTTTTACAAATAATGCAATATTGTCACTTTTAGGAACTCTTTGGGCCATACTCCTGTGCTGTATGTATTGTTTACTAATCTAGTAAGAACCTTAGTTCCGTTTTAAATTAACTCTTTCAGAAAATCTGCTGGTATTTCATCAACACCTGTAGCTTTTATTTTTGTCACATTCTTTATAGGATTTTCCTAGTCCACTCCTCAGTACTTTAGGCCATTTTCATTTTACTACCAGTTCTTATTCTAGTTGGTAGTTATATTAATATTAATAATAATTATTGTTATTAGTTATTACTATTATTTTAGTATGCTCTAGTGTCAATGTTGTTTTTTTTGAGGCTTAAGGTGGTTTGGAAGGGAAATGTGAGAAAAGGCCAGTGTTTTTGGAGTTTTTATGGCATACTTTTTTTTTGCCAAAATAAATAAAATATTGCTCAAGTACAAACATAGATTTAATTTTCTCACATGTTGACATCAACAGTACTGAGTATCTGTCAAGAGCATGGTGGCATTATCTAACAAACTTTTTAAATGAAGAGAAAAAGTTGTCGTTAAATTCCAGAACACGCGTGACAGATATTCAAGAAATTTTGAGATCACCATGGAAGAAAATAAATTTTCTGTTTGTACTGAGAAGATTATTTTTTTTGGTCAAAAAAAGTTTTTCCATAAAAACTGGAAAAACTGTCTTTTTCTCGCGTCCCTTCCATTTCACCTTAAATGTTTTATTTTAATATAACAGTATTATGAGGCTTTACCCTATAGAAATGCACCATTATGTGCCTAAAAATCAGATGAAAAGCCCAGATTAGACTAATTCAACTATACTGGACCTGGTTTGAAGTTTTTTTCACTAAGCTTTACTCAGTAATCGAGAATTTTAGCTTTATCTAAACCTTGATAACCCACATTAAGCTGTGGGGGCAAACTGCCCATTTGTAGGTAAAGTGCCACATCCTCCTAAGTGGGGGTGACAGCGTTTAACATCTTTGTTTTCAAACATCAAATAATGTTGCAGGTACTAGTAGCACGGGCGCTCTCCTTGGAAGGAGCAGGGCGAGTGGCAGTGACTCGCTCTTTGGATATCATCTAGCCTTCTTTCTCCAAGTGTTCGTCTTCGGAGAGATCCCAGACTGGCTCAGTGTTCTCGGAGCATCCTTTGTGCTGGTGTGTGTGATCGGCATGGGGCTGGAGGAGCACATCCATTATCTGGCCAGCCTGGTGCCTTGATACTTCTTTGGATGTCTGGAGACCTGATACTTCCTAGGTTGTCTGGTTCTTTGATACTCCTTCTGGTGTCTGGAACCCCTAACACTACCTCTGGTGTTTGAAGCCCAGATACTTATTTGGGCAGATGAAGCCCTGATACTTGCTTGGGTGTCTCAAGCCCCAATACTACCTGGGCTTATAAATGGCTCGATACTACTGGGCCAGTATGGTTCCCTGATACTCACTCTAGTGTCTGGATCCCTGATACTACCTCTGGTGTATGGAGCCCTAATACTAACTCTGGTGTTTGAAGCCCTGATACTTTATTGGGTATCTGGTGCCCTGATACTTGCTTGGGTGTCTGGAGCCTCGATACTACCTGAGCTTACAAGTGACACGATAATATCTGGTCACTCTGGTTCCCTGATACTCCCTCTGGTGTTTGGAGCCCTGATACTTCCTTGACTGGCTAGTGGCCTGATACTTCCTACCTGGCCATACAAGTGCCTTGGTATTACCTTGGATATCCGGGGTCTTGATAATACCTGGGAAGTCTACTATTGTCTTGAAACTACTACCTGGCTATTCTAGTGTCTAGCACCTTAATATTTCCTGACATGTATAGAGGTTTTTTTAAAAAAACGATACTGATATAATACAACCTAGATTATCAGCTCCTTTATAATTTGATAATACAACCTAGATTATCAGCCCCTTTATAATTTGAATCTACGGTCTATCCTCCGTAGCAATTTTTACCTTTAGTACAATCAAGTGTTATTAATTTAAATTGACAAATGAGAGCACACATTTTAGTATTTGGTAACATAATTTATGAATTTAGCTTAACTACAACGTATGTACTGGACATAAATATCAACAGAATTTTAAAAAAATTCAAGAGCGTGACTAAACGAATGACTGAAGTATACAATCAAGCGCTAAATGGTGGCCCCATCAAAGTTCTGTTTCTTGTATGCTTAAGTAGACAAATAAGATATTATATGATTAGATTTATTTATTTTAAAACATTTTTTAAATATTAATGCATAATTTTTATATCATAAAGATTTCAATCGTATTAATTCTCCATGTCTTTTAAATAAACTGCACAGAACTTCCTTACGATGAGGCTCCTTTTTCAGGCCAAATTACATATTCAATCTGTGCCCTACTGTAAATTCACATGTTCACAAAAAAAAAAATCAAAAGCCGAACAAAACATTGTCCCATGATGAGCTCTAAGTCAATCAATAGCATCCAACGATCTGTTTGTCAGAGCCAATCGACTATTTTCAGTGCGAATGCGTTGTATAACTAAACAGGATAATAACCGCGTCGAGTGTTTTAAAGCGATTTGAAACAACTCATTAAATAGAATGCACGTGTGTGCCTTATCTACATTGAGCTTTTTCACACGAAAAAAAAACTAAATTAAAAACACCCAAAGTGATAACCTTAAATATCTGTTTATCCACTCAAAAACAAATCATGTTGAGGATTAACAGTTTATAGTTTTTGTTGCAAAGCATCATGGGTTAACATATTTTTTTTTTCTAGCGTATGAATTCGTAATGCGACTCAAAACAGATTATGTTATCTATTTTCGGTGAACGTGTGAATCAAGCTTTATTAGTGTGACCACATGGACTCGTAAATAAACCAGGAGTGTATGCTGTATAGTTGCAAGAGAAGTACAAACATTTTCATATTTTCCTTAATGATCTTATCAAAATCTACAAACAACTCATGTTACTCAAAGTTTTAGCTAAAATAAATAGAACTGCTGTCATTTTTCATGGGATCTAGTTTTTTTTTTTAATACTATACAGATGTTTGTTTGTAAATATATTTAAGTTTTACTTTGTTAGAAGAAATAAAATAGATTATATATTTTATTTAATAAAGCTTATATTTGTGTCTTTTATTTTTCACCATGCTGGGGATACAATATGAGAATCTGATACAAGTGTGCAGCCAGCATTCCAAATTTGGCCTGAATAGAGAAGGGGAAATCACATTTATGGCGGAAAAAACACGTCCATTGTATTCGGTTGAAAATTGAGGCCCTCTGTCCCAGTTTGGAGTTATAGACATTAGTGACAATCAGGGCCAGTGGCTTGTAAATCATAATACACAGTCCAATTTTCATAGAAAGGGTATTTTAGAAAATACAGATATATTGTATTTTAGCCAAAATTGATAAAGTTTTACTAGAATATTATTATTAATTTATAGGTATTGATAATATCTATCAAAAGTGATGGCTGCAGATCCCATGACTTGACCTATGAATACGTGAAAGTAGATATAGTAGCATTTCTAAACCCACTTCGGTGGCCGCATGATGTAACGCGCTACTCTTATGTTAGACTAGACTGCTGGGAGATTGGGATTCGATCCCGGTCGGGTGCACTGAGGGTGGTTTTTTTCTAAATGGTTTTCCACTCTACCTCCATACAAATTTGGGTGCACGTCTTCTAAATTAAACCTTTCTGATCACTAACACATTGTGTAATTAGTAGTCGTATAATCCAAACGGGTAGCAAGACGCAGTGCTTAAAAAACTTTTCTAGCTGTCAGAAAAGTTTAGTTGGTATAAAAATTGAACTGTAACAACCTACCTACAAACTGTGCTCAACCCCTACGTCCCCATTTAACTAATCACGATAAGTTATTCTACTTATACAGGGTGGGGCAGAGACAATTAGACGATTAGTAACTTGGAAATTAAAACTTTAATTGAAAAGTAGATATTTACTAGCTAAATCAAAGCAAACTACAGTTTTTCACTTTTTGAAGATAATGTCACCCAGGTGAGCTCCAACGGACGTCAGGCAAACCTCAGCACGTTGTCCATCACTTTCCTCAGTACAGATCGTCTAATTGTTTCCTCTTCACCCTATGACCCGCCTCGGTGGCGTAGTTGGCTAACGCGCCAATCGTGTTGAGCTCGACCGCCGAGGACGGGGAGATCGAGGTTCGAATCTCGGTCGGGTGAACTGGGGGTGGTTTTTCCTAAATGGTTTTCCACTCTCCCTCCACGCAAATGCGGGTTCACTTCCTCTAAATTCAACCTTCCCAATTCCTAATCCATTAGAGTAATTAGTACTTAAGCGTATAACCCGAACGGGTAGTAAGACGCGGTGCTAAATATTATTATTATATTCACCCTATGACATACCACGGGCATGTGCTATCATGTATACGTGATCATTGAGTGTTCTACTTGACCGGCTCCTTGATCTAGGGGTCAGCGTACCTGGCTACTGATCTAGAGGGCCCGAGTTTGATTCCAGGTGGTACTATATATTTTTTTTCCTGTAAGGGGAACTGTTCCTCTGGTCATCATGGCAATCATGATCTGGTCAATTAGGCTAAATTTAGGTTTAAGTTGCGGCAAAAGGGAGCGTGAGTAATTTAACAATTTTTATAACATTACATTTTTTTTTGGCCAAAATAAATCAAATATTTCTCCTGTAGCAACAGAGAGCTTAGTTTTCTGCACATGATAATATCAACAGATATTGAATATCTGTCAAGGGTGTCCTAGAATTTTGTCAAAACATTTTCTCTTTATTTAATTTTTTTTCGACAAAATTCCAGGACATCCTTGACAGATATTCAAGATCTGTTTATATTAACATGTGCAGAAAACTAAGCTCTATGTTGCTACTGAAGAAATATTTGATTTATTTTGGCCAAAAAATTTCAATTCTATAAAAACTGTAAAAATACTTGCGCTCCCCTCGGCCACACCTTAAAGACTCCCAACGGCTCCACACCTTCATAATCACTATCATCACGTCTTATCATTGCGGGTATGACGTGTAGACAGCCTCCAAGATATACCCTTATCAACGTTCTGTTCTCACAGAGCGGCTAAAAGTCTACATACACGGCGACCGATCTAGATACTGCTTCTCTTACAGTAAACTATGCCAGACAGTAAAAAAAAAAAGTGTTCTACTGAATGTTGAGTACATATCACAAATACTGAATCATTTTAAACACTGCTTAGGTCAGAACTGTATTTCCTAAACCTGTAATCGGTCCTACTGATCACTAAGTTACATTGAAATGACAATTCCTACTAAAATAAAAAAACACAAAACGGTTTGAGTAGTCTGTTTTTAATTTATTTATAAAATATATTCTAAATTACAAAGTTGGTGGCTCAGCTTAAGCATATAGATAGATGGCAAAGCGATTAAATAAATCACAGTACTATCGCTAAATTAAAAAATATTTAACCAACAATTTCACACCTTTCTATTTAAAATGTATGTTTAACTTATATTTGAACATGTTTACACATTTTGTATCAAATCATTTAAGCATATCGTTAAAAATACCACCAGAAACTTGACATATAAATTTAAAATTTATTGTAGCAAATACATCTGGTTGAAAACTGAATTAATTATAAGACTCTTTGATGTCTACATTTTGGGTGAATGGTTTCACCAGTATGAATGTTGTAAATAATGCTTATAAAAATTTAGGTCACTATCTTAAAGAAATTAAAATTTTCAAAGAGACAATTATTTAGCTCTTCACCAGACTAACTTTGTAATTTTTTTATATAGATAGGTCGCATAACTAAAGACAGATAGTAAAATAAATTTGTGATGACTTTTAAAATATAAACATTATCTTAATAGCTCATTACATTTATCAAAATAATGGCTTAATTTAATCCGTACTGTGGTAAAAATATATTTGAACAATGCATTTTGTACGCCATTCAACTCATGTGAAATGTCCTTGTTTGACAGCTGTACACTTATAAAACTTTTTGTTGATTTTACTTCATATGGTATTAATACATTTTCAAGATAATTAGGCATATAAATTTGGAAATTTCATTTTTTGCTCAAGATTATTGAAGTTTTTGGTTTAAAAACAAATCCGTTCAATTTTTTAGAGTGTCAAGAGATGAGATTCATTTTCACATTTAATTTGATTCAAAAAATAAAATTTTAATTTCAATTTAAAAACTGACAACTCACATCAACAGGATACAGTATGATCATGTTTTTAAAGTGACGTTGAACTATGCCATCCCAGTCTTTGATATGATAAAATATTATCCAGACTATTTTCCTAAATAGCTATTTTTTATTACAAGGATTTTATTTAAAGTGTACTTTTTGAACCAAATAATACACCAGCACCCGATTTATTAGCTAGTTTAGCTCTAGAACAGACAAAACCCAGCCCTCCCTTCGCCCCCTCTCTACCCCCCGATATAAATATATAACTTTTTTAGCACTACGTATATAGTACCAGTTCGTGTTGTACGCCTATGTACTAATCACACCAGTTTATTTAGGATGAGGAAGGTTGAATTTAGAGGAAGTGTACCCAAATTTTCGTGGAGGTGAACTGGAAAGCCATTTAGGTAAAACCACCCTCAATACACCCGACCGGAATCTAACCCCGATATCCCCATCAGCGGCAGTCTAATCTATTGGCAGAGAAATGCCTTGGACAAGGGGGTCAGCAACCTTTTTTTCTATCGCAGACTGTATGGTTGTTTTTTTTAAAGTTGGTTGGTTTAAATATCAAGCAAAATATTTTTAATTTTATAGTTCTCATATATTAATTAGTTAGTAGTTTATTTTTATAGACCCAATAATTGTTTGTTCGCTAAATATTTTGGCTGGACAGTTGGTGGATCAGATCCGGCCCGCGGGTGGTATCTCGCAGACCACTGCCTTAGACCATGCGGCCACCGTAGCAGGTTACATCACTTAATAAACCTTATTTTCACCAAAATAGATTTTTCGGCCCTGTCGGGAATTAAACCCGGGGACCTTCAACTTAGCAAACCAAAGCTACCAAATGAGATAAGATGTTAGACCTTCTAAAGTATAGAACTACGTAAGGGAACCAATTTTTTTTAATATTTATCAATCTATATCTAATACAGTTTTGTGAGCTCATTCATTTTATAAAAGGTAGTGATTTATCTTTTGCACTTTAGTGCAATGTGCTGGGTATTAGCGACCCTATCTAATCCAAGCGAATACAATGAAGGGAGTGGATTTTAAATAACTCCACAAACATTGATTTAGAGAAAAAAAGGATAATCACATTGAACATCGGCCTGTTGAATGAAAATAGATCGTGATATCGTACTCCTAACTTTGCAGGTGTAATCGTATTGTACTTTAGTTTATGAGATGAAACAGAACCAAATATGTAAATTCACACGTTCTCCAAGAAACACGCACAAAACATAAACCCAATCACGTGCTGAGCTGTAAACCGCTCACAAGATTTCAAGCTCATCAGCGCGAGCCGCTCTGATTTGGTTTCAACTAGTTTCATTTGGTCGGCTCTGCTCTAAGACTTTGCGCTTGGGATAATCAATCAACTTCCCGGACCAAACAAATCAAATAAGTGCGTATACGTTATAGAGCTAAGAACAAGAAGAAAGATTCGTTGACTGTTGTGAGTAAATTTAATATAACTCGTTAAATTGAAAGGTGTGTATCGATGTATTGGATTGTGTCACGACGCAAGACTGTGATTTGAAAACACCCATCGTATTTTGTTTATCCACTATAAAAACTTGTTGATGATCAGCCGTTTTAAGTTCGCGTTGCAAAGAATCATGAGCTAATACTATGACTCTCTAGAGTATAATTTGCTGCGCCACCCAAGACGAGTTTGTCTCTATATCCTGTGAAAGTGTGAGTCAAGCTTTACTCCGTCATCGGCAATAGCGCATCATATCTTCTACAAGCTGAATATATTTTAAGGTATGGTGGAATTGACCGCAAGCTTTTAATTTTTCTTTATTTGGCGACTTATAAACTAGTTTAAATCTAGAACAGACACAAAACCCAGCCCTTCGCCATTCATTCTTTATTGGGAAAAGGGGAACCCCCATTTCACCAATTGTAATTTTATGACATGCCAGGAATTGAACCAGGGAACCTTAGCTCAGTAGACAAGACACGCTACCGACTGAGCTAAGGTTCAGGACTTTAACCAGAAGCTAAGGTCAATATTGATTTCAAGTTTTTATGACAAAAAACAACAACAATTATTTGGCTAAAATTTAATTTTCTGCGCATATTTTCTCAACAGTATTTGAATGTCATGAGTATTGCAGCCAGACACCACCAGACACTTTTTAAAAAAGATAAAAAAAAGTTCTGGTTAAACTAAGCACTGCCCAAGATAGATATTCAATAAGTTGAGAAAGCTTTGTATAGAAAATTAAACTAAATATATCTACTGAAGCAATATTTAATTTATTTGGACAAAAACATTTTATTTTGTCAAAGAAACATTTTTATTCACTATCTCTTTTGAACGCTTACACCGATAGCAAGAGTAATCTACGTCTCAAGAAATTCTAACCTGCTCGAAATGACGTCACGCTGTAAAATGGGATGTGGGATGGGAAAAAGGGTGTTGAACCAAGCGTGACGAAGCTAGCGAGGCATTTGGACACTACACACTACACTCACATGCAGATTTGTTAGTCCTCAAGGGCTAGATTCCCAGTTGGGTGTATTTGGAAAGGTCTTTTTACGGGGTTCTCCACTCTCTAAACATATGAATGCAGGTACATTCCCTCTAAGCTATACCGTACTTTTTCATTCACCATTAGAGTAAATATTTAGATAGTCCAGACGGGTGGTGAAACGTGGTGAGAAATATAAAATTAATTTAATACTAGCCCAATTCGGTGGCCACGTGGTTTAAGGTGCGTTACTTTTGCAGTAGATAGAATGCCAATGACGGGGAGATCAAAGTTTGAATCTCAGTCGGGTGTACTGAGGGTGTTTTTTTCCAAAATGGTTTTCCCCTCACCCTCCACGCAGGTTCAGATACAATTCCTCTAAATATAACCTTCCTTATTCCTAAAATCACTAGCGTAATTAGTACATGAGCGTATAACCCGAACGGGTAGTAAGACGTGGTGCTAAAAAAATACTAAACTGTGATATTTATAATAAAATAGGTATAATGATAAACCACCAACTTAATCACATACCATTAACAATTTTAATAATTTTTTTCCTTCCTTTGATTTGGCAAAACTCGCTAATGAAGTACATGCGTAGCTACTGAAGACTCTAAAATTCAAATTTTTTGTTGGCAAATATATTTGAGAGAGAAGTGCGAACACATGAATGGTCCATTTTCAGCCGATTTGATCAATACCTACAAGGTTTTACACTACTTCTGGTAATGTCCTTGTTGTAATAAGTGGTTTAAAAAAAGTTTAGAAATATGGAATCTGTTGAGATGAATTCTTCTTCTTGACTATTCCAGTGTTTATACAGGTTGGTGCAAAAAAATCCAACCAAAAATAAATGGATAGTTTTAACTTAACCTTCTTGTAATCGTGGTTAGAAGTATGCACTGATGAAACAAATAATGGCACGTTGAGTCAAAAACACAAATCCTTAAATCTTTCAAAAGTAGAACGAATATACAGTTAAAATGTATAACCAACAATATTGCTAAGTTTGTACAGCGTTTAATATTAGTTTTTATAAAAATTAGTATATGAAAATAATCGGTGAAATCAACATAATAGTCATTTTCGGTGCTAGCTTGTCCCATATCGATTAAGAGGAAATAAGACCCTATTTTCCAAAAGGGTTGGCGTTATTCTCATAGGTGATCTTTGGGACAAATCCGCTTTCACCATCCACAAAGTAGGTGACAGTCATCAGACGACCATCCGCTAGCAACACCTGGTAACTACCATCGACGCGACCCACCGCGTTGGACGACTCGGTCTGCGAGTAGTAGTTCTTGCTGAGGGAGTCATCCACCTTCCATTCAAAGTCGTACTGTGGACAGACAATGGCACGGTACAGAGACAGAGCAGTCAGAATTACAATGATATTAGTAATAGTAATTGAGTGTCTGGGCTATCTCAATTTGTAGCCCAGTTTGTGGAAAGATTAGCCAGTCCAGGGGACGCCCAAATCTATTAATCTTACATACTTTCCGTGGAGACTCTTTCCATGTCGCGATCAGATGACGGGATGATGAAAGTGAATATGCTGAGTTAGAACCAATGAAAATCTTAACCTAGCTTAAGCCTAGTTAATCAAACCCTGGAGGGCGTGAGATTATTCCCCTTTAGAGACATATCCCCAGTACTAGTCGAGAATCAAACCCAGGACCTCTAAGGACTTTGACCATCATATCACGAGGTCACTTAACGGTGTTGATGAAACCTTTATATATAGTCAGTCTAGTTTTCAACTGTCACGAAACCTCTAACATTACAACCAATACAAATGTACCCTTCCCGTAAGCTTAGTATTCAACTGTCGCAAAACCTCTAACATTACAACCATTATAAATGTACCCTTCCTGTAAGATTAGTTTTCAACTGTCGCAAAACCTCTAACATTACAACCATTATAAATGTACCCTTCTCCTAAGATTAGTTTTCAACTGTCGCAAAACCTCTAACATTACAACCATTATAAATGTACCCTTCCTGTAAGATTAGTTTTCAACTGTCGCAAAACCTCTAACATTACAACCATTATAAATGTACCCTTCTCCTAAGATTAGTTTTCAACTGTCGCAAAACCTCTAACATTACAACCATTATAAATGTACCCTTCCTGTAAGATTAGTTTTCAACTGTCGCAAAACCTCTAACATTACAACCATTATAAATGTACCCTTCCTGTAAGATTAGTTTTCAACTGTCGCAAAACCTCTAACATTACAACCATTATAAATGTACCCTTGCTATAAGATTAGTTTTCAACTGTCGCAAAACCTCTAACATTACAACCATTATAAATGTACCCTTCCTGTAAGATTAGTTTTCAACTGTCGCAAAACCTCTAACATTACAACCATTATAAATGTACCCTTGCTATAAGATTAGTTTTCAACTGTCGCAAAACCTCTAACATTACAACCATTATAAATGTACCCTTCCTGTAAGATTAGTTTTCAACTGTCGCAAAACCTCTAACATTACAACCATTATAAATGTACCCTTGCTATAAAATTAGTTTTCAACTGTCGCAAAACCTCTAACATTACAACCAATACAAATGTACCCTTCCCGTTAGATTAGTTTTCAATTGTTTTAAGACCTTCAACCATTATACATTTACGCTTATTGTCAGTTAAGTTCCCAGTTTTTATTAAAATATCCATAGTTAAATCATTATAAATTACAAGAGTTTAGTTCCCGACTGTTGTAAAACCTCTTCTCTTAAAAAAGTTTTAATCTGCCTTAATAGATTTTAGTTTTAATTTCATGTAAACTCTGATATCTAGAGTATTATTTAAATTCTAAAAACATCATTGTCTGAATTTATTTCTTAGGTGATGTATTTGGGTCAATTTTAAAATATGTTTTCTTATTTTATGAGCTATTTTGAACAAACACTGGCCAATATTAAAAAAAAATTCAATAAGTTGTATTATGTTGTGCTGTCTGGTTTTTGTTTTATAAATTTATTTTATATTTAAAAAATTCTTATGTGGTTTTAACTGCTATTTTTAATATATTATCTATGTAATAGTAATAATAATAATAATAATAATAATAATAATAATAATAATAATAATAATAATAATGTACTGAGCCGTGAAAAAAGAACTAAAATAATCCTACATATTTCAGCTTTTATTAAAGTTATTTGCACAAATATAAACGCTAGCTACTATCATGAAGGCTTAGGTTTAATTATTTCTTCTATGCATCTTAACTCAGCTAGCAACGCATCTGCCCTGGGAAATAATTAACTCCGGTTATAACTTAGCTATCGTATAAGAACTCGTGTGAATATATTTAAACATCTTAGTGAGAACCACCCGTTGTCGAATAAAAGTTCCCTGGATTCGTGGTTAACCACTTTAACCATAGAGCCACAGCATTTCATCAAGTCAAAAGTCAGGGGAAATTTTTATTAGATTGAGTTAATTATCTTTATTTTATGTTGATTCACCCATTTTCACATTTAATTATACTAAGGATTTGAAACAGATTTTAAAGATTGACAACGTACATTAGTACAATATTACACTATTTATAATATTACACTAAATGAAATATGTCAGTCTTTAAAATGTTATTAAAATATAACCGAGAACAACCATTTTCATAGTAAACTTGAATCTTTGTTAAAAAAAATGTATTATTGAATCTTTTTGTCTGCATTTCATAGCCATTTATTTATAGCTTACACTATTTCAGAGTAAAAACAATTAAACCTATGCAAAGTCAATTTTAATTATTATATTATAAATATATTTTAAAAATTAAATAATGAAAATGACACGTTGAAACGGGCCATTAAAGAAACATTAAAAATGGCGTGTTCAATGTTCATGTCACTTTCAGTTAAGATTATACTATTACTTCTCCATCTTTAACTCAACGTATTAGCTTTAGTCTACTGAGGGTTAGTATAAACATATCCCTGAAGCAATCCACTGATTGTGTTGGTTACTCACTGGCATTGGCCCCTCCTGTGGTCTGGCCTGTACAAGCGTGGCCACCACGACCACCGCCAAAATTGTCAACGTCTTCAACATGGTCCTGGTCTGTAACAATACCACCATTAATTTTATATGTATTTATTAGAATTTATAGCAACACAAACATTAATATTATATGTCGTTATTGTGATCTATAACAACACGACCATTAATATTATATGTCCTTACTGGAATCTATAACAACACAATCATTAATATTATATGTCCTTATTGGGATCTATAACAACACAATCATTAATATTATATGTCCTTATTGGGATCTATAACAACACAATCATTAATATTATATGTCCTTACTGGAATCTATAACAACACAATCATTAATATTATATGTCCTTACTGGAATCTATAACAACACAACCATTAATATTATATGTCGACCGCCCGGTGGCGTAGTTGGCTAACGCGCTAGTCGTGTTGAGCTCGACCCCCGAGGACGGGGAGATCGAGGTTCGAATCTCGGTCGGGTGAACTGAGGGTGGTTTTTCCTAAATGGTTTCCACTCTCCCTCCACGCAAATGCGGGTTCACTTCCTATAAATTCAACCCTCCAAATTCCTAATCCATTAGAGTAATTAGTACTTAAGCGTATAGCCCGAACGGGTAGTAAGACGCGGTGCTAAAAAAAAATATTTATGTCCTTATTGGGATCTATAACAACACGACCATTAATATTATATGTCCTTATTAGGATCTATAAACTCAACCATTAATATTATATGACCTTCTTGGGCTCTATAACAACACAACCACTAATATTATACGTCCTTATTGGGATCTATAACAACACAACCATTAATACTATATATCCTTCATGGTATCGTGTCATATAGTATAGTGGCTTGTTGGGCATTAAACCTTTTTATTGAACTTATTTATTATTACACTTATGTTATGTTTACTTAATTTAAAATACTACAGTTTTAATTTGAATTATAAGCTATTGTTTTTATTTTTTATATTCTTAACACTAAAAATACTTATTTTATTACTTACCTGCTAAAACATGTCGTTACATGTACTAAATATTAAAAGCTCAAATCAATCTCAAAGATATAAAGCACTGAACAAACTAGAAGGTTTCAAGATCACTACTCGCCGTATTGCTATACATCCCGCATTACAGCTATGAATGTCTTGTCACGTTGTGCGTTTGATAAAGGGGCGATAGACTGTGTGTGTAACATGGTAGATATGAAAGAAAAAATATAATACAATAATTATCTTATAGCTAGGGGCTTTATGAATTACATTATAATGGAATAGTCCTTTAAAATATGTGTAAACTAATAATATTTTGATTATGGTGGTGTTAATATATGCTTGCGTAGTGGAAATCACTGCGGCAAAGGTCTTATGCATCTTAATTTATCTGGTTTAAATCCCGATTTGAAACTTTGAGAGATAGAACTCAAACTATCATTAGAATCAGGATGTCCTATGAGCTAAGCGTAAATAATTATTAAATAGGTTGGTTATGCGGTTAAGAAAGCTGCCATTACATCAATGGTTTTAACTAAAGGGTACTAAGGTTGAGTATTTAGGTTAAGGTTGCTTTTTAATATTAAATAATTATATTTTGGGGGATTGTGTTTTTATGAAGTGCACGTTAAGTCCTTAAGTACTATAGCATATTCGAGAACGCGATATTTCATAGTAGCGTAATTGTTGACAAAAGTTTTGGAAATCAAATTTGAGCTATCTACAAGAAGCTCTAGATGTCACCACTAGCGTATTTTCAAATGCTACCAAAATTAACACTTAGAAATGTAAACATATATTTATTAACTAAAGAAAGTAGAGAGTCTGAAGGACTCACCTTAAAAATTTAAGGGTGTAGCAGTTCTAGAATTTTTTTTAAATGCCTCACAATATGGCTAACACGCACTTAAAATTATTATGAAATTAAATACATTATAATAAGTAATTTATCACTTCATTATATTTATTTGCGTGGGAAGTAAATGATTAAACCATAATATAATTATAATGTAAAGGTATTATTCTAAGGTTAACTAATCACTTTGTAGTTAATTGGGCTCTGAAGGATCATAACCGAGCACAAGTTGTTTTCCTTTATAACGTAAACCTTAACAAAAGTAAACTACTCAGCGTAATCAGGTTAATATAATTATACATGTTCCGTTTATGTTTTGTCGATGATACAAAACTATTTTAGATGTTATTGCATGGAGTAGTGCACCCAAAAATTTACTTTTCTGAAGGGGGGACTGTGTATATAAATTTTGTACTTTATAACAAATGGGAATATTAGTGGTACATTTAGGAGCCTGTCTTACCCCACGGATAACACCTAGATTAATCGTTGCATTGTGGTGCGGTTGTATGTATTATTCTTTAAACAAGCCCGGTGAAGTTGATACCTGTGAAATCATTTTGCCATATTAATATTTTTTTAAATGTGTTTTGCAAATTTTAAAAATTTGTTAGCAAAATTAAAAAAAAACTATGCAACTGATCCCAATTTGACCGTTGTCAAATGCAGGCTGTATAAAACCGAAATTTTATAGGATTTATGGTTCAAGCGTAATCTCATAACCAAGTTACCGGTTGTCGGAACGTGATATTTGCGTTCAATGTGTGTTACTGTATAGTTTTTGAATACAAAGTCGTAGGTGGAGGGGTGTGGGTGGTTTAGTGAAAGGAGAAAATTCCACACTTACCTATCTCCCGAGTGAATCACTCACTGACCCCCACATGTAGATTACATCTTTAGAAAACTGTGATTTCCAAACATTATATTGACACATAATATTCCAAGGAAAGGAACATGTTATTGCATCTCACACCTCCTTTCCTCTCTCCCCAACACACATTGAGAAACATGTAATTAGATAACAAGATATTCCCACAGGTCATGTAGGGTGTTTTGTCATTTTTCATTTGAAGGTCTACTCGGTTTCTTGCAACTCCTAATTAGTGTCAGAATCTCTTCATTAAGGATAATTATGTATGGTGAGGTCGGCTGAATGCCCTGGTCATGTCAAAATGTTCGCAAATAAAGTATTTAATTGATCTTTGCGGGTCTTGCATGGGGTAAGAATCATCGAATGGTTGTTTATTTAAACGTTATTTGAACTTCAAGAGATCTACCTAAAACTGTCTAAGAAAAAAAAAGTTTTTAACCATTCTGATTAAATTGTTTAACATACAATGGTAGTTGTTTAAACAAAAGATTGGCCCTTTCATGGTAGAGAAATTAGAGGCGTTAAGCCTCAGACGCTTTTACAACCAGCTATTAGATATTTGATTCGAGTCTCGGCTGGAACGGATTGTAATCTTCCCGGGGTACAGGCAACGATTTATTCGGGTTCACTATAAGTGTTTTTGTTAGCACCACGTCTTACTACCCGTTTGGTTTATACGATTATGTATTAATGACGCTAATAATTTTAGGGATTAGGAAGGTTTTATTTATGGAAAGCGTACCCGCATTTGCTTGGAGGGAGATTGTAAAACTATTTTATAAAACCACCCTCAATACACCCGACTGGGATTATAACTGATAGATCCACGTCATTGGCATTCTTGTCTATTGTGAGAGTAGCGCATTAGACCCCGCGATCACCAAAGCGGGTATATAAGTGTATTTACTGCACCTCTCTTAAACTAAAACCCTGTAAAATAACAATATAAACCAAATGTTTAGACTGAAACCATTTTGTTGAATCATTGTACCTAGCACTTTAAGTAAAGTCATCAAATTATTCTCTACTTAGATAATTTATTTGATTGATAAGTTTAACGTAATATCATTAGAACGTAATATAATTATAACGTAATATCATTAGTACTATACAACTGTAATAGGTTTAAAAAGTTTAACGTGATATTATTTGAGCGCTCAATATAAAACAATAATTGGTTTAAAAAGTTTAACGTGATATAATTGAGCGCTCAATATAAAACAGTAATTGGTTTAAAAAGTTTAACGTGTTATTATTGATCGTTCACTATAAAACTCTAATTGGTTTGCTAAGTTTAACGCAATATTATATGAACGTTCACTATAAAATTCTAATAGGTTTGATAGGCTTAACGTAATATTATTTGAACGTTCGTTAAAGATGTTGTTGATTAAATTGTTGTTTCTCCTTTCACAGTGATAACTTAACAGTCAGGGGACTGGGAGTTGTGAATGTTCAATAGTTAAGTTAGTTTTTTAGTCATGTGCAGTTGTTTCATAAAATGAACATTAAATTGCTCTAATAAAATAAATATTTTTTATCTATATTTAGCTTGTTATTGAAATTACCAATAAAAAGAAAGAGCAGGCATATGACCGGTGGTCGTTATAATTACTAGCCACCACAAAAAGTATTAAATTAATTGAAAGAGCCATATTATTTTTTTAAATTAGCATCGCTTCCTAATACTCGTTCGGGTTGTACGACTATGTATTAATTACACTAATGGGTTATGGATTAGGAAGGTTTAATTTAGAGGAAGCACACCCTCATTTGCGTGGTGAAAGAGTGAAAAGCCATTGGGGGGGACCACCCTTGGTGTACCCAACTGGGATCGAACCTCGATCTCCCTGTCTTTGGCAGTCTGGTTTATTGTAAGAGTAGCGCGCTTATTTATTAATTATTCCTGTTTACACATCTGAAAGGAACAATAACATGTAATTTGATGGATGCCATGGCCCCCTATCAAGTTTTTCTAAAAAGATCTCGATCATGAATGAATATTCATCCTTTGAGACTTTCAAATTACTATTCCATCAGATAATGACCACGCAGGAAGCGGATGAAATGCTTCTTTTTTATATAAAAAAGGGGTGAAGAGAGAAGGGAGGATTTCCCGTCTATTAGGTGAGATTATTTTAATCGACGTGGATTATTTGAAAAAATAGTAATAGTACGAAACTATAAATGGGGGGGGATGATTTTCATCAAGTCCGGTTTTCCCGTGATTGAGAGATCAGGGTTAGACTCCCATCCGAATAGACTCAGTGTAGTTTTTCCTAAATGTTTTTCCACTCTTCCTTCTCGCAAATTAGTGTACTTTTCCTCTGATTTGTACCTTTCTCACTACTATCCCAATCGAGTAAACATGTGGATAGCACGTACAAGTAGCAAGACATATATGACATTTAAAAAACCAATATAAAAAATATACTATCCGCACTGGTGTGCATGCAGACAAAGGCGTCAGTATCACTTAGTAGATTTCAGATGGGTATTAAGACAAGGTAATACATTCATGCTTTTCTATGAAGTTTGAAAAATAATTGTTATGAAACTATGTAACAAATCTTATTTTTATAAGTTGTTTTAACATATAATCAATTTTCTGTTGTGGTAAATAAAATTAGGGAATCCTTACTACGCTTAAAAGTTTAAAACAGATTTTTAAGTTACAATAATTATTCCGATTTTTGTTATTTTTAATTTAAAATTTAACGTAAGTGAGGTTATCCACACATGAGATGGCATTTATAATCAACTTAGCACCCCTCTCACCATATCTGAATTCTCACCTTGGGGAAGACTAAATTCTTTCCCAAATGAGACAAATATTTGACTTTAAGGTGGGCGTGTAGGGGATGCGGGGAAAGGTGTTTTTCTCAGTTTCTATAACAACATTTTTTTTTGTCCAAAATATTTAAAATATATATTTTTTGTAAACTTGAAAGTGAATCCCATCTTTGCTAAAAAAAAAAAAAGTCGCCACTCGTCGATAGCGTTTAGTGCACCATTTGTAAAAACATTTCACTCAATGAGAGTCAACACGGTTCATAGTTCGATGCCCTGACTCAGTTGGTAGCGTATTTGCCCTTTTAACTAAATGTGCCAGGTTTGATTCCTGGTAGGGTCGATAGATTGGTGAAATGGGTCTTTCTTTTCACAATGCTGTGTCTACTTTAGAGTTAAGTTATTTTATAAGTCGTATATTGATTTGATGAATTCATTCATAAAATACGAATGAAATTACTATATTAAAATAAACTTTGTAGCTATATCTACTACATAGAATACATTATATAATAGAAGGAAATAATACCAATTAATAATTTAACAACACAAAACAGAATTGTTGTTAAATAAGTAGTATTAATTAATCAGATTAATTTGGCTACAACAGGTCATCATTTTTGTGAAAATATTAATATTTCCAAGAACTAATGCTACCTACAGGTAAAGAATTTATACAAAATATTATACTAGATATTATTAACAGCCAAAATTTGATTAAAAATTAAAACTAAATTCTAAAAATTCAGTTGATGCTCTTCGCATTTTATCCTTATAAACATTATCCGTGACATATTTAGTATTTTATTTTTTTGTAATGTGATAGAATGCTTTGACAAAGCTCCTCTTAAAGCTCAAATAACTCCACCAAGCTATCGGTCGTCAATGATTCCCAACAACTCCTGCTGGTGAACATTTGGACAAATACTTTTAGCTTATTTGGTTTTAGATTGATGGAGGTAATTATAAGTTATAATCCCGCCTAGATATGGTTGCGTTATATGATAGCTCGCGATCTTAATTTATCGCTCATACGTAGCTGACTATTTCCACACGTCCATCACAGACTTAGCCTTAAAGTGTGAGATAAAAATTACCCTAAGCACGAGATGATTCCTGGATAGCTTAGTTGTAAGAACAATGACGTAATAAGCCAAAAGTCCCACTTTTGATTCCTGTGTCCAAGTGTCATTTTTCAATTTAAATAATACCAGTTGGATATGTTTAGGGGCTTCTTTTAAAATAAAATTACCATCTCCCTCCACGCAAATGTGGGTATATTTCATCTAAATTCTACCTTCCTTATCTAATCCCCGTAAGTTTAATCATGCGGGTAGCCCGGGTGAGTAGTATAAGGCGTGAAACATAAAATTTAATTAAAAATATAAATTACACGCCCCAGTGAGCACTGAGTGGAAATAGGTGCCATTCTGGTATAGTTTAATTTGTTAATTACAGAAAGCTTGGGTTTCGAATCCCAGCTGAGTGCGCTAACGTGGTTTTTCCTCAATGATTTTCTTCATCTTTCTCCCCACGCAAATCTTCCTCTATAACACTTTAGTGTAGAGGTGTGGAGAACCTTAACGGATATTAAAACAAGGTGCACCAAAAAAACAAAATAAATATATATAAATTAAGCATTCAGAAGTCAAGTTGTGTAGTTTATTAAATGTTTATTTTGAGTTTTATAATGTTTTGTTGGATATAGAAATTATGAAAAATATATTTTATATTTAATAGGATTTAATTTAGCATCATGCAATTATTTCCTATTGAGAAATTTTATAATATTATGTCTATAGATTTAATATTTTTGTCACTTAAAATATCAATAATAAATTAATTAAAATATTACTGTTAATCAAACTGACCTACACTAAAAACAGATTCAGATAGAAAGAAACTTTTTTGTCACTTACAAGAGTAACTAAAACGTAAAATAATGTGATGTGCAGCTGTCACTTTTGAGATATAATATTAATATATATTAAATTATACTAGTAATATTGTAAAATGTCATCAATGCTGACCGAAAAAAAAGTATGTATTCACTAAAAGCCCTTTCCCACCAGAATCCTACTATACTGAATGAACTGTCTATATATTCCCGAAAACCAACACGACCGCCTTCTACTTTACACCGCTCATCACTCGTCCATGTTCTGCCTTTTTGACTTACCTGCTACACTCCACAAGAAATATGCAACACGATCAGAACCCTTCAACACACTGGTTACTCCTTCCTTACCCACATGCCATCTTATATATGACGGCGGCGTCTCCAACCTTTCTGCGCCAATGGCAGACTCGCTTTCACGAAACAGGGACAAGGTCGGAAGGTGCCTTCCTTACAACAGGGAAAGTTCGAACATGATTGGTCCAGGGAGATTTGTATTTAGAATTCTAAGAGGGATTCTTAGATGAAAGAACAACCAGTAAATAGCTAGGTTTTTTTTTATAAGTGTCGTTACCAACTTGTGGGTTATTAAAACCGCAATTTGTCCGCCAGGTTCTGTTACAGTAGTCTGGCATTGAAAGGACGATAGAGGGGTGTATCGGGTGTTGAGGTTGGTTAAACTCGGAGGTTGTGGCGTATAGAAAAGGCTAGGGTTCTAATTTATATGATGGATTAAATAATCAAGCTATTATGTGTGTTAAGTACGGTTATATGGTGACCTGGTGGTCTAGGGGTAAGGTGTCAGACTTCCGTGCTGGGGGTCCGGGGTTCAATCCTCGGTCCCGGCACGGATTTATCTGAATGCCAAACCCTTCCTTCACCTCTGACAAGATGTGTATTAATCACAACTTGTGAATGTGAGGAATGCCAGGCCTCCACCGTGGTTTGGATTCCACGTTAAACTGTAGGTCCTCCATTTCATCTCACAATCACCCTTCCATTACACATTAGCGTAAGTGCGTATAACCCGAATGGGTAGTAAGACGCGGTGCTAATAATAATAATAATAATAATAATAATAATAATAATAAGTACGGTTATAGCCGCATCTAAATTCCATGTTTCTTAGATTGAAAAATGACACATGAACATGGGAATTGAACTCGGAACCTTTAGCTTAATACGCCAATGCTTCTACCGCTCATATACTCAGGATGAACTGTACACTGTGATAGCTCGGCTATTTAATCCATCATGATATGCGCATTTGTACAGTTGTCATTGTACAGTTGGCAGAATAAAGCCAACTACCGAGTCGATGGTGGCTGCTTTATTTGATAGATCTCGATCTTAATTGATCGCTCACATGTATCTGACGATTTTAACACGTCCATCACAGAATCTGCCTTAACATATAAAATAAGTATGACCCTGGGCACGGGACGACTCCTGGATAGTACATTGATGTACTAAGCCAAAGGTCCTGGATTCGATTCCCATATCAAAGTGTCATTTTACAATTTAAAGAATACCTATCTTATAGTATGTTATTATTAATTTTACACCGGGGATCAAACTAAACATTTTAGCCTGGTTTTGATTTCTTGCCACTGTTAGAACTGCTCATGGATGGGCCTTAATATCCTTGGACACTTTAACGGTTCAGATTATCGGCGGTCGATAAGGGAGACTTCTCTTAAATTTGTTAAATTAATACATTCAATATAAGGGATGGTTTTAAATTATTATTTGTATCTACTGCCTTTTTCAATCCGTAAGTGCTATCCGCATATTTGTACCATTGGAGTAGGTGTGAGGAAAGTAAAGTTCAAAGGAAACGTGACGAAAATTGCGTGGAGGGAGCGTGAGAAACCATTTAGGAAAAATAATATCAGTACACCTAACCAGGCTCAAACCCCCAGCTACCAAAATACCAAACAAGACTAGATTTATCTCTTGAAAACAAGGTCCATACATTGTTATTTTAAAACTATCTCTAGATATTCATATTAAACAAAATCTTTAAAAAATTTTTTTTACAAAAGCACCGAATTTTCAAAAATAATTAATTATAAAACCACCCTTAAATTAATTTATCTAAAAAATTTTAATTTAATTTTTTTTAGCACAGCGTCTTACTACCCGTTCGGGTTATACGCTTAAGTACTAATTACACTAATGGATTAGGAATTGGGAAGGTTGAATATAGGGGAAGTGAACCCGCATTTGTGTGGAGGGAGAGTGGAAAACCATTTAGGAAAAACCACTCCCAGTTCACCCGACCGAGATTCGAACCTCGATCTCCCCGTCCTCGGTGGTCTGACTCAACACGACTGGCGCGTTAGCCAACTACGCCACCGAGGCGGGTTTATCTAAAAAAAAGTATAGTTTTATTTATAATGTAAAATACTCTTCCATTATATATTTTGAACAAAATAGTTTAATTCAATTTAAAAAAAATTGAATTAAAAAAAAAGCATTAATCTGAAAGCCATCTTGAATTATAGAAAGCTATATTTAAAATAACAGTTTGGCCCTGTATGATCCATAAGTATCAATAAAGTTTGAACAAAGTCCTTTAATTTTTCAGCTGTAAACAGACATACAAACAAAATGCTAAAACCCACTTTTTTTAGTTCAGGGACAAATAAAACTCCAAGACCCATCATTGTCTTTACGTCAAGTACTTTCGTGATTACAATACGTTCAATATTTGAGAAAATATTAATTTAACACAATATTTATAACAAGTTACCATTAAAGCCAGACGGTCTTGATTTGACTCGCTGAACACATTTTGGGTGAACAGCAAAATATCCGGGGCGGGGGGGGAGTGTTTTCATTAAGGTGAGGCCGAACGGAGTGCGAGTAATTTTACAGTTTTTATAGCATTAAATTTTGTTGGCCAAAATAAATCAAATATTACTCCAGTAGCAACATAGAGTTTAGTTTTCTGCACATGCTAATATCAACAGATCTTGAATATCTGTCAAGGATGTCCTGGAATTTTGTCAAAACTTTTTAAATAAAGAGGAAATGTTTTGACAAAATTCCAGGACACCCTTGACAGATATTCAAGATCTGTTGATATTAGCATGTGCAGAAAACTAAACTCTATGTTGCTACTGGAGAAATATTAGATTTATTTTGGCCAAAAAATGTCAATTCTATAAAAACTGTAAAAATACTTGTGCTCCCTTCGGCAGCACCTTAAGAGTGAAACAGAAAATTGCGTGTTTTTTTTTTATTCTGTACAAGAATATCTCGACCAACCATAACAGATCAGGTTTTAAAATATTACAGAAAAACAGTGGCAAGAGAAAGAAAATAAATCAAGTCTCCCCTCTGCAATGATTTTTTTAGCACTGCTTCTTACTACCCGTTCGGGCTATACGCTTATGTACTACTTATGATAGTGGCTTTAGAGATTATGGAGATTATATTGATAAGAAGTGTACTAAATTTTGCGTAGAGGGAGAGTGGAGAACAATTTTGGAAAAACCACCCTCAGTTACACTCGACTGATAATAGAACCTTGATCTCCCCGTCATCAGCAGTTTAGTATACTCTGAGAGTAGCGTGTTAGACCATGCGGCCACCGAAGCGGGTGATGAAAAAGTTCATCCATATTCAAGGGAAAGGGAAAAAAAAGGGAGGTTATTTCCCGTAGGCTAATAAAACGAATTGCAAACAAATTACAGGTGGTCAGAATCAAAGCCCGACCTTTTTGCTTTGTGTGATGGATTAAGTGCTACATAGCAGGAAGTATCTGTTATCGATAAGAAAATAATAATTTGATTCAATTTGACCTTTTTAGTCCCACCACACATCAAATTCTTTTACTATTCAGTAACCTGTTCAGTTAACGCATTGTCTAAGGCGGCAATCTCAAAATAGACTGGATTGCCGAGGACGGGGAGATCAGGGATCGAATCCTGGTCAGGTGTATTGGGGAAAATTTTATCTCAATGGATTACAACTCTCCCTTTACGCATAAACGGGCATATTTCCTCTAAATCAATCTTCCTCATGCCTACAACCTGAGAGTGAATTTTATAAGGGGGTAACAACATTTTTCAGCCCCCTTCATTTTTCTAATAATCTGTCCAAAAAAAGAAATTGATTAATCAATCCTATCTGAAAAAAAAAGAAAAAAAAAAATACATAATTTATACGTCCTTTATATTTTAAAAAAAAGGTAATCATAAAACAAATTTTATGCCTACACTAATAATTTAGTAATACTGGTAGTAAGAGTAAGTGGAAGTGTGAATGATAGTCTTCAATATACTAAAACATTTTCTGAGATCCCAGGAAATTCCCAGGCCCCTTTTTTTGACCCCCGGGCCCGGGTACAATATAAATATGTTATAAAACACTATTATTATTATTTATTAATAAGTTATTGGGTAAATTGTAGAACTTTATTAATATTACATATATTTCTTAATGGTTCTATGTCTTTATTAATATATAGGTTGTTATGATTTATTTTTACAATTTATCTAAAAATGATTGATGAAATAACTGAAGTCGTAAAAATAATATAAATATATCGAAAATATTTCATTTGATGCAATTTTCTTACATAAATAAATAAAACTAATATCCCACCTAGAAATACTAGGAAAAGTAAATAAGATAATCAGAAAGTTGAAGGAGTTGTTCCTATTACTAAAGAGATTATAATTATTTGAAAAATAATTACTAACCCAATTGCTGCCTTCGCAACTTTCCATAGGGCCTGCCTACAACACTATGTGTTTAATCTGGACGGTTATTGACAACGTTGTAAAAAATACTTCATAATAAATATTTAAAAGCAAATGCATTTTTAATAAATAAAGGCCATTAATTGCTTCAGGGGGCCACATGGTCCAAAGACATCACTATCGCAATAGGCTAGACTTCCGACGACGGGGAGATTGAAGTTCGGATCTTAGTCGGGTGTGGGTCCTACTGAGGATGGCTTTTTCCAAAATGGTTTCCCACTCTTCCTCCACGCAATGTGGGTAACTTCCTATAAATATAATTTCCCTAATCCCTAAGACCACTAGTCTTAATTAGTACATAAGCGTATAACCCGAAGGGTAGTAAAACGCGGTGCTAAAAAAATCGTCATTTTAATGTATTCTCATATAATTTATATTTTTACTTGGTCACAAAATTCAATTTTTAAGAAATGCTACGAATTCTCAGCGCTACGCGACACAATTATTAAGATAATAACCGACCCAATTCCATCTTTAGTTTTTCTTTAGTAATAAACCTTCATGACATTATATTGGGCCTTTCTCCTTCACCTAGTATTTAATTTCAAAAAATTAATTTTAAACTGTCTGAAAGAGCCAGCAGCCAAGTTATAATCTAATGACAGTTTGTTTCGTCTCATCAGCTTATGATGGCCCTAATATTGGCCGAGAGCCCGAGATAATGGACTCGACCAGAGTAATTAAGTGTGGGAGGCATTTCTGTGCTAAAAACCGACCAGTTGTTTCTATAAAAAGAGGAATGTCTCCAGACGAGATTGTCTGCAATTAAAGTGTATTAATATAGCTTACATACTAAGTAAGACATTCTTAAACCTTTCATGAGTATTTAAACACTTTTTAACTATATTTTATTATTTTTTTTTTTAAAAAATGATTTCTGGGAAAACACTTTTCATAATTTAATTAGTACATATTATTCGTGTACTGGGACAGTAATTTTATTATTTATACTTACTCCGGTGGACACATAGGAAAAGACCTAAGTCTGTTCACTTAGAATTGTTTTCTGAAAGGTCTTTTGTCCTACCGAATCTATTATATACAGGATATGGTAGGAAAAAAGACCCTTTCAAGAGTAATTCTACCGTGAATGGTTAAGTATCGTCTTGATATAGTTTGCGATGCTGGTAGGTTGGGGGCTTGAATCCAGCAATGTTCTCAGTTCTTTTATCAAATGTTTATAACCTTCAATCTCTCATTTCGATGCAAGAGTATTTCCTCTCGATATACTTTAATCCACCTTAACCTCATCCTATTAAATGAAATTACATGATAACACACGGTTACTAAACTTTGGAACACGAATAAAGTGTCACGTTTAATAAGCTATTTAACGCTTGATAATATGTTAGAGTTGTCTACAAAGAAAGAGTTTTGTGAATGATCTGTATCAAAACTATTTTAAAAACTATAATTTCTTTTTTTATAAAGCACCGTAGTTATCTAGCAAAAAATTAAAATGTAAAAATCATAGACGCATCGTTATAAGTATAAATTTATTTTTAAAGTGTCTACGATGTTTCGTACGTGCTACAATTATTTATTTTTTGTAACACCGACGTAAAGAAGAGTAATTTTATCCTACAGGCCCTACACATAACTTTTCAAGTGGGTGGATTATTGGATTCTGCCCGCATTGGTGGCAGACCTGTCTAGGACGTTAGACTTGCATTGTACCTCGTTCCTCGTTTCCAGGGAGGCTGGTGTTTGAACAAAGGGGTGGTTTAATCATGTGATGCATCCCTCTGGTTTTTCCCTTCCAAATCAAATGGGGTGCACTTCATCTAATCCACCTTTCTCCCTTAAGTCGTTAGTAAGTATTATGGTGTGTTTTTTACATCGCGTCTTAGTAACAGCCAAGACCAACCACATGTAACTTGTAACTACATTAACGGGGGAGGGGGGGGACTTAGGAATATAAGAATTTAAAGGAAATGTACTCGGATTTGCATGTAAGGCGAGAGAAAAACCCATTTAGGAAACACCATCATCAGTACATCCAGTTGGGATTCGAATGCTGACGTCTCCGTCACCTGCAAACCAGACAAGAGGACCATGAAGTTTAGTTCATCTGCCCACCAATGCGGGCTATGTCATAAAAAACACCCTGTTACTAATCATATTAATAAATAAATCGCTCGGATCGAATCAGTCAAATGAACATAGGCTTTTTATAGATCACACTTTAGGAGAACTTAAATTATCCAAGCTAAGGAAAAAGGATGAGGAGACTGAAATCCATCGCATTTGTTCACTATAGGAATCTTCTGCCTATTAGAAGTAAATTACCTGTATGGATTATGGTTGTTGTGTGCATCCTAAGAACAGGCTAGTCAACTTATAGTGATGCCACTGACGCTATAGCGTGTAAAATGGGAAGTGGAATTTTAAGAAACCTGTACGAAGCTTTGAAATTTCTAATCCAAATCTGAATCTTGTTAAGATTCGAGTTCAATTCGAAATTCCATAGATGAATATTTGAAATATTGGTATAAGATTTGGAATCTCAAATCCAAACAAATCCCAGATTTGTGCTCTATGAAGCTTAATCCGAAATTCAAATTTAAAAGTAGACATTTGAATAACTAAATATTTTAAATATGTTAACATAGATATATTGATTCACTTGACCACATAGATTTTTTCGAATCTCATAATATTTAAAATCTAGTAATTATTTGGACATGATTTATCTATTCACCATATTTTTAATTGGAATTAATTAAATATATGTATTTTTAATTGGACTCTATTTAAATATATGTATAATTTGACTCAATAAATATTTATATTTTTAACTGGACTCAAATATAATTATATGTATTTTAATTGGACTCAATTAATATATTTTATATATAATTATATATAGCCTATATATATTTTTATATATAGCCTATATATATTTTTATATATAGCCTATATATATTTATACATATATAACATTTTATCTGCTATTCGATTTGAAGTTGATAACATTTGAATTATAACATATTCAATTCGGATTTATTTTAAGTTAGTAAGCAAAGATTCGGATTTTGTTCAAAATTGGAGATTTTGGATTCGTACCTTCTTAAAGAAACTACACTATAAATTGGGGCGTGGTCAAAATCTGCCACGAGATTTGAAAAATGGCCCTTAATTCCAAAGCCTGGTTCCTCCACTTTTATGAAAGTCCAATAATGTAGACCCCATTCGCCATAGGGGTGTGGTAGCTGAAAGTTAGCAGAAGATTAGCTCGGTTGAAATAAACATAATTATAAACAAATTGTTTGCTGTGAAAGTTTTGACTGCCATAAGGCGAGAGAAACTCAACATATTACACTGCAGATTATATGGTTTGGCGTATGGATGAATGAGAGTAAATCTGGTAACATTTGCTAGCTATCATTTATCACCCACCACTCCTTTGGCGAATGATCTACACTAATCTGCTCTAATAGCAGCTCAAAACTCAAAAGTTCAAAAAAAGATAAGGGATATTGGTGTATTGTTTCAGTAAAAGCCATATAATATGTTTCTTTAATATTTGTAAAAAGTTAATTAATTTGACTTTTGTTTACGGCGACAAGACAGGACGTTAATGCGGACACCGCTGTCAGCAAGGGATAAGGTGTCGTGAAGGTGCTAGAGACTATTACACTAGGACTACTTATAAAACCTTCCCTGAGGTGTCGTGGATGAACTAGAGACTATTACACGAGGACTACTTATAAAACCTTCCTTGAGGTGTCGTGGAGGAACTAGACTATTACACGAGGACTACTTATAAAACCTTCCTTGAGGTGTCGTGGATGAACTAGAGACTATTACACGAGGACTACTTATAAAACCATCCTTGAGGTGTCGTGGATGAACTAGAGACTATTACACTAGGACTACTTATAAAAACCTTCCTTGAGGTGTCGTGGATGAACTAGAGACTATTACACTAGGACTACTTATAAAACCTTCCTTGAGGTGTCGTGGATGAACTAGAGACTATTACACGAGGACTACTTATAAAACCTTCCTTGAGGTGTCGTGGATGAACTAAAGACTATTACACTAGGACTACTTATAAAACCTTCCTTGATGTGTCGTGGATGAACTAGAGACTATTACACGAGGACTACTTATAAAACCTTCCTTGATGTGTCGTGGATGAACTAGAGACTATTACACGAGGACTACTTATAAAACCTTCCTTGAGGTGTCGTGGATGAACTAGAGACTATTACACGAGGACTACTTATAAAACCTTCCTTGATGTGTCGTGGATGAACTAGAGACTATTACACTAGGACTACTTATAAAACCTTCCTTGAGGTGTCGTGGATGAACTAGAGACTATTACACGAGGACTACTTATAAAACCTTCCTTGAGGTGTCGTGGAGGAACTAGGATATTCAGTGGGACTATCTGAGGCTTAGTTGAGTAACTTGACAACTTCGATGAAGTGCGTGGAGTGATAAGAAAAATCCACATTGTAGTCGATCCACCTAATTTGCATCAAATTGCTGTCAGAGGCTGTCTCAAACGTGATATCAGCTCTCCTAGCACTTCTGATTAATTTTATATTTGAAAAAGATGAAAACCACCTAAACAGTATCGAACCCCGGCCATAGACAGTATCAGACGAGCTACCAGTTCCCCTAACACTGTCGGTAGATTGAATATCTGCACCAATTTGTGAACATATTGTTCCTGCTTGTTTCCCACAAGAACGCCACTGTCTGTTGAAACTGTACCAGTGTAGCCCTCATTCTCACCTAATTATCACACTTGCACGTAATACTCCAGAGATCAGATGATCCCACGAGTGGGCGCACCCAGATATGCACTTTTACTCTGTGTATACAGAGTCCGTTCCCGTGACTGTGGTGCTAAAGGAGTCTGACTACAGGTTTAGAGAACCTTGGTTTCATACCGTACCAGTGGCTGTGGAGCTAGGGGAGGCTGACTACAGGTTCAGAGAGCCTTGGTTTCATACCGTACCAGTGACTGTGGAGCTAGGGGAGTCTGACTACAGGTTCAGAGAGCCTTGGTTTCATACCGTACCAGTCGCTGTGGAGCTAGGGGAGTCTGACTACAGGTTCAGAGAGCCTTGGTTTCATACCGTACCAGTGACTGTGGAGCTATGGGAGGCTGACTACAGGTTCAGAGAACCTTGGTTTCATACCGTACCAGTGACTGTGGAGCTATGGGAGGCTGACTACAGGTTCAGAGAGCCTTGGTTTCATACCGTACCAGTGGCTGTGGAGCTAGGGGAGGCTGACTACAGGTTCAGAGAACCTTGGTTTCATACCGTACCAGTGACTGTGGAGCTAGGGGAGGCTGACTACAGGTTCAGAGAACCTTGGTTTCATACCGTACCAGTGACTGTGGAGCTATGGGAGGCTGACTACAGGTTCAGAGAACCTTGGTTTCATACCGTACCAGTGACTGTGGAGCTAGGGGAGGCTGACTACAGGTTCAGAGAGCCTTGGTTTCATACCGTACCAGTCGCTGTGGAGCTAGGAGAGTCTGACTACAGGTTCAGAGAGCCTTGGTTTCATACCGTACCAGTCGCTGTGGAGCTAGGAGAGTCTGACTACAGGTTCAGAGAGCCTTGGTTTCATACCGTACCAGTGACTGTGGAGCTAGGGGAGTCTGACTACAGGTTCAGAGAGCCTTGGTTTCATATCGTACGAGTGGGTGTGGAGCTAGGAGGCTGACTACAAGTCTAGAGGAACATTCTGTATTCCGCTTCATGATACCTGCATTTTAACACTAATATGATAAGGCAGAAGAAATTTAGAGGAAGTGTACCATAATTAGCATGAGATGGAGTGGGAGCATCTCTCTCAATACAATCGGACGGAAATCAACTCCTAACCCTTAAATTCCCGGAAAGCCAGACAAGATGTGACTGACGCCTTTTCCCGTGTGCCTAATGGTTGTAGATACTATTTTAAAAATAATTTAGCAAATTAAAATAGTCCGATTCATAATTTGTTAAACTAACTCTAGTAATTTTAATTTAGCAATGCAATTTACCACCCATTCAGGAAATACGAATATGTAGTATTTACGCTAATGTGTTAGGTATGAGGAAAATTAAATTTAGTAAAATTGTACCGGCATTCACCTGGAGTAAGAGTAGAAAACCATTTTGTGAAAACAACCCTCAGTACACCCGACCGGGATTTGAACCTTAAACTTCCTGTCACCGGCAATTTAGTCTATTGCAAGCGTGACGCCTTAGACATTGTTTCCACTGAAGAAGTTAAATTATTTATTAAAAAAATATGTATATGTGGCTGTCTTCGTTAATTGGTGATTGTTAATAAATTGGCACAATCCAATTTCTTGGATCATTCGATCGCCCATCTGCCTATTTAGCTAAAGCTCCTTCCTACGTTTTACTTTCAGACTATCCGAAAAATGAAACTTTGGCTGCCATCCTCATATTTACAATTATTTAAGTTCAGACCTGGGTTGACTGATAGATGACTATGAACGTCTTATTCACAGCTGAGTTCTAATCTAGATACCCCTAGTACAAATAATATGCGCACAAATTCACCATACATATTGCTGGCGCAGATAATCTACACATCAATACATACTGATGGTGCAGACAATCTGCACACCAACTCATTATACATGCTGATGGTGCAGATAATCTGCACACCAACTCATTGAACGTACTGCTGGTGCAGACAATCTGTACACGAACTCATTATTCATATTGGTGGTGCAGATAATCTGCACAACAACTCATTGTACGTACTGCTGGTGCAGATAATCTGCACACCAACTCATTATACATACTGGTGGTGCAGATAATCTGCACATCAACTCATTATTAATACTGCCGGTGCAGATAATCTGTACACCAACTCATTATACATACTGGTGGTGCAGATAATCTGCACAACAACTCATACATACTGCTGGTGCAGATAATTTGCACACCAACTCATTATACATACATAGCTGGTGCATACAATCTGCACACCAACTCATTATACATATTGCTAGTGCTGATAATCTGCACACCAACTCATTATGCATAATTCTGGTGCAGATAATCTGCACACCAACTCATTATACATACTGGTGGTGCAGATAATCTGCACACCAACTCATTGTACGTACTGCTGGTGCAGACAATCTGCACACCAACTCATTATACATACTGGTGGTGCAGATAATCTGCACAACAACACATTATACATACTGCTGGTGCTGATAATCTGCACACCAACTCATTATGCATACTGGTGACCTGGTGGTCTGGGGGTAAGGTGTCAGACTTCTGTGCTGGGGTCCAGGGATCAATCCTAGGTCCCGGCACAGATTTATCTGATTGCCGAACCCTTCCTTCACCTCTGACAAGACGTGTATTAAACACAACTTGTGAAGGTGAGGAATGCCAGGCCTCCACCGTGGTTCGGATTCCACGTTCAAATGTAGGTCCTCCATTTCATCTCACAATCATCCTACCATTACACTTTAGCATAAGTGCGTATAACCTGAACGGGTAGTAAGACACGGTGCTAATAATAATAATAATACTATGCATACTGCGGGTACAGATAATCTGCACACCAATACATACTGATGGTGCAGATTATCTACACACCAACTCGTTATGCATACTGCTGGTGCAGATAATCTGCACACTAGCTCATATACATACTGCTGGTGCAGAGAATCTGCACACCAATTCATTGAGCCATAGGGCAGTGACCCTGTATTAATGGACAAATGATATACGAGTTGTTTCTACCACCTCGTCTGAAATAAAACTCACATAGTATTCGACTCTTATCGCGCATCTAGGATTTCAACAAAACAATCCAAAGACTGAGATAGAAAAACCAAAGACAGAATTAATAGAAACATGCTCTCATCACGAGCTACCATGTGTGACTTTAATTAGTAAACTGGTCAAAAACTACAGTTCAGTTTGGAGATAAGGTTATTTTAAGACTGCGCTCCATGTACTTTATTTATTCTAGTGCAATATCCACACTGTTATGTGATGTTTTTTAATCTCGACATTTCAATATGAGATATTTTTATTTATTCTTATTGATACTCTCCAGAGGCCTTGTTAAATGACAGCTTTTGGGGGAAATGGTGAGTTTTAAATTAAAAATGTGTCCCGTGTCTTACTACTCATTATTACTCATCCGGGATATTCTCATATTTACCCTAATGCGGTGTGGAAGATAAAAGTATCATTTAGGAGCCAAATTTTAAATTACCAAAGTTTATTTAATGGTTTTGGACTCCCCCCCATCCCGCTGCGTAAGAGATCTTAAGATTTTCCGATTTTTCGGCCCCCCTCCCCCACGTTATATCCCACGAGGTTTTTCTTTTTACGATTTGGTAAAATAGATTATTTTAATAGTTTAGTTATTTTTAGACATAAGAATTAGCAATAAGGTGAGTAATGTGAAATTTTAGAATACTTAATTTCAGTAAATAAAGAAATATAAGTGAAATTTTTTAGTTGAAATATCTATTTTCTGAAAAAAAAAATTGTTCCACCATAAAAATTGAAAAAAAAAACCTTATAAAAGACGGATTCTGATACCCCTTACGCTCCCTCTCGTAAGAAAACGTAATAAAATATGGACCCCAACCCTAAAAAAAAGTTTTTACATAATTTAATTCCCTTAGAGTAAACGTACTTGCGTTTGCGTGGAGGGAATGTGAAAAATCACTAAGGGTCAAACACCCTCAGTACATCCTCCTTAGATTCTAACCCCAACCTCCCTAACCCCGACAAATCACACTACTTTGGATCTCATCGCCGCGCCGAGGGAAATGCATGGTTACTATTGGAAACAACGTTTTCATTCTCTTGTTTTTGTGAGGCCAATCTTCCCTCAAATATAAGACAATTTTGGCAACGATGGTTATTCGAGGTTGCCAATAGCTCCTTCTTACTCCAGCACACCATCCCCCAACATAACTGAGAGCGAGGAGATTTGGCAACAGTTAACTGAGAGAAATAGCGAAAATAAAGCTTTTCTTCGTAAGACCTGCTGTTACCTCAGAGATGATATTGGGTGTATATGAGCTTGACATCTAGTCCGCGTGCCCGCATATGGGGAAAGCTAGACTACTAAAAGGATCAGGAAAGAAAGTGTGAATCTAAAGGGAATGTAAGGAATTTTGCAGAGATGGAGTTGTGTACATTCACGTCTACTTCGGAAATATCAGTCATCAGATGATGACGTGTCTAAATGAAAAGAGAAGCGACTCAACTCCAGTCCAATTTACACCTGAGCGAACGTGGTTGATTCGCTTAAGCTAGAATTACACCAAAGCGAACACAAGTGAACCGAACGTTCACATGTGTTCGTTCACATTCACATATGCTCACGATCAACCTTGAGCGGCACTGAACAGGTGCAGTTGCACTAGTGAGAACAGCCCCGAATGGGACGTCTTTCGCTGTTGGTCCGTGAATTTGCAGTTATGTGGATATGATTTGGCGAGTTGAATGGAGTGTGGCTTAAAGCTGGGAACATGTCAAAAAGGAGTAGAGAAGATGGCGGAGAAGAAGAGTTGGCGTTGCTTTGTCTGGCAGGGGGTGCGCTGGCCATACTAAATGAAAGGGGTAGGATGAAAGATCGGCAAATTTGATTGAGTTAGGTTTTAGAAAAACGTCAAACATATGAAGGAAACACACTATTACAACGATTACTACTTTATCGTGGACTGGAACTATTCCATAACTTCTGCCGTATGTCACCAAATGACTTTAATTTATGGTTAAGTGGAATTGAGAAAAGAATCACTAAGTTAAACACCAACTACAGTAGAACATTACCACCTAAAGAAAAACTAGCTTTAACCTTGAAATTCTTGAGAGTGATACTGTCTTCAGTATTCGGGGTACTTAGAGAGCCACTGCTACTGAAGACCGACAATTTCTTAACTGACATTACTGACCGAGATGAAAGTACATTAGGAATGATCTTACAAATTGCAATATTTGAAATTCAAAATAGATACGTCAAACTCTTTTAGCTGCCTCTAGTTGAGAAAAATCTTAGTGTTAGTGCTATATTAGTATTTTTTTCAGGAGATATGGCTCTTCTGTAGTTAGTGTCTTGCTTAGAAATGTTCTCCTCAATTGCTTTGAGTAGCCACAGAAAATCCTCTGGTGAAATGCGGTAAACTTGTGGAACAGAGCCAAGGAAGGTTCGAGCTTCAAAATGTCTATGTCTTCCACTTCCGCGATTTTGACGTCTCCATAAAAATCCTGACACCCAAATTTCCTATTTTTTCTTTCTATTCTGCACAATTTTTTCGCAAGTGCACCCACAATACAAGCTAGTGCTATCTAGTTTGCGTCAACTCTACTTTCCACGACACACTATGTAAACTATATTTATAGTCTATAATTAAAAATACGAGTACTCAACACTGCCGGGAAATCTGTGAATGGGTGAATCTTTCGCGAACATTGCCGAGTCTCAGGTTATTCTCCCCGGTGGTCCAACCCACATTTCACCAATGATACATTTTTCCACTAGGCTGGGAATTAAACCCGGGACTCTTTAACTCAATAGCAAGACAGACTACCAACTAAGCTAAGGTTTTGGATTTATCATATTCTCTGAGAAATTATGTTTATTATAACATTTCATAATTGGATCAATTTCATATATTAAGTAGACAATTTTTTTTAATTTCTCTCTTGTAATGTTATAGGTAACACACATTATAATAATTAGATTGATACATGTGGGCACGCAGATAAAGGGGTCAGTCTTGTCTAGCCTGGGATCTGCTTGTGATGGGTAGATCGGAGTTTTATTCCAGCCGAGTGTACTGAGTTTTATTAAAGTATTTTCCACTCTCCTTCCATGCAAATGCGAGTAGATTCTCAAATAATAACTATACTTTCCTCATACCATTAGTGGTAGAATGATCTAAGAGAGTAGTATTCAACTTTTTTTTTGTTCGCGTGTCCCTAGATATAATATATCTTCAGCTGTGTACCCCTAAGGGGTTGGTTCATAGTGAAAGTTAGACGTATTTTATAATCAACACCTAAAATAAAATAAAAATACATTACATCCAATAGTTAATTTATTAAATATTAAGTCTCAAATGAGAAATATTTACGCATGTGTATATGGTATTTTTAAAATTGTATGTAGGCCCCTTACCCTCTAAGATGTTTTCGCATACTCCAGATTAAATACCACGAACCTAAGGCATCACTCTCTCAGTAGACTGGCCTGGCAACGACGGGAACATCGCGGTTCAAATACTGATTGGGTATATTGAGAGTGGGTTTTATTAAATAGTTTTCCAATTTCCATCCAAGCAAATTCTGATACACTTCCTCTACATTCAACCTTTCTCGTCTCTAGCACATTAGCTGAATTAGTAAATATGCGTATAACTCGAACGGGCAGTAAAACGCGACGCTAAAAAAACAACAAAATACATTAGATCTAAGGATAGGGAGGGTGAATATAAAGGGAATGCATCAGTATTCGCTGTTAAGTAAGGCAAGACAGGATGTAAAACCACGTCGTCGGTAAAAAAAAAACCTACAGTTTCTTCGATTGTGATTCGAGCTCTGGTTCAGAGTGAAGCATGGCAGCGCTGAGCCAACTCTGCCAGCTATGATGGTAATAATAATAATAATAGTAATGATTTCGCACCTAGCAATCAGTGTTTATTTTGTTTTTGTCAACATTCAACAGTTTTTTTAAGAAACTCGATTAGAAAAGACCTTGATTGATGGACTCACACGTAATGGAGTCTCCATTGTGAAAAGTTGCATACATCCACTAAATATATTATAATTTATAGTCTTTTATCGTGAAGTCTTTCTTTCAAATGTCTATTTTCGTCTAATCTTTGTTAGTGGGAGACTCAGAAAGAACAAAACCACAGTTTTACTGTGTTTGTGTGGGTGTTCTATATGGGTTTACGGCAACCAAGAGCGATGCTAGTTCAACCTCTTTGGCCAGTCGATCAACGCAAATGGTTTGCTGACTTTTCTTTGCATGCACAATCTCTTCTACAAATGGAGTGAGGCTCTCTTAACTAATTTACACATGGAAAGGTTTAATTATTTCCCCCACCCACTCCAATGACCACATGGTCTAAGCAGCTACTCTCGCAATAGACTAGACTGCCGATGACGGGGAGATCTGGTTTCGATTCCTAAATTGTTTTACACTTTAACTTGACGCAAACGTGGGTACACTTCCTATAAATATAACCTTCCTAATCTTTAAAACCACTAGTGTAAATACTATATATGCGTATAACCCGAACGGGTAGTAAGAAGCGGTGCATAAAAAAAATCCCCCTCATGGATTAAGAACGTTGGAGAAGATAAACTGGTAGTTAACTAACTATCGTGTTTACATGCGACTAAAAAACAGGGTAATTACCACCAGGGACTACACATATAACGAGTTCAACTTTTTGAAGTTCTTTCTCATTACAATGAAATAATAAAAATTGTTTTATCCATGCACTGTGTCTTACTACCCATCCTGGTTCCTCACATATTTATATTAATATGGATTAAAATGTATGATTTTAAAGAAATGTTCTATCATTTGCTCAAAAGGATAATGGGTAATCATTTAGGATAAACCCTTTCGGTACAACCGGCTGGGACTTTAACCCTGACCTACCCCGCACCGGAAGGCTATACCAGACGAGAATGACGCCACAGTCCACGTGCCCACTTGTGCGGGTAAGTTGTTTCAAAACGGTTGTACGACCATTATCTCAGAAGATCCGAAAGGGATATCTGCACGGTTTTACAAAGGGCCATGATACAGTTCAATTTTAATAGCAAGACCCTTTTCTGACACCTAGAAAAGCTACTGTATCTACGTTCACGCATTCATACGCCAGGCCATATGATCTGCAGCTGTAACTTTTGATATATATAATCAATACCTATAAAATAACACAAATAATATTTTAAAATGTTATCAGCTTTGGAGGTAAAAAATATATTTGTATTTTCCAAAATACTTTTTTTATGAAAATTGGACTGTAGCTCCCTATTGACTAAACCAAATAAAACCAAGGACTTATGTTGTTCTTGCACCTTACCAACCCTGTATATTACACAATCACTGTCGATATTATGGTGACAATTTCCAGACGGGGGAGGGGACAGAAGAACCATAACCTTGTGTTGCGGCATTCAATTGACGACATCGGCGGGTCAAAGGCTTCTTGGTGCTCAACGACTTTCCTTAAAATGTTTTCCTAAAATCAGGAATATAATTTAATTTTAAAGTGGGAGGGGGGGATCGGGTAGACTTTATGATAGATATAAAAATATTTCCATGTTTTTATAATACCTTTTCAATATAACAAACTTAAGAGCAGAAAATAAAATATTGTATTTCCTGCCGTCATAGCGGCCTTCTAGTCACTAAACCCCGAGCTTTTGTGACAAATATAATAGTAAACCATCAACCAACTTGTTAATTATCAGTTGTTTAAATTTAAAACTGCCATTTTATAAAAAAAAAATATATGTATATAAGTGAATGCATAAGTTAATATTAATTTTATTTCCTGTTGTCGAACTCTGTGGTGTTGGAGTAAAGTACTCACCTTAGGGCCCAGTCTTCATGGGTTCTAGCCCAGCTGGGGTCGTCGGATTTTTATTGAACGATAAAAATCCGTAGCACAACTTCTTTCGGAGGTAAAATAAAGCCGTCGGTCCTATTTTAATTGTGGCATGTAAAATAACCTTGTCAGGTATGTTAAGATACCTTTCCTAGCAAACATGGTAGCTCCTTTCGCTCTCGCTCACAGACATTCTCATATACTGATAGAATGAGTCGATTCAGAAAGTGCACGTTCAATAACTCAAATAAATCAATACTTTTATTTTTAGGGCATTTAACATGCACTTTCTTAACCTACTGGCTATATATACACACACGACTTACAAACTTAATTCTAAGAACAACACAATGATCTGTTACTACAAAACTGTAAAAGGGGAAACCCAAATTTCCCCATTGATACATATTTCTGCCATGCTGGGAATCGACTCTGTGTCTTCGAGCTTGGTAGGCAAGCGTGCTACAACTTAGCTCGTGTATCAATCTCAATCTTTTATTCATCTTTCAAAGCTTCAAGGGTCTAATATTCAATTCCCAATAAGAGGATTGAAAAGTATCACTGTTAAATCGATGCTACCTTTTATCAAGTGGTAAATTAATGATCCGGTGTTCGGTTGATTTGGCAAATTATTAAATATAAGGTGGGAGTGTAAGGAACGTGATTTAAGGGCAGTATTTTTGTAAGTTTTTTTTACATTAAAACTATTTTTTGGTCAAAATAAATTCAATATTCCTTCAGTAGAAACATAAAGTTCAGTTTTCTTCAAACGGTGACCTCAACAGTTCTGTCAAGGCTGTCCTGTAATTTAAATGACAACTTTTTTCTTCATTTAAAAGTTTGTCATCTAATGACGCTACGCTCATAAGAGATATTCAACAACTGTTGACATCACCATGTGAAGAAAATTAAATTTTCTTAGGTTTCTACCAGAGCTATATTTTATTTATCTCGGCCAAAAAAAGGTTTTGCTATAAATATTGCAAAAACCCTTACCTTATTCGAGTTCTCTATACTTACACCTTAAAATGAATGGTGCATACAAATATAGTTTGTAAACCTTTACGTTATTAAAAAAAATAGTATAAAAAGAATATTAACTAATTATGTTCAATATACGTTATTATATTATTGATGTAAAATGGTTGCCTTTCTGGGAAAAAACATTATAACTAAATTAGTTTTCTTAGCATGTAGATATCTACATGTATAACAAATGAGCATGTTGCTTTCCTCACAGTTATAATATGGTTTGTAGTCGTTTTAGGGTATGGTGGTAGGCAATTAACAACTAAATTAAGCGTATAGCCCGAACTGGTATTAAAATTAGATGCTAAAAAAAATTTAAAATAAATTAAAGTTTCCCAGATCAAGTTAGCTTTTCCGAAATAAACACAAATTATGCTGCCATATTGAACTTAACTTCATGAAAAAAGCCTACAATAAATGATTGTGTTAAATATTAAACCTTCTAATCCTATTCTTGAATAAGTTGAGGACTGTAACCTTCATTGAACCTATTAGCATAGATTATGGTAGAATTTCGAACTCATTTTGAACGAAATCAATTATGACGTAGATTTAAACTTAATACATTTAAACAAATCCCTTATTTTTAAGCATCTAGCATTTAACTTATGAGTCATTGTTTACCAAACATGCAAGTGACTTTGAAGTCAAACTGCACTTTTTAAATTACCAAATAATAGGTTTTAGACTGTACTTTTGAGAACAAGGTTATTTCACTACACGACTTCAAAGATATCTTAAAAGTTAGATACACAATTCAGAGTGAACAACCATTCAAATTAGAAAGAAAGATAACTATATACAAGGCCGTAGTCAGGGGGGGTTTTCAGGGTTCAAACCCCCCTCCTAAATTTTACAAACAAAATATATATGGCTTTATTTATGGTTCAAACAATATCAAAATTAAGGTACAAGTACAAATCAGGGGCTGTGTTAACATAAAAAGCACTTCAGATAGCTTCTAGAGGTGTTTATTATTTATAAATATGAATGAATATTATGGTATGAATGTCAAGGCCACAATAAGGGGATGCATACCATCTCCCATGAGTTAGGGATTAATAAGCCCCAATTAGGACATTGCAGTCACAATCATTGTTCGCATTAACAGCGCTCACGATCGAATGATGAAATAAAGGTGTACATAGGATGCCTAGCCATAGCAAGCACGGAGCTTAAGGAACCCATCTAAAGGGTGATAAATATAAACTAGTAAATTAAGTATAGAGTTCAAGCGTGGACATTCCAAGCCAAAAGAGTCAAAAGGTGAACACTAAATAACTTGGAGTATAAGAGGCCATTAAGAGGGCCTAAATACATAATTAGGTCTTTAACTACTAAGACAACACCCAATTAACTAGAGTTGACGTTCCCCCGGCAATGATAGACAGAAAGTAGCTTCATTAGAAAGCAATTACTATCGAGTGACTAAGCTTAGTTGACAACTGCTTGAACAACATAAAGTCGTTAAGCGATCCTCAAAACAACGGTTAAGCCGTGTATAATGATATACAATATAAGTAAGCAATGTATTCATACAATTGAATTAGCTGTCCAAACAAATCAGCCCCTGATGACCCATGATACAGCTGGAGGCCAAACTGTGAAACTGAACCCACAATATATAGACAACAATATTACACGCGATTGGTTCTGAAGGAACCAAACGCACTACAATCTGAGAACAGGCACACCTAGCCATAAACCTAATCAACACCCATCATGATTTACATACATTATTCATATGTGGTTGAGACGTTAAGCGTTCACCCATACATACCAAAACGTAGTCTAGTACATGGCTAGTGCAAACAATTATAGTCAGCACATTAGCTGACTGCAACGAAACAATAATCCCAGCAGGGATTCCAGTCTTATAAGCCTGATAAATGGACTGTCTGTCCACTTGAATTACACCGGCTGCGTAGAAACTCGACGTGGATATCCATGGTGTGGCAGGACGCTACCTGAAGTGAACCCGTGTTGCTGCTCCATCAGACGCCATAACGCCTTGGCTCGGCACTCTTTGCTAGAAGTCGTATACACGTAGAAAATAACCAGATATTAGACCGTCTAGTAGACAGTTGGGAATCGTTCTGTGTTCATCTTAGCTAGTAAAATGTAATTATACTGTTTTGGACTCCTCTAGAATATTCAAAAAGTCATGGATGAAGTGTAATTTTCTTGGAAGTACTGTATGTAATATATTCTTTTAATACTTCATCCGTGGAAAATCACGCGTTTTCAGAAATAATGTCAATGTAATGCGCTTTAAACTTTTTTCCTCATTAAAAGATCAACTCCGTAGTATTGAAAAGATCTTATGCACACTGGCTCCCTATACCCAATAGGAAGCCAGCCTACACAACATCGTATTCCCAGGAGTCTTTCTATTTGTTGGTCTTGACACTGTTGACAAGGGGTCCAAGAGGCAAGAATTAGGTCATATATAAGCCGATTGTGCGTATGAATACACACAGTGCCGGTAGCATAAATCTAGAGAACGAGTAATTTCACATGACAGTGCCACTAACTTAAATCCATAGAGTACACAGTAATATGTTAACGAGGGAAACTAACAAAAATTGTATCAGTTAATATCATATCTTCAGTACCGAAGATGAAATCATCTTAATAAATCGTGTGCAACATTAAAAGTCTTATTTATTTTATTATAATAAAAATCAGAAGTAAACAGATCGCATAGGTGTGTGAGTGCGCGGTAAGGTATGTTCGCGTCGTCATCATCGTAAAACACCACATCACCTTAGTTGGCGCTCGATCACGGGGCTATAAATACCAATATTAAACACTAGCACGATAATAGGCGCCCATCGCGCGGTAGAATAAACCGTAGCACTATAACAACATATTAAATAAACTCCCCGATTGAGACCAAACTAGGAACGGATAAAAGGTGGGTTCGACCAATCATGTCTCAGAGCTACAGCGCTCGGAGGGACAGATGCCAGAAGGGGTATATGCGCATGCGTGAATTGCAGACAATGAGAGAAGCGAAACGAGACATATTTTGTTTCAACTTTTTTTTTGTGCTATCACTCAACTTTAGTTAAATGTAGCTCATTAGCGATGACCCCAGAATACAACCACTGCCTCAGCTAGGCCATGGGAAGTCCAAACTCCACCGTAGTACTTGACGAGTTGCAGTTTATACGAAGTGAGGCAGAAACACATAACTGTGTGAGCTAATTTCCATTAGCTCGGCACGTGTTGGGAGGAAATAAGGTGAAATCGTCCGAACCCTAAAATTTGTCCGTTTCTGCGCATGGCGTCAGCTTAGGTAGACATGCTTTAGTGTGAGCATTGCGCTGTATGGCACGTTCTCGAGTTATCTTTAGATTTCAACACTATACCTTGTCTAAATCACTACAGAATAATGTATAACTATATAGCGATCTTTTAGAATATTTATAGCAAGAATAATATGGGTGTGAAATAATAAAATTACATATATTTTAACATTATTATGCAAAGTGTTAACTTGTTAAATTCATCAAACAAGGAAAAATAAAATAATAGGTTCATGTTTTACTACTCAAAATATTATGATGCACACATTAAATAACACGTATTGTTTAAATAAATCCATCAATATTAAATTAAATTATGAATTTCAAACAAAATCCTTGACTTGAACGAATAAAGCACAAGAAAAACTTCTATTGCTTACAACAAAAAACAAAATATAATATGTAACCAAGAAAAGCAAAGTACATTTAAAATATTTTAAACCATTATAAGGTAAACTTATATTCCTTTATCATTATAAACACCTATTTTATAACTATAACATTAAGGCCACATCTATTATCTCTGTTGATTTTTTAAAATCTCTGATTGGAAATTAACCGTTTTTCCTCTCTCATATAAATATAAAATAATGCAATTGTGAAAATTTTCAACCTTGAAATTTTGATGAATCTTTGCGTTTAATATGCAAAAAATGGAGTCAACAATTATGTATGTCCCTGGGTCTTGATCCTAAAATATTTAATGAATTTTATTCAAACTTGAAATTGATATTTAATATGGCTATACCTCAGGATTTTTGTTCAGACGCTAGCTCTTAAATTAATAGTAATTTACTAAAAATTGATTTGATTAGTTTTTTTTTACGGGTTGCTTCAACGATTTAGTTTAAAATGTATACACACTTCAGTTGTCAAATCCCGAAAGTGGGAGGTGGGGCCCTTTCTTAAACGGTTTTCCACTCTCCCTCCACGCAAATAGGGTACACTTCCTCTAAATTCAACCATCTTCACCCCTAGCATATTTGCGTAGTTAAATACACATATAATTCAAAAGAGTAAAAATACATGTTGACACTAACACATTTATTTAAAAATAGCTTCTACATTATTTTGGATTTTGATTGGATTAACGGCGATTATAAGACTTGAAGAGCCCGTAGTGCAGCTTATTATTACTATTAAACTATATATAATATTTTAATGAATGTTTGTACAATTTATCTATAGAGCATCAAACGTTGCATTGTTTTATTTGTTAATGTAGTCAGAGAAAATTACTTACAAGTTTTCAGATTAAATTTGTCCTCCGTCTTACATACTACTATCCACTTTCTTATATTAAGTTCATCCTTCGGAAAACTAAGATATTTAATATTGCTGCCAAACTTGGCATGATTCCTAATTTTAAAAACATTTAAACATACTAATTAGGTGGTATATTTGTCTGGTTTCCCTCAAATTGTCCCTTCTTCAGCTACCCGACTCCCCGAAGCTGACGTCACGACAAGAAGGAAGGAGTGGGAGAACCTGCGCACGGTTTCACCTTTACTTCTTCACACCACAAGATCAGCACATATATCCTTAACAAACTTTGTTTACAATTTTAAATTTTATCTGCAAAAAAAAAACTCACCTGAGTGGCCGCGTGGTCTAACGCGCTACTATCGTGTTAGATTAGACGGCTAAAGACGGGCAGATCATGGCTCGATCCCGTTCGGGTGCATTGAGGTATTTTTTCCAATATAGTTTTCCACTTTCCCTCCACGCAAATGTGAGTGTACTTCCTCTAAATTAAACCTTCCTAATCCCTAACTTATTAGTGTAATTAGTACATAGGCGTTCATCCTGAACGGGTAGTAAGACGCGGTGTTAAAAAAATTTTTATGGTAAAAAATTGAGTAATTTTTCTTTAACTGATTTATCTAATTCAGGACCTTAAGAATTACGTACACGTAATGAACATAAAAAGGTTAGTATACGTAAATAATGACCTTAAGGATTTTAATTATTTGCCACCCTCATCGGTGAAAATACGGACTAAGGCATCAGTCTCACCTTGTCTGGCTTCCTGTTGACGAAGAGGTCGGGGTTCAAATCTCGGTAGAGTCTACTGATATCCTCTATAATAATTTCTTAACTCTCCCATTAAGCAAATACGGATACATTTCCTTTGATTTCTACCTTCCTCTTTCCTTGCTTATAAGTGTAAATTTGCGAATATCCCTAATGGGCAGTAAGACGGGGTGTAACTTAAAGGTTATTTGCGCCTTTTAGGAGCTGTTATCGGATTAATCCTACTTATATTTTACTCAAACAAAACAACCAAACTTTAGACCATTAATCTGGCTAGGCCTACGTACTTAAAGCGCACAGGCCGAATTCGTGTACCTGCTTTGGATTATATCAGAAGCGTACAAGGTGGGGGCATCAAAAGCGCACCATTATGTGTGGTCTCTGAACCACATAATTATGTCAACACCGCTTGTTGATTCGTTTACAAAATACACATTTCTTTTAGTTTTTTTTTTGCACCGCGTCTAAATACCCGTTAGGGTTATACGCCTATGTACTAAATTACGCTGATGGATTTAGTAATTAGGAAGGCTATATTCAGAGGAAGTGGATCCACATTTGCGTGGAGGGAGAGTGGAAAACCATTTTGGAAAAAAACCCTCAGTACACCCAACCGAGATTCGACCCTCGACCTCCCCATCATCGGCAGTAAAGTCTATTGCAAGAGTAGCGCCTTAGACCATGTGGTCCCCGAAGTGGTTCATTTCTCTTTCAATTTGAGCTGTATTGTGTTTGCATCCTAACCAACCTAGGCTAGTTTTATTATTTTAGTGTAATTATTATAAATAGTAAGGAGGTTGTTTATAATACATGTTTACAGTGTTGCCACGTGATGCAGTTTTTTTTTACTTTGCGCTTTTGAGTCATATTCTCATGCGTTTTTGATATCATGTTTCTCCCTCTTGTAGGTGACCTGGTGGTCTAGGGGTAAGGTGTCAGACTTCTGTGCTGAGGGTCCGGGGTTCAATCCTCGGTCCCGGCACACATTTATCTGATCACCAAACCCTTCCTTCACCTCTGACAAGACGTGTATTAATCACAACTTGTGAATGTGAGGAATGCCAGGCCTCTACCGTGGTTTGGATTCCACGTTAAACTGTAGGTCCTCCATTTCATCTCACAATCACCCTACCATTGCACATTAGCGTAAGTGCGTATAACCCGAACGGGTAGTAAGACGCGGTGCTAATATAATATAATAATAATAATTCTCCCTCTTGTACGATTTCGATGTTCTTAGTAATTTACCACTTGGGGGGAAAAAATAGGGTAAATCATTGTGTCCACAGTGATTAAGTTTTTGTTATGTCTCATCGGGGCTCGAAAAAGTGCACATGTTTCTTTATCCTGAGGACATATCCCCGAGATGCTCTTATCGTGCTCTAATAGAACTAGTAATTTCATTCCGTAAGAGTTTCTATCGTCGAGTATAAAATATTGCAATTCGTGTTGAGTCGCCTACTTTCATGTGATCGTGCTCTGTAGCGCCAAGTGCTGAACTTCCAGTGTGTAGCACCGTGAGTTATGTTGTACTTTATATTGTATGAACAAACATTTCAGACTTTTTAAACAATAAAAGTATGAAATACTTTGTTTTGTTTCTACTCTGTGAGTGAAAATATATAATGTTTATGGAAGCGGAGGAGAGTTAGGTTGGGAATGTATGGAACATGAGCTAGGGGAAGTGTTCTTGCAGTTTTTATAGCAAAACATTTTTTGGGGCAAAATGCATAAAGTAATTCTCCAATAGAAAATCAGAGTTGAATTTTATTCACATGTTGACTTCAACATTTCTTGAATATCTGTCAAGGGTGTCCTCAAATTTAATGATAACTTTTTTATCTTCATTTAAAATGTTTCTCATCTAATACTGCTATGCTCATGCCAGATATCCAAAATCTGCTCAGAATATTATGTGTAACAAATTAAACCAAATGTATCTATTGGAAGAATATTTAATCTATTTTTATCTAAAATGTTTTTGCTATAAAATGTTCAAATATACTGACCATCCCTTCCATCCTACCTTACAATGGTTAAATATAAACTAACCAGCAAGGTATTAATTTAGATTTGAAGCATTCTCTTTAATCAGTCTGAACAATTTTGTACATTTATTTCACTTCCCCCGTAAGCCTTTAAACGTTCACGAAACATATACCTCAGTTTTAGCTTCTGTGGTGCTGACTGACAGTTCATAGCTGACTTCTGACAGTCAATATTTAGGTATATACCTAAATTTTGACTGTCAGAAGTGACAACTGCTAAATACATGTTTTTTGCAGATCATATGGTTCGGCGTAGGGATACATAATTTGGTCTGGTAGCTTTTCAAAGCCGTCAGAAGTCAGCTGTGAACTGTCAGTCAGCACCACAGAAGCTAAAACTGAGGTATACATGGCACTCTAAAAATGAAGCATGCGGGGAAAAGAGGGAAAGTCCAATTTTAACTCAAGTTGCGTTAGTGCTTCCATCTGTTAGACAATCATGAAACCTTTCTTAAACGCTTTATATTGTGGTTAAAAGAGGTCTCTGTTAATTTAAATTAATTTAAAAAATTATTTGCTGGGGTTGTCCATATGAGGTTGGAGATATAAAAGTTGCTGCGTGGGAAAATGTGTGACTTAACCCCTTTTTCCTGTACACTTCAAATCCATTTTCGAATTCTTACATTGCTCTGATTAACAAATTAATCAATTAATCTTTACTTCCACCATTTTACTTCTGTCTGACAGATTATATCTTACGTTATGTTTCGAGATTAATAACTACTCCAAAAGGTTTAAACTTTTTTGAGATGTATTCGAATGGAAATAAATGATACGACACAATCATATATATTTCTAACAGAGTCTTGAGTAGCAGTTTTCAAAAGTAGGTTTTCAAAAACTACTCTTAAGTAAGATTTCCTTAGAAAAGCCAACATTTAATCTTGTTAATCACAATAAACATTCTTATGCATACATTTTTAACAACGTTGTTCTAACCATTTTCAAATATTTCAAACTCTCCAATCAGCAGTTATTTGTTAATCACCCCAAACTATTTATATTTGTAAAAATATAAATATTTATTCTTATTTATTATGAAACATAATTCCCATATACTCTTTTTGAACTAGATAATAAATGCTATTTTCGTTAAATTTAAAATTTTCTATAATTTGTCACACGCTAACTACGGTACGCTTAGTTTATTTTTTTATAATAATAAACACACATTATTTATCATGTGAAATAGTCCCGCAATACCAACTTTGAATAGAATCTTTATTACTATTTTCAAGGAAATTTCAATTTTTCAAGATCATTCATCAGTAAACTAGTTTACTAATAAATGATTTTTAAAAGAAAAAAAAAGAATTAATAATATCATTCATTGTATTAAAAAACCTTACCAAATATCCATTATGAGCCAAATATTTAGAACCATTTTAAAAATAGATCAAATTAAAAACAAATTAATAATCAATACACTACTAACCTTAAACGTGTGTTTTTATTTCCTGAAAAACAGGTAAGTTATACATTTTAATTTGTCATGTCAAACCCTAACCGGAAAAACATTTTTAGCAAAATCGTTAAACCATTTTCGAAAAATTTCAAATTTTCAAAAACCCCTACCTACTCTTAATGGGTTTGGGTAAAAATTAAAATAAAACGTCTCAACATCTAAATATCAAGTTTGAACCAAATCTATAGAACCGTTTCGAATCAAGCCCCATGGACAAACAAACAAATATGGGTACAGATAGAATTGAAAAATCCACTTTTTCGGGCTCTGGGTCATATTAAACGTAAAGAGTAGTAATAATTTCAAGGCCGAAAATGTTCACGATTACAAAATTTACAATACCTTTAGACCTATAAGAAAGTAAAAATGTAATTCCGCAACAGAGTTTTGTTCACAAATAGCTAAACAGGAAAAGTTCCGAGCTTGTATCACGTGACTGCTCTATCTCGCAATGGAATAATCTCGCAACACCTCGGATCGCTGATTCAACTCTATTCCCCTGATAACAGCAGACATAACTCGCCTTGACACCAGGAGACTAGGATTTAGAAGACGTCTTCTTGTCCGCCCGCGCTCCGTGGGAAAGTACGAGACCACTCCTCGGACAAGAAAATAACAATTTGCAATAATAAATTAACCGGTAAGATTGTCAGCACGAATAGTATGCTTGGCTCTGTTGTAAGAGTGCAGGGTTCAATCCCAACCTGACTTTGTAACTATTTTTTTTATATTGTTCCGAATTCTTGTTTCTTTGGATCAGTCGTACCCAGCGGCATAACTAGAGTTTTTGGCGCCCAGGGCAAATGCATATACACACAAAAAATAAAGTTTTTATTAATATTTAGAAAACAAATATTTTTAGCTCTATACTAAACATGGATTTTTCTAACTTTAGCTGATGCAAAATGATCAATAACGTCACACAAATGTATCATTTCAGTTTTCTCACGTTCATGTTGATCAAGGCTGTAATAGAAAGTCTCCCTTGCACTATTGAAACTCTCAAGTAATGATAAGATCAATTTAAACTTGCTAAAAGATCTTTCACATCTAGAAATTGAAATTATAATAGTAATCAACTAATCATTATTTGAACAGCAACTATAGGTTTGGAATTTTTTTTATCTCTATACAAAATAATAAGCTTGAGGAGTTCCTCAGCTTTTGAAATATGAACATGTCTGCAGCTTTTCAGAAGCGACTTAGACTTCATAATTACTTCATAAAGCTGAACTTAGTAAAAACTTGAATTTTTAACCATAAAAACAATGCCTCCCCTCCCTAAATATATTTAGCACCCAGGGCATGTACACCAACTGCCTCAACTTAGCTACGCGTCTGATTCGTACCTCACCTGACTTAATTTCAACAGAAAAGCAACTGCATCGGTGATAATGTGGTTTAAGGTGTCAGTATTAGAATGGAATAAATTTCTCGTGACGGGGAGATTGAACGTGGAATATCGCCGGGTGCACTCTTGAGTGATGTGATTTTTGAGTTTTCACTTTGTTTTTCTTGTCCCCTTTCCCGTTAATGCGAGTGTATGTCCTCTAAGCCATTTTGTCTCAAAGTGTGGTCCATGGTTGGCCCATCAAGTGGTCCGCAGGATCCCAGGAAGTTTTGTAATAAAAACGAAATAAAGAATGCTGACCGCATATAGGCTGACACAAGAATTTAAATTCCAAAAGATTAAATAAGAAACATTCATAATATGATGCTTATTTATTTGCTCGGTAGACACAAGTCACATAGAAAAGAAAGACTGTTTCAACCTTAAGTCAAAAATCTGAACAAATGATTTATCAAACATTATGAGACTTAGAATGTTAAAAATAAACCAAAAAACTACTACTTACTAATTCAATTTAACTAGGTATATGATGTCACCTTGATGATCTTGGGGGAAGTGCTCGCCTCAGGACCCGCTGCTCCTGGGTTCAAACACATCCGGGTGGATGGATTTTTCTTGAGAGATAAACACTCGTAGCACAACTTCCCTCGGAGAGTAAGTACCTTCGGTCCCATGTCGATTGTGGCATGTAAAAGAACCCTGGAAGGTTAGTGAAAATATATTTCCCGGCCAAATTGGTAGGCGTTTAGCTCTTGCTCATAGAAATTCTCGAGTGCTGATATAATTAGTCGGTTCAGAAAGTGCACGTTAATAGCCCAAATAAATGAAAAAAATTTAAAAAATTATGATATTTTTGTCCAACATTTTATTTAATAAATTAATTTTTGTCTTGTATTTAAAGTAGTAAAATGTAATTGTCTAAAAAATAATGTTTTTCATGCTTAACTTTTAACCCCTCACCCCACCTCTAACTTACTTAATCTTACTCCCAAGGCACTGGTGGTCCCTCAGTGTGCATAACTTACATTTGGTGGTCTCCATACCAAAATTCTGAGAAACACTTCTCTAAATTAACTAATTATTCCCACCTCTTAAATTAATAACCATAATTATCTTTAATATCGGGCTCTTCTCGTTTGGTTTGCCGATTACAGAGCGGTCCGGGATCAAATCTCGCCCAGGTGTACTGAGGATTTTTGTTTTTCTTAAATGGTTTTCCACTCTCATTCTCCCCCCCCCCCCCTACCCCCATTTATTTGAGGTATTTAACGTGCACTTTTGGAAGTGACGATTATATCAACACACGAGAATTTTCTATGAGCTGAGAGCAAAAGGGATTACCAATTTTGCGGGGAAAGGTATTTTTACAAACCTTTCAGGGTTGTTTTACATACCACAATCAACTAGGGACCGACGACTTTACTTCCCCTCCAAAGTAAGTTGTGCTACGGTATTTATCGCTCAAGAAAAATCCATTGACCTCGCCTGCGTTTGAACCCACGAACATCGGGTCCTTAGGCGAGCACTTTAACCCAAGACCACCAAGGTCGACTTTTCTACTCTCCCTCAACGAGAATTTGGGTTTACAATCCTCATCTCTACTCCTTTAGTGTAAATATTTGTAAAGCCAGACGGGTAGAAGAATACGCGGTGAACACACACGCAAACAAAGCCCTTAATAACCATGGTGTTATAACCATTATTATTATTTTTAAATCAACAGAAACGGAACTCAACTACCTCCTGCAGAGTCCTGTTCGAGAAACAAATTTGGGCTTTTAATTTTTTTTTTAATTTGTATTTTCGTATAAAATAAAAAATATTCACTATTCATAATTTGCTTGAACATGTTTTTTTCACCCGCACCAATGGCAGCGTGGTCTAAGGCGTCAAAATATTAAACTTCCGATGACTAGGAGATGGAGGTTTGAATCCCGGTCGGGTGTACTGAAGAGGGCTTTTCCTAAATGTTTTTCCATTCTTCCTCCACGCAAATGCAGATACACTTCCTCTCAATTGAATGTTCCTCATCCCTAACACATTAGCGTAATTTGTACATATGAGTATATCCCGGACAGGTAATAAAACTTGCTGATAAAGAAAAAAAAAAATGTTTTTTCCATGATAAACATGTTTTTTTTTCTTTTATTCATATGAAATGGGTTACGTAGAATATTCTAAATGCGTGCGCGGGTTTTTAATTTCACCTCCTATGGCGGAGGGGATCAGGGGGGCTACGGTGAATTATCATTGGCTTCAGAAGGTCCACGATATGGAAAAGGTTGTGAACCACTGTCCTAAACGATGCTGCCCACAGACCACAGTGAGGAACAACACCCCTGTTCAAAACCTGTAATTTGAATCAGGGATGCCACAGAGAAACAATGTCGGTGTTGAAAGCGCTGGGATTCTCACGAACTCAGGATGAGAGTCTGTTCGAACGTGACCAGTGCTAGGAGGAGCTTCTGTCCAGCCTTGGTTGACAAACTGGTTCAAAGTGTAATTAACTCTGCAGGGTAGAACCCTAAATCAAGACTGGTAACATTTCTAACAACTATGCAACATTATTATTAGTATTAGCATTGGTATTTGTATGTATCTTTATGTCTCTGTGATGTAATGAGAGCTCCTGGCCACGGATCAAAAAGTCCCAGGTTTGATATCCGGTGCTTCCAGAAATGTTCTGTGTATCAGTGGGTCTGGAATGGGATCAGTTCACTCAGCCCCATAACGACAAATGAGGAACTACTTGATTAAATAAGTAGCGGCTCCGGTCTAGAAAAATGAGATTAGCCGGACCGAGGTTTCGTTGTGTTGACCACGTGGCACTTTCTATCAGAAGAAGTTGACACTATCTTCACTAACAGACGGCAGCCGATCTGTGGGTATGGACCGATTGTAGGCTGACACCCATGGAGTGTTTTTATGTCAAGATCAAAGAATATAAAAAGGTCGTCAGTGTTTGTAAGCTTGGTCCACATAAAAATAAAACGTGTAAAGCGATTAAGTTCACTGAGAGGACAATTGAGAGAATTTCCAACCAAGTTCGGCTGCTATTGGTTGAACATATTTTTTGACAACTTTGGAAAAGTTCCATGAATGAACGGATGTCCATGCCAACTGACAGGTACTCTAGGATAGAGTAAGTGTACCTGAGAGGGGATTTGGAACCACTTATGGGGGAAGAAAAAACACCCGTAGTTCACCCTGCTTAGATCCAAATCACAGGTAGACAAAAAAAAAAACGAGACTGATGTCTTTGTGCGCGTGCTTACCGATGCGGAATCGTTAACTCGTACGGTTAGTCGTCCAAACGGAATTGCCCCTCCCTCCCCGACCCTAATTAGGGCCCACGGCACGCTTGGAAGGCTCGCAGACTCTTGTCAGTGCATCCATTACAATATTCTGACACTATTGTTCACTTGTTCTGTTTGTGCATAAAACAAAAAAAACTAATCGGATCCAAGCTGAACATGATTCAACAAGGTCATACGTATTATAGCGCCGTGGTTGTTGCGCGGATAATTATACATCAAGAATATTCTTTATAATTTGTTTATCTAATTTCTATCTTGTTTCAAGGCTTTGTTCATAACACTTCGTTTTTATTTTCTATTAACACTAGCAATACGGTCTCATTACTTCTTCAACTTAGTCTCACCCTCACACGTCATCGCTTTAAACAAGTAAGTTTTTTATAGTTAAAATAGATGTGTAAGCGAGCGCGTTTGTATTTAAATGAGTGGTTAGCTTTTTGTCTGGATACATCTAGCCCTGCCATTAGATATAACTTCATAGTGAAGTTATTAGGGGAAATACCAAAACATTTGTTTGGATCAAACGCCGCCGACCAAGGGAAATACAAGAGTTCTACGTTTCGTAAGCGTCGGTTTATTGGAGGAGATTGGTGACGGCCATTCTAAATTTAACAGGCAATTGAGTTTCTCAAGAAGTAACGTTAAGCCACGTCCTCACTGAGTCGACATTGTCGATCGACAAGGTTGATCGACAAGAGTGTCGAGCAACAAACGTATTGGCTTCTCTCGTCCCAAATGAATCGATAAAAAATCAAGTCGGAAGCAAAATGTTTGACAAGGATAACGTACTTATTGCTTGAGCCGCATTCACTATTATTGCGTAAAAAAAAATCAAAACTATCACGTTAAAGAAGATTTTGGGTACAACCAAGTCTTCAAAGTAGAAGTAAATACAGTGGTAGTGATTTGATAGAAGTTCTAAAAACAGGACAATGTTAATGTTTTGAAGCTTGAATACAGATGTAAGGCTGGCTTCTGAAATTTCTTTCGGCTGTCCGAAAGTGAGTTAGAAAATATATTTCAAATAATTTGACCAAAGATACGTAAATAGGACACTAACTTTAGACTAGTCTTACCCAATAAGGTAGCGTGTTGCTTTGACCCTAAGGTACTTAATGTGTGTGGAATAGAAAAAGTTCAATAAAAGAAAGCACCTTTTGTATATCGCACTCCATTTTTTAAAAATACTAAAACAACGACTCTACCCTACGATGGCTAAATGCCGACTGAGATCTGAAACATGTTCCAACTACAAGAATAGACTTGACTTCCTTTGATATAATATACCGACACAAATGGGAAACCAATCGACACGTTGAGGACATATTTTGTCGATCGACAAAGTTTATTGTCTCGACATTGTCCATCGACCTGTAGCTCGACAATATAAGCTCAGTAGGTACACGGCTTCAGCTTGCAATAGTTGCGTCTCGATCGTTCGAGGCTCCGTATAATCTGACGTAGGGATGCGCCCGGCGTGACCCGGTGGACATACATGGCATATATCTGAATAATAAAGATACTCCGGATGAAAAGATGTTGAAAACTTGACAACTCTTGTCAGACAACGTCTTAGATGTGAACATTCTGTTGAAACAGAAGTTCAAAAAAGAAAATTCAAGAATGAAATACTTATATAACTTATAAACGCGTAATTATTTTCATTCACCCTGGTTATTCCGTATATTCTAGCTTTCGGTAGTTCGAGGAGGGCGTGGTTTCTTTTGATTCGAACTATCGAGATTCTCATCATCATTACTTTGTATTTTTGTTCTAAATCGTATAACTTATGATCTAATTTTGGTTTTGGGACGGGTAAATGTCCCATTTGTACCCTTATGTGTGAGTCAATATGTTACTAAGTAATAAGATGATAAGGATTGATTGTAAGGTAATAAATAAGCATAAGCTTGGAGAGATAACAAAAAACTACACCAACAGAAAATCCTTAGTTTCTTATTGGGGTATTTGCCATATCATTTCCAAACTAAATGATTTTATCAACACACGACTTCTATGACAAACACAACACCCATTCCTTTAAATTAATTCATCAATTTTAAAGGGAAACTCCCAATTTCAAAAATAGCTACATTTTTCTCTAACTTGGATTCGATCCTGGGGCCCTTAGCTCAATTGACAGATGTGGTACCGGATTGAGCCAAGGACTCGTAAATAGTTACATCTAAGTGGTAAAGTAAATAAGTGGTAAAGATTGAAAAAGTTGTTAAGAGGAAATGCATTCGAATAAGTATGGAGGGAGAGCTATAAAACAAGCGGTAAATTACTTGCTAAAAACCCCAAAGTACCAGGCTGGGATTCGAGCCTCAGCCTCTCTAGCAACGGATATTAGTGTAAAGCTTCGTCTAACCAAAATTTTGACCAAAGAGCATAATAAAATACATTTACTATAAAATTGGTCCTCTCATTATATATGTTATAAATAATTTCTCCCTTGGCCCTTCTCCCTCCAGGAAGAAAATTTTCAATTTTTAAAAATATTTAATTAATACCTTGGTTTTTTCCCAGTACAAATGCATAAAAAGTACTTTTTAAATATACTCATATATATTTAAGATTACATAACTTTAATTGACATTAATAAACTTTAAAAAATAAATGTATAAAAAGTTATTCGAAGCACAACATAAAATAACTTTTTCATTGACTATACCTGGTACACACATCGTCTTCACCTAGGGCAGGAATGGCGAAACTTTTCTGACCAGTGGTGCCATTTGAGGACTAGTTGGATTGTTTAGGTGTCACCTCTTATTTAAATTTTATTTAATGAGTATTAAAAAAATCAAAACTGGGTTTAATATTATGACATTTATAAATAAATCAAGTTGAAAATATTTAATAGTAGTTACATTTTAAAGAAAGAAAATTTATTAAATTGTCAGCGTGAGTGTCTTAAGACAATATTTATTTCAACAACTTAAAATAATAACATCGAAACTAACACCTTTTGTGAAAAAATGACAATATATGATTGATATTTTGTTAAAATTAAAAACTTACATCATCTATTCCACATTAGTATGAAACATGTGGTATTTTTCTAAACAATATTTTTACGTTCTGTTTATAACTTGTCTTCAACACCACACACAAAATGTACTTAGGTACGAGCCAAGACGGTGTCTAACCGTTGACTTCACAAAGCTCCTTGTGACATGACATTGAATTACATGGCCGTCGAAATATTATTGACTACAAAATATTATACCACGTTGTGGAAACTTTTATTAAATATTAATATCTTTTTTATGTCAGCTTGCCACCCGAACAATATTCGCGTGCCATAGATTTGCCATCCCTGAGCTAAGGCATAATTATTATGCTTTTTTTAATTTCTTGCTTTGAAAATGATTTTAACCAAATATGACCAAGATTTTATAAATAAGAAACCTATTATAAATTACCTTATGCCTTTGCAAATATATTTAACATGAAAACCATTTATTTAAATCAATAGGCTAATTTATTTAAGATAATTGAATCATAAGTTAATAAACAATTTTTATAAAATCATGCCAGAATTAGGCCAAAATATAAAATAAATTGACTAACTTCAACTGAACATTACATAGGTAGTTTCTAAATACATAACTATAGTTCTTATACTATTTTCAACACCATTATTATTATTATTATTATTATTATTATTATTATATTATTATTATTATTATTATTATCGCGTCTCACTACCCATTCGGGTTATACGCACTTAGGCTAATGTGTAATGGTAGGGTGATTGTGAGGTGTAATGGAGGACTACAGTTTAACGTGGAATTCGAACCACGGTGGAGGCCTGGCATTCCTCACATTCACAAGTTGTGATTAATACACTTCTTGTCAGAGGTGAAGGAAGGGTTTGGCAATTCAGATAAATCTGTGCCGGGACCAAGGATTGAACCCAGGACCCTCAGCACAAAAGTCCTACACCCTACCCCTAGACCACCAGGGACTCGTGATCCTATTGTTAAAATTACAACCTCGTCACAGCAGGTGGACAAGCAGTTTCATATGATCTGGTTACCACGGTCACCAGATTTACACACGCCATCACAGACTTTGGCGTAAACTATTACACCCTAAACATGGGACGCTTTCTGAGTAGTTCAAGGGTGGAGCACAGTGGTAGACGCGTTAATACGTTAATACAAGAGTCCCGGGTTCGATTACCGTGTCTATGTGTCAATTTCTCAAACTAACGAACATGATATTTGATTCGGCTATATGAGTAAATAAAGATCATCTTCTAAGCATCATCACTCATGTAAAATTAATTATACAAGTGGTAGTTTACTTCAGTAAATTTACCCTCTTATACATTATTTAGAGATTATTAAAGTTAAAGTATGAGATTTTTCAAAAAAATATCACATTTTGATACCTTACATCCCCATTTTGGCGTGAACCATAATAGTTTAAAATAACAAATAGTACAGTATTTCAGAATGTCTGCAACGCATCTTCACTTCCTAAGGAAACACCTTAAAGGGGAAGTGATTAAGAGGGTATGTAAAAGGAATTGCACCTATATTAACCTGGAGGGAGGGCGGGAAAACACTAACATGGTGTGATGATATCATTCCTCAATTCAGGCAGCTGGAGTATAGCTTTCCGAGTCAGATCCATGTCTCTTATTTTGACTGACAAGTTGTTTTTTAAGGTGGGATGGAAGATAACGCTAGCTAAAGTGGCCGTCTCAGTCAGCGATAAAGTATCAATCGCTGTCAAGCCATACAGCTTAAAATGCAATGGTCTGTGTCTTTTTCTGGAGCTACTTGTTTATTCGGTCTAATCTTATACTCCCTTTTTCCCTTCACCTATAAACATCCTTTGTCATGTCAAAAATAAAGCGGGGAATAGAACAATGAAACTTACCTCAAGTAAAAGAGGAGAGATCACTGTTAGTTCTCGAATATCTTAAAATAATATGTTGAGAGTCTATCAAATAATTATCTACTGTATTTGTTAGATGAAGGTTAAAACTAGATCCCTTTTCCAGCAATCATAGTCTCATAGCTTCGTAAATATGTTAAAAAGTCGTTGAGAATGAACCAAGGAAAAATAACCCTGTTGGAATCTTTTGAATTTGTTTTCACGTGAACCATATTTTCAAATAATGCATCGTATAATTTTAAATATTGCGTTAGAGCTGAACGACTGAGTGACAATTTTTCACTTACCAAAGCGGGTGCCTTAAGGTCAGTATTTTTTCGGTATTTATAACAAAACATTTTTTGTTAATATATGAGTGAAGAATGAGCCTGAACACAGAATGAACCCGGATAGCACAGTGGTAGAACATTGGAACCAAAAACCAAAGAATTCGGGTTCAATTTTTGTGTTTCATTGTCATTTTCAAATTCATGAAAATGATAATTTATGGGGCTATATCCAACCCATTATTGTTCAATTAATTGTACAAGCTTCCTCTAAAACATTTTTTTTTTGACAAAAGTGAAATATTGCTACAATATATTATAATGTTTAGTTGAAATTTCTAGTAATTTTAACATTACTTGCATTTTTGACAATGGCACAAGTATCTTTTAAATATAAACCTTTTAAACGTGGAGAGCCAAGGTCACGACAAATATTCGAGAACTTATTATATATAACTATGTGTAGAAAATTAAACTGGACGTTTCTGATGAAGCAATATTTCATTTATTCTGGCCATACAAGTTTTTTAATTCGCCTTCCCTTCCACACCACTTCAAACGGTTTAATTTTAATTGCCACTAAGGAGTCTCCTTTGTGGGTGAAAAGAAGAGAAAGTGTTACTCATTAAGGTAACATTGCGCAGCAACTCGATGATGAATGCATTACTTGATCATTATATCTTGTAGTAGTTTATCTCTGAAAACAAAGAAATAATGCAGTGGAATAGTGGGGGCTTATGGGGGGGGGGGGAGAGAGATATACTGAGATTGCTTGGTTGTCTGGTGTCCCAGGGGAATTCAGGGTGAGGTGGGAGGACGCAGGAATGTAGGATATTCGCGTTGTGCTGACATTTGACTTCCAATATCAACTTTTACCTTGGCTTTATGTAGTAGGAGAACTGTATCTAACAGTTATATAAGTTTCTAAAACTACTTTCATATAGTAATACGCAGGGATGATTTATCCATTAGGCCGACTAGGCACAGTGCCTAGGGCCTTGGAGCCTTTCAAGATCTACAATATTTCAATTGATAAAACAAAAAAAAAAAAATACCAAATATGAAAAACAGCAAATTTTAATTTTAAATATTTATTTTGATATCTGAATGAATAACTAAAACAATAATTTAAGTTATAACGTTTCTCAACAGTCTCATTGATACAATCACAGTCACAGTAGTTGTTATACATTTCTCAACAGCCTCACTGATACAATCACAGACACAGTAGTTGTTATACGTTTCTCAACAGTCTCATTGATACAATCACAGTCACAGTAGTTGTTATACATTTCTCAACAGCCTCACTGATACAATCACAGACACAGTAGTCGCTATACTTTTCTCAACAGCCTCACTGATACAATCACAGTCACAGTAGTTGTTATACATTTCTCAACAGCCTCACTGATACAATCACAGACACAGTAGTTACTATACGTTTCTCAACAGCCTCACTGATACAATCACAGACACAGTAGTCGCTATACTTTTCTCAACAGCCTCACTGATACAATCACAGACACAGTAGTTGTTATACGTTTCTCAACAGCCTCACTGATACAATCACAGACACAGTAGTTGTTATACGTTTCTCAACAGCCTCACTGATACAATCACAGACACAGTAGTTGTTATACGTTTCTCAACAGGCTCACTGATACAATCACAGACACAGTAGTTGCTATACGTTTCTCAACAGCCTCACTGATACAATCACAGACACAGTAGTCGCTATACTTTTCTCAACAGCCTCACTGATACAATCACAGACACAGTAGTTGTTATACGTTTCTCAACAGCCTCACTGATACAATCACAGACACAGTAGTTGTTATACGTTTCTCAACAGCCTCACTGATACAATCACAGACACATTAGTGTAACAGGGTTATGTATTTATACGTAGTTGGCATTGCACGTATCGCAAACCATTGGCGGACCCAGGATATTGTGTCAACAGAGGTTCAGAAGCGTTCACGATGCATTAAAATTAGCGGGTATTTTCAAGATTCATTCATTTTTTTGTGCCTGAAAACGATGAAATAAGCATAAAAATGAGTAGAAATATCGGAGACGAAACTTTTAAAACGGCCCTGGTAATACATCAAGTCGTATGATCTGCAGCTGTCGATTTTGATATATACTATTATCAATACCTAACAAATAAAAACTAATAATACAGTAAAATGTTGTCACTGTTGACCGTGAAAAGTTTGTATTTTATAAAAAAAAAGGTCCTTCTTGACATCAGAGTTCCTGGCTATAGATCCAGAGGTTCCGGGTTTAATCCCCGGTGCTTCCATATTTTCTGTGGGGCAGTGGGTCCATAACAGGCCCAACTCAACCTCGTAAGGACAATTGAGAATATACTTGAATAAAGAAGTAGCAGCAGCTCCTGTCTAGAAAACTGAGATTAACAGCCTGGGGTGGGGGGGGGGAGGGTTCGTACCACATGGCACACTCTATCAGCAAATGTTGACGCCTTTGTCCGCGCGCCCACTAGTGGTGGTTTTACGGATGATATTTATTCATACGTCCTCTCTGGCAAAAAATATTGGTGTGGATATATTTAATAGTTCAGACTGGTGACTATGCAGTCTGAGGTGCTAGAATCACAATGCACAAGGTCATCGTTCATTGTGAGATCGTAGTTACAATCCCGGCAGGGTCTACTATGAGTTATCCACCATGTTTCAAATAAACACTGTAGTTTTACCGTCATTTACTCCTTAAGAATAGTCCCCTAGAATAACATATTAATCTTAGAAGATAGAGGAATCCTGAAAGATACTAGGTATTGACAAAACATTCAAAAATAGCTCACATAGTGGTGTTCAGAGGCGTAGAAACGATCTCGGTTAGGTGGTAGAGGGGGTTAGGTGTGGAGTGAGGCTAGGACAGAACCTTTGACCCGGGGCGTCGCGGCTACAAGGGAAAACTAAAACTTATAACGTAGTTTATAGTGAAATGCAACATACAAATTTTCAACACGTGTACTCGTACATATTTTAAAGACTGGACTAAATCATACATGAAAACATATGATTCGCCATTATATAAACAACAAAAGTATGTCCACCCTAAAGCATTCTTATTCAGTTCTGTAATGTAGTTCTAATTTTGTATTTTTTTGCATTTTAAAGAATACAAGCTAGTAATGTAAATGGCAGCTATCCTTAAAAAAAATTCCATCAAATCGAATTTTGGCAATTTTTTAAAAATATTGGTTAGAGGGGCGTCGCACGGAAAATTTTTCATGTGAAGGGTGGCGTGGTCTCAAAAAGTTTGGGAGCCCCTGCCTTACCCAGAAATGCATTTAGGAGGTACGTGGGTACTGCCCACGGTGGTTCGTGAAGTTTCCAACAGGATATGGTAAAATATGTTGTTGAACATTGAATACCTCTTGAAGCAGTTTAAAGCCTTCAAAAACATAATTTGGACTATGGCTGTTAGGAATGTTTAAGACTCCAATAAGCTCTGAATCTAGAGATTGTCGAGACATATTTTTAAATTGTTATTCATACTTTTGGAAGAAAGGGGGTGGGGGCGGGGAATTAACCCACTTGGAACTGCCCTGGATTTGGATCAAAATGAACTTATTGTGTCCTTAGAAATTAAATAGGCCCCCTTGATTTATTAGAGTACACAGTGGCATCCCTAGGTTTTGGGCATGGCAATTTAATCGCAAATTGCTTTAAATTAAATTTGAGAATCATTGTGAGTCCCCAAACAGTAATTTTTAATGTCTCCTAAAAAAAATAAGCCTTCGACACCCATCTCCTTCTATTACTTCAGAATAAGTAATTTCCTAACAAACGAAGACATTTATGACACAGACACATTTTTCAAAATAAGTGCTACAAATCTTTTTATAAAATATTTTTTAGATAATATTGATTTTTTAAGTAGTGTCAATTTGTACTATAATGCGTATAACCTGAACAGGCAGTAAGAAGCAGTCGTAAAAAAATTAAAAATATAAAAAATATATACTATAAAAAGAGGTGTTTTAATAATTTATATCCATGCTGGAAATAAATAACGCAGTGGACTGGTTTGCTAGTGACAGGGTGATCGATTTGCGAATGTACTGAAGGTGGTTTTCCCTAAATGATTTTTCACTACACACGCAAATGCATAATAATAATAATAATATTTAGCACCGCGTCTTACTACCCGTTCGGGTTATACGCCTAAGTACTAATTACTCTAATGGATTAGGAATTGGGAGGGTTGAATTTAGAGGAAGTGAACCCGCATTTGCGTGGAGGGAGAGTGGAAAACCATTTAGGAAAAACCACCCCCAGTTCACCCGACCGAGATTCGAACCTCGATCTCCCCGTCCTCGGCGGTCGAGCTCAACACGACTGGCGCGTTAGCCAACTACGCCACCGAGGCGGGTCGCAAATGCATAGAAATTTACTCTCAAGTTTACCTTCGTCATCCCTACTTCATTAGTATGAATATGCAGATAGCTTGAACGGGTAGAAAGACATGGCGCACATCTAAAAAAAATAAACTCTTGTCCCTCAAACAGAATATGTTTCCTGGACATGGCTTTACTATTTGTAAAAGCAAAATATACTGTGTGATTTATTTATGTAATTATAATAATAATAATAATAATAATATAATAATAATATATTATTATAATAATTATAATATATATAATATTATATTATAATATTATATAATATTATAATATAATATTATATTATATTAATAATATAATATTATATTAATAATATAATATTATATTAATAATATAATATAATATTATATTATATTAATAATATAATATTATATATATTATATAATATATAATTTTATATTATATAATAATATAATATTATATTATAATAATAATAATAATAATTATTATAATAATAATAATTTATGTATTTATGTAACTGTGTGATTACTATTTATGTAACTTTTTTCAAATAAAAGGGGAAAATTTCTATAATATCATTTGCTTTTACAGATGATGTAGTGATCTGAGGAAAGAAGGAATAAGAGTTGGAGGAGAAATTAGAACAATGGAACAAACAGTTTAAAAATTTGGATTTAAAAATTAGCAGGAGTTAGACTGTACTGATGAGGGTCAGTAGACAAAAGAAGGATACTAACATCTTCCTGGGTGGAGTAAAGCTGGAGAAGGTAATACCTGGGATATGTAATATCTCGGGACGCAAGCGCTCGCCCAGAAGTCACTAACCAAATCCAAAAAGGGTCACATTTTTACTAACAATTGCGAAATTTATTATGGGTTGCGAACGTGCCACTGCGCCCCAAACTGACCCTCTACAACAGCTATTTCATCCCAATGACCTCTTACAGCCTGGAAACTTGCACGTTATCCAAAAGAGAAGATAGCCAAATACAAGCCACGGAAATGAAATTTCTCCGCACCATGATGGAAAAGACAAAATAAGAAATGATGTTATACGATTTACGAACACAATAAAATAACCCTTATGTGAAAAAATTGCCAGATCAAGGATGAAATGGTTCGGGCATTTGAAGGGGATGAAGATAGGAAGAGTGGCGAGGAAGTGGATGGAGGAGGTAGTCGGGAGAAGATCGAGAGAAAGACCGAGAAGATGGATGGACGCTGTAAGAGAAGACATCCATAAATGATGAAAAACTGTATCTAGATAGAAATAAATGGAAGAGACTCACTAATTGTACCCGGTTTGCTGGAACAATAAACTGATAGTGATGATGATAATTATATTTAAAGGAGATGAATATTACATTGGTATTGTAGAGTTTATATATATTTATTTTAAAAATAATAAACTTGCTATAAGATAATATATATAACAATAAACTGATAATTATGATGATAGTTATATTTAAAGGAGATGAATATTACATTGGTATTGTAAAGTTTATATATATATATATATATATATATATATATATATATTTATTTATTTTAAAAATAATAAACTTGCTAAATTAAATTTAGGATACATCCTGATTTTCCTTTGCTGGATGTATTTATCTTACTATATAAACTAAATCTTGATAGTTGTTTAATATTATAACTGACTTGTCATTTGTCACTTGTATGTACATAGCTAAATACCTCGTTTTTATTTATTAAACTATATAGCTATCTTTGTCTTGAAAAAAAATTTGTTCTGTGCTCTTTTATTTAGTAGGGCATTTAAATTACTTTTCAAAGGTTGGTTAAACTGATATTCTCAATAAATAGCTCTATGGCGCGAAAGAAGTGTTTACTGAAGTGATCGTTTGATTTTGAGAACATTCTTATCAAAGTCTGCCGAGTTTTGTTCACTTTTAAGTTTTTTAAATTGAAGGCTTGGATATTTTAATCTATTAATTTAATTCTTAAATACCTTTACAACTGTTAATAGTTAAAATATGAAACCTGATGCACCTAATGTAACAAAAGCGCAAATAGTAATAGTTTCTGCCACACAGGTAAGAATCATCAGCTTTAAATACTACCATTGCATTTTAACAAACGTAGTTTGTTATGCTACATCTTCATTGTTAAAGCGTTTTAATTTGTAATTGCAGGATACCATGAACTCAAATAGGTCTCTCCGAACTTTACAACCTGCTGCAAATGATAAGGAAAATCTTGTAGGGATTGGGAGAATGTTACCATCTTCAGGAAAAGAAAAGGAGACATTAAAGGTCACAAAGTAAGTTTAAAATACCTTTAAATTCTCGTTTGAATAGACTGGGCAAAGGAGGACTAATTTATTATTTTTTCAGGATCTAATTTGCTTCAAATGGATATTTTTCACTTTTAAATCCTATTTCAAAGATAACCTAGACATGATATAATGATGCCAGCTATTTAGCATTAAAATAGGAAAATAATCTAATTACATTACTGTAACAACTGTAATAAATGAAGTAAATTAGTATTAATCTAAAAAATATTGTAAGAACATTATAATAAATTTTTTTTAAGATAGGCTAACTGATAGACTTTGAATACGCCTATGTAGGCCTTGTAAAATCTATTAGTTATAAAAAAAATATACATAAATAGAGGAACAATATGCTAAAATTATGTTGGCCTACATAAATACATGTCTAATCATTCTGTTCCCTTATGGGGTAGCCAAGAAACTGCGCATATAGCTAAAAAAACAACTAGGCCTATGTACTTAATCCATCCTCACTAATTTCTCCACACTTCCCTATACTTTAATACTCCCTTCGCTTTAACAACATCCATTCACCGAGTCATACTTATTATTTTATTCTTAAAACCCTTAATGTTTCTCTTTTTAACTCATTTGTCTACAACAGGCCTACATCATTTAATTCAAAAATACTTGACAATTTAGTACAGCTTAACCCAAACCTTTTTCTGTGCCATACCCATTTTGGAGCCATGACCTAACCAATGTGCCCCTTTCAGCTCTTTGTAAAAATAATTATTAATTGATTCATGTTATCTTATAAAGTATAAACAGTCATTAAAAAGTATAGTAGAGTTCTAGTGGTGAGCTAAACAAAGGCATGTTAGAATGTAAGAAGCTCTTACAAAATTCCTTGACATCATGTTAAGTCTACAATAATTTGTTTTTCATAGGTACTGTTATTAAAAATATATTGGGACTGTAAACACAATATTACTAATTTTAGACACCTTTTTCCAAACAAAATATGTCTATTTTATCATATTTTACTTATTGAAAAATGACGGCGTATAGATTATAAAGAGAGAAAACCAACAATAAAACTCTCCTTCCTTTTTTAAGATGGCCCACTATGTTCCAGAAAATAAGTTATATTATTATTATGATTTTTTACCTAATCAAGCTTATCCTAGCCTTTAATGCTTTAAAAAAATTTAAATTCACAGTAATATTTATTAAACTATTTAATTTTAATATGCAGCGACGATGTCATCCACCTTAAAAGAACATGAGTCCACATTATAATGCAAATTATGTAAGTCAACGCAAAGTTAGTTAATATTTACATTTCTACAATACATTTCAATTGTGACCGTTGTGAGTTTTGTTTTAGTTGTATAGTAATTATCAAACTTGATAAGTCTTAATAGTATTCTATTTACTGTCTGCTTGAGTGTGTAATACTAAACATTGAAATACATAACGATAGTAATATAACAAAGAAAGTGTCTTGTATTAGCGATATTGTCTGTATTCTCATCAATTATATAATTAATAAAACTCGGATTTGCCTACATCGAATAGGCCTACTCCCCGAAGGGGATTGTATTCATCATAAAAGTCATGATTATTTTTATTACCACAAAATAGGGTGAATCAATGAATTTTTTTTTTTTACAAAATTCAACAAATTAGCCCAACTTGCTTAAGAAATAGTATATCAGGAGTTAGGCAGAATGTTATTGAGACATGTGCCACCTAAAACTTCCCAAAGAACTATCTTTTCTTTACAACATGCAATAACTGTCATAGTAGATCCAACTCTTACAAATCAGAAACAATACATCCGTATCTTGTTTGAAGAAATCGTGAATAGATATTATACCTAAGCCTACTAATGAAATACAACGTATGCAAGAATGAATGATAACTAATCCAGAAACACATCAATAACAACTGTAATTGCTGTTATATGATGTCACAAATATAACATCCCAAATTGATGTTTAAAAGAATTATTATAATAAAAACCTAATTTTCAAACATTCCATCATTTATATGTTATATAATTACGGCTACTACCAAGTCTAATTAAACCTAACCTTTCATGCTTTATAATAAAATTGTGACAGATACCTCTGTCTCCAAATCAAAGCACTTGTTGGTAATGCTCTATACTAAGATTCTGATAAGAAGTACTATTCTGAAAGTTATAAAAGTTTCTGAACCTAATTTAATTTTATAAAAGTTACTTCGACTTTCATAGGCCTACTTTAAGTCATGTTATCTGCAGCAATCACTTTTGATAGGTAGTAACTTTTGTGGCAAATATTAATTGTTACTGTTGTTTTCAGAGATCTGTTTGAAAAAACTCAAAAGGTGAATGAAACATTAATTGATAAACATAATGCAAAGAACACAGGAAAAATGAAAAAACTAAGTAACAAGTTGATCCAAACAGAAGAGAAAAAGATAATAATTGAAGTTGAAGATTTAACATCTGAAGGTGTGTATTGGTAAAGTTTGTTCATAGGGGTTATGAAGCCTTTTATCATTTGATTTTCCTATTAAATTTTGTGTACATTTTTCAAAGGAAGGTATTTCCTTATCTGACGGTTAGAAAATTTAGTAGATATACTTTAATGTGTTCATACATAAGATGATGTGATCTGCAACTGTCACTTTTATTAGATATCAACAACTATAAAATAGTAAATTGATATAAATTTTAATGGCAATTTTTTATTTTATTAAAAGCTCTTCCTATGAAAATTGTACTGTTTGTATACTAATTTAGGCTACAGTTTATATATATACACACACATTTTTCATTTTTATAGAACACTTTATGTCTTATATCTGTACTCATTACACTGATTCTTTTTGTATATTCAGTTATACTAAAATCTACAAATTGTATCCCCCCCCCCTTTTATGTGTGTGCACAAAGCTGTTTTTTTCACCTTATTTTCTACTTCCTTCATGCTAATGTAAGCACACATTCTCTAAACAATCTTTTAATACCTAGCCCTTAAATCAAGCAGTTAGGCCTAATAACTAGTGTTTTTTTTGTAATAATAAAAAAAAATTAAAAGTAGATAAAGATTTCAAATGGTTAAAATTTATTTATATACCCATCCCTTAATTCTCGGTTTGGCAACCTTTTTGATATCACGAGCCTATGGGTTGAAAAAAATTAGCAAGATTATATGAAAAAAAATTGACCAAAATGTACCAAATTTATAGTTCTCATATAGGAATTAGACTTACTAGTTTATTTTATGAACACTTTGTTTGCTAAATATTTTGTGGGATGGATAAAATCAGTTTGCCGACCACTGCCTTAGTTAATGAATGTAATTCGTTCTTTGAAAACACTTTACTAAACAAAAATTCATGAATCAAAAACCCTATTTCTATTAATGTAAATGGGTAAAGGTATGATAGGTTCTTGAGCCAAACAATATCACTCATTTAAAATAAACCAGGACGTCAAAACGTTATATTTATAAGTTTCTCACTTTGCTGTTGTTTAGGCATTTAGTAAAGTATTATGGCCACCCACATAAATAACAATACTTTGCATAATGGTGTAAAAGTGATTAGTTTGCAAGTATGCTTGTGACCTTATAAAAATATCAAATTATTACAATAGCTTCTTTGTAGCTACACATAAAATTATCGAGAAGATTGAATCAGTAAATTTACTGCCATTAGCGAAGTTTATCACACTTGTTGCATTATTAGTGATTTTTAACAATATTGATACATATTTTCTCACATCTTAAAATAATTAACGAGATCAGTATTATTAACTAATTTTGTGGAATTTATCACAGCTGGTCCCAGTGAGAAGTATTGGGAAGTGTTAGCGGAGAGGCGACGAGTTGCTTTAGAAGAAACATTGAAAGAAAACCAAAAACTACATGACACAATTGCTCTTTTGAAGGAAGAATGTTCAGAATACAAGCAGTTGCTCAAAGATTCTGAAGATCTTGTTGAAACTTTAAAAGTGAGTAGTTTTATATTATTCTTGACACTAATAATAAAATCTGTCAACTAAGAACATCCTAAATTATTTTAAGAAAACGACTTATTATTCTTTAGATAAACTTAGAAATAAAAATTGACCACATTTTATAAATTTGACTTTGTTGTTGGCATGACTTGATTGCGGCCTGACACCGTGTTGTTTTAAATCAACTAGGCTATATAGGCTACATGCAAAGCCAATATAACTGGTACTATCCTTCAAATTTTCCGCTATTAAAATATTTAATATCTCATATTTTGTAAGAAGGTAGAAGAAAGGTGGATAGGAACATATAAAAGGAACAAAAACATTTACTTTCACAATGAACAGAAGAACACAGTAATTTACACACTTTACATTGCTGCCATTGGACAGAGAGTTATTGGCTGCGTCTTGAAGAAAACCGATCATTACCACCCAATCCCTTGACATAGTTTTCATTCCATTGGAACTCATCAGGAGGGAATATGAAATGCACAACACAACTTCTGAAAAGATGAAACCAAAAAATACAAAAGGGAAAAAAAGGAAATTGGTAAAGAATGATAGAACACTTAGATAGTGACATGTTAAGGAAAAACATAAAGGACAAACACAGAGAATGGACTGTTTAGTATCTGGTAAAGTTAACTCAGCGTTGGGTGCTCGACTCTCGAATTGGCATGGTAGGGTCCAAATATTCTCAGGGTTCATCAAGTTGTCTTTATTTGTGGTATTTCATCCTTACAATATGTGAATCTATTTCCTTAAAATTTGACTACTGTCGATAGTAATAAGTGTTTCCATAAATTTAACTCCCGTCAAGGACTCTCTAACGGCATATTATTAGCTTAGCAAGGAGAATATTTAATTACCTAATGAAGATAAGAAAGAATATAAAGTGGAAATTAATCTGTTGAGGGGAATTGTACATCAAAACTCTTTTAAAAAAGCCAACTTTTTTTCTCAACAAAACTGATTCTAATTCTGTTTTGATTAAAAAAAATTTTTTTTCACTTTTTACTACTTTTTATTTTACTGTGCTAAGATTTTAAATGTATTTTAAATTAATGGTGGAATAGCTACGAATTATTAGATATTTGATGTGTGTCTTTAGAACGTCAGATTTTTAAAATAGCTCGAGCTCGCACCTGGTCTTGTTCTGGAATTTGTCTAGTTTGCTTTCTGACAAGGTTTCCAGAGGTTGTTAATCGATATTCGAATCTTACTGAATGTGCTTTGTTCCTAAATGGCTTCGTTACTCTTCCTCCAAATAAATAAGGGTACATTTAATCTAAAACTCTTCTTCCCACCATAAAAGGATGAAAAGACCAGCCGAATAGTACGGCGTGGTGCAAAAAAATACATATTTAAAATAATTGCGTGTTTAGCTTTCTTATAGCGGAAATTCAGATACAGTTCCTCTAATCTGCTATAATGTAGATATAATAATATAAATATAGTAAAATAATAAGAGGAACTTAGGTTAAAAATTTATATATTTATATTGCACGCTTGCTTGTAAAAATGGTTCTGTTCTTCTTTGCCTTTCTTTATATTTCTATGCATTTGCACTCTAACATGGCCAGGATATCCACATTTAACTACACTAATGAGTTAGGAATGAGGAATAGGCATTTTTAGGGAATATATCTGGACTAGTGTGGAGGGAGAGTGGAACATCATTTAATTAAAAACACTCGGTACACACTGCCGGGTTCCACACCCCGACTACTCGTCACAGGTATATGATAATTAATAGACGATTGGAGTTTAGTCCACCTATGTTCTAGGCACTATATTACATACATAATTGTTTTAAGTCGGTGTGCCATGAATCTATAGTTCTTTAAATACATGTATGTTTATTTAGCTTAATATGTCTATAAAATAGCTTTGGCTATTTGATTATAAAATATGCAATTCCTTACAATTATAATAATTGTACAAGTGGCAGCAATAAGCCAACTACCGAGTCGAAGGTGACTGCGTTATCTGATAGCTCGTGATCTTAATAAAATCACATATTTGTAGCCGACGATTTCCACACGTCCATCATAGACTATGCCTTAAAATATGAGAGAAGAATGACCCTGGGCACTGGATGATTCCTGGATAGCTAAGTGGTTAAAGCATTAGCGTACTAATCCAAAGATCCCAGGCTCGATTTCCTTGTCCAGGTGTCATTTTTCAATTTTCAGAGAATGTATATATTATATAAGGGCCTAGCTATTGTATATTTTATATATGTTAGGCTACATATAATTTCTTGTTAAGGACAGTCTCAAAATTCACATTGGTATCTGGCAAGTTTTCCTAAAGGGTTTCCCAACTTCCCTCCATGCAAATGTCGGTATATTTCCACTAAAATTCTGCTTTCCTCATCGCCATTCCACTTGCAAAATTAATTTAATGTGCACAACCTAAATGGGTACTTATACTCAACGAATGTTTATATAATATATGTATATAGTAGATAAGCCGGAAAGCTGAAATTTCATAGGAAGTTAGAGGGTTTACCTCAAATAACCAGTAAAATCTATTAATGGGAAAATCAAAATGGGGCTTTAGAAAATGGAGAGGGGGAATCATTAGAAAAATTTTAAGATGAGATATAAATTTAAAGTTTGGCAGAGAGGTAGAGAGAAAACTCCAGATAATCAAATAGGGGTAGATCTTAAAATCTTTAATTTCTATGAGTGAGTTGCAGAAAAGAGTGTTGAGGGGGGGTTCAAAACTACCAAATCTAATAGAAATAACTATTTGTCAGTGGGGTACAAAGTTGAAATTTAGTAGGCAGCAAAAGGGACCACTCCAAACAGTTATAAAATTTTTTAAATTTAAAATTTTAAAATTTTAAAGTGGGGCTCTAGGAAATAGGAGGCAGGACAGTAGCAGAAACAATACTTTTGGGTGTGGTAGAAAATTTAAAATTTCAAAGTCGAAGGACAACTCGAGATAACCAAATAAATCTTAAAAACATAAATTTCTAAATGCTAGTTAGAAAAATGGGTGTGGGGGTGAGAGATTTAAAATTTCAAAAACTTATAGAATAAACTACTTCCTAGTGTTGGTAGGAAATCCGGAAGGAAAGTGAAGGGCCAAATAACCATAAAAGTCTAAACATTTTAAATTTTAAATAGGACCTCAAGAAATAGGGAAAGGGATTGAAATTTTTTTTAGGTGTGATAAAAAATTTAAATTTGGTAAGCAGATATAAGGACCCCTGAAGATATCTCGTTAAATATTAAAATTTTAAATTTATAAGTGGAAGTTGAAGAACCTTGGGGTGATTTGACTAAAAATTTCCAAAAATACTACACTAACCTACTTTTATGTGTTGTAAAGAACTGAAATTCTTTAAGCAGATGTAGGGACCCTTCAAATAAACATAAAATTCTGAAAATTTTGTAATGAAATTCTGGGAAATGGAGGAGGAGCTTTTGTTATAAAATACTTTTGAAAATAGTTAGAATATTAAAATTTGGCAAATGGGTAGAGAAAAACGCCAAATAACCAAATGAATTTTAGAATTCATAAGTTCTCAGGGTGATTTCGAAAAGTATTTTGGAGGAAAGGGGGGGGTCAAAAATTTTCAAAACTACTTATCAATGTAGGAAAAAACTGAAATTCAGCATGAAAGTAAAGAATTATACCACTCAAAATAAATATAAAAGTTTAACAATTTAAAATGGGAAATATAGAAGTTGGGATTTATATTATATAAAAAACTTTTAACTGTGGTATAAAATTTAAATTTGGCATGAAAGTAGAAGTATAACTCCAGGTAACCAAACAAAGCTTAAAATTGGAAATTTCTACGTGATAATTGGACAAATGATGAGATGGGTATGATAAGCTTCAAATTTCCAAAATGAATACAAACAATTTATTTTCACTGGGAGGAAAACTTAAGGTAAGAGGGGCACTTAATTTCAAATGGGACCTTGGAATATAAAGTGAAGAGCAGGAAGGTACATAAAAATCACTTTCAGGTGTGATAGAAAATGTAATTTTGGCAAACAGATAGAAGAACTCCTACAGATAAAATAAAAATAGAACAAATTGGAGAAATGGTGACAGGAGTAGGGAATCAAAATTTCCAAAACTAATACAAAAACTATGTCTGTGTGGTAGAGAAATGTAAGTTAGCAAGTGGGCTTAGGGTATATTTAAAATAAACATAAAAGTCTGAACCCTGCATCCCCGGGGCTAACTGTTCCCCCCCACCCAACCCCCACTTTGTTCAACCCCTAAGGGTCTAAGCTTGTTAACCAAGCACCCCCCTTCCCTTGTTCATGGTCACTCAGCAGCGAGCCAAGTCCTCCTGAATTGCCCGACTAGGGGAATAAAAGGAGCAGACGGACAGCTTGCTAGTCATCCGTTGCACAGGTCTGTGCTGAACAACACCCTCAGGGAAATAAACTGCAGTAAAGTGTTGGGGTGTTGTTTTTTTTTGGTCAAAACTGCCTATCCTAACCTGCCTCCTACCCGGTTCACTGCAGTAACTTGCTAAACCCCCCTTCCTGCCTCCCGCCCGGTTCACTGTGGTAACTTGTTAAACCCCCCTTCCTGCCTCCCGCCCGGTTCACTGTGGTAACTTGCTAAACCCCCCTTCCTGCCTCCCGCCCGGTTCACTGTGGTAACTTGCTAAACCCCCCTTCCTGCCTCCTTCTGGTTCACTGCAGTAACTTGCTAAACCCCCCTTCCTGCCTCCCGCCCGGTTCACTGTGGTAACTTGCTAAACCCCCCTTCCTGCCTCCTGCCCGGCTCATCGCAGTAACTTGTCGAATCCTCCCTCTAACGTCCTGTCCTCCACCGAACTTCCAACTTTCTTCACCACATCACATATTTAAATGTGTTGGGTACTTGATACCTCTAAGGTGCTGCTCAGGAGTCATAGCTTGTCTCCTCCAAGAGCCTAAAGGGGGAAGGGGGGGCTTCTTGTGTTGATCTTGCTGAGGGGGTTGCGCTTGGGCAGACATTATACGAGTCGTTTGGAATATACTACAGCTAAGGGGTTTTAGACACACTCCATTTAGCCTGAAATTAGGGCTGTGGAATCAGTATGTCAAGCCTTCGACTCAGGCTCCTTTATTTTTCTATTGTCCCACTGATTCCAACTCCTTCAAAAATGGTGAATGTGTATGAATTATTAATAATAAATTGACTGCAGAAAAATGCTCCAATACTGATTACATCATGGGAAGCTTCTTTGGCAATGTGAATTTATATTTAAGGTGTGGCAGAAGAAAGCGCAAATAATTTTACAGTTTTTATAACATTACTTTTTTTTTGGCCAAAATAAATCAAATATTTCTCTAATAGCAACATACATAGAGTTTAGTTTTCTGCACATGCTAATATCAATAGATCTTGAATATCTGTCAATAGCGTCCTGGAATTTTGTCAAAACTTCTTCTCTTTATTTAGAAAGTTTTGACAAAATTCCAGGACACCCTTGACAGGTATTCAAGGATCTATTGATATTAGCATGTGCATAAAACTAAACTCTATGTTCCTACTGGAGAAAGATTTTATTTATTTTTGCTAAAAAAATTTCAATCCTATAAAAACTAAAAATACTTTGACTCCCTTAGGCCGCACCTTAAATAAATTTGTAAATCCAAATTACAAATTTTGGTCTTAAATAGTAAAAAAAGTATAAAATATTGTTATGATACTATAAGTCTCCGGATCACAAAAAATTGCTTCTGGCGCCAAAGCCATCCTTGAAAGGTACTACACTATGATCCTATATAATAAGCTGCTCCATGGTGTTTCAAACATCAAGTGGGTATGTGTGTGCATTCATGCATGCATGAGTTAAATACACAGATACTTGTAGTTCTTTCTTATTATAAAATAAATCCATGACATCAGCCTACAATTGAGCCATATCGATAGATCTGTTGGTGAAGATAATGCCAGCTTTTGTGGATAGAGGGTGTCATGTGGTCAGCACAATGTACCCTCTGTACGTTAATCTCTGGTTTCTAAACTGTTACTGTTACACTTTCATTCAAGTAGGTCCTCATTTGTCTTCACGAGGCTGAGTTGATCCCGTTACAGACCCACTGTTTCACAGGAAATCTGGACGTGCCGAGGATTGAATTCGGGACCTCTGGATCTTTAGTCAGAAACTGTAACTACTAGATCAAAGAGCTGGTCATTCTCTAACTATTACATGGAAGAAAAAATAAATCACAGAAAAAAATATACACAAAAAGTACAAATGCTAATTAGTTTTCATAATAAAAAGCAGTACAAAATTGCTATTGTATGCATATTCTTTCTTCTAACCCGCCTCGGTGGCGTAGTTGGCTAACATGCTATCTTTGTGTTGAGCTAGACTGCCGAGGACGGGGAGGTTGAGGTTCGAATCTCGGACGGCTGAACTGGTGATGATTTTTCTTAAGTGGTTTTCCACTCTCCCTCCACACAAATGTGGGTTCACTTCCTCTAAATTCAACCTTCCCAATTCCTAACCCATTAGCGTAATTAGTACAACCCGAATGGGTAGTAAGACTCAGTGCTATAAATTTTAATTTTCTTTCTTCTATATGTTGATATAATAAATTAACTGTATACACCCCGATAGTGGCCTTGACAATTCAACCCTTCTGGCTAGTAAAATAAAGTATACTTATACCTACCATATTGTAAAGTAAAAACTTTCATTTCGAATTTTAACTAAGCTTTATTAAACTAAACAAAGCCATGACAACTCAGGGAAAGAAAGGCTTATAAATGTCCATGATATCACATCTTTCTATGTTAATTTTTTATAAAAATTAATATTACCAAAAAAAGGTAAGAGTGACAAAAATTTGTGGGGCATGTCACCTAAAATTATTTTATGTACCTCTAAGGGTACACACGTCACATATTATCACTGCGTCTTACTACCCGTTCGGGTTGTACATACTTACGCTAATGTGTAATGGTAGGGTGGTTGTGAGATGAAATGGAGGGACCTACAGTTTAACGTGGGATCCGAACCACGGTGGAGGCCTGGCATTCCACACATTCACAAGCTGGGATTAATACACGTCTTGTCAGGAGTGAAGGAAGGGTTTAGCAATCAGATAAATCTATGCCGGGACCGAAGATTGAACCCCGGACCCCCAGAACCGAAGTCCGACACCTTACCCCTAGACCGCCAGGTCACCCCGCCACATATTAGTACACTGGTTTAGAAAATAAAATTCTATATTTTTATGTGATGAACATTAATAAGATTTCATTATATTATTATTAGTATTATTTTATAGGTATTAATAATATTTAGACTGACTCTGTGGTCTAGTAGTTAAGAGTTCCTGGCTACAAATCCATAGGTCCTGGGTTTGATCCTCGGCGTTTCCAAATTTTTTTGTTAAGCAGTGGTTCTGGAACGGAGTCAAACTCAGCCTTGTGAGGACAAATGAGGATTTACTTGAATAAATAAGTAGCGGCTCTGCTCTAGAAAACTGAGATAACGACCAGAAGGTTTGTTGTGCTAAAACCATATGACACCCTCTATCCACAAATGTTGGAATTATTTTCACCAACATACGGCGGCCACTCGGTGGTTTGCTTGTGGGCTGACGCCATGGAGTTTTGATACTATTTATCAAAAGTGTCAGCCTCGGGTCACATTATATAAAAAGATGTAAAAGTAGTTTTAGAAACTTTTGTAACTCTTTATTATTGTTCTTCTTGCTGTGTTCTTACTAATGCTTTCACTTTGATAAAACTTTTTTAAACACTTGGCTATATTCAGATGTATTAATTATTAAAATAATGATGGTTGTGTAGTCTATTACCATCTGTTTTATTATATTTTTGTTCCAGGAACTACTTGGATATGAAGAAAATGAAATGGGAGATCAGGATGATTCCTTGTTAGCCAACTGAAACCCTGTCCAAAGTTTGATTTAATTTTAAACATTCATTAAGTTTCTAGTTTCTACACCAATGAACATTTGTTTGTTTTAAATTTATATTTTACATTTTTGTTCTTTCTTAACCAGCCACATGTTTTTTGATTAAATTAACTAGGTCTATGTCGACTTTTTGTTTTTGCTTATTTTAATACAGGATTGGAAGGAATTAGGCTCTTAACTTTAAAATTCATATTTAAAGCTAATTTTATTACTTGATTGCAATATTACCCACAGAATAATAAAAATTTTAAAAAAATCGAGAAAAGTTATTTAATTTATAATCACATGCTTGTGGAATAGATAAGTTTAGTTTGATAAATAAATAGTTAATATATTTTGGATTATATATTTTACATTTATGTAAAATGTAGTGTAAAATAATGTTAGTTGGAAGCTACGTAAAATTGTGATAAATGTACTACTGTGTTTGAGCGCGAGCTTTTAAAAGAGTTGTTACAATTTAGCATTCATACATTTCTTGGGAGGAATGAAATTGTAGAATAGATTAGTTAAGTTTGCTTTTGTAAATATAGGATTTAAAAAATTTTCCATTATGAAATACCGCCAGCATTTTCTTGACTTTTACTCTTTTTTTTAATAATTTATGATTATATCATTAACTGGGAAATACACACAAGAAATGAATACCTATGTCTTTAAGACAAATTTCTGGTTGTTATAGCCTAATCAATTTAAATTTACGGGTTACTTTTCTCACCACTCATTCCTGTGCATTCTTCATTTATAAAATTTAAATATTTATGACCAGGGCCTAAATTTTGATGACATGTCATCTTTTTTTTTGGTCCATCAGAGACAATGCTCAATTATACATAAACTCTGTTCATGATCCCCTGGTTGTGGAAATGTATATTTTATAGGTCTTTTTTTGTCAATTTAGATGGTTAGATCATTTTTCTTGCTTTATTTTTTTTTATTAATAAGTCATTTTTAATAAATTTTTTTTGGAAAGAAAATTTAAAATTACTTTAAAAAGGTTATATATATGAATTACCGGTGCTTTGGTAAAACATGAATAATCAAAAATCATATATTTGACCACACACTTGTTGAGTGAAGAAGATAATGTCCGAGTCTAAATGAAATTTGTGCCCCTTTACCTGCATGCTTGTAAAAGCCACATTCCTGGTGAGACCTTCACTACACTTAAGTTGAAAAGGGTTGCAGGGGGAGGGGAGAGCAATTTTTAGAGTTCAAATGAACTTTGTACCGCCTTTACATTCCTGATGATTCACTCACTATACCATGTCTGGAAAGGGCTGCAGGGGGATGAGGAGCTATCATTTTAAAGCAGGTATTTGTATTCCATTACTAATTAGAATACATGATTTTAGCTGTCAAAAGATTTTAAATGCATAGTTTTTATTTATAAAGTACATGTTATATTTATTCATTTGCAATCATTTTATGTGTATTTAGAATGCTTTAAATCAAACATATAAAGCGAGTCATTTGAGGCAAATTATTACTGAATTCAGAGAGGATATATTTTCTAGAGAGAGTGAAATACTTTTATGTAAAATATGTGAAGTGAAAGTGGCTGGCATCAGATAAAAGATTTAAATATTCAACAGCATATCAGTCGCAACAAACATGTATGTGGTATCCAGAATATCAATACAAAGAAAACCTCTCAATTATTACTAACAAAAAATGCATTCACGAATCAAGAAAAATCCTCAACATTTTATAAAGATTTGTGTGACCTGGTTTCTGCGAACATTCCTCTGTGGAAACTGAGCAATGTTATTCTAAAGGATTTCCTGGGACTGTTTACGGGTCATTGTATTCCAGACGAATCCATACTGAGGAAAAACTGGAAATGGACAGACCAGGAGAGATATTTTTGCTTACATGTAGAATGTAAATCTCTTGTAATAAATACATCATATTATGGAATTTCAATCAAATTTTTTAGGTTTTTTTTAAAGTCATTATTTAGAGTATTAACACCAAATTTATAGGTTCTTTTTGGTTTTGTTTTTTGCAATTATAAGGTCATCAAAAATCGGACCCTGTTTATGACTAAATCATGTTCACCTACAGTTAATGCATATATGTACACATGACAAGAGTAGGATAGGATTAGAATAATTTGATAGCATAACATTCAAGATATAATAATTTAATAAATAAAGCATTCAAGTAATATTTACATTATATTGTACATGTTTACAGACACATTAAATTAAAATGGAAAAACAAAAATCTGATTTTTCTTTTATTATGTTTCTAAAAGAATCCAAATTTTATTTTTCCTCCTTTAAAAGGAACTAAAACAATGATTTAATTTGTTTTTAATATAGGAAAACTTATGCTGACTTAACAATATTGTATGTGAAGGGATAATGATAGATAATAATTTTATATTATATCTTTGATTAGAAGTTTAGAACCAGTCCATGTGTTTGGAACCGCTTTTTCTTTATGATACTGTGTGAATACCATTTTGATGTTATGATAGAAATTAGTTTTCTGTACACATTGAGTCAAATAGATTTTTTATTCAATCGGAATTTGAGTTTTGTACAGTGGCTGTTACAAATTTTATCTAGCTAACATTGGGTCTTCAATTTGAATGAATGTGCAGCCACTCACTATTTTATTTATTCTTTTACCAAAACTCTACATACCTAGCTATTTTAAATTTTATTTAACATTAAATTAGACATTTGGACAGATGTAAAAATTTTCACTTGTTTGATAATAATCCTATAAAAATAAAGTGCTCTAAGCAAAACATAACATGTAAATAATTAAATATGGTAGAGTTGTAGAAAAATTAAATACAAATAAAAGTAAAAACACACATACACAGACACTTCATTATGTCTATGATTTCATGGCATAATCTTCAGTCTTCAAATAAATTTGAAGTTGAAATTGATTCTAAAGACCAAAAATGCAGATTAGAACAATATATTATAATGTTTATAAAATTACATTTAAATATTATATTCTCATCTTTAAAGAAGATATTCTTGAGACCAGATATTAAAAAAAACCACTTGATTTTCAGTATTTTCTTTAAATTAAAACCTTTTAATTTACATTTTATAGCCTTCAAATAACTATAGGTAACACTAATCCATAAATAATGCATAGTTTTTATATGATATAATTAACAAACTGTCAATAGATACCACTAGTGGTGAAATTAAACACAGGGAATAAATTATATTTGTAAAAGCAGTGTATCATGATAGTGATTTTTACCAAGTGATATTATCATACATTATCACTATATTGTAGAATGTGTTTGATAAATACATTAAATGAAAGAACACATTATAAAAATAAGTATATATTAAATTGACTACTGATAAAGTTTGCTTAGATTTGTACTGAAGCTTTTTTAAGCCTTACATGATTGCTAAAAAGTGCATAGCTAATAAAATAAATATTAACAATCTTAGTGTCTTGATGAATATCAACAAAACCATATTTTCTAGAAATATTTATTAATTTTTTTTCCTTTAAGTTAATGTAGAACTTATTAATTTAAACTTAATGGCAATATCTTAGCCTGACTTTTCATTATTTTTCTTTGTTTATATTTTAATTATAATCTAGGTCATAACCAGAATAAAGTAAAAGTATGTTATGGCTGAAGATGAAACAAGCCACAACTTTCATAAAATATTGTAATCCAAACAAATTTAAGACATAATTATATATTTAATTCATACTGTTATAACTAAAGGACGGCACCCCATATACTGCAATGTTAAATGATCCAAAAGTCTTACCCAAATGATTGAGGGATATCTTTACTTTGTCCCATTTTAAATTAATAGTTTTTAATAATAACAAAATAGCATTGTAGTTAAGACACACCACTTTGGCAAGTTTTGATCCTAATTTCAACACATTTTACTTTATATGGCTGCAATTATGATCTAAACTAGTGAATGTTTAACAAAATTGATCTTAAACATTGTCTTAAATTTAGTTTTTAGTATGCTTCATACACATTAAGCAAATGATATTCATTAATCCTCAATGAGTGATTAAGTGCAGTCATAATACTTCACCAAAGATTAAACATTAAAAAAAAAAGCATAAATTGTTTAACAATCACTAAGTTGGATACACAATTATTTTTTATCCATCTGTATAAATATTTGAACTGGTATTGGAAGCATTGTTAGAAATGTATACAAGTATTTACTTTAAAAGTGTTTGAAAACAAATTTTTGTTGTTTGCCGGTTCATTAATGCTTGTGTGAAAGTAAATGTAGGTTACATAGAAGTTTAAGAATGAAACTTTCTGAATTCAATAGGGATATTTAATGTGGTGGTTGGAAAAGCACGTTCTTTGAGGTTCCTTAAATAATGTTTCCATCCCAACCTTGGGAAGAAGAGGGTGATCTTTTAGGTTAAGTTTGATTTGTAGTCCATCACACCAACCTTTAGCCAATGAATGTTTTGTTCTTAAATTGCCAATTTGCTTTGATCTTTATAACTATATTATGGTACTTAGGTTTTGGCCTGATTTTACAATGTAACGCTAAACTTCTCCAAAAACATGTGTAGTTACTGTAGGAATATATTATCTATAGGTATTGCACATGTTTCTAAAGTTGATGTTTAAGAAAACATTGTAAAATTTCAATGCTGTGATTAACACTTAATATAGATATTTTTTTAAATATGTGACCTTTGTATTTCTTCATAATTTTTTAAACACAGGCTTGGCTCTCCTCTTGCTAGGACTATCTGGTATTAGTGGGGGGCTACTGCTGGGACTCATCATTCCTCCTTTTCCTGCTACTCCTTTTCTCTTTCTTAGGGACTCTGTAGGTGCATGTTCAGTCGGCCGAAGCAGTTGCCGGAAATTGTACGGTCCTGAATAGTCCCCGTCTGCATCACTAGTTTTAGGTAACTCTCTGGTCGGACTATTGTTGGACGGTTGTGAAGTCTGGCGAAGCATTCTGCGCAGATCTGATGCGGGGCTGAATGGACTGTCACCACTTTGGTTCTTTATGTTCTTCTGCTGCTGTGGCTTGTTATTCCAAGGTGGAGACTTGCGATTCTGATTGTCTAGTTTTTCGAAACTACAAAAGATAATTTGATTAGTAACCAAACAAATAATAATTTGATTGATAGCTATAATTAATACTAAACTTTGCTAAAAAATATTAGGACATGCCTTGCACAGTAACAATAAAACTTGGCAGATGTGGGAAGACAGTCAAACCACATACAAATAAGTTCTTGGAATATATTAACTATACATAATGTATACAATGTTTGACCGTCTCTGTTGTAGGCCAGAGTTCTGGATACAGATCCAGAGGTCCTGGGTTCGATACCTGGTGCTTCCAAAATTTTTCTCTGATGCAGTGTGTCTGGTACGATATCAAACTCAGCCTCATGAGGACAAAAGAGGAGCTACTTTAAAAAAGGTAGTAGCTCTGGTTTAGAAAACTAAGATTAAAGGCTGGAGAGCTCATGCTGGCCACCTGACACCCTCTACCCACAAATGTTGGCAATATCGCTAACAGCGGCAGCTGCTCGGTCGTTATAGCTCTCTTTCATGCTCACACCATGGAGTTTTTTATATACAATGTTTAGGTGAAAGCTTTTATTAAATGATAAAAAATATATATAGTTATGTAAGTTTACCCTTCTCATATATTATCCTTATCCTAGAGTAACTCATTCATTATGATCTAACCAACTTGTTCAAAGTCATAAAGGGATGGCATTCGATAGAGTGAAGTGGAAGTAACTGATGGAAATACTCCGGAAGATCAGCATCTACTGGAAGAGCAGAAGGCATTGGCAAACCTCTACCTGGGACAGTGACTGAAGGTGAGGCTGAATCATGGAGAGATCAGCAGTGTAAAGATAGGAAGAGGAGTGAGGCAGGGATGCTGTTTGTCACCCAGTTTGTTCAACTTGTATAGCGAGTGGCTTGTCAGGGAAGCCCAAGAGGGACTTGGCAATTTTAGGATAAGAGAATACGTCTCCAAGACAGTAAAATACGCATATGATTTAGAGTTGCAGAAAATGATGGACCGGCTGGTGGAGATAAGGAGAAGATATGGCATATAGAGATCAACATTTAGAAGTGATGGTGATTTAAAAAAAAATGAAGAGCCGCTGAAAATCAAAATTGTAAACCAGGAGTTGAAAAACAAAAGTTCAAGTACCTCGGAAGTCTGCTGACGAAGGATACCTACTGCACCAAGGAAATTAGATTGAGGATTGCCATGGCCAAGGAAGCTTTCAACTAGAGGAGGTTACTTTTGATCAGCAAGTTGAGTTTGCAATTGAGGAAGAAACTGATGAAATGCTACATTTGGAGCATTGCGTTGTAGTGAGCAGGAGCTTGGACTCTTAGGAAGATAGAAAATAAATACTTGGGGAGCTTTGAAATGTGGTGCAAGAGAAGACTTGAGAAGATCAGGTGGATAGACAGGCTGACAAATGAATAAGTCTTAAGAAGAGTGGGTGAGAAGAGAACCATTTTGGATCTGATTCTTCAGTACAAAGCACACTGGATCGGACACATCTCTAGGAGGACCTATCTTCTGCACAATTTCATAGAAGGAAAGGTTGAGGGAAAGAGAAGCTTCGGGAGAAGAAGGATTCAAACTTGAACGAAAGAAGAACATTCTGGGAGGACAGGGCGTATTATTGGTGATCTAAGTTCACTGACAAAAGGAAATTGACCTGTCATAAAACAGAACACATAATAATAAATCATAATTTAAACCTTTTTTGGAAGTTTAGATCTCATTTTTCTGACAGTATCAAACTTTTCAACCCATCAAAAATAAAATCTAAATTAAAGACAAGTCTCCAGTCTTTTCTCTTTGAATGTTAAAATACAGTCTGGTCTAAGATGTCACTCTCGCAATAAACTGGACTGCAGATGACGGGCAGACCCGTGGTTCGAATCCTTGTTGGGTGTACTGAAGACTATTTTGCCTAAATGATTTTCCACTCTTCCTCCACAGAAATGCAGCTACACTTCCTCTAAATATAACCTTCCTAATCCCTAAAACCCATAGTGTAATTAGTACCTAAGCGTATAACCCGAGCGGGTAGTAAGTCGTGGTGCTAAAAAAAGTTATAGTTTGATACTTTGCATGTATTGACACTGCCTGGCTGTCATAACATGACCGTTTATAACCATGACTTGCTATAATGCTAAATATTAATTGTCTCCTTAAATGAACCAAAGGGAATATTGCTAGGGGGCTAACGTTTCAACCCTCAAAATTCAACATCCCTGTGCCAATTTGTCCATAACACACAACTTGATAGGATGGCAATTGGTGTTCATCTCAATCACTATGGACACATTAAATATGAGGTATTTAAAACACTACTTTTTTTCTTTCAAACTAAGCAAAAATAAATACAAATTTTTACCTAAAATTTCCTTAGACCCTTGCAAGCTGTAAAATTTAATATCAAGAAAGAGCTATCACAGATTTGATTGCAAGCATTGTGTGCTAAACTAAATTAATAATTCATTGTTGATAATTGTATCCAGCAGCTCATCCAGATACTTGTTTAGGCTATTACTGAACTTCCTTGCTAGAATGAATTGGCAGCAAGTGGGGCTTTTTGAGGTAAGGATATTTGTTAAAAAAATAAAGCCTCAAAAGTAGTCTTGAAAATTTACTTTTTACTTGTTGGATTTAAAGTAGTATTCTAAAATGTTATTTAGGATTGTACATGAGGGGCCAAAAACAACTTAAACCTTGCTTAAGTCTGTATGAGCTGCAGTTATCAATGCTAAGATAGCAAATAATTATATGATTAATTGGATGTTTTCACTATATTGAACATTCTATACTTGCGAAATTTTACAAATAACCTGGAAATAGATTTTATTGTGGTTATCAAGAATTATTTTTGTTTGCAACATGTCTTAATATAAATTATTAGCTTCTCATGAAAACTTTCTGACATTTATAAAAAAATGCAAAATACACCAGGGGCTATGGAATAAGTAGGTTTTTTTAATCGTTTGTCCTGTTTATTATGACAAACTACGAGGACTTTTACTAACATTAACTAAAAATATATTTAAATTTATCTAAAAATTAATTTCCTAAGATAAATAATATTAGACGTATATTATGTCTTGAGGAATTTAAAAAAAATGTAAAATTATAAAAAGGAGTGGGGCCTTCAAATCTTGAAATTCTTAAACCTCTTAGGAATATTTGGGGATTAAATTTTTTTTTCTAATTCGTCTTCATTGTGAACAGTTTCTAGCCACTTGCTGGGTCTTTTTAGAATATAAACCTCTCCAACATATCCTTTCTCCACCTCTCCTTCTCCACAATGACCTAGTTTTTCCTCTCTACACACCTCTCTGCACTCCCTTCAACCAACTCTCAATAACTGGTCTTCCTCTTGGCCTCCTGTCCCCCCACTTTAATATCCAACATCTTTAATATATTCTCCATTCTTCTCGCATGGCCGTACCACTTTAGTCGTTCCTTCTCTATGCTGTCCTGCACTGGCTCCTACTTAAGGTGAGGATATAGGGAACATAAGAAAAGGCCATTGTTTTTGCAGTTTTTATAGCAAAACTCTTTTTGGCCAAAATAATAAAATAATGCTTCAGTACAGACAAAGAGTTTAATTTTCTTCACATGGTGACCTCAACATTTCTTGTATATCTGTCAAGGGTGTCCTGAAATTGTATGACAGCTTTTTCTCTTATTTAAAAAGTTTTGTCATCTAGTGCCACTATGCTCATGACAGATATTTAAGAAGAAAAATTGAAACTCTTATGTTTGCACTGAAGTAGTACTGAAACAATATTCAATTTATTTTGGTCGAAAAAATTTTTTGATGTAAAAACTGCAAAAACTCTTACCCTTTTTCTCATTCGCTACAGCCCCACCTTAACTATATCATTACCAACCAATCCCCTGTTAACAACAATTGATTTTCAACAACTATAGAATTAATATAAAAAAAAGTTCAGGTTACAGATTCAGTAAAAGGTGCAAATATAAGTGCCAGCGCAACTTTAAAAGCTGTGCTTGGATCTGTATTCACTAGAGAGAGCAGCACAGTCAAGTCAAGAATAGGCACAACTTTTAAATCATGTAACTACAATAAATTAAAATGGCGGAATATTATCATAATACCTTGGAATATTCTTAGTTAACTGTACTCCAGTTAATGATTAACATAGGAATTAAAATAGTGAACATCTGGCAAACACATCATTTGTTTCAATCTAGAATAAGTTGTAGCGGTAACAAAGCTTTTACTTGCTTGTAGTATTAAGCACTCATAAAAAATGCAATCATTTATTTTATTGTTATAAAAAATCAAGGAAACCAGCAAACTGGATTATTTCTCTTGCCCCAAACATATTCCCCTAAATTCAGTTATCTTGTTGTAAATATGAAATGTCTAGTTTATTTCTAAAACATGTTTTAAAGTGTATATTCATAGGTGAATGAAATATTTTAACTATCAATAATATGGACAAATACCATAATTATGTATAATATTTTTTTGGAAAGCACTCGGAAATACTTTAACTTGATTATTAGCTTATAAAATGAAATCAGTAATATATTTATTTTCTGCAATTTTTAGTAGTGTTTGAAATTATATAATGTAGCATCGACTTTGAAAGTAAATTCTTTACATGTAATGGCAAAATAAAGTAAAAATTTTACTGTTTGTGATTATGTCGTAGTATTACCAAAAGCTTGTTTAATGAATAGAGAAATAGAGTGAATAAGGTGTCTTTGGTGCAAAGTTACACTATTAGTATTTACACTCTGCAGCAGATTTTTAACCTTTAGTGAAAAGAGAAATTAAGCAAATATATAAGGCGTGCCTTGGGCACAAAGAAATATAACTTTTACACTTAAGTGGGAGCATATTTGCACCCTTTAGAGCAGGGGCCACAATCATAATCATAAGAAATATGGCTAATGCAACACAAGCTATTATTAAAATAGGGTGCAATTATGTTAATTAATAAATGAAGATATGTTGGAGCTTTCATGGATTGTTAACCACATAAGTCAAAACTTTCAATTTCTTGGTTAGAAATATCAATTTTACTACAGTAGAGTACTTTTCCAAGAAACTTTCAGAGCCACAAAAAAAAAAAAAAGTTGCAGGCCACATGCGCACCAATTGGAAACTCCTGGCTTAGAGAATCTGGGCCCAGAATTGCAGAGAAACTATACCAAAGTTGGAAATTTAACCATTCATGTTTATCGTGTATTTTTAAGATTTGAAATTTGTAGGCCAAGTTTGTGTTGGAGCCAAGAAAAAGTTGATTCCACTGATCTTTAGTTATGAAACAATTGATTTTTTTGTCAAACAAAGTGGAACATCTTATAATATATTGTGGTTGTGGTTGTACGTCCTTACCACTCCTGATTGTTGCGCTGGTTTTGGTGGAGTGCAGGTCCCATCACAGGTCTCCTTAGCATGTTATTGTTGTTCTTGTTCTGTATGGCTGATGCACGTTCCCAGGCTTCCAGCAGGTGACGTTCACGCAGGACATTCTCATGTGCATGAGACATGAGCACCTCACGCCTCTGTGCATCCATGTCCAAGGTCTCCATGCGAGTTCTAAGTAAATACATGAATAGCTTTGATTAATGACACTCATATGTCAAGCTTTCAAAACTAATGATAAACAATCTTCCAATGTTTTTTGACATTGAGGATATACATACATTATTCACTTTATAAGCAAAGAAAAAATATTAATTAATACAATACAACTACAATCATCAGAACTCTGTAAAAAAAATTTTTATATATATTTCCAGTAAACTGTATTAATTACAATGAATGAAGAAAACAGGTGGCACAGCATAATAGGGAGGAACAGCTGATGTAATCAGAGAGGTGACATGGCATAGTAGGGAGGAACAGCTGATGTAATCAGAGATGTGACAGCATAATAGGGAGGAACAGGCTGATGTAATCAGAGATGTGACAGCATAATAGGGAGGAACAGGCTGATGTAATCAGAGAGGTGACATGGCATAATAGGGAGGAACAGCTGATGTAATCAGAGGGTGATATGGCATAATAGGGAGGAACAGCTGATGTAATTAGAGAGGTGAGATGGCATAATAGGGAGGGAGGGACAGCTGATGTAATCAGAGGGTGATATGGCATAATAGGGAGGAACAGCTGATGTAATCAGAGGGTGATATGGCATAATAGGGAGGAACAGCTGATGTAATTAGAGAGGTGAGATGGCATAATAGGGAGGAACAGCTGATGTAATGAGAGATGTGACAGCATAATAGGGAGGAACAGCTGATGCAATCAGAGAGGTGACATGTCATAATAGGGAGGAACAGCTGATGTAATCAGAGGGTGATATGGCATAATAGGGAGGAACAGCTGATGTAATTAGAGAGGTGAGATGGCATAATAGGGAGGAACAGCTGATGTAATCAGAGGGTGACATGGCATAATAGGGAGGAACAGCTGATGTAATCAGAGAGGTGACATGGCATAATAGGGAGGAACAGCTTGTGTAATCAGAGAGGTGACATGGCATAATAGGGAGGAACAGCTGATGTAATCAGAGGTGACATGGCATAATAGGGAGGAACAGCTTATGTAATCAGAGAGGTGACATGGCATAATAGGGAGGAACAGCTGATGTAATCAGAGAGGTGACATGGCATAATAGGGAGGAACAGCTGATGTAATCAGAGAGGTGACATGGCATAATAGGGAGGAACAGCTGATGTAATCAGAGAGGTGACATGGCATAATAGGGAGGAACAGCTGATGTAATCAGAGAGGTGACATGGCATAATAGGGAGGAACAGCTGATGTAATCAGAGAGGTGACATGGCATAATAGGGAGGAACAGCTGATGTAATCAGAGAGGTGACATGGCATAATAGGGAGGAACAGCTGATGTAATCAGAGAGGTGACATGGCATAATAGGAAGGAACAGCTGATGTAATCAGAGAGGTGACATGGCATAATAGGGAGGAACAGCTGATGTAATCAGAGAGGTGAGATGGCATAATAGAGTCTGTTCATGATAGTTTTTTTACCTGGATGACAATTCAAAAGTCATATGTTTAGGTTTTGGGTTGCCAACACTCGTTAAAGATCACTGTTTTGTTATAGATGTTAAGTTTTTTAATTATATGTTGTATTTTACATTTAAAATAACATAAACTTAAGTTTTGTTTTGTTTCATAACTTTTAATCATTTCTTTTTACCCAATCCGAAACAATATTTTAAACATAACTAAAAGTACTTATTCTTCATTTTGGAATGTTATTTATGATGTGTAATATAGTGCATACATTAATACCTTTTATTACAGGCATAATATTTACTTGGAATAGAGAAAATACTTGTCATTTTTTGTATATATAATACATTATTTTATGTATTTTTATCATAATTTGAAATATTTAACTGAATAAAATATTTTTATCCATTGCGTGAGTGCATCATTGTAAATAACTTGTTGCTGTCATGTTCAATCACATGGTTTAAGTTTGTCGATCACAATTATTTAGCTATGATTGTTGAACCTTTTGTGAAAGTGCGGTGAATAATATTTTTTAAGTGGAAAAAAACACAATAAATAAGCTTTTTGATTGACCTCAGATAAATATAAATAATATTGGCCTTAATTACTGTGCTTAACTATCACATTCATGTATTACCATCTGTTTTCATTACAGTTATCCAAAGTGACAGATGTCAGCTGTTGGCTTAGGAACACATTAGGGACTATGTCTAGTAACTTTTTGAGCTGTCATCCAAGTAAACTAAGGTCGTGAAAATACTATAGGGAGGTAGAGAGAGCTGATGTAATTAGAAAGGTGACATGGCATAATATGGAGGGACATATGGTCAGAAACAGTTAATATTCATCAAATCACAAAAAGGTTCTTATGAAAGCTCAAAATTTGACATAACAAAAACATGAAATAAAGTGAATACAAGGTATAACCCAAAAGTTTCTGGAATGACGGTGTGGCACGCCAAACTGACATAGCATGGGCTCGGGGCGATAAAGCTATAAATTGATTCATGTAAGTTCAACACTTGGCACATATAGTAAAAACATGAAATAAAGGAAATACAAGTTACATTCCAAAAGTTCCTGGATTGACTGAGTAGCACACCAACCTGACACAGCATGGGCTCAAAACACTAAAGCTATCAATAGATTCATTATGTCTACAGTGTGTCAAGTTTTAATATTTTACATGCAAGCTTTTTTTTTTTTTCGGGAGTGTTTTATGTGTTAGTGTTAGGGTGTCCTGGGATGTTTGTTGATGAAAAATGGCAGACTTGTAAGAGCAGTATGAAGATAGAGGTCTCCAAATGTTTTGGTTGGTCCTAAACGAAGAAGAATGCCAGAAAAAAAAATCTGTAGCACTTGTTGGCCTATCGTTTGATTCATGCTAATGCATTCTCACAGAGAAAGTTAACATGTAGTGGATCAGTGTCATATTTGTGCACTACTTGCTGAAGTAGGACCAGAGGCAACATTGCATCAATGTGTGTCCATGAACAGGTAAGAAATGGCAACAAATATTCCTTTCCAAGGTCATCACTGGTGATGAAAGCTGGACTTACAACTATGAGCCATAAAACAACCAACAATAATTTCAGTAAAAGAGTCCATCTTTACATTGACTGAGAAAAACAAAGTAGGTCAAGACCAACATCAAGAAAATGCTGATCTGTTTCTTCGACATGGAGGGGATTGTTCAGGAGTCTCTTCATGTAAAACAGAGGATGAGTCAGCATTTTAACAAAGAGGTCCTCAGGTGTTTTAGGGAGGACGTGAAGTGGAAATGTCCGTAAAAGCGACACACACAGGATTAACCACTACATAACGTGTCAGCCTACCTGTTCTGTCTGTGCAGCAGTTTATGATTTTAAAAAAATAGCAGTAGTCCCCCAAACTTCAGCTCCCTGCGTCTTCTACCTGTTCCTCAATATGAGGATTCTGCCAAAGAGGTGATAAGGTGGAATTACAAGAGGTACTGAAGAAGATCTTACAAATGGAGCTACAGAAGTGCTTCCAGATGTGGGGAAAACCGCTGGGGGGTGATGTACCAACTCCCAGTGGGAATATTTCAAGGAAATAGCAGTTATTAAAACCCAATATGAGCCTGCATTCTTTTATTGGTTAAGTCCAGTGACATTTCGATCACACCTATTATAATATAATCCAAAGAAAAATTCACTTTACTTTTTCCTATACATTCTTTTATAAATAAAAATATGTACCTCGAGAGTGAAGAGAGATTTTTCTTAAAGAATACAAATTACTATAAATTCATTCATAATTAATGTGTGTGAATTCCTTAATTAATAATTTTATAACAAAAAATATATTTAAGGTTTTTGCCGTCCAGGGCAGATTTGGTTTGGGGCCCTCATTTTACTGTGCGTATATGTTTGTACCCCCCATCTCCTCACAGCATATTCCTTAATGCTTGCCATACAGTAAATATTTTGATCTTGACTTCAGCTGCATTCAGCATTAATCGAAAGCATTTAATAATTTGTTTATCCGGCCTAAATTTGTCATCCCCAAAATGCTCCTGCCCTGGTCTGCCTATCCTTAAATACGTCCATTTATACATGTTAATGAAGGAAGAGAGCAGAGAAAAAGACTTGCAACACAACTCACCTTAGTGGACGCAGTTTATTTTCAAGTTGTATTAGAGGAAGGTCCCAGGTCGTGTCATCATCTCCAAAGTCAGGGGATGGGCTGCATTTCACAGAGCAAGCAATAGACACACAAAAGCGTAAAGATGTTCTGTTAGCAACAGGCTTCATAAACACCCACACCTTAGTTTGAAAGAGAAGATAAGAAAAGCCCCAAAACCTTTTTGAATCCCATAAATGAGCTAGAAAATTTTAATTAGGAATGGTTTCTTCAAATCTTTTGATATTTCAAATCTTTTAAAGATATTTGAAATTCGAGGATTCAAACAAATTTCAGATGAGATTCGAAGAAAAATAACCCTTGTTTTTAATTTGAATTATTTGTTTGGAGCTATTATGGTATCCCCCATTAGTTTACCACTTTGTCAACATAATCCAAATTAAAGATAAATAATACAAATATCTATGTGAAAATTAGCCATGATGCTTTTAATCTTTTATTAATAAAATGAGCATTATGCGATATCTATCGCATGGAGTGCTATGAAATTGTAAAATTAGTAGCTTCTGTGCAGGAACAGGTACACCTTGAAGCCAGAACATTAAAATTTTGATTAGATTTTTTTAAGTTTACTAAAAACTGGGTCAAAAGAAATAAAATCGTGAGTTTTTTTTTAATTCTTTAAAAATTGGGTTGGAGGAAATAAAATGAAGAGATATATTTTTTAATTTATTAAAAATATGGTCGGAAGAGATAAAATTAAGTGATTTTTTTTATGTCTGGTCAAAGCAAAGAAAAGAATTGCCTGGAATAACCACACAACGGTTACATTGGGCAAAACCGGGTACTTCTAGCGGAAAAAAATCTTTTTTGTCAGCTATAGAACTCAAGATGCACAGACAAACACACAAAGCTGATTATGATTTCAAAAAAGAAGCCATTATGTAGATAAACATGCATATAGAATAAATTAAAATAGTAAATGAGTGAGCATTTGTTAGGCTGAATTTGAACATAAGAATGTAAGCTTTATTCTAGAAGAATTGATTTTGTTAAAAACATTCAACTCAAATGATAGGTATAAAAGCAAAACATAAACACAAAAGTACACTTGATAACCTTACCTGCTCATTTCCTCTTGCAAAGCTTCATAATAAGAGCTAGCCGGATTGGACGAAGAAAACTTCCCATCCAATTGCTGTAAAAACACACAACACAGTTTAGAGGATTCAAACTAAAACAATGTGACAAAGTAAAAATGTTTGAGATATTATGACTATAAAAGAATAATAAACAGGAAGGCGAAGATAATGTTGAAAATAACATAAAGAGAACTAGAATAATTAAAATTTTTGAGTACAAGGGTTGAGAAGCTACAAACCAAATTTGAATCAATGCCACACTTATGTTTATGATATTCCTTCTATGCCTATCTATAATCTCTTGTGCTTTATATCCACAAACAAATTATGAATCAGGAAATTAGTGGACAAGTCTTGACAAATAAAATAACTAGCCTATCACATGATTAACACTTTAATAATCTGGATATCTACCAGATAAGAAAGAGAAAGGCAATTTAAAAAGAATAAAACATATTTTAAAAATATAACTCAATATTTTTTTTTGAAATGTGTTTTTGAAGTTTAACACCCCCACTTCTTGGAATTATTAGCACCTTAACAAAATAAAATTAAAAACAAAAAAATCTCCATAGGGAAAAATTAAACATTAAAATGAATACAGTTCAATGTCTAAAATGTAAAATACAAGAGTTAAAAGAATACTAAAATATATTGAGAAATTAATCTCAATATTAATATGAAGCACTCTACAAAGTGGGTCTCAATTTGTATTAAAAAGATTCGCCTGCCGTACGAATATGAGTACACAAATAGTTCTTTATACACTATTGCTTAGCAAATACTTAAGGTCATATTTAAAATAAAGAAAGATACAATGAAATAGTGTAGTGAAAAAAAAACTAGTTATCCTCTTAATTAAAAACATATGATCCATAAAGAGCTATGTTTAAAATACAATAAATTTACCGGTAGCAACAGCATTATCTTGAGTGTTGAACTTTTAAGAGATATTTTAGTTTGAATTCACAAGATTAAAATAAATAGATAAATAGGATCTTCATGTGCTGGCAGATAAAACAAGTGATTTGGAGCAAACTATAAGTGTTTGTTAGTTTTAGAAAAAATTAAAATATAATAATAATTTCCAGGGTTAGATTTGCATTAACACAATTGATCCGGGAGGCCAGGGTTTTCATCTTAGGTTGGGTGAACTAGAAGGCGACTTTAAGACACTAAAATACTACCTTATGTTTATCTTAAACAATTTTATAATCTTTAAATTTAAAAATGACATCCGGACACGAAAATTAAACCTGAGATCTTTGGCTTAATATATCAATGTTCTAACCACTGAGCTATCCAGGAGTCGTCCCGTGCTTGGTGTAATTCTTCACTCATATTTTAAGGCAGAGTCTGTGATAGATGTGCAGAAATAATCGGCTATACCCTAATTTTGATAGGAAGAACAGTATCTGGTAGTTACTAAATTTACTAAAACAATTTTAATATAAATTACATCAGGACATGTGATCTGCAATTGTCACATTCGATATATATATTATCAATACATATAAAATAACAATAATATATTAAAATGTTATCAATATTAGCCGCAAAGAAATTTATATGAATTTTTTAAAATGTTCTTCCAACCAAAATCAGCCTATACATATGTGTAAAGAATAATCCTGGGGACGGGAAGTATCCTGGATAGCTCAGTGGCTAGAACATTGGTGTATTAAGTCAAGAGTTCCAGGTTTGATTCTCGTTTCCAAGTGTAATTTTTCAATCTAAATATGATATTGAGTAATAGCTTGGCTATTTAATCTATCTTTACTAATTTTAATTTTAAAATTAGTGTGTTTATCATACCTGTACATTGTTAGCTTTGTTAAATAAATCGGGCACTAGTTGGTAGCCTCTTGGCCTCACATAATCCTGAGGTATATCCTTGATCTCAGAGAGTCGCACGCCAGGTTTGTTGCGCCGTTGGTATTTGTGCGCCTCTTGATTCATCATGTGAACCTGACATGACAACCAACACTTTGAGTATCATAGTTAGAAAGATATTTGCTTTATTATAAGGGTGTGGGAAGTCCACTTTTCCAATTTGAAGTGAATTTGAATCGAACACATGAAATATTCTTGAAGCCGAATCAAACTTTGAATATTTATTGTTAGTTGTTTTATTGTCGAAAAATTATATTTTGGTTATTTATATAACTTCATACACTAACATTACTTGGAAAAGGTTTTATTGCACAAGTGTCTGTAATATTTTGTTTTATTCTGATAAATTAAGATAGCATCACATCTTAGTGTTCAATTATTTCAAATTTTTTTCACATTAGTATTGATTTGTAATGTATATAATAGCTCATGATGGCAATAAGTGACCACAAAGTGAATATTTTATATGCAAATATTTTTATTGGTGAAGCCTCATAATTGTCAAAGCCGAAAAAAAAATTCGGAGCTAAGTCAAAGATAATATTTTTTCTGAAGCCAAGTTGAAATTTCGAAGCCACGCATACTCCTAGTTTGTTACAATAATATGATATAGTGTGTACACTTGTAATAAGATATAGGCCGAATACACTATTTTTAGATGTTTTTTAAAAGTTCAATAGCCAAAATTCTAATAATTAATTTTGTTATTTTAAAAAATAATATTGATCAAGGATTTAAAAAGATTTTTACTCTTAATTTTTTTTCTCACTTTTTTTATCTTCCCCCAAACTCTCGCGTCACACCGCTTGAAAAATGCAGATTTTTCATCATCGTGACACTTTAAAAAGATATAAAAATAAGTGTGAAATAGTCAACATTAAAAAAAAAATTTACTTAGAAATATTACCTTGACCAATTATAGTCTGACCCTTACTCTTTGTCAAGTGGAAGAAATGTCAAGTGTGAACTATATTGTTCTTTTCACTGTAAAAGTCATATTATGTTTGTTCCTTTTATATGTTGGTATCCACCTTTCCTTTATCTTCTTCCAAATGTAATACAATTACCCCATAAAGCGAAAAGAGGTTTTCCTTATAGTGGTATATTAAATATTCACATCTGATGTTTATTTCCTATGCTTGTCCTTTATATTACCTATTACTATTACATGTTCCCATCTAATTGTCCCATCATTCTTTACAAATTTCCTCAAATTTCATTATTCTCCCTTTGGTGTTTTTGGTTGCCTCTTTTAGGTAGTTGCGTTGTGCGTTTCATACTCCCTCCTGATGTATTATAATAGAATGAAATCTCGGTTGGGGGATTGGGTGGTAGCGATCAATTTTCTTGGAGAGGCAGCCATTACCTCTTTATCTAGTGGCAGCACTGTAAAAGGTGAACTATGTTCTTCTTTTCATTGTTAAAGGTACACTGTGTTTGTTTCTTTCATATGTTTCCATCCACCTTTCCTAAACCTTCTTCCAAATATAATACAGTGTATGTTTATTTAAATGTAGACATAAAATATAACATATTAAATGTTTTATTACAAAAATGTTTATTATACTTTAACCTAAGATGGCAAATCAAGCTATAAATACAATATGTAATAAAACCACCTCTTATTTTTGAAATGTGAACAATAATAATCATATTGACAAAATTATTTAAAAATAAGGAGGTTGAGAGTGCTTTAATCTTGAACTTAAGGAAGCGCTCTTAATAATAGAAGTTTAAGTTTGAACAAGAAAGCCTTGTAGTTTTGACAAATTTGAGCTTGTTGTGTAAGCCTATTTCTGTGTTGTTTTCTGGGTACTATGCATCTGGTAATGTATGACATTGTGTTCAGTAGTACTACTCTCTCTATTTATCTGAATGTTGTTTGTGAAAGGTGCAATTTTTTGCATCCATTACCGTTTCCAGCCTGTGGCCTGGATCACTTTTTGATTCAAGTCAGATATTTTCCACTACCAGCTTGCTAGGCCTGTCATAGCTTCATATTGAAATGTGCAGTTGACATTGCAAAATGTTACAGTTGCAAAAATAATGTTTTGTTAGCAAGTCTTATTTTTATATTAAATACCTCTAGAAGCTATCTGAAGTTTTTTTATGGCAACATAGCCCCCTAATGGCTGAAGGCAAGGAAAAATTCTAAATATTAAACACCTCTAGAAGCTCTCTGAAGAGCTTTTTATGATAACACAGCCCCCTAATTTATACTTGTGCCTTAATTTTGAAATTATCTGAACCATAAATAAAGCTATATATTTTGTTCATTAAATTTTGGGGTGGGGTGGAGGTGGTTTGAACGTCCAAAATCCCCCTCTGACTACAGCCTTGGGAGAAATTAACATTTAGCAAATATGTATCAAAATATTTTCTTATTGTAGGTATCTAGTTTTATCAGAATTGATTTGGTTAAAGGGTAATAAATTTACTCACTTTTTGAGAGAAGGTTATAAGTTCCGCCTGTCTGTTTGGTGAATAGTGCTGTTTCTGGCGCGGCTGGTTCGGTACCTTCCTGCGGACTGGTTTAGGTGGTGGCTTCTCACCGCGTCGCCAGCTGCGGTAATATCGCTGAATAATAACGACGGCATCTTCATTTGTCAGTCCTTCTCTCTGTACATAAATAAAGTTGGGTAGTTAACTTTGCCATATATTGTGCTAGTGAGCACGAGCTTAGCGCAGTATTTTCAAGTTTTTATAACATAAATATTTTTTGGACAAAATAAATCAACTATTTCTTCTATAGAAACATAGAGTTAAGTTTTTTGCACATGCTAAGCTCAACAGTTCTTGAATATCTGTCAAGGGTGTCTTGGAATTTAATGACAACTTTTTCTCTTTATTCAAAAAGTTTGTCATCAAATGCCACTATGCTCAAGACAGATCTTCAATAACTGTTGAGATTAGCATGTGCAGAAAACTCGACTATGTTTATATAAAAGAAATATTTAATTTATTTAGACCAAATAATGTTTATGCTATAAAAACTGCCAAATTAATGCACTAAACTCGCACTCACTGGTACACCACCTTAAAGAGCTATATAAAAGTAGAAGAACGATGTGTAGGTAGCATTAATATTTTAAGAAACAATTTATGCTAACTTTACAAACTTTTAAGTGAAATAACATAAAGGTTTTCAACTCATTATTTTTATGCACATACTCTCCTTTTATATTAATCATAGACTTTACACTAGTACACTCAACCACCAAAAAAAAACTGTGCTTTTTTAAAAGTTGATATTATATTATTTTTAATAGTGACTACTTGATGCATAGAAATAAACACACAGTATATAGGCTGTGACTGAAAGTAAGTGTAAGTTCACCTCAAGCGCTCGTTGGGCAGTGTCAGGGTTTTCGTGTGTCTCCAGAACTCGTCTAACCCTCGCCTCCAACTCAGGGCCCCATCTTCGTCGAACTGTGTATCCTCGGAAATCTATAACAAGAATAGTAAGCTATACATCCAAACGCCTAAAACATTTCGCCAATCAAAAATCTTGTAACCAAATACTATGATAGTCATAAGCCTAATTCCAGCAAATTAAACCATTTTAATGAATTCATGTTTTATCATTTATTGTATTCTTACCTTATTAGCTATCAACCTATCAAACCAATCAACAACAGTCAAAAGCTTTAGTCAGTGTTACTACTATCATTATTGTTTTTATATGGGTACATGCTAATGCACTAAGGCAATTAGCACAAATGATTGTAGTTTTAGTGATCTCAAAATCATTTGTGCCTTGCCTGCTTCACATAAATAATGGCTACAATCACTCTCTACTGGCATTCTAACCTATCTAGCAGAGGTGGTTAGTCAGTTTTTGGAGCTCAACAAAAGTCAATATGTATTTTTAGTGTATAATACTTTGGATACTACAAAGCTATATTCTCCACAAACATCACCAAATAAATAAAAATTTGCATTATTTATGAAAACTGTTGAAGGAAGAACCGTTTTTTTGCTGTTTCACCCTGCATACATGTGCAACATCACCTGATGAAATATTATTCTACAACCCTGAATCACGTGTTTCCTCCTCATCCTGTCAAAATTCAGGTAATGACTCACGGCTTTGAATGACAACGGCGGCAGACTCCTTGTCCATATCTTTCTTTGGCATATTGTTCTCCTTGCCCTCGCTGATCTCTTGCGATGAGAGACGCCGCAGTAGCTTGGCCTTGAACCACGCACCAGGCTTGTTGGCTGCGGCTGCTGCAAATACCTCTAATATGTTCACTCACTATGCGGGATATTTTGATAGCTATTATGATTATTATAATGGAATAAACACTTCAAAATTAGTTCAGGTCAGAGAATTGAGGCTCGCTTTCCCATTCTTTCTTTAGTATAATGCTGATGTGTTTCCTCCTCACACCTAAACCTTAGACTAATCCTCATGTTAAATAAAACCTAGATTGACGTACTTACTACAGAGTTTTATTAACCAACATTTTTTTTTATAATAGTAAGTTTGTTGAAGAAACAACACACACCTTGGTGTGATGTCATGGACTTTTATAAGCCTTTGTTTCCCTCTGTCACGGCTTTGTTTAGATTACCACTAAATATATTTTTAAATTTGGAACGACCATTTATACTTCACAAGCTATTGGGTGTTTCTTTTTTTGTGCTAGAAGAGGTAAATTGGCTAGGCCATGGCCCCATAAGGGGTACATAAAGCGGCCATATTCCCCATGTGGTTAATCTTAGTTTTTTTCCCATCTTCTCTCCATGCTTATGTGGGTACACTTCCTCTAACCCCTACTTTCCTTGTCTATATCTAATAGAGTAAGTCGTTGATAACATTGGAGTGGAACTATGAACTGACCTTTCTTTGCCCTGGCAGCCTCCTGTTCTTTCTTGAGTAGTTCTTGTCTTGTCTGTTCCACGACATGGCGGCGTGTGATCCATCCTCTAACGTAGCGCTGGAGTGTTACCACGCTGCATGCCACCTGCCACTTGGCTCGCTGGTACTTTACTCGAGCCAGCCACCGCCGCACACAGGCTTGCACCATAACTATTTTGCGCACCTGATAAGAGCATTGTACTACAGTCAGAAGATTCATTTTCTTATGATTCGTCACTTTTATAATTTTTGTTATTAAATAAAAAATAAAAACATAACTTGACCAAATTTATCATTGGTTAAATTGGTTTGAATTGTAAGTAATAGCTAGCATACTTACCTGAGTGAGTTCAAATTGTTTAGACAACATTATTGCTAAGATAAGTGTGCGGGTTATACCTCCCAATTTAAACCATGATCTAGCCTTGTGCTTCACTATAGATAATTATTTGTAAAATTTAAAAAGTAGGATGCACTAAAAATAAAGCACACAAGTTAATTTTGCGTGTATAATTTAACCTGGTGAATGCTCTTAATTAAATAATTTTGGGTTAAGTGTTTCAATTTGAGAGTTTGCCCCAAATATATTTTAACTATATATACAACTGACCTGGTCCTCATATAGCTTGGACAAGTATTCGACATGGTAATACTTGAGGAACACTTTAGTCTTGCCAAGAGCCCAACCATCCATCTTGAGCCTCACGAGAAGAAGACGGCAGTTGTCTCTTGATGCCACTACCCTTTCTTCAAATCCAAATGCTAAAAAACAATATCTGTAAAAAAAGTTGATATATTGTGAGATTACTACTAGAGCAGCTTAATGGTTTTGAAATGCTATATTAATAACAAAACTTTTTTTTTTCCCAGTAAGTAACACATATGATAATCGAAAAGTTCAAATTTTACAAGGGCATTTTTTGTTTGTGCATTGCATCTTATTACGCATTATGGCTATCTACATCCTCATCTAATGAGATAAAAATGATGAAGATATAATTTAGAGGAAATATTCTCGCATTTGTGTGTTTGGTGAGTAGAAAATAGTGAAGGAAAACAACCTTTATTACATTCGACCGGGATTCAAACCACAATTTTACCATCATTGGCATACCAATCTATTCTAATAGTAATGCCTTAGATCAGGGGTTTCCAATTTAAAATGCCCGATGGCCTCAAATGACTTACGATCATGATCATAATCAGCTTGTTTTTGTCACGTTACGAAAAAACAAAAACGGGAATTAAAATTGTGAATAAAATAAGAAGTGGTAATTTAAACATGTTTAATTTCATATTAAACGAATTTCCCGACTAAAAATATATTATCTTTGATATGTTTTACTCGAAACGTTTTCCCACACAAGTCAAAACTATAAGCTTCTCAGTTAACCACATTAATTTTACTACAGTTGAATACTTTTCCAATAAACTTTATATGCCACAAAAAAAGGCATTGTGGGCTGCCATTTGGAAATCCCTGCCTTAGATCATGCAACCAATGAATCTGGTAAATAAAATGAAAACTTGCAAAGCTGTTAGCAGCCAATCAAACTATTTCCACCCGCCTTATATACAAATAACTAAATATGTATAATCAGGCAAGTAGAACCCAAGGCTCAAGTGTTATTTTATTAGTTTAATGTTTTATAATGCTCACCCCTACAACAATCATATGTATATCTAGTGCTTTGGCCTGTAAAAGAAAACAAATGCAGGTGAGGTTATATATGAATAGAAAAGTCCTTACCTCTTAAGAAAATCAGCAAAAGGCAGTCTATGAGAAAATCCATTTTGACGGATACGTATAGTTTCTAGCACTCCTGTGTAGCGAAGTTGTTTGACCACCTTGCCTGAGTCAAAGAGACGAGGTTCGCGAGTGTCGTTGGGCTTGAGGCAGCGAACAAATTGTGGCGTTCCACTCACCATCTTCTGCAGCAAGTCCATCAGTGAGTAGCGGAAGTACGTTGAAACTGTTTGCTGTGCTCGAGACTGCGAGGCCAGTCCTATACTACTATAGCGCTCCTACACAAGGACAGTTAACTCAATATTAGAGGACACATGCAAACTACATATTTTTTTTATTTTATAATTTTATCCACACCTTTTGATTAATTTAGATTTACGTTAAATATGATTTTCCATATTTTACTCTTTTTCTAATCAGAAAATGTAGGATTAAATACATAGCATGAGTGAGTAATCTGCTTGATTAAAAAACAGAAGCTACTATTTTCATTTAAGACTTCCAGTCGCAGGCTACCTCAATATTCACCAAGTGATGAATTCCAAGATACTATTTATAACAACATTGTTCTTCCATTGGTATGACCCAACAGCCCCTCAACACTAAACCTCACTACTTGGAGCACTACCACCTGAGGGCCCAACTTATATTACAGATCCTAAACACTACAGTTTGTTTCTTCTATCTTCACAGACACTTAGAGGGCTAAGCACTTAGGACTGCACTTAGAGTGAATTTTTAGTTTAGATGTTTCATTATAATGTCAAGGTGACATGCCACTGAGTTTCGAACCAAAGTCTTCAAGTGTACTTGTCATATTCTGAAGATCAAAAAATTATTAGGTAATGGTTCTCAACTTTGTACAATATTAAGATAATACTTTAAAAACTATGTCACTAGTAACTGGATTCAAATCCCTTATATGATAATAGTATAGTATTTTCATCACAGTTTTACTTTCCGTCTATGACTATTTCTAGCCTATGATTTGAGTCAGGTTTTTATTCAAGACATATATTTTCCACTACCGGCCTGCTAGGCCTGTTGTAGCTTCATATTCCTTATAATCTAACTTAAGACTAGGCCAGGCACAACATCCAGTCCCCGGCCGTAAATTTATCAATGTGAGAGGATAAACCCACATTTCCCCAATGATAAATTTTCGGCCATGCCGGGAATCGAACCCGGGACCCTTTGTTCAGTAGGCAGACATGCTACCGATTGAGTTAAGGTGTCGAATTCTCATCACAGTTACTAAGTACAAAGAATAAAGATAAATGACTAAGACTTAAAATGATTAGAAACTAATAATTAGATCCAAAAGATGTTTAAATTAGTCACTGTTAGTTTACTTTGAAACTTGCTGCTAGGCTTAAAAAACAAACTATAGTCAATATTAATTCTTTTAGCACCGCATCTTACTACCCATTTGGGTTATAGCCTTATATACCAATTACTCTAATGGGTTTGGGATAAGTAAGGTTGAATTTTAGAGAAAGTGTATCAGCATTTGTGTGGAGAGAGAGAGTGGGAAATCATTTAGGAAAAACCACCCTCAGTATACTCAACCAGGATCGAACCACGATCTCTCCTCATAAGCAGTCTAGTATATTGCGAGAGTAGCACCTTAGATCATGCGACCACCGAAGTGATTGTAATCAATATTAAATTATTATGTGTTTCATAAGAGATGGGAGGTTGAAATATATATTTTTCACGATTTTTAAAATGTAAATACAATCTTCAAATTAGAAACAAAAAATAAGTCTCAGTGTTTGTACAAGGATGTTGATGTTTGGATGTTGTTGAAGTGAAAGGAGTATGCAAGGATAGGGAAGTGTGGAAAAAGTTAGTGAGAATGGATTAAGAAGTTTTTTGAGTTATATTAACAGTTTCTTGCCTACCCTGTAAGGAAATAGCATGATTAGGTATATATGTATGTTTTTACATGTTTAGGCAGTTGTGATTTTAAGTTTGGAATCTTTATTCTTATATTAGTGTACAGGTAAAACAATATAGTATCTGTGATCTAGAACCTGACCTTTGAATCAGAGCCCATACTTGGTGTCACTCGCGGTGACTCCTGACTGACGGAGTAGAGGTTGCCAGTCTTGGTGAGCGGGCACTGGAACAAGTAGCGTACCATGTCTCGGTGGGACTGGCGCAGAAGCTGTATTACCTCAGGTGGCAGGAAATTACGATTCTTCTCTAGGAAGTTCTCGGCTTGGTATACCACTCGGCCAGCATAGTGGTGCACGGCAAAACACAGGGCGTTGGACTTGGGACGCACGTAAAACTTGCTCTTCACATTGTTGTGAAATTTCTCTGTGAATAAAAATTAGGTTTTAAAAATAAATAAATGCACAAACAGTTTTAATTAACTGTTTGAAATTTAGAGCTTTTAACATAGGAACTTGGTTCCTTGAATGTGAGTGAACTTTTATAATATAAATCTGTGGGTTACTCTCTTTGGTAAAGATGTATTTCAAAAAAATTTAATGAGGGGTATGAGAGAAAGTATTTTTCACTTTGAGTTTGATCTGAATGCAAATACAGAGTTTTATTCAAATTTGAGTAATATAAAAGAATATTTGTATAGTAATTATTTCAAATTAAAGTATGTAATAGATTCATGCATAAACCCCAAACAGGATTATACATATTTTAGATATTTTTTTTGTGAAAAAAAGTTGTGATTTTACACATTCTGATTTTTAATATAGCTGTAGGCCTACAAGTTATCATTTTTTCAATTATAAAAAAGAAAATGGTATAACGTTTTATATGAAAAATATATATTAGAATTGAATCAATTTAATTAATCTCAATTTTATTTATATACAATTAAAAATTCTGAGTACCTACTCAAATTTTAAAGTCTTGGAAAAAAGTGTTGACTCAAGTTCTAGCAACTAGGCTATTAAAACTTAACTAAAACTAGAATTTTCTAGTACTAACACACTCCTAATTTAAATAGATGTGTAAAATGTGTTGAATCTGACGAATAAGAGGGAATAAAGTTTGTAAGCATGAAGAGCCAAGTTTACTTGTGGCTACTATGGTATAAATTAGCAATTTTTACCTATCACTTAAATTGAAAGTGGCTTTTCACTCTTTTTATGGTTTATTTAAATCACAGAGCTTTTATTTATCCAAATAAACATTCTCATATAGGTACCCCTTTATAATACATTTTTACTAGTCTATTAAAATTATTTTTGTAATCTGTATAGTTATGTGATATAAACCTACACAATTTCAGAGAACTAATTAAAAGCAAGTTTTTTTGGTTTTGGCAACACGTCTCTACCCGTTTGGGTTCACGCGTATGTACCAATTACTCTAATGTGTTAAGGATGAGGAAGGGGAGGAAGGTTTATTTTAGAAGAATTGTACATGCAATTGTGTGGAGGGCAAGTGTAAAACCACAGAGGAAGAACCATCCCTAGTACACCCAACTGGGATTCAAACCCCGATCTCCTCATTATTAGCAGTTCAGTCTATTGCAATAGTGACTCCTTAGACCAAGATTTGCAAACTCACGGCCAACGAAGCACATCCGGCCCATGAGACATATCTGACTTTATACTATACAGCCTACAGTAATATATACATACAAAAAAAAAGTTGATTAATTTTAGTGGGTATATAATTTTGAATATAACAAAATCACTTATAGCTATTTTAAACTATGCTAAGATTTTTCTTTTCACTTTACACACTTGTTTGTGGGTATTTTTAATTTACATAATTTATTAAATACTGCCACAAATATTTCTCTAAGCCACATACTGTACACATCTTGGAAAATATCAGTTTTTAAATATTCTAACCATAATCTAATGATTTTAAATACATAATCTAGCATCAAATAGCTGGTACAGTAAAAGCTTTCATGGACGGGCACGCAGATTAAGCGTTGGGCTCTTCTGAACTAATTTTCCAGTGTCGGGGAGTTCATGGCTCAAATTCCAGAGAGATGTATAGAAGGTGGATTTTCCTATATGGTTTCCCACATTCCCTTCACTCAAATATGGTCACATTTCCTTTAAATTATATCGTCCCCATCCCTTAACCAACTAATGTGATTGAAATATGCATTGTCAAAATGGGTAGTAAGATGCACTGATAAAAAAACAAAGGTTTAGATTATATTCAAACAAATATGTTTCTCTAGAATGTGGCCTGCAACATGCCCCAAGTTTGTGAATATGTCATTCCAACTGATTTGAAACTGAGATCAACTCCTTAGACCATGCAGCCATCAAAGTGGGTTTTTCCAATAAAGTGGTCCAACAAACCAATGAGAGAGCGATCTGTAGCCCGAGGGAATCTGCTCTCTTCATCCAGAAGTGCGAGTAGTCCAAGTGGCTTCGAGAGCAACATGTCGAGAACAGGTCTGTTGTCAGAGAACTCTACAAGGTCTACAGGGATCCCCTCAGCCATGTACTCCTGCAACAAGCAATGGTGGGTTGATAACAATTATCAACTAGTATTGTTTCAGCAATAACAAAAATTAGTTAATTACCGATAAAATAGAGATAAAACACTCAACTCCTCGAATCCTATAGAATTCAAGATTCGTAAAAATCTTAAAAAAGCATCTTTAGTACAGTTATGAAGACCTTGACTTCAAATAACATTTTCAAGCAATTGATAAAAAAAATTATATATATTTGTTTATTTGGGGGAGTTACAAAATCACAAGAAAGGATAAAATTATATAAATATAATTAATTTACCCAAAAAATGTGTTATTTTTATTGTTTATGATGTAATAGATATCATTTTAACTAAATTTGTATATTTTTAAAGATTTGAGAGTTCAAATTTGAATTTTAGACTCAAAAGAAAATTTAAGATTTGGATTCAATATAGGATTTGACCCATCTATAAAACAAAATGATGTAAAGTAGGTAAACTCCATTCACGGTAGGAATTACTCTCTGAAAGGTCTTTTTTCCTACCAATATCTTACTAAATAATAGATTTCTGGTAGGGAAAAAGGCCTTTCAGAAAACAATTCCTACGGTGAACAGACTTTACATTTGTAATAGGGAAGTAAGCCAACCTGAAAGGATATTTAGGTTAGGTTTTTATAGTAAACAATCATCTTCCTTCATTTCTTCTTATGCTCTTCAAACCTTCATCTTCTGATTGCTTTCACAGTTAGACATTATGTGCATTTTCAGAAATATTTCTTTTTCATATTAAGGATGAGAGAAAAGACAAAAAAAAATAATAATAAAAAAGAATATTTTCAAAAATGTTAAATGTGTAATATTAGAAAGTTATCAGAGAATGGAAATGTGAAGACTGTGTGAAAAAAAAGAAAGAGAGAAGATTATTTGTTACTATCAAGGTCTGCCTACCCCATATCCTCCTTTATCAGATTGACTTCCTTCTCTATCACTTACATTATGTTACACATTTTCCAATTCTGTTTGCATGTATTTCTTAGGCAATTATTAATTTTTATATTAGTAAATAAAATATTTCTAAAATTAAATGAAAGACAAATAATATTGTTTCAGTAAAATTTTATACAAGTTAAAACCTCTGATGTACCGTACCTTAAAGTTTAAATATTCATTTTCGGGTGTTGTGTAATATTGTAAATATTTATAAAAACAGTTTGTTCCATTAGGACAAAAATATTTCTTTAAGGACTGTACAAAAGCTACCTGTTGCTCCCAAGTGAAAATGTGTTGGTTGAAGTAATACTGAATCTGCTCATTTGCAACATTTATGCACAACTGCTCAAATGAATTACTAGGGAAGTTCTCAAAGCCAAAAATATCGAGTAGACCGACAGCTAGGGGTTCATCACTGTAACAGATGAAAACCAGCACATGAAATTAGTGAGCATATCAGGAGGAAAGGGACAATTACATTTCTCATTTTTATATTTTGTATAGCTGGTATTGGTAAATATCTCAAACAACTATAATAATAAAATAAAGTGTGAATCAATGATTATACTAGAGATAGGCTATAGTCACAACTTTGGTTTATTTTTATATTTATTAGTTTACTATGAACACAGGTACCTTTTAGTGACAATTTTGATTAGAGTGATTGAAATTAAAAAAAATTTAAATGTTATAATGTTGCATTCTACAGGCACTTAATGTGCCTTTATTTTTTCCTTTGGAATCTCCCTATTAAAATAAAGTGCTAATGACATTCTGCCTGATAAATCCCCAAAAGGCTTTCAAACATGAATCTTCAATTATCCTCAAAAGATGATAGATCAGCACCTAAAGCAAATGCCTCATTTTTAAATTCTTAATGTTTCTTTTTTTCCCATATTAATCTACAACATTTAGCCACGTCTTACATGGCCTACCCCTTCCTTTTGATCCACACACTCTACCTTCATATATTTGCTTTGTCACTCTATCCACACGTTAATAAATGTATTCTTATTAAAATGATCAACAAATCTAAAGTTCTCACCTGCAGGCTCTGCTAAACATAAGCAGGGTGTTGATCTGGTTGACCATCCAGTCGAACAGTCGGCCGTACAGACCTTTAGCCATGGCATCCCGAGCGGCACAGGCCTCTATCACAGTGTTGTTTCGAGTAATGGTTTCACCTCGAGTTACGACACTGTTGCTGGTGAGAGATTCCAGCAAGTCACTCGGCTCCACTCCCAACAACTTGGAGACTAGTGCATAAAACGGCCATCACATGTTAGTTATGTTACTTTTACTTCAGTATTTTTATGTGTGTACATCACATCTTATCACTCATTTGGGTGATTAACATTTTTAATTTAGAGGAAATGCGCCCATGTTCGCATTAGGGAGTGTGAGAGGAAAAATCATACTTAGTACATCTGGCAGAGATTTTAATCCTCACTCCCTAGTCACTGACAAATCAGACTAGACAAGTATGAAGCCTTTGTTTGCGTGCCCACTAATGAGGGTTTTACTTAATTTTTTTTTTTGTTTAGCATCACTTCTTACGACTCATTTGGGCTCCACACCTATGTAGGCCTATTAATTAAGATAGTGGTTTTAGGGATTAGGAAAATTTAATTTAGAGGAAGTGTACCTGCATTTGCATAGGTGGAGAGTGGAGAATCATTTATTCATCATATTCATCCTTAGTACACCCGACCGGGATTGAACCCTGATCTAGTCATTTTTAGCAGCTTAGTATATTGCAAGACCATCCGGCCACTGAAGCGGGTACTTTTTAATCCACTTCAGTTAAGTTTCTCTTAATTTCATATTTTTGATAAAGGATAAAAGAAGTTTACCTACCTACCATCCAGCTAAGTTAACACTGAATGCAGAAATAACGAGAACTTATAGTAAAAAAAGAAGAGAATATAAGAGAACACAAAATGATCATATTCCAGACAAGGAGGTTAAAAGATATAGAAGATACGATGTCAAGTTGACTACAGAGAATTGTATTTATCAAGTTCTCACAAAACTCTTTCTCATTCTCATAAAAATTTAGAATAAACTGACTTTTGTTTATTCTCAATTTGTAGTAAGAGCAAACTATATTTATGTTATTTAAGTGAGCACTAAACTCCCTGCCAAAATATTTAAGTATTTAAGCTTTATCGCAAATTTATATAAAGGCAGGGAATCTCTCAGGTTGAAGATTTGCTTGCCTCCTCAAAAATGTTTGTATTTTTGGTTTTTAAGCACGATTACAACAAAGCATTATGTTCTATAACATAAGTTACCAAAATGAGAAAAATTCCTTTTAAATAGTTTTAATACTTTAATTTTTTTTATATATCTAAAGCTAATACCGATATAATATATTAAGTGTAAAAAAATATAGTTTTTGGAAAAACCAATTTAATACAGGTTGTGAAACACAGATAGATTAAAATCAACCTGACATTGTATAAAATTAAAGTCCACCTAGATTGTGCACTCACCTCTGTGTAAAGGTGCAAGGTCAATAATTCTGCTCTTGTTGTCAGTGTTGTCTTGAGTGACCACCTCACCAAACTCAAGGTCACCAAGGTGTAAAATAGCAGCAAGGATGCGGTACACAGTATCCACTTGCTCATCTTGAAAACCAAGAAGCCTGAATCCTACCTTCAGTTGCTTGAACCTGGCAATATTGGTCTGAAACATAAACAATTTTTTTACATGTCTGTTTATTCTTTATATGCACTCAATTTTTAATCCACATTTTCTGGTTGTCAAATATTAAGTGGGGAGGAAAAGTAATATAAAATTGATCTACATACTTTATTTTGATAAAAATAAATATTTTAAATTAAATTTAAAAATTTTAAAATGTACTATGCTATATATATATATATATATATATATATATATTCATTTAGACCTACAATCAATTTTTTCATAAAATTGTTTAGGTAAGTAAATTGAGTTAACTAAGAAAACCTTTAGTTTAGCAAACAAGTCAGCAAAACAAATTCTGTCCAGCTCTAGTCTAACTTGCTAATGTTGTCTAATAAATTACATAATATAACATATATAGCCTTTTTAATAGAGATGGGATTTGGAATCCTTAAGGATAATCAAGATTAGATGATTCAAGAAAATTTTGAATTTGAGATTCAAATCCTTAAAAAAAAGTTTTCTATTTTTCAAGATAAATTTTTTTAAAGCTCTAATACTGCTGATTGGTGGTTTAGATCTAATTAATAATTATAGAATGAACTTAACAACCAGGCCCCAGACCAGTAATTTAACACTTAACTGAATGTATCAATGTTATAATAAATGGGTTATAAGAAAGTATGTTAACATTTAGTTACTATTTTCTATTATTCTATTATATTTATATTTCCTCTTATGTTCATAATCATTCAAAGTTTCAGATTCAGGTTTTGAAGATAAACTGGAGACTCAAATTCAAGATTTGGATTCATAAAATAATGGATCTGACCCAACTCTACTTTTTAACATGCTAACATCAATGCTAGTAAAAAAATTACTTAGGTATGGTACTTATTTTCACTTTTTATACTTAACAAAACATTGAATTGGGCTGAATAACCTAAAGAAATAGGTACGCTACAGCTTTCTTCCACCAAATATATTTTGGTCAAATAAAATTCATTGTATTAGATAAATTCTATTTAAAAAAAATAAAAGCATACACATTGAATCTAATTCAAAATATTGTAGGGAAAAGAACACATAGAAGTTATAAATGATAGAAATGTAATTTTTTAAATCAAATTTGTTGAAGTTATAAAAATTACACTTGTTTTCTCTACTATTTAAAAAAAATTTAAATATACATCCTAACTTCTATCTTTTTAGGATAAAATTAAGTTCCCTTTGAATCTTCAGTGTATGAAGGGTAACTGAAAAGGAACACACCAGCATATACCTTGAAATAGGAAGGAAAAAAATCACAAATGGTAAAATCAACTTCCTTCATTGCACCCTGCGAGAATTCAAAGATTCTAGATTCTAGATTGAGGTCAAATATACTACTGCTAGACTAACTCTTCTATTTCTATTACATTTATCAGTTTGATCACAATCTATAATGAGTTGCCAATAAATAGATGGGATTATTTGTGTATGATAGTTTTGTGTGTTCAAATAAATTATACTGGTACCAATAATTACATTTTACTTACTAGCAAATATTTATTTTAAGCATAGAAAATTGTCTTACACTATACCATAAGCAAATACCGATACTCTTATTTTTAAAAACACATGTAATTTAGACTTACTCAGTGTGGTATTTTGATTTTTATGTTATTTTTATCTATTTATTTGAGGTATTTAATGTGCACTTTCTGAACAAACTGATCAGCACATGAGAATTTCTACGAGTGAAAGTGAAATGGCCTACTAATTTTGCTGGAAGAGCTATTTTCACATACTTTCTCAGGTTCTTTTACATGCTACAATCGACATGGGACTGATGGCTTTACTTCCTCTCTGAAGGAGTTTGTGGTACAGATTTTTGTTTCTCAAGAAAAAAATTTGTCAACCCCAGCTGATTTTGAACCCATGATTATCGGGTCCTAAGGTGAGCACTTTACCCCAAGACTACCTATATTGACAATTTTTATGTAGCTATATAAAATAATATTTATTTTAGAGTATAATTTGAAGCATTAGCTATGTTATCATTTAGAGTTATATAAAGATGATAATTCTCATTCTCACCTTCTTACTCTCCATATCTTGAACATCATCCCCAAGATAATGATGTCGTAACCTCAGAACTGGATCCAAGTGGAACTCTGCCATACGTCCTTCACTTTCTAGACCATCATATAAGTAGTAGAATACGTGGAAATTTCGCTCGCCTCTAAACAGAGACACAACAAAATTATTTCTGTCCTGACGTTGCTGATCATCTACCCCTCAAAATGGTAACAGACCTACAAAAATCAACTAATGAAACTTTGCCTCTGCTTGTCTGGCGTGTTCTGTTCTGAAATGTTTCATTTATAAGTACCTATTTTACTTATTTTATGACTTTGATAAATTTGATTTTACAGAATAAGGATGGTTTGCTCATCAGAAACATGCTAAATGCTAATTTCATGAATGCAGAATCCAGCATCTTTTTCATTTGTTAAGGTGCTAATTTTCTCACTTTACTGACTTAGATATATTCATTGGCTTTCATAGAACACTTATGCATGTGTTAATTCAAACATAATTTTTTTCTATGGTATGTTTTCTAAGGTATATTTCATATTAAGTCAGCCACATTATAAATAAAAACTATTCATTAATATTTTCCTTAAATTTAGTTTCACATAACACCAGCTCTTATAAAAAAATCACTCATCTCTACAGGAGAAAATAATTTGGAGCCCTTGAACCTTAAGTTTAATACCAGTAGGCACTCTTTATGTTTGTCCCAGTTATCAAGCGATGTGAATACAAATAAATGGTACGGATCTCCGTACAAACTTTCTCGTTCTATTTATTAGAAATGGAGATATTTACTCAAAATTTGTAATATAATATACACTAGCAAACCCGAGAACAAATTACGCTAGACATACGTAAAACATTTTTTATTCATGGTTTTAAATCTCATAATTTTATTTTTAAAGAATTAACGTCTTCATTTATATATTTGAATCAATACAAAATATCGATATTGGGTCCCCAAGGGTCAACACTTCGTACTAAAATTTTGACTTCCGGTTAAAATTTTCGTCATTTTACTGGGGGATATCTTATGGTTATTGCATTGCTATTAAATTTCTCTTTTATAAATTTTGACCAATTAAATAGGTAATTATTGACTATTGAGTCTAAAATGAGAGAGATAGAATCGTTATAGCCGATTTTGAGAAAATGGAATTTTTCTCTCTTCATCCTTAAGTAAACTGCTATTAATTTTAGGGTTAGACAGACGGAGTTACAAAAATCACTTTTTAGGGTTGGGGAGGGGGGTCATGAAATATCAACATCCATCAACATCTTGGGCTAGATTTTTTTTTGACAGTCATAATACTTTACCTTAAAGTGTTGGCAAAGTTAAAAGAAATATATATTTGTGTATAGTTTGAAAGCTTTTGGTTTTATAAAAATATATTTCAAGTAAAAGATATTTATTATAAATAAATCCACATGTATACAATGTTAAGTAATTTCATATCTCAAAGACTTACTGAGATAAAATTAAAAATTAGAATTTATGTATCAGACCGGAACCCTTAATGTCATTTTGACAAACAGTTGAGGGTAGCCAATTGGTTTATAATATTGATCAAAGCCTAGAAATGAAATTTAATCAAAATCGTTAAAGCCGATTTTGATAAAATCGATTTTTTTCTCTTTCCACCCTTGGGGAAACTACCCTTAATTTTAGGTTTGGATATCCCATTCCAAAAATTCTCCGGGATAAACCTATGAAAACACTATATACCAAGTTTTAGGCAAATCAATAACATAGTTTAGGCTCTAGCCCAAGGTACAGACTGACAGACAGGTGGACAGACTGACGGACAGGTGGACAGACTGACGGACAGGTGGACAGACTGACGGACAGGTAGACAGACAGACAGACAGACGGCATTGCGAAAACCACTTTTTAGGGTTCGGGGGGTCATGAGATGTCGACATCCATCAAAATCTCGAGTTAAATTTTTTTGACAGTCAGAAAACTCTAAGGTAGCGAAAAAGTAAAAATATTGTATTGGGTCCCGTGGGTCAACACTTCGTATTAAAATGTCAACTTCCAGTTTAAAATTTTTGACATTTTATTAGGGGTTGCACATCTCTGGTTATTGCATTGCTATTACATTCCTCATTTATAAATTTTGACCAATAAAATAGGTAAATATTGACTATTGAATCTAAAATTATAGAGCTAGATCATTATTGTACAAACATTTATCCTAAGAGGTTGAAAGAAAGAGAACATAAAATTTTTGAGAGACTTACTCATTTCTTACTCTATGGCATTAGAGAATTATTGTATTAAAACTTAAGTAGTATCGCTTTACAACTAAAGCTCACAAAATTGTATTAATGTATTTGCCAATATCTTAGAAACTGTTGGTTTTATAAAAATATATTTCATATTAAAGTTTTTATTTTTAATAGTACTACAATTTTGCAGTGATAAGTTACTTAGTATCTCAAATAGGTGCGGAGATAAGTAAATTTCCGCTTCTGTAAAGCACCCTAAAAGTAATTTTCATGGGAAAATGAAAATAGCCAGTTTATTTATAATTTTAATCAACGCCTAGATATGAATTTTAATCAAAATCGTTAGAGCCGATTTAAGAAAATTAATTGTTCCTCTTTTCCCTTTTTATTAAACTACTCTTAATTTTGGGGTTAAAAAGACACACAGACAGACTGTATTGCAAAGACCACTTTTTAGGGTTCGAGAGGTCATGAGACGTCGACATCTATCAACATTTCAAGTTAGAAGTTAGTTTTTTTTTTTGCGGTTGCAATACTTTACCTTAAGTGTTCGAAAAGTTAATATATATATATATTTGCGCATAGCTTGAAAGTTATTGTTTTAATAAAAATTTGTTGCGAGTAAAATATTTGTATTATAAATAGATATATATTTACAATGATAAGTTATTTCATATCTCAAATAGTTTCGGAGATATGATAAAAAATGAGAATCTACGCATCAGACCGGAGCCCTTAAAGTCATTTTGCCGAAATATTGAGAGTAGACATTTGGTTTAAAATATTTATAAATGTTTTGAAATGAAATTTAATCAAAATTGTTAGAGCCAATTTTGAGAAAATCGACTTTTTCTCTTTTTGCCCTTCAGTAAACTACCCTTAATATTAGGGTTAGATATCCAATTCCAAAAACCCCTCAGGGCAGCCCTATGAAAACCCTAGATACTAAGTTTTAGCCCGATTGGTGAAATAGTTTAGGCTCTAGTCGGAGGTACAGACAGACAGACAGACAGAAATTCAAAAACCACTTTTTCAGATTTGAGGGGTCACGAAACATCGAGATTCATCAAAATCTCGAGTTCAATTTTTTAAGATTACAATATTTTCTCTACCGGTAAGATAGTGAGAAAGTGAAAACCATGAATAGTTGACTGTATACGAGATACATTGTGTAGCTTACCTCATCTATTTTGAGATTCGCCTACCTTGTAGGTTGCTGGGTTAGATTGGGAATAAATAGGAAATAAAAGTTTAGTTCAATGAAACCTTTCAAACTCTCGCAGTTTCTTGCTAAAAGAGGTTACTTTAGGGCAAGCAGCACCCGATCCATGTACCACTTGGTGTAACCGGTGTGGCAGACACCCTAGACTAACTTGTACCTGTGGAGACCTGTATCCCACCGATTGAAAAACCTCCCAAAACAGAGAGAAACCCTAAAAAATGGCGGGGAAAACATCTGAATAACTATATACATACAAACATACACACACACAGAGTTCAGGAACTTAGGACTTTACATAATTGGTCCTAAATCAAGGCAAACATACACTTATGACACACAACATACTCAGTGAGTAGCTTGTGCTAGTGAGTATTGTCACACTAACAATTTAATTATGTACATAGAATAGTGATGGATTGTATTTAGAGGCCCTTCTGAAGATGATGACATGGTCAAGGTAGAGGAACATTCACAACAATGGTATAAAATGGCCTGTGTTTGGAAAAACTGTTCAAAGTCATACTAAATCTTTGTTTCTCTCTTTAAATTAGGCCTAAATGACCTAATATTGTATTGTGCCAAGTTTTAAATGTTTTATTGATAAATAAGTTATATTTCATTTACTATAGGTACACTATTTTGGTACAATTAGTTATTATATCCTGTCGTATTGGGAACGAGCATGGCCAAACCACCACACTGGCATTCATCTCATGTGGCGTTTCTAGCCTTTGGGCCAAGAGAAGACTTTCATACTGAATTAAATGAAACAATTAAAAGCGTGCAAAATCCAGCTAAACTTGTGATACCGGATCTGTCATTTCTGTGAACCACCCCTATAGTTGAACGGTTCTACAATTCGCAAATTCTGCTCAGGTAAAGAATCTTTTACTAAATTTAAAATTAACCATATGAACCTATAAACCTTAGCCATGGTAGAGTATTTTTGATCCAGACTATGACCAACCACTTCTGAGAAAATGGTTTAAATTCAAATGGGATCATAACTTAGTTTTCCTGCATAGAAAAAAACATGCAAAGTGAGAGTTATTTGGAGCTCGATATATAGGTGGTCCTAGAGGCATGTAAAAATAATATAAAACATGTTGGTATTTGTACAATTATCAGTATCCACTCACTGTATTCGTTGCGAGACTCGGGATTGTTCCAGAAGATACACCGACACTCTAGCCCCAGTCACCTTGCCCCCTTTGGTCATTGTCAAGTCAAGGAATTTACCAAAACGAGAAGAGTTGGCATTAATCCCTGTCCTTGCATTACCAAATGCTTCCATGATAGGGTTTACTTGTAAAATACGCTCTTCCAAGTTGCGGTTAGGGGCCTGGAATGAAGGCAAAAACATAACAACCTCAAGTGGCTTCTAACTTTGATTGTAAAAGTATTTATTTACTTATTTGCTAAAATATTCGACTCTAAAATTTTGACCTCTTTTGACTGTTTTATTTGCAGAGTTGATTAAAGTTTTATGAAGTCCTGGCTTGATTCAAGGGGGTGTCTTAAGTGTTTTATTATTCGTGTACAAATTTGTTCTATTGCATAGATACCATACTAAAATGTATGGTGCTTGGGTTGGTCGCCCAATATTAGGTTTGCTGTTAGCGAAAGATTAAATTAGTGTAAGTTGTGTACAGATAAAATAGTGTTGAGCAAGTGCATGGCTAAGATGGGAATAAAAAAAATAATTGTGCATGTTCATCCCAAACTAGATGATTGTTTCTTTCTGATAGTGTTTTAGGTTAAATCTATAAAGAAAATTTAAAAGTATTATCTGTGTATATTTTAGGCCAGAAAAAGAAAATACACACCACACTAGAAATACAGTACACGAATAAAAAGTGTTTAGTTGTAAAATCATTTGCTTTATTCAATGTAAGAAAATAAATTAGTTTTTTTTTAATATACAAGCAATATTAAATATTGCGCTTAAGTTGTTGTTTTAGTTGCACTACACTTGTTTGTAACCAAAGTTACATCCATGGATAAATTTAGTTTTAGCTTAACATAATAACTATAATAGCATCTGAATTTCCCTGAAAGAAAATGAATTGAGTGTTTGATTTTCCTCAACATATTTTTCAAAAGGTCTTGCTTTGTTTACTTTTGGTGTACACATTTAAGTATAGTGAGTCAATGAAGGATATAATTTAATTTAGTTAAAAATATGCATGGATGTTGTGCCTATCTCCTAGCCTTAATTTAGATTTAAGACATATGAATCAGTGGCATGTGGTCAATTCTGGACAAAGGGAAGCAATGAGACTACAATAAAGGGGGTCTGATGGACCCTAGTATAATTAAAAGCTCACACTGGTAGTTAAGTTCTAACTCAAATTTAAAATAAATAAATAATAATAATGGTCAATTTCGACTGCCGAAATTTTCTCTTAGGTTTTGGCCTGCAAATGACCTATTGCCTGCCTTATAGTTTTGAATCCAGATTTATTATACACGCCATTATCATTAATAAATAGTAAGGTCAACTATATAATTTTCCGCCAAACCAACATACCAATATTTATTATACACTTTCATAACATTAATTATTGAAACGTCAAAGTTTTTTTTTATAGGCTGCCTTAAGATGGAGTGGGTTTGCCTATTTCAATTATTTTATTTTTCTTGTCAAAAAACCGAGACCACTTCTGCACTTGTTGATGTACTCAGTCATTCTACTACTGTACGCAAAGAAACAAACTGCTTCACTTGGAGGATCAAACAAGCATCAATATTCCGTAAAATAAAACTAAACTTACTTAAAATTGGTGATAAATACGTTATTGTGTAATAGAGTGTCCATAATTATATCTAGAAACAATAAATATCAGTTAAAACAAAATAAAATAATAAGATTTTAACAGTATTAAACGTAAGATTATACACCAATCACGATAGTAAACTCATGCGCTAATATTCTCTAAGGGATACGGTGTTTTCCTTACCCCGATGAGGGCCGGACAGACCCGGAAACAAAACGATTGATGAAATAAAAGAGTAGGTGAGACTAGCTGGCTGGCCGGTCAATCTAAGAAAGAACGACTTACTCCGAAAGAAGAGCTATGACCTCAACTCAGTATACTTGTTGGAGAGGTTTTTACTATAGTAATAATTTGTTTTAACTTCATTTTCTCTTATTTTATTTGTTCCCAATTTAATTTTAGGGAAGCGTTGCTTCCATTGAATAAACGCCACTGATGTGACGTTAGGACAGACCTAGCAAGCCGGTAGTGGAAAATATATGGCTTGAATAAAAAACTGACCCATTCCACAGGATGTAAACCGTAATGGATATAAAAAAAATCTAGCTATGAGTCAATATTGAGAATTAATTTAGGGAGATGATCAAAACATAGGTAGGCCTACATTTTATGTACTCAATTAATTTCAATGGATGGTAATTAGAGTTTGTAATAGTTTACTCAAGATCAGTACACCTCTAAATATATTAGTGTTGTTTTAGTAAAAATAATGTAGTTGTAATTGTGAAATGTACCTTTCCCAAGTAGACAAGTTGTTTGAGCAGTAAGTTGGCACTTTCTGTCTTGCCAGCTCCACTCTCCCCGCTGATAACGATGGCCTGGTTCTGTCTCTGGTGCAACAACGCTTGGTATGCAGCGTCGGCAACTGCAAAGATGTGAGGAGGGTTGTCAGACCGGGACTGGCCTCGATACCGTCTCTGCTCCTGAAAAACAGACAATCTCATTACTCGTAAAACACACAACAATTACTTTCTAAAAGAACTATGGAATATGAAGGGTAGGACTAGACTTACCTGGTTTTGACACTTTATTGATACCGGTAACTATTTGAGTTGCACTTCGACAGTTAAATAGTATATCACATAAAGCAGAGGTAGCCAAACAGTCGATCGCGATCTACCAGTCGGCCGCAGCCAATCATTTAGTAGATCGCCTGGTCAATCAAAATGAATGAAAGAAAGAAAAAGAAAGGGTTTGCAGATTTTCCTCAAATCAACATTTGAAAATTGAAATACCGAAGCTGTCTGATTGATGGCTGTTTACAAACCTGCCTTCATTTATGACAGAGTAATAAAGAACTCTCATTCAACAAACCATCCTATCATCCATCAACTTCAAAGTCAAGTGTTTAATGAAAAAATTACCTTTTTCATAGAAATTATAGCCTATGTATTATGTGGTTTGATGAAAAACTCAGTTTCAGTGTGTTAAAGGTTCTTCCATGCAATATAATTTTACTACTAAGACACAAAATGGGTTATCAATTTTTTACCAATGAAACAAACAATAAAGGCCTATGGTTCTGTAGTAGATCGCAAATTATTTTCCTTCTCTAGAGTAGATCCTTAGATCAAAAGTCTGGGCACTCCTGGACTAAAAGGTTGCAAAACATTGCCAAGTAATAGAATACAAGAACACACAAGATAGTATATATGTTTTATGATTTGTCTGATTATCGATGGATGCCTCACTAGTGCAAATATATATATCAGTCAAAATGTAATTTAAATATGTGTCTGAGGCATTCACACAAACAGAAATGTAATTTGGGTTGGCATACATTATATCAAAGCTATTATTTCTATACTTTTTATTAATTAGGAATTTTAGAGAGATTTTTTAATGTATGTAACAATGTACATTTTGAATATCAAGTCGTTAGCCTGTTTTTAAAATTTAGCCTGTACATTTAACACATTTTCAGTGTTCTATATTTTATTACTACTATCTATGTTTTAGGTTTTTATTAATATTATTTGTGGTCTTGGAGGGTTGGGCGTGGGAGAACACCCCGCTTGCCTCACCTCAATGTTATTCAACCCTTGATTTTCCTCTTGGCCAAGGTGTATGTGGACCATTTATCTGTTATTCCTTAAGATGTACACATGTGTTATAAAATTAATTAGATGTTCAGTTGAATAATAAATTAATAATTATTTAAATTTATATTAACTATCTTGGCTGTTTGTCACCTATTTTGGTGTTCGAATGACCTAAGGTGTCACTCTTGCAATAGAATGGATTGCTGAAATGGTTTCTCACACTCCCTACCCTCCTCCTCATTAACTCTTCAAAAATCATTCAATTCAATAATTCAAGCAGATCAATTAGTTTTATGACAGTCAAATAATCATTTGATTACTCCCATCACTACTGTTAAAACCCATGTTCATTCAAAATAAAGTGGTCCTCAAAAGTACTGTTGATCAACAAATAGCAAACTATTTTAAAAACTGGACAACAAAGTGTTTAAGTGTGAGAGCATCATTCGTCTCATTTCCCAGCCTTTTAAAAAATATTAAATAAACACAGCGGCCAACACATAAGAAATGAATATCACTAAAAATATGTAAAATTTATTTTCAAAGAAACATATCTCAACAAAAGATGGTATTTGTGCAATCAATGTATAAAATGACTATAAAACTAACAAGAGGAGAAACAATTATTGTATTTATTATTCTTCATGCCAACTTGGCACCATTGTGCTATACACCAGCCAAAAATGCATGTCTCATATGGGAGATATCGGCAGATGCGATCTTGAATGATACATACATTATTAATAAATGGTTGCTTGAAACCAACCAACCTCAACCAACTTTATATGCCCCACCACAAATAAGGTGGGAAGCACTATCTATGGCTGAAAAAAGTAAGCAATCCCTCACCACTAGACACCCCTTGCACTGACACGAACCACCATTAGATAGACTTAAGTCAAGGCAAAACTTTATACAGTCCACACACACCCACCGTCAGCCTCCAAAACTGTGACCAAAGAAGTAAAGTGGCAACCGCAGCTAGCAAAAAACGCTATTCCAGATCAGAACTCAAAAGAAAAACTTCCTGCAATATCAAAACTGGATTGGGGAAACTGGAAAAAGCTTAACAGACTTTGATACCACATGGGGAGATGCAAGGACAACCTCCTAAAGAGGGGTTACTCGGATGATGGTGCCTATTTATGTGTAGAACCCCAGACGATGGAACACCTCCTGAGGTGCCAATCCCTACCAGTTCCGGTACCCTAGAGGATCTGTGGATGTGTAATGAAAATTCTGTGATTTGTTTAAGACATTGGAGATATTTATGAACTCTTATTTGTTGTATTAGTTTTAATATACTCACATAATGTAGCCCAAACACGATTAAATAAAACAATAGTGTTTATACACCAGGGCTGAGGTACTACTCTACAAAGTTATATTATCAACAGGTGATCATATACGGTTCCTTATAGCAGTTTTTCCCAAACTATTGTACGCGTACCCCCAGGAGTGAGCAAGGATTTTCAGGGGTAACACTGAGTTTTATTAATCAAAGAATTATTTTTGATTGTAATATATAAATAAATTAATGCAGGTTTTGACGTGATGTCATGGATTTTTTTTTTTTTTTATAAACCATTCTATCCCTTTGTCATAACTTTGCTTAAGACGGCTACTTGTACTATAAAAGATGGCCGGTTTTTACTTCCCTATGGTTTATTAAGTGATACCTACATTTATTAGGACCAAGGCCCTGAAAGGGATATACATTTGGTGAAAGTTAGGGAAACACTGTTTTATAGCAATAAGGATTTGTGGTTTGTTCTTTGAATGAATTCATTGAAATTTTGTTTTAAGTTTATTCATAAATTATGATGGTAATTAGAAGATAACATTATTATTAACTATCATTTTGTGTGTGTATCTTCATCAATAAGATAAAATTTACATAAAACATTACTCTTTTCATATTGTACTTACATGATCTGTGTAGAGTCCCAAATCACTGAAAGGATTCACAGCTACCAAAATGTCTCCTATATATGTGTATATCTGTTTTTGTTCAAATCGTTTTTGAAGCTGCTCCACTATGGCATCCTTTATTAATAAACACAATACAGAATATAAATAAAAGAGATTTAAACATTCATTTATTAAATATGTGTAGTATGTTTTACACTAAAGCTGAATTTTATGTTGTTTTTTTACATATAACCTGAGCGGGTCGTAGGACGTGTTGCTAATACACACAAACACACACACACAAGTGTGTGTATGTGTGGTTTTACTATAGATTTAATTTTAGTGCCTTTAACAGGCAACATTTTCAGCTGAATAGGTAAAATAGTTATTTATTCTAAACCTTGACTATTTTACTCTAACTGGTACTTGCACCCATGGTCAAGCTATTTAAAATATTGGGCTTGCATCATACTTGATCGACATTGACTGAGAAGTGGGTTCAAATCATGGCCTGGTATGTGTTGAGGCAGGAGTATAGTATGGTGAGACAGGAGTGTGGTATGGTGATGGTATGGTGATACAGGAGTGTGGTATGGTGATGGTATGGTGATACAGGAGTGTGGTATGGTGATAATATGGTGATACAGGAGTGTGGTATGGTGGGACAGGGGTGTGGTATGGTGGGACGAGGGTGTGGTATGATGGGACGGGAGTGTGGTATGGTGGGACGGGAGTGTGGTGGGGTGAGACAGGATTGTGGTATGGTGAGACAAGAGTGTGGTATGGTGAGACGAGAGTGTGGTATGGTGAGACAGGAGTATGGTATGAGACGGGAATGTGGTATGGTGAGACAGGAGTATAATATGATGAGATGGGAGTGTGGTATTATGAGATAGGATTGTGGTATGAGACAGGAGTGTGGTTTGATCAGACAGGAGTGTGGTTTGATCAGACAGGAGTGTGGTTTGATGAGACAGGAGTATGGTATGGTAGGACGAGAGTAGGGTATGGTGAGATGGGATTGTTATAGGGTGATACAGGAGTATGGTTTGGTGAGACGGGATTGTTGTAGGGTGAGACAGGAGTATAGTTTGGTGAGACGGGATTGTTGTAGGGTGAGACGGGATTGTTGTAGGGTGAGACAGGAGTATGGTATGATGAGATGGGATTGTTGTAGGGTGAGACAGGAGTGTGAGAATTTATCAATGTGTTTTCTCCCATCCCCATCCTGACCCTTATGATTAAGTATGTTTTACCAGGATTCAAACCCCCAATCTCCCCATCATCGGGAGTCTGTAAGAGTGATACCCATCAGCCACTGAAGCAGGTGATTCAATAATTGTTAATAACCCTTGTGGTGAATATACTAATTAATGGAATAAAAAAAGCCCCAGTAGTCAAATGGTGTAGGCTAAGGCATCACTCTCGCAATAGACTAGACTGCCGATGACAGAGAGATCAAAGTTCTAGCCCCGGTCAGATGTACTGAGGGTGGTTTTCCCTAAGTGGTTTTCTACTCTCCTTCCACGTAAATGTGGGTAAATTTTCTCTAAATTCAACCTTCCTCATATTTAACACATTAGCCTTATTAATATATATACGTACATAACCCGACTGGGTAGTAAAAAGCTGTGTTAAAAGAGAAAAAAAAAGTTCACTTAGAACTGACCTTTAAATTCCTAGCATATCTTTTTTATCAAATAATAATAATAATAATAATAATAATAATAATAATAATAATAATAATAATAATAATAATAATAATAATAATAATAATAATAATAATAATAATATAATAATAATAATAATAATAATAATAATAATAATAAAATAATAATAAAATAATAATAATAATAATAATAAAATAATAATAATAAAATAATAATAATAAAATAATAATAATAAAATAATAATAAAATAATAATAATAATAATAATAATAATAATAATCTGTGAGAATTTTTTTTTAACCTTCATTATATATTTTATTAGAAGTGTCCTTATCCTTAAAAATGATCTAGCATTCAGTATAATGTTGTGTTCATTTTTATATTCAATCTATATGATACTTCATAAAAAAACAAAACACTTCAACAACAGTGGGTTATGTAGATATTAAATGTAAATAAAGTAAACAGTCTAAATACTTTACCTTGATCATAAATGTTTCTGTTCAAAATGGGAGATTAATAAACTAAACAGCAAATGATGATGTTTTGTTAAGAAAGTGTGCAAAACAATCATTTACGCTCAAACAAATTTCAAATTTTGGACTTTTATTGATAATAACTAATGTTGGAAGAGTTATAGAATGCAATAGGGGGCCTACTGGTAATATAAAATGATTATTATCTTGTTTGATGTGTTCAATTAAGCACTAAAAATAATAAAAACTTGTGTACCGGTATCTGTTTGTGTTCTTACAGATTCCAAATACAAATTTAGTTTAGATAAATATAATCTGAATGATCATTTGACAATAGGTAAGTCCTAATTTAAATACAGATTTAAACATAAAATTTAAAAATGGCTAATACCGGTACATTATGTAATTTTAGTATATGTTAAAAGATGACACCTGGACACAGATAATAAGCCCAGGACTTCTGCTTCATGCGTTAAATTTATGACTCATAAAAGAGAAAAAATCTACGTCAAGGAATCAAGTAGAAATAATAAATTTTTTTACAGGCAATATTAACTCTTTTTAGTAGTTAGATCATAATGTATAAAAAAAAGGTCAAATTGTTTTTGTCCATCTAGCTATTTCTTTAACTCTCCCTCCAACTCTAACTTATTACAAATGTTAACAATAGAATTATATTACTATTAGACACAATGAAAAGCCTATTAATATATACAATAAACAAATTTTTATTTACGAACATAAATTTATAAAAATATTATTCACAAATACACAATTAATAGCAAATCAATTTGGTTACAAAAGAATCACTCAAAAGGAAACCATTTAAATTAGTTACAAAACAACACTTGATTTGTCAACGCCTCCGTCTGGAAACATACAGCTGTTGAGCAAGGGAGCGGGAATGGAATTTTGAGTTGTGTACCTCAGAAAGGATATCCAATGCAGCCAAATCATCCATGTACATGGGCTGAGGTTTGGATTTACGGTCAGACTTTAGCTTGCCATGTTTCGTCGTCACTTCAGGCTGCCTGTGGGCTCTGCCTTCGGCGCGTTGGCGAGTAATTTCTAGTCGCAGCTCACGACGAACCTGAACACAAAACGCTTTTATTAGTTTAAATTTTCCACAGACACATAAAAATAAGAAATAAAATATATATTATTTTGAGTTTTGCTTGAACCAGTTGTTTGTAGAGATGTCTGTACTAAAAGTAAGTTGTCATATCAAAAGTCCGTAAAAATTCGACTGAAAACATACATATAAAATAATATTTATCCCAAATATGTGCTTTTTTTTTGTTTGTTTTACAGTTCCGTGGCATAATATTTTAAACCCATCACTCTTTTCCCTCCTCCACCATAGTATTACTCTGCCTAATACAATCTACAATAGAGTGCACATATTTTTTCTCTGGGCAATATAAACTGTGAGAGTAATAGAGATGGCATAGCTTGATAAGCTTCCCCTTAAAGCTCTCAGTTGGAATTTGAACATAAACTTGAGAGAAGACCTAACAGTGGCCCACTGGAAATAAATTAAACCTGATATAAATCTTTTTTTTTTTTCCTTAGCACTGCATCTTACTACCCATTCAGGCTATACACATCTGTACTAATTACTTGTGTTGGTGATTAGAAATTTGAATGTAGAGGAACTGTACCACATTTGTGTGGAGGGATAATGTAAAACCATTTAGGAAAAACAACCTTCAGTACATCCAACTGGGTTCAAACCATGATATCCACGTCATGATGGTATAGTCATGGGGTTCTCAAACTTTTTAACCACTGAAACTCTTTACACCCTTAAAAAAACTGCAAACTTCCAAAAGTTTAAGTGGGTTCTCTATCGATGTTTACCGCATTAGAAGTTAAACTTAAGAAATTTTGTGTGGTGTGTGTTTATATATATATATATATATTTAATTAATTTAATCATAAATAGCTTAATAAATAAACATTTTTATTTTACAACCATAATTAATGTTTTCATTTTTTCCAAAACTTTTTTAATAAAATAGTGGCATTGCTTAGCATTATTGTACATCTCTTTAATATCTGGTTGAATAGAAGCCGCTTTGGAAATGCATGTCATCTTCTGCATCCAATATGTTGCAGTATTTTGTTTTGGTTGAAGTGTATTTAAAAAATACAGCCCCACAAATATTCTAATGTCTCGAGGAACCACAGGAGATCAAGGAGCATACGTTGATATACTTTGGTCTAGTCTATTGTGAGAGTACACTTAGATCATGTGCCACAAAGTGGGTATCACGGCTATTAACGGCTAAATCCAAGGGATTATGATGAGGAGGGTAATTTTAGAGTAAGTGCATTTGCATTAGCATGAAGAGTGAAAGGGAAAGCTGCCATTAATAAACGCATTTGAAAAGTTACCCCCAGTGACCCGGCTTATATTCCAGTCTATTTCAAGAATTACTCTTTAAACTGTGTAACCACCATTCAGGTAGCACCCCAGCTAACGTGTTTAGTGATAGCCACTAAACTTGATTTAATTATAACTAAATAGCCGAGCATTTTCACAAATTAAAGTTTGTGACCATTGTTGTGTTGAAAAACAAGTCACCTTCTCTGCCACAACACCGCCTCGTTTCAAGAGTGGGTGCTCCAGCAGCTCTCTTATGAAGGGTCGCTGCTCGAGATCCTTGACGAGACACTCTGAGATGAAATCAGACAGGTGGGGGGAGTAGTCCTCAGGGTGGCCCAGGGAGGGAGGAGGGTTCCGAGGGATTTGGAACAACGCCCTCATAGGGTGCAACTCTGACAGGGGAGGGTCACCCTCTGCCAGCTCGATGGCAGTGATACCAACTGACCAAACATCGCAGCGGGCATCATACGAGGAATCTAGTTGCTGTTCACATGCAATCACCTGTAAACAACAAAAGCTTACATCAGAAATTTTAACATGTGTGGAGAAATACATATTTTTAACTATATTATATTCAGGTACTTGTCTTGATAGAGTAATAATCTAGTGTAGCAATGAAATTCAATTTGCTTTTTACTATATACAATAAAATAAATATTATTTGAGTTTTGTAGGCATTGGTAACATATATTTTCTTTTCTGTAGCTACAACTTTGAATATGAATTATACATTTAATTAGTTACTGTGAAATTACAAATCTAGCGCTTTCTTGATATGCAATACAATGAGTTTGTTTGAATTTTTTTTTTTTTTTTAAGTTCTACAATTTGTAAAATAGTAGCCATATGAAATAATATAAGAAACAAACAGGAAGATTGAGGAAACAATGTATATATAAGATAACCATTTATAATATTTAATTTATCGCAACCCCTCAGAGAGAGGAAGTATTGTGATTCAAAATCGAGATTTTGATGGATGTCGACGTTTCATGACTCCATGAACACGGGTAAATTGTTTTTGCAATGCCGCTTGTTGTCACTCGACCTAGAGATGAAAACATTTTACCGATCGGGCTAAAGCTTTGATGTCTAAGATTTTCATAAGGTTCCACAGAGGGGGAATTTTGGAATTAGATACCTAATCTTAAAATTAAAGGTAATTTACTAAGAAGCAGACTGAAAAAAAAATACATTTTCTCGAAATCGGCTCTAACAATTTTGATTATAATTAATATCCAGGAACTTTTTAACACTACATCTCATTTTTCCAGAAAATTACTTAGAAGGTACTTTACATAAGCGGGTATCTCCAATTTTGATAATATCTTTGCAACTCTTTGAAATAATAAATAACTTACTATTGCAAAGTTGTACAACTATTAAATATAAAAAAAACTTTTATATGAACGAATATTTTATAAAAACTGTATTTTCCTAGTTACAGGCAAATACATTAAAAAAAAATAGAGCTTTGGGAAATCGGGAGTCAAAAATGCACAGTATAAATAATATATGTATCTGTAACAGTATTAATTAATTTAAGTAAAATTACATAAAATATATATAAAATTAATTGTAAAATAATAGCTAGTACACATAACAAGCTTTAAATTATACACTAATTAAATACATTGAGTCATGTTTAGGTATTCTAGTCACATGTATTATCATGTGTTAGCAAAGGTTAAAGTCGGGTACACAAGAGTCAACGTCCGAGACAAAAACACTATCTACAAATACACTTAATGGGCTAATTAACACAAATAAGGTTAGCGTGAGCACAGAACGACGCGGTCTGGTTTGAAGGAGAAAAACAACTGTGAAAGTGAAAGTGCGTGATTGGTTAACTCTTGATACTCGCGCTACTGCAGCGCCTTTCGTGATTGGTGCAGTGGTTAGATCGTGTAGCTTAGTCAGTTACTCCAACACTTCCCCTCGAGATAACAACTGGAAGCTTATCGGGTGCCCCGATCAGTCCCAAGAGTTCGACACAGTGCCCATGCTTTGATTTCGTCAAAGCCTTGGTTAATACATCGGCTGGCATCTCCTCCGATGCCACGTGTCCCAGTACTATTTGACCCGACTCAACAGTCTCCCGTACAAAATGGTGACGAATGTCAATGTGTTTTGTTCGTGCATGGAAGACAGGATTGGTCGCCAGTCTCTGTGCCCCAACATTGTCATTGAGCAGTTTAAGCGGTCCAAATTCCTCCTTTCCAAGCTCGAACAGGAAACGCTGAAGGTGCACGGCTTCCTTGGCTGCTTCACTCAGGGCCATGTATTCAGCCTCCGTGGTAGATAATGCGACAGTCTGTTGCTTCCTCGAATCCCAGGCAATCGCACCGCCATTCATGACGAAAACATATCCTGTAAAGGAACGCCGGTCGTCAAGTGATCCTCCCCAGTCGGCATCTACGTAGCCCGTTAACGAGCTTTCCCCACACTTGTATGAGATTCCCTGGTTAGCAGTGCCCTTGAGGTACCGAAGTACCCTCTTTGCTGCGCCCCAATGAGTACTGTTGAAACAGTCATTAAATTGACTTAACACACTTGTTGCATGAGCTATGTCCGGACGTGTAGCCACTGACAAATACAGTAAGCAACCAACTAGTTCTCGGTATGGGGTTTTTTCACCATCCGAAGTTGACCATGCCCCACCCTTTGCCAACTTCGTTCCAACGTCTAGTGGGGTTGAAACAGGCTTGCAATCTGACATACCGAAGCGTTGAAGGATGTCTTTTATGTATGTCTTTTGACTTACAAATATCCCGTCGCCGTTTCTGGAGAAATCCATCCCCAAACAGCGCTTTAGATCGCCCAGATCCTTCATCTCAAACATCTTTCCAAGTCTGTCTCCAAAACGGGTGGTTTCTTCGGGGTCACGACATATTATCAGAATGTCGTCGACGTAGATGATGATGATCATGATCTCTTCATTCCAACGTCTTATGTAAACACACGGGTCCCCATTGGTGGGTTCCGCACCCATGGCACGTAACTCTTCATCTAGACGTCTGTTCCAGGCACGACCAGCTTGTTTTAGGCCGTACAGAGCCTTCTTTACGTAGCAGACCATGTTACCTGCTGCTAACTTGTTGAGTGTGGCCCTCGCCCTGCTGACAGTCTGATCCATGTATCCTTTCTTGCTCACTATGTGCTCAAGGACTTCTTCAAATCGATCTGGTACCTCCATGTATACCTCCTCATCCAGTGTCCCGTTCAAATACGCTGTTTCCACATCATACTGTCGTATGTGCATATTGTTCTGGGCTGCAAATGAAATGACCAACCGTATTGAATCTAGGCGTGCAACTGGCGCATACGTCTCATGGAAGTCCCTGCCGTACTGTTGAGCATATCCCTTCGCCACTATCCTGGCTTTGCGCTTCTCCAGAACGCCGTTTGTGCCATACTTATTTCGTAGCACAAAACGACTGCCGATCACCCTTGACGCTTTTGACCTGTCCACCAGATCCCACGTGTCTTTTGCAAGAATTGACTCCACTTCATTAGCCATAGCCATAATCCATTCGGTTGAGTCCTTACTTGTCAATGCTCGAGCAACTGGAACTTCACTCAGAAAAGCGAAGTCATCCTTGACTACATGATTCGCCATTGCATAGATTCTGGGGGGGTCTTCCGGGACGTCCGGTCCGCAATACCCTTGGCCTTCCTGGACCTCTTCTTACAGCATTCAATGGTTCATCTGGGGGAAAACCTTGAAAGCCCTCGGCGTCTTCGTACTCGTCAGGACGTGCCTCTGGTAATGGCTCCTCGATCGGATGATGCGATTCTTGACCGTTAGAAAGGTTGATCATGACGTGTTGATCTTCATTCTCTGTTGCGTTAACGTCAACTGATGAACTTGACAAATTTGGGGGCTTGTCGTCTTGCGGTAGGAAGTCCTCCCACCTCTTCGTTGACTGGATCGGAGTCCTGTCCATGAAGATCGCGTCTCTGGATACCTCGATCTTCCTCTGCTCCGGTAGCCATACCCTGTACGCCTTTGACTCTGAGCTATACCCCACGAAGATGCCTTTCTTCGATCGTACTTCCAGCTTCCCCTTGCCCGGCGTTCTGTCCATGACGAAGACTTCGCTCCCAAAGATCCTAAAGCTGGACACGTCCGGTGGCTTCCCGAACCAAACCTCATATGGGGTTCTTCCCTTTAGTTTACTTGTTGGTGACCTATTGCGTATGAAGTTTGCGGTGTTGACGGCCTCCGCCCAAAAAGTCGGCGGCAGTCCGGACTGAATTAGAAGGCAGCGTGCCATCTCCATCAGTGTCCTGTTTCTCCTCTCAGCAACTCCATTTTGCTGCGGGTTGTGAGGTACGGTCAAACGCCTCAAGATGCCATGTCTTTGGAGCAGCTCGTCAAACTGTTTGTTGACATATTCGCGTCCGTTATCTGACTGTAAGCACTTAACCGCCTTTCCCTGTTGGGTGCTCACAAGTGCCCTGAAACTATCGAATTCGTCCATCACTTGGTTCTTTTGCTCGATGAATCTCACCTCACACCATCCCGAAGAATCATCTATGAAAGTAGCAAAGTAGAGCTTCTTTCCATGTGAGGCTACTCGCATTGGACCACAGATGTCAGAATGTATGAGCTCACCCAGTACTGACACTCTCTCCGAAACCTTTGGAAATGGAGTGCGACACATCTTCCCTTGGAGACAAACACTGCATTGAAAATCATTGTTGATGCCCTCAACATTGATTCCTTGAATTGATCCAGCCTTGATGGCCTCGCGAAGTGATTTGACATTAAGATGTCCCATGCGAGCATGCCAATCCTCAATGGAATTCTTCATTGGAGTAAGTGCGGCGTTATCTGGGCCTGAGATTTTCCTGCATTCCTGGTCTGTCAATTCTGGGAAATAATATAGTCCGTTTTCCCGTTTCGCGATAAGCAGAACGTTGTCATCCTGATCGATGACCTCAGCCTTTGTCTCACTAAAAATCACTTTGTATCCCTTGTCGGTAACCTTCCCGACCGAAACGAGGTTGGCGCGTAGGTCCGGTACAAACAATGTGTCTTTGAATTCGATCACCTTTTTATTACCGCTCGCGCTCGTCCCGATTGACACGGTACCGATTCCTTTGATATCTGTGCATGTTCCGTTCGCGAGATTTAGCTTTCCGTGATCAAAGTTCCGACTGATCTGTGCAAACGACTCGATATTCCCACACATGTGAGACGTGCACCCGCTGTCGAAACACCAGCTAACGCGATCCGCATTATTTCCGATTCGAAATGCACCATTGTTGGACGTGTCTGTCGCGGCTAGGCACACGCTTTCGACGTTTTTCACGGATTGTTCGTTCGACTTCCTTGTCTTATGACAGTTTTTCGCCCGGTGTCCGATCGCATTGCACTTAAAACATTTCATTTTCGAGTCCTTTTTCGCACCATAGTCTTTGTCCAATTTCTCCCATCTGTGTTTTTCCCGTTTATTATTTCCGGCCGACTTTCCCGCGTACATCGCGTTTTGTGCTGAATTCCGGCTCGTTTCCTTGCGCGCATCGAATTCCTCCGCAACTTTGATTCGAAGCGTCTCCAGAGGCGGTAATGCGTCACGTGACGACATGGCGCAACGAAAGTTTTCGTAGCTCTCCGGCAGACTGCGCAAAAACATGACTGCCAACAGCTCTTGATTAATGTCAACCTCAAGTTCTGCTAACCTATCCACCATGTCGAAAAAACATCGAGAGTGTTCATGCATGTCGCCGCCATCTTGTAACTTCAAGGACATCAAATTATTCAACAAAGCAGCCTTCCGCGCCGGCCCTTTTGACTGGTATATTCCCTCTAATTTTTCCCAAATTTCCCGTGAGGTCTCGCAGCCCTTAGTCTGTTTAATTTCCGACGGGTTCATGGCGAGCACTATGTCAGATTGTGCCTTCAGGTCGGCTTCTCTCCACCGTCGTTCGGCTTCAATCGTCGCCGGCTCGGCTGTAACCGCTTTTGGTTTCACGATTGTTCCACTCACATAGCCCCATGCATCATTCTTTATGAGAACTGCACGCATTTGTATCTTCCATGTTTCATAGTTCTCTTTATTTAAAACTTCGAACTTTACGCCGGTCGCGTTCATCTTCGCGGCGTACTAACGAGTTTTCGAGACTCAATATGGCGCAATGTCCGTTAAAGTTATGTACTTCGCGATCTTCGATTAGTCACACGAAAATTATCGCGACGAGCCTGGGCCCATAACCTGTTAGCAAAGGTTAAAGTCGGGTACACAAGAGTCAACGTCCGAGACAAAAACACTATCTACAAATACACTTAATGGGCTAATTAACACAAATAAGGTTAGCGTGAGCACAGAACGACGCGGTCTGGTTTGAAGGAGAAAAACAACTGTGAAAGTGAAAGTGCGTGATTGGTTAACTCTTGATACTCGCGCTACTGCAGCGCCTTTCGTGATTGGTGCAGTGGTTATATCGTGTAGCTTAGTCAGTTACTCCAACATCATGTATTTGGCAAACTCATTTAACCACTCTTTCAAATTTAGGCATTTCAGCACTGGTAGAGTGGGGCAGATGACGGGGCTACTTTAACCGTAGTTGATGGTAATTTTGGTTTTTCTTTAGTAGAAAGGATGCGTGGAGTTTTAATAGTGTTCATTTAGTTTTTGTTTTACATTAACGACTTATTAGTCATTGTGATTTATATACTAATAATTATAAATCAAAGAATCCTAAAAGTCAGGAGTGTAATTTCACCATTTCAAGATGATTTAGAAGGAAAAGGTAAAGTAAAATATATTTTCATATAATTTACTTAATCAGTGATGCACCCAGCCATTTACTTTGGGGGAGGTCTTCAATCAAGGCTGTAGCAAGAATGAAATTTTGATGCAGAGAGCGGGTTTAGGGCTGCACAGCCCCCTAACCCCTGAAAGCCGATAATATTTATAAATATTAAATGCTTTTAGAAATTATTTGGAGTAGTTTTATAGTAATTAAGAGGTTTAAATAATGCAAATGGTATCGAAGCTATTATTTGTGTGCTTTAACTGTCAATTTTGTGTGTGTAACGGTAAACCTTTTGAATATTAGGCTTAAGTCAGAAGCCTGGTCTTAAAATGTAGCCTATACATTCGACACCTCTTCAATGCTAAATATTTTAGTTATACTTCATATCATTTAAATTTATACTAAAATTATTTGTGGTGTTGGGGAGGGGGGAGGGGTAAATACCCTGGGTGCACCACTGCTTATTGGTAAATATCTTAGCAATAAACCAATGACGTGATAGGGTATTAATAGTCCGAGATGATCTCCCCTATGTTAGTCAGAGTTTACGCATCTAAATAGCTTCTGGAGTGTAAATTCTCAAGTTGGGAGACTCGTTTGTTCCCAAGCAGCATTGTGTGAGATAAGTCAGGCTTGAAGAAATAGTTTTGATTGCAATGTGAGTTGGACAATCCACCTGATTCCCTTTCACCAAGATCTGATCAAGGACATGATCCATGTACCACTTCATTTTACTCTTATGATTTTTTGCTGTGAGTACTGATAACTGTGTGCTTTTAATTACACTAGGCTAATTGAATATGATCTGTCTCTCTTACGCATTCAGAAATGTGCTCATACCACTCTTAGTCCAGACATTAATATTCACTTAAATTTCTAACCGAATAGATAGCATTACAATTTGAGGACCACCTTTGTGGTCTAGGGGTAGAAGGTTCTGACTTCGGACCCAGAGGACCCCGAGTTTGATTCCCAGCGCTTCCAGATTATCTGAGAAGCAGAACCACTTTTATATAGGCACATGTCTTCAAATATTTCCCTTGAAATAATACCCTGACGTTCTTGGACAACGGTGGTTGAAAGTCTTCGGCTCCCAAATCTCCCCTGAAACTTTTAGACTATAGCATACCTATTAATTTTCTCAGAATACGCCATTGCGTAATCAGGTAAATGTTGTTACATACACATGGTTGTGCTATTCTTTAATGGCTGTAGTTATATTTTATTAATAATATAATGTTTACAGTAATAATAGTAAAATTTTCAAGAGCTATGATAACCTTTTGACAGTGAGATGATGTATGTCCATGTGCATACGTGAATATTTGAGGATGAAACAAGAAATGGAAGAACATAATGAGGTAACATAATATTTATTGATTCCTAATTGATGTGAATACAGTTTATAATTGCTTTATATAATCAAATTCGGGAAAACTTGACCAATTTTTAGTAACATATAGAAGCAGAAGCGGGTATATTTAACAACTTCAGTTTAAAACTTATAAAGTTCCGTTTTTCCTGTCTTTGTTACTGTCCAAATACCTGCGCATACACACATTGTATGTGATCACTGAATGTGATATCTCTTGGTGTTCAAGATATCATGAGAAACAGGACAGGGAGGTGTAGAGATATACAAACATAAGAACATGCACATGGTATGCATAGTGTACCTCTGGCGCCATCCAGTAGGGTGTCCCGACGGAAGTGTTTCGGCGCCCCAGCGTAGCGGCTAAGTGTGAAGACACCCCAAAGTCCACCAGTTTGACATGGGCATCTTCTGTCAGCAAGATGTTGTGACCCTTGATGTCTCGGTGGATGCAATGGTTGCTGTGCAGGTAAATCAGCGCCTGAAACAAAGCAACAATGGTAATATTAAAGATGTTTTAACGTGCATTTTCGACTACTATGTTTATAATTTTTACTGCCCAATTGCAAGATGCTACTTGCTTGGCGGACAACCTTATCTGTTTATGGTAGAATTGGAACAAAATGGATTATTTATTACTAAATTTTGAGCGTCTTTAGATGGTTTCCGTCAGAGTTGATTCACAGCGAGATCATAAACAAATGTGCACAAAATTGTACAGGATTGGGTGTTTATTCCGTGATATGCAGACATATGTGACACTAGCAATGCTGTGGCGGTCCCAGAAGAAATCTTTGGTAGAGGAGGTTGTAAGAATATAGATTAGATCTGATACTACACAGATCTGCCAGCACTAAGGAGCCAGTCTCATCTGATCTGATTTGCTGGTGATTAGGAGGTCAAGGAGTAGTTGTCGGGATTTCCTGGTACAATTTGACCTACTTTTCTCTGATTGGTCGATATAAATAGATCTGGCCTCTGATTGGCTGCTATAATTAGACCACCCCCCTCCCATCCCCTCCACCCCCACCCCTCCGCTCTGATTACAAAATCTCCACCAGTTGATTACGAAATTTCCTCCCCTACAACCCCTCCCCCTACAACCCCCTCCCCTACAACCCCCCCTCCCCTACAACCCCACCACACCTTGAACATGTTAGTACTTGTGCGGGCTTTTTTTTCTTAATTATTGTTGCGTGGTAATTAATTATTCATGTCTGCTAATTGATTATTGATGTGTGCTAATTAATTATTCATGTATGGGTAGGGGGAAGGACATTGGAGTATATTTTATTTGGATGGTGAGCATACGTCTCTGCACGAACCTCTCGCTACGACTGCGTGGTGTAGAGTGAGGAGCATCTTATTTGGGGGAACATGCAGCCCGAGGCGTCAGGCGCTCCTCCCGTGGCATGAGAAGGAACACGGAGCAGGAACCTTTTCCCGACGGCCGCTTAGCGAAGAGTGTGGCCGCTGAGAAACTGACAGCGTATCACGGCCGTATGACCCCCTTTCACTTTTCCCCCTCACTCCCCCCTCCTTCAAGGCAACCCCCTATGTGGTAAAGGGTTTTTTCCAGTGTCGCAAGCCCTTATTTGGTAATGGGTTTGCCCGGTGTCGCAACCCAGCGCAAGTTTGACGGGTTGACAAGACAAGTCGAGACAAGAATAGATCACGATGTCGTAATCCTCTACCCCTATGTGGTAATGGGTTTTCTCCGACAAGCATTGACACAGCTAGGGCCTTGGAATGCTCAGTTAGGGGCCTCCATCCCCCACCGCTAAAGTCTACTAAAATTGGTTGTATGATATCGTCTGTCGACATGCGCGGATGTAGGTATCAGTCATGAGGGAAGAAATATCTACACTTTACACTGCAGGGATTCAATTTCCCTCAGCTGGAATTATATGTACCTGACATTTAGACGGCGTGCACACCGGGACTCAAACCGCGATATCTTTAGCACTGCTAGTGTCTGCTATAGCGGCCGTACTTCCTGCACCCCCACCATTTTGCAGGTCGACCAAGTAGAATGTGTACCCGCATTTGCTTCAAACGTCAATCACCGGCCGTCTAGTGGCGCCTTAGAACATGCGACCATAGATGGCACTCACATCTGGACTCAAACCTCGATATCATTAGCACAGCTATTGTCTGTTAGAACGGTCGTACTTCCTGCACACCCGCCATTTTGAAAGGTTGACCAGGTAGAATGTGTACCCGCATTTGCTAGGAGTGAAAAAATCAAACGTTGATCACTCTGTCATCGGTCATCTAGTGACACCTTAAACCATGCGACCGTCGATGCATTGTGACGGTAGATAAAGTGAAAGCAGGCGTTTTATTCCTCGAGATATTTAATGTTCTCATGTGAGGAATGTCGGGCCTCCACCATGGTTCGGTTTCCGCGTTAAACTGTAGGTCCTCACAATCACCCTACATTAGCGTAAGTGCTTATAACCGAACGGGTAGTAAGACGTGGCACTAATAATGATATCACTCTTACATCAATTCATAAGTAATATCGAATTTAATGTTCGCAACTATATTTTGACGTGATAATATATAACTACATCAGGCTTGAGGGAGATATAAAATATATACTTGTATTTGTGCGACACGGCCGACCTGGATCCAATACCCCCTACCTCCCCCTGCTAATAGCCAAGAAGTTAGCGCGTCACTGACAATCGAACCCTCTAACACCGCCTGAATGAGAGATAAAATAATAAAATTAGTGATGTACCCTCATTTACGGAGGGTTGAAATGTGAAAACAGTCAAAGCTATTATTTATGCTTACTCCTGCTAGATATCTTTGACAGGAGTCGAACCGGGGACTTTTGGCGTAACAGTATAGGGTTTGTCGACCTTGCAATTTGCCTAGAAATAACCAGGAGGATAAAAAAGTATTCAGGGTGCATAAAAAATATGCGTGTTTTTATGTAGAAAAAAATAGCTCAAAATCTTTGAAAAAATTGTCTGTCTAAAAAAGATTATTCAGCCCACGGGATTAGAACCAGACCCCGTGACTGATAAGCACCGATCTCTAGATAAAAAAACGAAACTAGTACAGGGTTTCGAACCCCCTACTAGTTGGGATGCATTCAGTTCTATCACCTAGTGTTTTCTTATAAATGTTTGAAATGTTTACTCCGGTTAGATATCATCGACGGGGTTCAAACCAGAGACTTTGCCGATTGTCGAGTCGAAGTCCTTACCCCTACAGTCACAGAGCGTGATGTGTACCAGCAATTGTGCTGCCGGAAAAAAATAAACACGCCGGCATTTCTATTACTATAGCTAAACTTCAAAATATAACAACATACATATATATCTTATTGAGGCTATTGTCTAGAATTAATCAAGTAGGTGCGCGTCCGTCCAATGCTTCAGGCAAGTTGAAAAATGCACCCCACATTTGCGAGAGTGAAAAAAAGGGTTTTGCTCAGATATCATCGACGGGAATCGAACCAGGGACTTTTGGTGTTTGTCGAGTCGAAGTCCTTACCCCCCTCCAGTCACGGGGCGAGATGTGAACCAGCATTTGCACGCCCGACTGTCATAGGATCCACCCCTAGACAGCGCTGAAGAAAGACCTCAGTCCTCTATGAAAGCTTTAACGCAAATGCAATATAACGGTACTTACACGGACCGGGTAGGCTCCGATGCGGAAATGACTCTGGAACCTTTGCAGAGTGTGTGTAATAAAATAAACTTGAACCCTAGGACAGCTTCAAATACAGTCTAGGGCAGTTAATGTATCACTATGAAAGGTTAAACCCCTCATTTTCACCCCATGTCTGGAATCGAACTAGGGTCCTTGGCTAGGCAAACAAACAAATTATCATGCGCGAAGAGCACGCTTTGGGAGCCTCCTGGCTATACGACCCATTCGAACTCCCTGAGACAGCTCGTCTGAAATTGATGAGGTAATCTGGTAACCTGGAGACCTGATCTGAATATTTATCTTTTATCTAAACTGTATCTAGACAATCCATCATCAGAAACTATTATTAACTCTCAGAAAGGACCGCTTTTAAATTGATTGTATTTTTTTATTCTACTCAAGACAGTCAATATTTTCTTTAAAGTTACCTACCTAATAAATATGGAGAATTATTTTAAACTACTCAAAACATTTTAAATTTTGATTTTTATGGCATAATAGTAGTAGAATCTAGTTTCTAATATTTCAAGGCAGCACGTTTATTTAAATATATAAATGTACTTATATTCGGGCCATACGAGCTGAACCTACTAGCTACAGACTATACTACCCGGGTTTTAGACCCACAGGTAGATTTAACAGTCAACTGTTTCCATCATTCTCTATTGTTTTATTTTCTCATTATCACCTTCCCCCACAGTATTTTTGAAAAGCACCACGTCTCACTTCTTATTCAGGCTATACAAATATTTACTAACTACGCTAGTGAGCGAAAGATGAGGACGAATGAATTTAGAGGAAGTGTACTAGCATTTACGTGGATAGAGAATGTAAATTAATTTTTTTTATAAACTACCCTCAGCACACCTGACCAGGATTCGAACACCAAACTCCCTGTCATTGGCATAGGCACGAGAGTGATGTCTTAGACCATGCGACCACCAAAGTAGGTAAGTATTTATTACAAATTAATCAATGAATCTTCCTAATTAAATGTGTGTATTTGATCCCTTTTCCATGTGTTCGGGGCTATATTTTTTCGCATTAATTCTCAAGTTTATTAAACCTAATATATATGATTTGTGTTCAGTACTTTCTGAGATTTTGTTTGGTTAAAATAGTCTTTCAATGCTTTTCTATGATAAATGTAAGCGTTTCATGTTGAAATCCAACTAATATGAAACATAGTGTTTCTCAATCCGGCCCGCAAGAGAGAAAACATATATATGCAAGAATAATCTCAATAGCGAGATTTATTCCCACTGCACCCCAACGAGATTCAAACCGAATCCTAGAGATGAACATAACAGCCGAGCACTGTCACCGAACTACAGACCCATTTTCATAGGAACAGCCACTAGATCTAATTTCACGTATTCATACGTCAAGTAGCCTGATGCGAGTGTAGAGCGTTAGACCATGCGGGCACCGAGGCAGTGATTACTACTTTGTTTTCTAGTATAGGCCGGTTTGCTATCTATTACTCTTTTTAGCACTGCGTCTTACCAACCGTTCGGGTACGCTTAAGTACTATTTACACTAAAGGATTAGGAATTGGGACCCTTGGACCCGCATTTGCGTGGAAATAAAGTGGAAAACACGCCTAGTTTATCCGCCCGAGATTCGAGCCTCGAACTTCTTAAGTATTAATAACGCTAACGGATTGATAATTGCTAAGTTTGAATTTAAGGGAAGTGTGCCCGTATTTGCACAACAATATAGGATTTGTCAGCCTTGTAGGGATTGAACCCTCCTACCTCCTTACGTCACAGGGCGTGATGTGTACCCGCATTTGCGCGGATGGAAAAAATAAACACGCCCGCAGAGGCTCCATCGGTTAAAGAACGGCAAATTTACCATTTAGACGATATATCTCGTCTGACAGTGAACCCCCTCCCTAAGAAATAGATGAACCTGACATTTAGACGGCATGCCCATTCTAGCATTTACGTGGATGGAGAGTGTAAAACAATTTTTTATAAACTATCCTCAGCACACCTGACTAGGATTTGAACACCAAACTCCCTGTCGTTGGCATAGGCACGAGAGTGACGTCTTAGACCATGCGACCACTAAAGTAGGTAAGTATTTATTACAAATTAATCATTGAATCTTCCTAATTAAATGTGTGTATTTTATCCCTTTTCCATGTGTGCGTGGCTATAATTTTTCACATTACTTTTCAAGTTTATTAAAGCTAATATATATGATCTGTGTTCAATACTTTCTGAGATTTTGTTTGGTTAAAATAGTCTTCCCCCTTAGTGCGAGCCTGACGTCTTGTACCCCCGCGACCATCGGTGTATAAAATATTAGTGTAACTATGAGAGGGTGAAAAAACTTATTTGCGTGGAAGGAAAGTGGTAACCCATTTAGGGAAAAACCACCCTCAGTTCACCTGACCAAGATTTGAACCTCGAACTCCCGCATCGAAGCGGGTATATATCACGATGCACTCTTTTTAGAGAGTTAACAATATTTACGAGGCTGACTCTTCAACCAACCCAAATATTACAAAAAATCGAAAGAAGAAGCAGAACCGCGAGTCCCGCTGTATTCGGAATTGGGAAGGTTGAATCCACATTTGTGTTTTGGGGGAGTAAGGAAATGTTCCAGCGTTTACGTGGAGGGAGAGCGGGAAAACATTTAGTGAGAACTACCAACAGTACACCTCAGCGGGTATTCGAATCCCCAACACAGATTCGAACCCCGATATCTTTTGCCGGTTGCTTCATGTTCTTTAGTTACCAAACACAAGAGAAGAATAAGGTGTTTCGCCTGTTCTGACCCTAAAATACGTTGTGACAGAAAGGCGCCGGCAATATACACGTGTCAGCTTTGCCGGAATAAAATATTAAAGAGCGCAGAAGTGAGCCCACATTTGTATAGAGGGAGAGTGAAAAACTACCCCCGAGGTCAAGACAGCACTCTCACAATATACTAAACTGCCGAGGGATTCGAATCCTGGTCCACTGGCTACCACACGCTAATGGATTGATAATTGGGAGGTTTGAGCCCGCATTTGCATAGAGGGAGAGTTAAAAACACCCCTAGTTTACCCGACCGAGATTTGAACCTCGAACTCCTTAAGTATTAATAACGCTAACAGATTGATATTTGGTAAGTTTGAATTTAGAAGAAGTGTGCCCATATTTGCGCGGAGAGAATGGAAAGTCTATTAGAAAAAAAACCTCCCTAAATACGCTCGACGCTGATGAAGGAATCTCCAATATTGAGTACCTATATCTCACACCACGAAAAGTATACTTGGAATATTTACACAAATCAAAGTTTTTACAAATATATCTCACACCCTGAAAAGTATACTTGGAAAAATATTTATTTACACAAATCAAAGTTTTTACAAATATATCTCATACTACGAAAAGTATACTTGGAATATTTATTTACAAATATATCTCATACCATGAAACGTATACTTGGAATATTTGTTCACACAAATCAATGTTTCTACAAATACATCCCATACCGCGGAAAGTATGCTTGGAATATTTATTTACAAAAAATTATATATATATTATGGAAACAATAATCAATTTCTTGAGCTCGTAGCGGGAATAGTGGCCTCGGTACTAATTTTATAAAGTCCAGTTTAAAAAGTATTTTAACATATGGTTTCAAATTTGATTAGAATTAAAATATATATACAACCAAATTTGACTAGAATTAAAATATATACAAAAAAACTAATTTTATTTGACTAGAAATAACCAGGTAGGTGGAGATTTATAATGGCGGATAAAAAAAACATAAAAAAAATATCCCGGATACATAATATAAATCAATAAAAAAATATGCTTGTTTTCATGCAGAAAAAAAAATGAAAAAAAAATTTCAAATCTTTGAAAAAATGGTCCTGTAGACTTTATTCTGCGAAACGGTACATACAGTCGCAAGACCTTTTCTTACAATTTTGTGCGGTATCTGTATGTATCTTTCCGCGGCTTGTTCAGTGACCATCGCTTTCAAAACGTCAAAATTAACGTCGTTCCTGTTGCCGTAGTCTAGCTCAGCACAAATCTAGCGCGTTAGCCACAGTACACCTCGACAGGTATTCAAACCCCCCCAACACGGACTCGAACCCCGATATCTTTCGCCTTGTGCTTCATGCCCTCTAATTAACAAACCCATTCTTTTCCCTAAAATACGTTGTGACAGAAAGGCGCTGGCAATATACACGTAACAGCTTTGCCGGAATAAAATATTAAATATCGCAGAAGTGAGCTCGCATTTGCGTAGAGAGAGAGTGACAAACTACCCCAGGTCTAAGACAACACTATCGCAAAATACTAAATTGCACGCAGTTCGAATCCTGGTCCACAGGCTGGCACTTTCATTGGCCAAATGATTATATTTGACATAGGTTTGATAACAGCATAATTACTTTTATTTTGAAAATTACTCTAGTTATTCACAAAACCCTGTCCTTCCTAATTTATCACTATGAAAGTTGCGACCAACAGGTTTTTTTTTTCTTAAAGCTACAAGCAGCTTTGGGAATAGAAAGGGAAATTTTGATGTTGCAAGCATCTTCTATCTTACAAGTCTCTAGGAGCATTGACATTCAAGTATATTTCTGTCACAAATGGTCTTGTAAATACGCAGCTTTGACCTCTGAAAAACATGCGGGAATTCCCAAGCCCTCGGTGATTCATAATGGGCCGTTCAAATTGGAACCCCCGAATTTAGCATGTATGAACCCAGCTATCTTTTGTAATGTACATCATGACATAACTTGAGATCCAAAGGAGTTTTTAGCATCGCTAATGACTGCTGGAACGGTAATTCCTTCCAACGTCTTTACGTTGATAAATGCATCGTCATTTGCGCAACCGAATATTTAATACACATTAGTACTAATTATATCATGATTTTAGAGATTTGTAAAGCTATATTTAGAGGAAAAGTAACCGCATTTGCGTAGAGAAAGAGTTGAAAACAGGCATCAGTACACTCTACTGGTATTTGAACTTCGATCTCCCTGTCAGCAGTAGTCTTGTCTATCACGAGAGTAGTGCATTAGACCATACTGTCACCGAGTTGGGTGAAATCATGTTGACAAAATTAAATGATGCCGCAAAGGTTTTCCAAATATTAACTGTCTCATTTCACCTTAGTTCTAGCTAGTATTGGATAATCACTGAAAAAAAGTACAATTAAAAGGTCTGCACTTTACCTCTGTCGTTAGTGTGTTTGCCTACTAAGCAATAGGTCCTGGATTCGATCCCCTGAATGGCCTGAAAATGATTCATTAGTGGGATATGGCTTTCCCCCCTTTCATAGTGATTCATTTGCGGTAGGGGGGGAATGGGTGTTCTGTATGTTATAGATTTGTTAGATTGTAAGTTGTGTGCTGATATAATCAGTCGGACGAATGTTAAAATAACATGGTATTGTTGGGTGCCACCGTCCCCAGACAAATTTGCTACGTGCTTGTAAAAGAATGTAGATATACCTTTCTCTCTCTCTCTCTCTCTCTCTCTGAAGAAGCGACTGAGACTGGTATTTGTCTGTTAATAGAAATTTGATTTAATCTCTGTCGAGCGTCTCGCGTCATTGGTCAAGACGTCTAAGAACTCACTTGTGAAAGGTCACTCACTTTAAGTGAGGAGTTAGCATGTCTGCCCACCGAGCCAAGTGTCCAGAGATAGATTTCCAGTATGGATGAAAGTGCAGGTTTAACCTTTCATAGTGATAAATTAGGAAGGACAGGGTTTTGTGAATAACTAGAGTAATTTTCAAAATAAAAGTAATTATGCTGTTATCAAACCTATGTCAAATATAATCATTTGGCCAATGAAAGTGCCAGCCAGTGGACCAGGATTCGAACTGCGTGCAATTTAGTATTTTGCGATAGTGTTGTCTTAGACCTGGGGTAGTTTGTCACTCTCTCTCTACGCAAATGCGAGCTCACTTCTGCGATATTTAATATTTTATTCCGGCAAAGCTGTTACGTGTATATTGCCAGCGCCTTTCTGTCACAACGTATTTTAGGGAAAAGAATGGGTTTGTTAATTAGAGGGCATGAAGCACAAGGCGAAAGATATCGGGGTTCGAGTCCGTGTTGGGGGGGTTTGAATACCTGTCGAGGTGTACTGTGGCTAACGCGCTAGATTTGTGCTGAGCTAGACTACGGCAACAGGAACGACGTTAATTTTGACGTTTTGAAAGCGATGGTCACTGAACAAGCCGCGGAAAGATACATACAGATACCGCACAAAATTGTAAGAAAAGGTCTTGCGACTGTATGTACCGTTTCGCAGAATAAAGTCTACAGGACCATTTTTTCAAAGATTTGAAATTTTTTTTTCATATTTTTTTTCTGCATGAAAACAATCATATTTTTTTATTGATTTATATTATGTATCCGGGATATTTTTTTTATGTTTTTTTATCCGCCATTATAAATCTCCACCTACCTGGTTATTTCTAGTCAAATAAAATTAGTTTTTTTGTATATATTTTAATTCTAGTCAAATTTGGTTGTATATATATTTAATTCTAATCAAATTTGAAACCATATGTTAAAATACTTTTTAAACTGGACTTTATAAAATTAGTACCGAGGCCACTATTCCCGCTACGAGCTCAAGAAATTGATTATTGTTTCCATAATATATATATAATTTTTTGTAAATAAATATTCCAAGCATACTTTCCGCGGTATGGGATGTATTTGTAGAAACATTGATTTGTGTGAACAAATATTCCAAGTATACGTTTCATGGTATGAGATATATTTGTAAATAAATATTCCAAGTATACTTTTCGTAGTATGAGATATATTTGTAAAAACTTTGATTTGTGTAAATAAATATTTTTCCAAGTATACTTTTCAGGGTGTGAGATATATTTGTAAAAACTTTGATTTGTGTAAATATTCCAAGTATACTTTTCATGGTGTGAGATATAGGTACTCAATATTAGAGATTCCTTCATCAGCGTCGAGCGTATTTAGGGAGGTTTTTTTTCTAATAGACTTTCCATTCTCTCCGCGCAAATATGGGCACACTTCTTCTAAATTCAAACTTACCAAATATCAATCTGTTAGCGTTATTAATACTTAAGGAGTTCGAGGTTCAAATCTCGGTCGGGTAAACTAGGGGTGTTTTTAACTCTCCCTCTATGCAAATGCGGGCTCAAACCTCCCAATTATCAATCCATTAGCGTGTGGTAGCCAGTGGACCAGGATTCGAATCCCTCGGCAGTTTAGTATATTGTGAGAGTGCTGTCTTGACCTCGGGGGTAGTTTTTCACTCTCCCTCTATACAAATGTGGGCTCACTTCTGCGCTCTTTAATATTTTATTCCGGCAAAGCTGACACGTGTATATTGCCGGCGCCTTTCTGTCACAACGTATTTTAGGGTCAGAACAGGCGAAACACCTTATTCTTCTCTTGTGTTTGGTAACTAAAGAACATGAAGCAACCGGCAAAAGATATCGGGGTTCGAATCTGTGTTGGGGATTCGAATACCCGCTGAGGTGTACTGTTGGTAGTTCTCACTAAATGTTTTCCCGCTCTCCCTCCACGTAAACGCTGGAACATTTCCTTACTCCCCCCAAAACACAAATGTGGATTCAACCTTCCCAATTCCGAATACAGCGGGACTCGCGGTTCTGCTTCTTCTTTCGATTTTTTGTAATATTTGGGTTGGTTGAAGAGTCAGCCTCGTAAATATTGTTAACTCTCTAAAAAGAGTGCATCGTGATATATACCCGCTTCGATGCGGGAGTTCGAGGTTCAAATCTTGGTCAGGTGAACTGAGGGTGGTTTTTCCCTAAATGGGTTACCACTTTCCTTCCACGCAAATAAGTTTTTTCACCCTCTCATAGTTACTCTAATATTTTATACACCGGTGGTCGCGGGGGTACAAGACGTCAGGCTCGCACTAAGGGGGAAGACTATTTTAACCAAACAAAATCTCAGAAAGTATTGAACACAGATCATATATATTAGCTTTAATAAACTTGAAAAGTAATGTGAAAAATTATAGCCACGCACACATGGAAAAGGGATAAAATACACACATTTAATTAGGAAGATTCAATGATTAATTTGTAATAAATACTTACCTACTTTAGTGGTCGCATGGTCTAAGACGTCACTCTCGTGCCTATGCCAACGACAGGGAGTTTGGTGTTCAAATCCTAGTCAGGTGTGCTGAGGATAGTTTATAAAAAATTGTTTTACACTCTCCATCCACGTAAATGCTAGAATGGGCATGCCGTCTAAATGTCAGGTTCATCTATTTCTTAGGGAGGGGGTTCACTGTCAGACGAGATATATCGTCTAAATGGTAAATTTGCCGTTCTTTAACCGATGGAGCCTCTGCGGGCGTGTTTATTTTTTCCATCCGCGCAAATGCGGGTACACATCACGCCCTGTGACGTAAGGAGGTAGGAGGGTTCAATCCCTACAAGGCTGACAAATCCTATATTGTTGTGCAAATACGGGCACACTTCCCTTAAATTCAAACTTAGCAATTATCAATCCGTTAGCGTTATTAATACTTAAGAAGTTCGAGGCTCGAATCTCGGGCGGATAAACTAGGCGTGTTTTCCACTTTATTTCCACGCAAATGCGGGTCCAAGGATCCCAATTCCTAATCCTTTAGTGTAAATAGTACTTAAGCGTACCCGAACGGTTGGTAAGACGCATTGCTAAAAAGAGTAATAGATAGCAAACCGGCCTATACTAGAGAACAAAGTAGTAATCACTGCCTCGGTGCCCGCATGGTCTAACGCTCTACACTCGCATCAGGCTACTTGACGTATGAATACGTGAAATTTGATCTAGTGGCTGTTCCTATGAAAATGGGTCTGTAGTTCGGTGACAGTGCTCGGCTGGCATGTTCATCTCTAGGATTCGGTTTGAATCTCGTTGGGGTGCAGTGGGAATAAATCTCGCTATTGAGATTATTCTTGCATATATATGTTTTCTCTCTTGCGGGCCGGATTGAGAAACACTATGTTTCATATTAGTTGGATTTCAACATGAAACGCTTACATTTATCATAGAAAAGCATTGAAAGACTATTTTAACCAAACAAAATCTCAGAAAGTACTGAACACAAATCATATATATTAGGTTTAATAAACTTGAGAATTAATGCGAAAAAATATAGCCCCGAACACATGGAAAAGGGATCAAATACACACATTTAATTAGGAAGATTCATTGATTAATTTGTAATAAATACTTACCTACTTTGGTGGTCGCATGGTCTAAGACATCACTCTCGTGCCTATGCCAATGACAGGGAGTTTGGTGTTCGAATCCTGGTCAGGTGTGCTGAGGGTAGTTTATAAAAAAATTAATTTACATTCTCTATCCACGTAAATGCTAGTACACTTCCTCTAAATTCATCCGTCCTCATCTTTCGCTCACTAGCGTAGTTAGTAAATATTTGTATAGCCTGAATAAGAAGTGAGACGTGGTGCTTTTCAAAAATACTGTGGGGGAAGGTGATAATGAGAAAATAAAACAATAGAATGATGGAAACAGTTGACTGTTAAATCTACCTGTGGGTCTAAAACCCGGGTAGTATAGTCTGTAGCTAGTAGGTTCAGCTCGTATGGCCCGAATATAAGTACATTTATATATTTAAATAAACGTGCTGCCTTGAAATATTAGAAACTAGATTCTACTACTATTATGCCATAAAAATCAAAATTTAAAATGTTTTGAGTAGTTTAAAATAATTCTCCATATTTATTAGGTAGGTAACTTTAAAGAAAATATTGACTGTCTTGAGTAGAATAAAAAAATACAATCAATTTAAAAGCGGTCCTTTCTGAGAGTTAATAATAGTTTCTGATGATGGATTGTCTAGATACAGTTTAGATAAAAGATAAATATTCAGATCAGGTCTCCAGGTTACCAGATTACCTCATCAATTTCAGACGAGCTGTCTCAGGGAGTTCGAATGGGTCGTATAGCCAGGAGGCTCCCAAAGCGTGCTCTTCGCGCATGATAATTTGTTTGTTTGCCTAGCCAAGGACCCTAGTTCGATTCCAGACATGGGGTGAAAATGAGGGGTTTAACCTTTCATAGTGATACATTAACTGCCCTAGACTGTATTTGAAGCTGTCCTAGGGTTCAAGTTTATTTTATTACACACACTCTGCAAAGGTTCCAGAGTCATTTCCGCATCGGAGCCTACCCGGTCCGTGTAAGTACCGTTATATTGCATTTGCGTTAAAGCTTTCATAGAGGACTGAGGTCTTTCTTCAGCGCTGTCTAGGGGTGGATCCTATGACAGTCGGGCGTGCAAATGCTGGTTCACATCTCGCCCCGTGACTGGAGGGGGTAAGGACGTTGACTCGACAAACGCCAAAAGTCCCTGGTTCGATTCCCGTCGATGATATCTGAGCAAAACCCTTTTTTTTCACTCTCGCAAATGTGGGGTGCATTTTTCAACTTGCCTGAAGCATTGGACGGACGCGCACCTACATGATTAATTCTAGACAATAGCCTCAATAAGATATATATGTATGTTGTTATATTTTGAAGTTTAGCTATAGTAATAGAAATGCCGGCGTGTTTATTTTTTTTTCCGGCAGCACAATTGCTGGTACACATCACGCTCTGTGACTGTAGGGGTAAGGACTTCGACTCGACAATCGGCAAAGTCTCTGGTTTGAACCCCGTCGATGATATCTAACCGGAGTAAACATTTCAAACATTTATAAGAAAACACTAGGTGATAGAACTGAATGCATCCCAACTAGTAGGGGGTTCGAAACCCTGTACTAGTTTCGTTTTTTTATCTAGAGATCGGTGCTTATCAGTCACGGGGTCTGGTTCTAATCCCGTGGGCTGAATAATCTTTTTTAGACAGACAATTTTTTCAAAGATTTTGAGCTATTTTTTTCTACATAAAAACACGCATATTTTTTATGCACCCTGAATACTTTTTTATCCTCCTGGTTATTTCTAGGCAAATTGCAAGGTCGACAAACCCTATACTGTTACGCCAAAAGTCCCCGGTTCGACTCCTGTCAAAGATATCTAGCAGGAGTAAGCATAAATAATAGCTTTGACTGTTTTCACATTTCAACCCTCCGTAAATGAGGGTACATCACTAATTTTATTATTTTATCTCTCATTCAGGCGGTGTTAGAGGGTTCGATTGTCAGTGACGCGCTAACTTCTTGGCTATTAGCAGGGGGAGGTAGGGGGTATTGGATCCAGGTCGGCCGTGTCGCACAAATACAAGTATATATTTTATATCTCCCTCAAGCCTGATGTAGTTATATATTATCACGTCAAAATATAGTTGCGAACATTAAATTCGATATTACTTATGAATTGATGTAAGAGTGATATCATTATTAGCGCCACGTCTTACTACCCGTTCGGTTATAAGCACTTACGCTAATGTAGGGTGATTGTGAGGACCTACAGTTTAACGCGGAAACCGAACCATGGTGGAGGCCCGACATTCCTCACATGAGAACATTAAATATCTCGAGGAATAAAACGCCTGCTTTCACTTTATCTACCGTCACAATGCATCGACGGTCGCATGGTTTAAGGTGTCACTAGATGACCGATGACAGAGTGATCAACGTTTGATTTTTTCACTCCTAGCAAATGCGGGTACACATTCTACCTGGTCAACCTTTCAAAATGGCGGGTGTGCAGGAAGTACGACCGTTCTAACAGACAATAGCTGTGCTAAAGATATCGAGGTTTGAGTCCAGATGTGAGTGCCATCTATGGTCGCATGTTCTAAGGCGCCACTAGACGGCCGGTGATTGACGTTTGAAGCAAATGCGGGTACACATTCTACTTGGTCGACCTGCAAAATGGTGGGGGTGCAGGAAGTACGGCCGCTATAGCAGACACTAGCAGTGCTAAAGATATCGCGGTTTGAGTCCCGGTGTGCACGCCGTCTAAATGTCAGGTACATATAATTCCAGCTGAGGGAAATTGAATCCCTGCAGTGTAAAGTGTAGATATTTCTTCCCTCATGACTGATACCTACATCCGCGCATGTCGACAGACGATATCATACAACCAATTTTAGTAGACTTTAGCGGTGGGGGATGGAGGCCCCTAACTGAGCATTCCAAGGCCCTAGCTGTGTCAATGCTTGTCGGAGAAAACCCATTACCACATAGGGGTAGAGGATTACGACATCGTGATCTATTCTTGTCTCGACTTGTCTTGTCAACCCGTCAAACTTGCGCTGGGTTGCGACACCGGGCAAACCCATTACCAAATAAGGGCTTGCGACACTGGAAAAAACCCTTTACCACATAGGGGGTTGCCTTGAAGGAGGGGGGAGTGAGGGGGAAAAGTGAAAGGGGGTCATACGGCCGTGATACGCTGTCAGTTTCTCAGCGGCCACACTCTTCGCTAAGCGGCCGTCGGGAAAAGGTTCCTGCTCCGTGTTCCTTCTCATGCCACGGGAGGAGCGCCTGACGCCTCGGGCTGCATGTTCCCCCAAATAAGATGCTCCTCACTCTACACCACGCAGTCGTAGCGAGAGGTTCGTGCAGAGACGTATGCTCACCATCCAAATAAAATATACTCCAATGTCCTTCCCCCTACCCATACATGAATAATTAATTAGCACACATCAATAATCAATTAGCAGACATGAATAATTAATTACCACGCAACAATAATTAAGAAAAAAAAGCCCGCACAAGTACTAACATGTTCAAGGTGTGGTGGGGTTGTAGGGGAGGGGGGGTTGTAGGGGAGGGGGTTGTAGGGGGAGGGGTTGTAGGGGAGGAAATTTCGTAATCAACTGGTGGAGATTTTGTAATCAGAGCGGAGGGGTGGGGGTGGAGGGGATGGGAGGGGGGTGGTCTAATTATAGCAGCCAATCAGAGGCCAGATCTATTTATATCGACCAATCAGAGAAAAGTAGGTCAAATTGTACCAGGAAATCCCGACAACTACTTCAAGGTTCGAATTCCGGCCGAGAGCTCTGAGGTTTTTTTTCCTAAATGATTTCCCCTTCCATGAATATTCAGATATTCTTGTTTTGCCTCAGAGTCTTATTTACTAATTCCTTCAAGTTAAATCTTTCTAAAACAATAGGCTCCACTCCGGTGTTACTTTGCAAACAATCAAGAACTTGATGAGAATAGTCTAGAAATTCCTTGGCACAATCTACAAGGTAGCTGCTAAGCAATCTTTAATTTTAAGATTTCCTCTAAATCTCTACCTTTATATTTCTTATTCCATTAATATAAATATGTGGATAACCCGGATGGGCAGTAAGACAAAGTTAATATAAAAAAACTTAATTTTTAAATTTAAATAAATAGTTTTATTGAAGAAATCCTAATGTCTACATTTGTAAGTTAAGCAATGATCAAGCTGTGTATTTATTTTGATTTTAGTACTAAAAATAAGTATTTTAAAACCTATTGAAAATGTAAAGTATAAAATAATGCACATTTTAATAAATCTAACTTTCATGACATAGTATTTAAGTATAGTGACCTTAAGCATTCTTTGTAAAGTGATACCTAACTTGATTATTATGTTTTATATTTCTTTGTGAATGTGAAGAAGTTTTAATCCTCTTAGACACTTCTCGCCGATCCTAGAGCGAAGCCTGGTTTTAAGCAAGTGTGGTGCCTTTTGACATATCTCCTGCTGTCAAGGAATGTAAAACTTAAGACTACAACAATAGTTTTACCGGTTGTTCTCTATGGGAGAGAAACGTGGTATCTTACCTTACATGTCAAAAACAAATCTAGGGTGTTTGAAAACAAGATGCTTAGGAAGATATTTGGTCCAAAAAGGGATCAAGATATTGAAGAGTGGAGGAGGTTGCATAGTGAGTTACATACCCTGTCCTGTTCAAAATACATTGTTAGGGTAGTAAAATCTCGGAGATTACGGTGGGCGCGAATGGGAGAATCTATAAACGTGTTTAGGATGTTAACTGGCGCACCCAATGGGAAGATACCATTGGAAAGAACTAGATGCAGATGGGAAGATAACATTAGAATGGACCTGAAAGAGATAGGGTGTAGTTAGGTGGACTGGATAGAGCTAGTTCAAGATAGGAAGGTGTAAACATAGAGTTTAATTTTCTTCAAGTTTTGATATAAACCGTTCTTAAATATCTGTCATGAGAATAGCTTCATTAAACTACAAAATGTTTTAGTGAAGAGAGACAGTTGTAATTAAATTCCAGGACACCCTTGACAAATGTTCCAACAACTGTTGATAGCACCATGCAAAGAAAATCGAAACTCTTTGTTTGTACTGAAACAATATTTTATTTATTTTTACTAGAAAAAAGCTTTGTTATAAAATCTGCAAAAACACTAGTCTTTTCTCGCGTTCCCTACATCCCCACCTTAAGGAGTATTAAGACATGTTTGAATCAGCGTGCTTAATTCTTTATTTCACTTTTTCATCTATCTAAAGACCTAATATTTTAAGCTTTCAGTTTAATGTTCAGAATTAACAAATATCCAGTATTTTTACTAGATTTCGCAAAATTTCCCATTTTTTTCGCGGTTTTTTCCTCAAAAGTAAAAATGGCCTTTTTTTTTCCTACCTCTCCCGGTTTTCCAGGTGTGTGGCAACCCTGCACCAGCATACATCTGGAATTAAAATTGACCCGGAGAAAATCTTTCTTACCAGTCATCCACAAGATGGATTCGAACCAAGATCTCGGTCCGCAGTCAACCTCTTTAACTTACTCCACGAGTAGAGACAGTATTTTTTTCCCCCAGTACATATTACTAGCCATCAAGGCTATAGGCATTTGACTATACAAATAAGCTCGGGCTAAGGAAGGTAGAATTTAGAGGAAATGTACTCATATTTGCGTTAAGGGAGAGTGAGAAGCATTTTATTTTTATAAATGCCATCAGTACAATCAGATGGGATTCAAACCCTGACTTTTATATCACCGACGAACCAGGCTATATGAGTCTAACATTTAGTCCACATGCCCATCGATGCGCGCTATATGTATCTTAACTGAAAGAAAACTTGATGACGCGGATATAATTATGGTTCTCTTCAATAAACATGTCATGTTCATTCAACTTTGAAATTGTAAGGTTTCTTAGCGGTTTTTCCTCACCTCGTTTTATCGACCGAGACAGCCTAAAACCTTGGTTCAGTCGGTAGTACTTCTGCATACTAATATCAAGAGTCCTGACCTCGATTCCTGACTAGGGACAAAACATCATTAGACTCAAGGCAGTAGCCAGGACAAGATTTCAGGGGGTGGAAGTTTGAAGGACACCCTCCCTCCACCCCCAACTTCCGTTGGAAAAGAAAAGTTACGAATATTAAATGCCTCTGCTATCTGGAGTTTATTTGACGGTTAATAATAGTAATAGTAGTAATAATAATAATAATAATAATAATAATGATAATACTTAGCACCACGTCTCACTACTCGTTTGGGTTATACGCTTAAGTACAAATTACGCTAATGGGTTAGGAATTGAATTGGGAGGGTTGAATATAGAGGAAGTGAACCCACATTTGGTAGAGGGAGAGTGGAAACCCATTTAGGGAAAACCACCCTCAGTTCACCCGAGTGAGATTTGAACTTCGATCTCCCCGTCCTCGGAAGTCTAGCTCAACATGAAACTAGCACGTTAGCTAATTACGCCACTGAGGTGGGTGATGGTTAGTAAGGGTAGAGATTAAATACTTAAGTGCTATCGATTTGATTAACATTTAGACACATAACACCTGCTCCCTCCAAGCGCCAACATTTATACTAAGCGCCTCTTACATAAAGGTATAATAGATTACATAATGGGGTAGGGGGATTTCAGAATGGGGGTCGGGGAGGCACTGTTCCTCGAAAATAAGTTTTCTCCTGGAATAAATTTGCCCCTTTTGGTTTATTTAACTCCTCTTTATTTTCTTGAATAAGTTATATGATTAAACACAAACTCCAAATATAGCTTCTTAAGGCATCAAGTTAAAATTTTAAAAACAAGGCAGGAAACGTTCTAAATATCTTCTAGGGGTATCAAAATAAAAAATAAAAAATGTCTGTCGTAATATCACTTTTAATAGAATCTAGAAAAGAATAATTTTTCAAGTACATTCCAGTTGAGGACCATTCCAATAGCTTAAATTTCAAGCCGTAAGAGGAGAGTATTAATTTTTTGGGCAAATTTTGGGGAGGGTTTGAACACCCAAAATACCCCCTGGCTACGGTTTTAATTAGGCTACTATGAAACTCAATTTGTTCCCTTTCATTAGATAGTGGTATAGTGGTATTTATACTAAAATTAAGTTAATAGTAAGCAACCAATAAACTATTAAGTAAATTATACTTTTCCCCCCTAAACATCTTGCTAACCATCCGGACTACCAGTATTTAAATACCCTAATTAGGTAGCATGAGGAATATCGAATTTAAAAGAAATGTACCCGTATTTATGTTAGGATATGAAGGTTAAATTATTTAGTAAAATCATCCTCCACACAACCGGTTGAGATTCGAACCCATACCTTCATGTCACCGGCAAGCCAGGCTAGACGAAATTGACGTTTAGTCCATGTGCCTATTGGCGCAGGGGCAGTAGTTTGAAAATATCCTAAAAGGTTTTGCAAAGTATGGTTAGGGTAAATAATAAAATCTTATTTAATTTTGATAAAATAAACTATCACCGCGTCTTCTCCCATTCGGGCTGTGTGCAAATGTACTAATTACGCTAGTTTTTTTGGGTTGAGGAAGTGTACCCCCATTTGCATGGAAGGAGAGTGGAAAACCATCCTCAACATACAAAACCCCAATCTTCCCGTCACTGGCAGTCCAATTTATTGCGAGAGTGATGCCTTAGACCATTCAATCACTTAAATGGGTTTTTGATCATATAATTTATTTATATTTTCATATTTTAAATGTTATATTAGATTAAAAAGGTTGAAAATACCCGCTTCAGTGCCCTAATGGTCTAAGGTGCTACTTTTGCAATAGATTGGACTGCCGATGACGAGATGGTGGTTCGATCCCGGTCGGGTGTACTGAGGGCGGTTTTATCAAATTGGTTTCCCGCTTTCCCTCCACGTTAATGCGAGTACACTTCCTCTTAATTCAACACTCCCCATCGCTAACTTATTAGGGTAATTAATACATATGCGTATAGCCTTAACAAGTAGTAGATATTTCAGTTGTAAACAAACTAGTCAGTAGGGCCTTATAATGTGGTTATGAAATCATCTTACGTAATATATCTCTGTTTTTTTTAAATAATTTTGTTATGTTTTGTTGCGCATGTTACGTACTTTGAAAAGGTTCCGCCTTAGTTACGTAAGGTTTTTTTTCAAGTCGGAATCTTCCATGCTTCCTTGAAATTGGGTAAAGTATTATGAGTACAATTTGAATCCAATATTTATATGACTTTTAGTGAAACTATGTGAAAACAAATTCAAAGCTAACCACGTAAGGATCCATTCATGGGTCATATTCACTAATCAAGAAACAAATTTAGATGATAGCTTACAGCTAGCTCTCCCTCAACGTAGATTCGCATACATTATCTTTACATTTTACATTTATATTATGGTGACCTGGTGGTCTAGTGGTAAGGTGTCAGACTTCTGTGCTGAGGGTCCGGGGTTCAAACCTCGGTTCCGGCATAGATTTATCTGATTGCCAAACCCTTCCTTCACCTCTGACAAGACGTGTATTAATCAGAACTTGTGAATGTGAGTAATGCCAGGCCTCCACCGTGGTTCGGATTCCACGTTAAACTGTAGGTCCTCCATTTCATCTCACAATCACTCTATATAATCCGAACGGGTAGTAAGACGCGGTGCTAATAATAATACATTTACATTTATATAGTGGGTTAAGTGTAATAAAAGGCGCTGGCCTTAACTTTGCCCAAATAAAGACTATATTATTATTATTATTAGCTTTTTTCTACCTACATTATTAGTGTAAATATGGAGATATCCCAGACGGGTAGTAAGACGCGGTGCACCAAATACTCAAGTTAACAAATTTATAAATCACTGTCATGTGTACACACCCAAGAATATAACATGCCTCCTCTAACCTGTTACAAATGGTGTTTTGCCCTCCAGTTCTTTTTGAAACTTGTCTATTTTATCCGAGATAATATCTACTATGCCACCCAAACTAAAGTATATTCACCACTCGAGTTTACTTGGATGACAGCCCAAAAAATTACTAGAAATAGTCCTTAATGTATCCCTAACCCAACAGCTGACATCTGCAACTTAGATGCAGTGAAAACGTATGGTAATGTATAAATGTGATAGTTAACCACAGTAATTTAGGCCAATAATATTTATATTTATTTGAGGTCGGCACAAAGCTTATTTATCGTTTTATCCCACTTAAAAAATGTATTGACAGCATTTTCACAAAAGGTTTGAACACATATTGCTTTAAAATGGCGACCGACGATTTAAACCATGTAATTGATCATGACGCAAACAAGTTCTTTAGAATGGTGCACCGACACAGTGGAAAAAAATATTTTATTCAGTTAAATATTTCGAAATACAATAAAATAATTTATTATATATTTTAAAAAAAAGACAAGTATTTTCTAAGTAAATACGATGCCTGTATTAAAAAGTATTAATGTATACACTATGTTACACATACTCGATAGCATCCATAAACGAAGAATAAGGTTATTTTAATTATGTTTAAAATATTGTTTCAGAGAGGAGAAAAAGATTATTAAAAGTAATGAAATAGTGTGGAAAAACTTAAGTTTACGTTGTTTTAAATGTAAAATATAACATGTAATTTAAAAAACATATAATTTATAACAAAACTGTGATCTTGTACAAGTGTTGGCAACCCAAAACCTAAACGTATGATTTTTCAACTGTCATCCAGGTAAAAATCTATGGTGAACATACAAATGACAGTTTACGAGAGCTTGGTTTCTGCGTCCGGTACTTACTGTCACCGGACGTAGACACGCGTGAAAAGTTGACAATAGTGTGGTTGTTTATCAAACTATGAGGCGCACCTCAACGGCGAGACAAGAGGGAATTTAGTGTAAGCCACATTACCGTTGTTTCTTTGAATCGATTTGTTCTATTCCTACGACTTTGTTCTGCTTGAATAAAGTAAATAAATAAAAGTTTTGCTTTGACCGAGGCAGTACAAACGATTATCCTATTTTCATACACATCTTAGAATGAAGGGGTTCCTTAACAATGACTATCAAGACTAAATAAATCGACTGGCAGTTAGAAATTGTTTTGAGCTGTATTTCACGCTGATTGAACTATTTCTGTGATTGGATAATGCATTAGATATCTTCTATGAATAGTATATAACGCCGTTCAATATATTTTATATAATAGTATTCAAGTCATCAAATGTAAAGCCATGTAAATATAATATTGTATGGGTATCTTTTAAGGGTTTAGTAATATTTTATAGCTAACAAACCTTACAACAATATTTTAGAAAATCTGTATTGTATCAAAACCGAATAATTTATTTTGAAAATTTCCTTTATTTATAGAGGTTAAGGTTTCAATTAATAATTATAGCACAAATACCCTTCAAGAGGAGGCGTAACTAGATTTGAAGTCACCCCTTTAAAACTATTCTTTAAATTATTATTACTAGCACCGCGTCTTACTACCCGTTCGGGTTATACACACTTACGCTAATGTGTAATGGTAGGGTGATTGTGAGATGAAATGGAGGACCTACAGTTTAACGTAGAATCCGAGCCACGGTGGAGGCCTGGCATTCCATATTCTTTAAAATTTGATTAAATACTTATATTGGTACTCATACTGGTTACTCGTTATACCGGTTACAAAGTTATAGTAAAAAATACATTTTTACTGCTAAAAATGAAACGTATATAGTTTCTAATATTGCTAATGAATTTGACGCCTAGTTTACGTGCCCCACTTACCTCACTTTAACTACGACAATGCCTCTAAAAATTCTTAAATTACATTTGAAAATGTCTTATTTTGGCACGTGTAAATATTTACAATTGACTTTTGTTTTGTATTATGCAGAGGTAGCTATGAACAATAGAAGATCTAGATTTGGGTTTCATTAGCGGGCAACATTCCTATGAGAAAGTTAATATGTTATATTTCGCACGGTTAATTTTGTCTTGCATTGTGAGCAGTGCATTGTTGTGAAATGCATTGTCGCCTCTAAGCGAAAGCACAAATTACCCACATTACGGCTCGACACCCATTAGCGACAAAAATAAGATGTTATTAGTGTCTTTATACGTACACTCCCTTTACCCTGAAAGCTACAAGCGTGGAATGAAAGCAGAGAAGAGAATGACCATCATCACGTGACTTGACATAAGAGAAGGAGAAACTGACCATCACGTGCCTTGACAACAGAGAGGGAGAGACTGACCATCCCCCTGGATTGACAGCAAAGAAGGAGAGACTGACCATTATCACGTGGAATGAAAGCAGAGAAGAGAGACTGATCATCTCACGTGATTTGAAGCAGATTAGAAGAAATTGACCACTCACCTGATTGACATCAGAGAAGAAGACCATCCACGTGACTTGACACAGAGGAGAGATGACCATGACCTCATCGGAATAACAGAAGATGCATCATCACGTGATGAAGCAGAGAGGCTGGCACATTACTACTGCAGCAAAGAAGGAGAACTGGCCATCATGACGTGAGAAAAAGGAGAGATGACCATCATACGAGAAAGCAAGATGAGAGAATTACAATCACTGCTGAAACAGGAAGGAGAGACTGACATCACGGCTTGAAACAGAGGGAGAGACTGACCATCCCCACCTGGATTGACAGCAAAGAAGAAGATGACATACTGGAATGAACAGAGAAATTGACTCATCACGGAATGAAAGCAAAGAATGGAGATACCATAATCACGTGCTGACACAGAGAGAGATGACATCCGTGCTGACACGAGAGGAGGAGACCATCCACGGATTGACAGCAAGAAGGAGAGACTGACCATCATCCGTGAATAAAGCAGAGGAAGACTGACATTATCACGTGCCTTGACAACAGAGTAGGAGAGACTGACCATCCTCACGTAATTTGACAGCAAAGAAGGAGAGACTGACCATCATCACGTGTCTTGACAGAAGAGAAGGAGAGATTGACCACCACCATAACTTGACCAGACGTCTGACAGTTATTGGGACTTGGTAATTCCTAGGTACCGGAGCGGAATCAGGAACTCCATGACGCGGTTCGCTCCCCGAGGCGTGACGAACAGACCTACTTGTTTATCTTGGACCTTGGTATAAGTCGAGGATAATGGGCAGTTAGCTACATGCGGTCAGCCTCGACAAGGATAGTCTTTTGTTTCAACACTACAACGGGATTTAAATATAGTAGGACTCGGTTAAGAAAGAAAACTTTATAAAATGCAGGCTTTATTTGTGTGTTTAACATTGAACACATTTTACTATATTATTAGTATTTATTTCTCACAGGTATTGATAATATCTATCAAAAGTGACAGTTTCACATCATATCATTTGACGAAAATAGTTTTAGTACAGTTTTAAATGACAAATAAGACTGTAGCCTACATTTGACGTTGCCTACTTGGGGATTAAAAGTTATTCTGCAAAGCGGGTTGCATCTTAACTTGATGCAGCTAAGCACTATCACACTTAGACACCAATGTGTGAAATATATAAAAAGAGGGAAGAAAATGATCAGTTCACCCTGTAAGGCCTCTAGCTTAGATTCTAATGACACCTTCCCTCTTCCACTGAAGAGTATAAACACCAAATTTATTATTTGCACCTGGACCAAAATTTCTTGTTTCGTATGCTTCTACAGAATTTTGAATCTACATCCTGGCATGAAGATACCTTCAAGCCATTTTTGTGGATAAACTAAATACACTGAGCTATTTACAATTTTAAAAAAAATGCCTTTACCAAAAGCTACTTTAAGACTATTTTTAGAGTTATTTAAGAATTTATGATTTTTGTTTCAATATTATATCTTTAAGGCCCACCGAATAAAACGTAAATACATTAACAAGGTAAATCCTATCTCAACTTGTCGTGACGTCATAGGTACGACATCCTAATCTTAATATATTAATTGTCCACACTGGTAGATGAGGCCTGCGACAGATCTAGAGTTGGATTCTGGTAGGAAAAATTGTTTAAAAAACACAAATATATTTGTTTGTAGTCAACATTGATAGCGTTTTACTTTATTATTGGTATTATTTTATAGGTGTTGATCCCAATCATAAGTGTCCGTTAAATATCACATAACTTGACGTATGCATATATAAATGTAGTTTTAGTAATATTTTTAACTGTAAGATACTGATCTTTATACCGCATTCCTACTATAGATATACTATTGTCGTTTTCCCGTGTTCCACCTCTTACTACCAGTTCGGGCGCTCTACATATTTAAAATACTACGGTAAGAACTAGAAAGGAAGTATTTAAGGAAATGTACCCGCACTCGCTTAGAGTGTAAGTGGAAAACCATCCTCCCAGGATGCAAATCCGAAACTGCAGCAAATCAGACTACACGAGAATGACGACTTGTTCTGTGTGACCACGAATGAGGCTGAAGTATTTATTATTTCTGTATGGTTTCATAATAAGTATATAATACTTGACACAAATTCTGGAAAATCTAGGTTGTAACCTGATTTATATGCACTGGATGTGTATTTATTCCAAAATTTGGTAGCTCATGCTCGTGTATTTTCTTAAAATCCACCCTTCTCAAACTGTTTTCTTGGTTTGCATAGCGTATAAGAAAATACAATATCACCACACATGTTGGGTGTGATGTTCTAGGTTAAGTTAGTTTGTAAGTTGTGTTCTAATATAATTTGGCTAGAAATTTAACGTCAAATACTCTAAATATGACGTAAATAGTATTAACCTTAGATAGTTCTTTTTTCTATTTTTGCACTTAGTCTTACTACTTTTTCAGGTTACACGCATAACTACTAATTACGCTATTGAGTTAAGGATGAAGAAGGTAGAGTTTAGATTATGTGAACCACATTTGCGTGGATGGAGAATGGAAACCATTAAGGAAAAAAAAACCTTTCAGTACACCCAACTGGGATTCAAACCCCGATCTCCCTGTCATCGGCAGGGTATTTTTGTTGATAGAGCATTTTTTTACTTGGTAATTTAAGTTCACATGAAATAATCTAGGACAAAATTAGATAAAGTATTATGAATAGTTTGCATCAATTAAAACATGTTTTTCATGCGTCTTCTAATGTCCAGATTTAAACCGGAATGAAAGGGAACGCTAATTAAGGTAAATATCTTTGCAGTTTCTAAAAAAAAAAAAGCTTTTGAACTTAGATTTTTAAAAAAAATTTGCTTCAGTAGATATATTCAGTTTAATTTTCTACACATAATAAACTCAAAGTTTTTGAATATCTCTAATGGTCAATGCATAATTCTCTTCATTTAAAATGCTCCTGCCTGTATGTCACTGTGTCAACACCAAAATTTATATAAAAAAAAAATTGTACATAAGTAGAAAGTTAATTAAAATATCTCTACTGAAGCTTTATTTTATTTATTTTGTAAAAAAAAAAAGTTTTTTTTGTGATTTAAAATTTAAAAATACCGACATTAACTCACGTTTCCTTTCCTCCCACTTTAATGTTAAGTCTAAAACAAAATTAGAATCTGCTGTAAGCTTAAAAGAACGCTATTCAAACATGTATTTGATCATAAACAGATGTAGTAATGCTGAGCGATTGCCATATTAATAATCTACTTTGCCTCCATCTGAAATAAAAACTGTTCTCATAAAAAAAAAAAATAATGTTAAATATAACGCACCTGCTTTGAACATTGCACCGTACTTACAATCTAACTTTACCTGATACAAGGTGACCTGGTGGTCTAGGGGTAAGGTGTCGGACTTCTGAGCTGGCGACCGGGGTTCAATCCTCGGTCCCGGCACAGATTTATCTGATTACCAAACTCTTCCTTCACCTCTGACAAGATGTGTATTAATCACAACTTGTGAATGTGAGGAATGCCAGGCCTCCACCGTGGTTCGGATTCCACGTTAAACTGTAGGTCCTCCATTTCATCTCACAATCACCCTAACATTACACATTAGCGTAAGTGCGTATAACCCGAACGGGTAGTAAGACGCGGTGCTAATAATAATAATAATTTACCTGATACTGAATGTTAACATTTCACACTCAGCCCTAGCGCCATACGGGAAACAAAAGACAAACGTATACATAATAAATTTAAAAATGCTGCAATGAGGATTATACTAGTAGTTTTGTGATACAATTACAATTACGTTATAATATGTTATTGTTACATTGTTAGCATTTGTTCAAGCATTTGACAGTTATCGCGGAACAAATATCTGGAAGGTCAGACAGACAAACGAAATGCCAAATGATCAAGTTAATACAGAACCTATCTTCACCCGGTCAGCTATGGCTCCCAAGGCCTATAGTAGATACCTACAACCATTTGACTAAGTAGCTGGACAACTATAAGTGTGCTGTGGCTGAAGGAGCTAGTATTGGTAAATATTTGAATGTCTATTGCAAGGAATCTATCTTGAGACTTCAATGCACGAGTAGAAAGGAAGAAGGAGCCTCTTTCTATTGGCAGATGGGTTACTAATAGCTTAACACTCAAAGTTAGCGATAGTGAAGGTTGTTTAAAAGAATGCACTGGCATCAGTGTGGAAATAGGTTGGGAAAATAACATGTGTAAAATCATCTTAAAGTTCACCTATCTGGGATTCGAACCCGGACCTCCTCATCAATGCCAACTGAGTGAAATGCTAGTCTGAAGTCTATACTGCGCGGCCCCTAGCACGAACTATTATAACCACTAGAGAGGATTTGATCAATTATGCAAAGGGAGCTATTCAGCATATTTTGACTAATAAGTGGGGTCGTGCTGCAAGTTTTGACTAATAAGTGAGGTTGTACTGCATATTTTGACTAAAAAGTGAGGCTATGCTGTATATTATGCCTAATAAGTGGGGTTGTGCTGCATATTTTGACTAAAAAGTGAGGCTATGCTGTATATTATGCTTGATAAGTGAGGTTGTACTGCTTATTTTGACTAAAAAGTGAGGCTATGCTGTATACTATGCCTAATAAGTGGGGTTGTGCTGCATATTTTGACTAAAAAGTGAGGCTATGCTGTATATTATGCTTGATAAGTGAGGTTGTACTGCTTATTTTGACTAAAAAGTGAGGCTATGCTGTATACTATGCCTAATAAGTGGGGTTGTGCTGCATATTTTGACTAAAAAGTGAGGCTATGCTGTATACTATGCCTAATAAGTGGGGTTGTGCTGCATATTTTGACTAAAAAGTGAGGCTATGCTGTATATTATGCTTGATAAGTGAGGTTGTACTGCATATTTTGACTAAAAAGTGAGGCTTTGCTGTATATTATGCCTAATAAGTGGGGTTGTGCTGCATATTTTGACTAATAAGTGAGACTGTTGCATATTTTGACTGATAAGTGAGTCTGTGTTGCATATTTTAATTGATAAGGGGTGCTGTGCTGCATATATTGGTTGATAAGTGGGGTTGTTCAGTATAAACTTACTGGTGAGGGTAACTGTATAACATATTCTTATTGGTGTGAGGAGCTGTGTAACATAGCCTGTCTGGTGAGGCGAACTTTGCATTATAACCTGAGTGGTGAGGGGAGCTGTGCAACATAGCCTGTCTGGTGAGGCGAACTTTGCATTATAGCCTGAGTGATGAGGGGAGCTGTGCAACATAGCCTGTCTGGTGAGGCGAACTTGGCATTATAACCTGAGTGGTGAGGGGAGCTGTGCAACATAGCCCGTCTGGCGAGGCGAACTTGGCATTATAACCTGAGTGGTGAGGGGAGCTGTGCAACATAGCCCGTCTGGTGAGGCGAACTTTGCATTATAGCCTGAGTGGTGAGGGGAGCTGTGCAACATAGCCTGTCTGGCGAGGGGAGCTGTGCAACATAGACTGTCTGGTGAGGCGAACTTTGCATTATAACCTGAATGGTGAGGGGAGCTGTGCAACATAGCCCGTCTGGCGAGGCGAACTTGGCATTATAACCTGAGTGGTGAGGGGAGCTGTGCAACATAGCCCGTCTGGTGAGGCGAACTTGGCATTATAACCTGAGTGGTGAGGGGAGCTGTGCAACATAGCCCGTCTGGTGAGGCGAACTTTGCATTATAGCCTGAGTGGTGAGGGGAGCTGTGCAACATAGCCCGTCTGGTGAGGCGAACTTTGCATTATAACCTGAGTGGTGAGGGGAGCTGTGCAACATAGCCCGTCTGGTGAGGCGAACTTGGCATTATAACCTGAGTGGTGAGGGGAGCTGTGCAACATAGCCCGTCTGGTGAGGCGAACTTTGCATTATAGCCTGAGTGGTGAGGGGAGCTGTGCAACATAGCCCGTCTGGTGAGGCGAACTTTGCATTATAGCCTGAGTGGTGAGGGGAGCTGTGCAACATAGCCCGTCTGGTGAGGCGAACTTTGCATTATAACCTGAGTGGTGAGGGGAGCTGTGCAACATAGCCCGTCTGGTGAGGCGAACTTTGCATTATAGCCTGAGTGGTGAGGGGAGCTGTGCAACATAGCCCGTCTGGTGAGGCGAACTTTGCATTATAGCCTGAGTGATGAGGGGAGCTGTGCAACATAGCCTGTCTGGTGAGGCGAACTTTGCATTATAACCTGAGTGGTGAGGGGAGCTGTGCAACATAGCCCGTCTGGTGAGGCGAACTTGGCATTATAACCTGAGTGGTGAGGGGAGCTGTGCAACATAGCCCGTCTGGTGAGGCGAACTTTGCATTATAGCCTGAGTGATGAGGGGAGCTGTGCAACATAGCCTGTCTGGTGAGGCGAACTTGGCATTATAACCTGAGTGGTGAGGGGAGCTGTGCAACATAGCCTGTCTGGTGAGGCGAACTTTGCATTATAACCTGAGTGGTGAGGGGAGCTGTGCAACATAGCCTGTCTGGTGAGGCGAACTTTGCATTATACCTGAGTGGTGAGGGGAGCTGTGCAACATAGCCTGTCTGGTGAGGGAACTTTGCATTATACCTGAGTGATGAGGGGAGCTGTGCAACATAGCCTGTCTGGTGAGGCGAACTTTGCATTATAACCTGAGTGGTGAGGGGAGCTGTGCAACATAGCCTGTCTGGTAAGGCGAACTTTGCATTATAACCTGAGTGGTGAGGGGAGCTGTGCAACAACTTAGGCCTGTCTGGCGAGGGGAGCTGTGCAACATAGACTGTCTGGCGAGGGGAGCTGTGCTTGTTAGTTACACTTTCAGGTGTTTCTTTATGACGTGGTAGCTGCACTAACAGGTAATTGTGAGCCTCACTGAGTGGGGACCAGGGAAGCGTGCTAACACGAGGACCACATAGAAAGAGAATGAATGGATGGTCAGCTTCTTTAAACATGTTTATAAGTTTGTACGCTTTATTTATTACTTGTCTTATTATTTTACAACAAAGATAACTCTGCATCGCGCTTATTTGATATCGATTGACCAAGAATAGGGTTCGAACTAAACTAAAGATTTGAGGAAACCCACTTCAATGGCCGAATGCTCAAAAGCAGTGGTTTTCAATAATTACTTCTCGCCAAGGGTCACAATTGCAGATTTTTTTTTCATGGATTGGGTGGGAGGGTGTGAAAACTTAATTTGCAATCAACTTCGCCCTTCCTTATTCCGTCACGCCTAGCACAGGGTTGTCAGACGTACTGTGTAAAACAGTGTTGTTGGTTTATATATGTCAATATAATTATTTACCTAGGCCAGATTGACATCCTTAGCGGGACGCCTATTGAGAACCACTGGTCTAAGGCGTCACTGTCGTGTTAGACTGACCTGTTGATGACGGGGAAATCGAGGTTCAAATCTCGGTTGGGTTGGTTTTTCCTAAAAAAAAAACTCACTCTCCTTCCACGCAAATGCGGGTAGATTACTTCTAAAATGCTTCCTTCCTCATTCCTACCACGTTGAAGTAATTATCATATATTCGTATAACCTGAACAGATAGTAAGATGCGATTATAAAAATAATAAGATGAGGAGAGGGGAAGGGGGAAGATATATAAACTCAATTACACTACCCTTTGTATTTGAATGTGTATTTTCTTCATTACCTTGGTCACAATGAAATGGTTGGAGAGATGGTGGCAGAATAGGGGGTTGGGGAGATTGTACACTCCGTTTATTCTGACCGGTAACACCGTGACATATCTTATAAGCCGCACCATAGTGCAATCGGGCCAGGTATTCCAGAACCGGCTTCCGAGGATCATTGTGAACGCACCCTGATACATTTCCAATGATACTCAACATCGATAACTGGATATGTCGAGCTTCAAGATAAACTTCCAGAAGCTTTTTCAGACAGGCTTCCACGATCTCTCAATCCTCTTATCCAAAGGCTTGGGAACTATGTGATCGACCCAAGGGAGTCCCAGAGACGTCCAAAGGCCCTACTCGTACAAGCGAGATGTGTAGTAAGTAGTCATCTGGAGGCTCCCAGTAGAGTAGTGTGACAGCACTCGCCTCTCCAAATGTGACAACCCGTCATTTTAATGTACAGTTAAAATCATCACCCACCTTCGGTGGCTGCATGGTCTAACGCACTACTCTCACAGTAGACTAAACTGCCGATGACGGGGAGATTTAGGTTCAAATCTTGGTTGGGTGTACTAAAGGTTTTTTCCCCAAAATGGTTTTCCACTCTCCTCCCACGCACATTCGGGTACACTTCCTGTAAATATAGCCTTCCTAATCCCTAAAACCATTAGTGTAATTAGTACATAATCTTATAACCAGAACGGGTAGTAAGACGTGTTCTAAAAAAAGTTAAAATTATGCTGTGACCCGTAGTGTCGGAACATGATTTAATCTGCACTCGAAGGTGGGAAGATCAGACTTCAAATCCCGGTCAGGTGTGCTGAGAGTGGTTTTCACTAACAGGTTTTCCACTCCCCCCCACGCAAATCCAGGCACAATTCCTCTAAATGCAACCTTCCTAATCCCTAACATAATAATGTAATCCATACACAGGCGTATAACTTGACAGGTACATGGTGTAATACATGGTGTTTAAAATATCTCTTTGGCCTCCCTTCTGGAAGTATAAGACTACTACTTTTCAGGGTAAACGGAGTGTACCTATTTTAGGATTATTGGCTTGATCCAGACTTATAAACGAAGTGAAAGGCATATGTAAATATTATTTTAATACTAGTCTAATACCTGTTTAAAAATTAACGGCCTCATTTATTGTCGTGTAATGTATCCCATGGACATTTGTCGGACAACGATTGCGAATGGGAATAATTTTTAGTCACCCTCAAAATCTGGGAGGGTCCTTCCAACTAAAGACTCTATAGTAGATCAGATATTTATTCCAAATAAAATGTGAAATTATTCCTCAATTGAAGATTTCACTATAAACAACATTTTGTGTAAATACTTTTTCGTTTTGGGGTTCTCATGAGAATTCTCAGTTACCATGTATTTCTGCAACCTGTTTGGTTAGGGGCTACCTGCCCGCAAAATTTAAGCTTCCTAGGTCTTCTGGCCTTTGAGATTTTTTCGACTTAAACAAAATTGCCCCCCACACCCCATGCGAGTTTTCAGTCACCACGTATTCTTGCACCCTTCTAGGTTAGGGGCTGCCTGCCTTAAAATGTTAGCTTCGTAGGTTTATTGGCTTCAGGTATATTTAACTTGTTTTGGCGGGCCACGTTGAAATGCTATGAACATAATGAAATTTTTAAATTGAACTTTATTTACTGCCCGACACAGGTTTTCTGCCAAATTTAGTTTCAGTACAAAAATAATTGATTCCGTGAAATTTCTAAACCCTTTGAAATAAAGGAAAAGACGACCAAACATATGATATAGTTGTGAAAAATACCAGTAAGTTCCTTTTGAGGAAATACCATCTGGTGAGCTGGGTATACACTGTTCTTTAGTGTGAAAAGGTATTTTATTGCTTCTCTTTCATATTTTATTTTGTCTTTTTTTTCCCTTTTCTACTTTTTTTTATGTTTGTGAATTTGAATCTCGGGCCTATGACCGGTACCATGGTTTCAATAGTCCCCCCTGGTGACGAGCCTGTTTCAAGCAATATACTCTCGACCATCTTATAAGTTTTTTTTTTCTAAACATCTTCAACTAGTTGGAGTAAGGATTGCAAGACTAGTTCTGCAGCTGTACTGAACAAATAATTTTAAATTAAACATGTTTTTTCAAATATATGGTGACCTGGCGGTCTGGTGGTAAGGTGTCAGACTTATGTGTTGGGGGTCTGGGGCTCAATCCTCGGTCCCGGCACAGATTTATCTGATTGATAAACCCTTCCTTCACGACGTGTATTAAACAAAACTTGTGAATGTGTGGAATGACAGGCCTCCACCGTGGTTCGGATCCCACGTTAAACTGTAGGTCCTCCATTTTCATTTCACAATCACCCTACCACTACACATTAACGTAAGTGCTTATAACCCGGACTGGTAGTAAGACGCGGTGATAATAATAATAATAATAATATAAAATATATTATAATCAGTTTTATAGAACCTTCATTGTTTATGGGGTGCATCTTGGTAAAATTTGACTATCATCACAATATCTTTATGTGTACATATTTTAAGAATCACAATAGGCCCTAACCTTAAATAAATCGCCAAACTAAAGACGTCACTAGACTGCAAACAAATACAACACCGATTACTTTTGGAAATTCAGCCTCTGCTAAAAGTATCTTATCTCTACGATATCCAAAAGTATTCCATGTAGGCTATTTGCTATTCCAATAAGCTTTTCCTTCTTAATCTATTGCTTACCTCTAGGGTCTCCCGATGTAGGTTTTTTGGTATTTCAAAAACCTATTTTTTCTTTACAAGTAATGATTACCTCTACGGTCCTCCGAAGGATGTAGGCTATCTGTTCTTTCAAAAGCCCCTTTCCTCTTTACAAATTAATGCTTACCTCTACGGTCTTCCGAAGGATGTAGGCTATCTGTTCTTTCAAAAAAAACCCTCCTCTTTACAAATTAATGCTTACCTCTACGGTCTCCCGAAGGATGTAGGCTATCTGGTCTTCTGACAATCTTTCTTGTCTTCTCTTAAGACCTTGAACGAGGTCGGTAACGGATCCTCCAGTACACAACTGTAACAAGAAGCAGGTTTAATTTATTATGTTTATTTAACATGCACTTTACAAATACTAGCCCATATCAAATTTAAATCATTATTTAAAAGTGATTAATCTGGCCCACGCAACTAATAGCCTACTAAGTGCCTAGCCCTGGCATCAAGAAAAAATATAGTAGTATATAGTGTCACCGGTAGAGTTGATGTAATAGTTAGGTACAGCTATTTATGATTCGTAAAGTCGGACTTAAATCACGATCGGATGCACTATTTTTTAAATTAAGAGTTTATGTTTTCCCGTCTGGAAAAAAAATTGGTACGTTTCCTTAAAATTTTCCTTAATCCCATGCCCTTATATTGTTAGTAGGCTATTTGCTTGGGACAGCCCTACTGGCCAGTAAGAAGTGTGACGCTTTAATGTTAAGTAGTAAGTTAATAATCTGATGAGCATTCACACAAAAAATAAATTAACCATAGCAGCATCTTACATCAAACTAAGGCTCCTCAAAATCTTAATCTATTCCCCCAACTACTCTATGAGCAGACATACAAAACAAGATAAAGAGTTATTTTATATTGATTTTTGTGGGCAGCTATCATGACGTCAATTTTAGTGAACTCAAAAACTCCTGCACTTCATTTGAAGCATAACTTAATATATATTTCATGTTAACTTTAGCAGAATTTATGAGTTTTAGTGATGGACGCAATGGAGCGTCACTTGGTCCCACTTTCTAAAATAAGGGTACAGCACATTATGTTCTTTAGCATTTACGGTCCTTAAAATAAGCAGTGAAGAGCAGGACAAACTGAGCAACTAAGTTGCAGATGTGAAGGTGAAAGCTTCCCAAGAAGCGAAATCATCCAAGGGGACGCGATGAGGGTTGCAAGAAGCCCTTGCCGCAGCCATTGACAAAACACTCGCGATAACACCAGCAAACAGAGTGGACGTTTGTTAAACACTCGCAATAACACCAGTAAACAGAGTGGACGTGTGTTAAACACTCACAATAACACCAGTAAACAGAGTGGACGTGAGTTAAACACTCACAATAACACCAGTAAACAGAGTGGACGTGTGTTAAACACTCGCAATAGCACCAGTAAACAGAGTGGACGTGTGTTAAACATTCGCAATAACACCAGTAAACAGAGTGGACGTGTGTTAAACATTCGCAATAACACCAGTAAACAGAGTGGACGTGTGTTAAACACTCGCAATAACACCAGTAAACAGAGTGGACGTGTGTTAAACACTCACAATAACACCAGTAAACAGAGTGGACGTGTGTTAAGCACTCGCAATAGCACCAGTAAACAGAGTGGACGTGTGTTAAACATTCGCAATAACACCAGTAAACAGAGTGGACGTGTGTTAAACATTCGCAATAACACCAGTAAACAGAGTGGACGTGTGTTAAACATTCGCAATAACACCAGTAAACAGAGTGGACGTGTGTTAAACACTCGCAATAACACCAGTAAACAGAGTGGACGTGTGTTAAACATTCGCAATAACACCAGTAAACAGAGTGGACGTGTGTTAAACACTCACAATAACACCAGTAAACAGAGTGGACGTGTGTTAAACATTCGCAATAACACCAGTAAACAGAGTGGACGTGTGTTAAACACTCACAATAACACCAGTAAACAGAGTGGACGTGTGTTAAACACTCACAATAACACCAGCAAACAGAGTGGACGTGTGTTAAACACTCACAATAACACCAGCAAACAGAGTGGGCGTTTGTTAAACACTCACAATAACACCAGTAAACAGAGTGGACGTGTGTTAAACACTCACAATAACACCAGTAAACAGAGTGGACGTGTGTTAAACACTCTAGATCAGGGTCCCCAATTATTTTTGATGGAGGTCCGTTTTAAAAGATTGACATACTTCCGAGGTCCAGCAAAACTTTAACAGTGACTCAAGTTCAAGCCCTATGTACTAATTACAAAAAGTTATTTTGTTTCCTTCTAGTTATTATACTTATTTATAATTGCTGGCCCTCCATGTCTACTACCCACCCACCACCGAAATAGCATAATTTCTTCTGTTTATCGCTATCTCGTCAAGGTCCTTAAAAATGTCTCTGCGGTCCGGATGTGGACCGCGGTCTGCCATTTGGTGACCACTGCTCTAGATCATACTATCATATAGATCAGACGTGTCTTACACAACCGCGCAGTCACCGCAAATCAACTTATTGTTAGATTATTTATATTCATTCTTTAGTAACCAAAGTGTGGAATAGATTGATCATATAATATATAACGTGCAACTCTCGCTATAAAGTAGGCTGCCGATTACGGGGATATTGAGGTTCGAATCTCGGTTGGGTGTAGTAAGGTTTCTTTCAATATAGTTTTCCACTCTCCCTCCATGCAAGTGTAGGCATACATTCTCTAAATGTAACCTTTCTAATCCCTAAAACCACTACCGTAATTAGTATATATAAGCATATAACTCGAACGGGTGGTAAGACGCGCTGTTTATATATAATATATATAGTCTATTAAATGTAGACTTGAATGAAAGGTTTGATGAGGTATATACTGTCTCTCTCTCTCTCTATATATATATATATTAAACAGCGCGTCTTACCACCCGTTCGGGCTATATGCTTATATATGGTGTCTACTCAACTTGACCAATGAAATTCCCGACATTTTCCCTGATTACCCCTGATCATTTCATAAAATTCCCGACTAAAAGGTATGTCACATCCTTCTAATTCCCCCCCCCCCCCCCCCTAATTTTTCTATTAATCTTTTTTTATTGAATAATAAGAAGTTTTAAAATTTGTATTAACATTGTTTATTAGGAATTATAAAAGTTATTACACAGCTACAAAAAAAAAACCTACAGTTTGAATAACATTATTATTTACTGTTTTAATGATTATTATATTTCATATTTTGAGTAAAACCACATTTTCCCAGATTTTTATTTTTATTTACCAAATTCCCGGTTTATTCCCGTTTTTTCCGATCATTTCAAATTCCCGGCTAATTCCTGCTTTCCCTGATTTTCCCGGATGGTAGACACCCTGTTATATATAATAATTGCGATAATGGTTTTAGAGATTAGAAAGGTTACATTTAGAGAATGTATGCCTACATTTGCATGGAGGGAGAGTGGAAAACTATAATGAAAGAAACCTTACTACACCCAACCGAGATTCGAACCTCAATATCCCCGTAATCGGCAGCCTACTCTATAGCGAGAGTTGCACGTTAGAACACGCGGCCACTGAGGCGGATGATCCTAAATATTAATTTGTGAGCTTTAACTTTAGTAATCTTCCACTTAAATCAAACCCAGTATATTCGTTGGTATGGTGCTTGACACTGACGGATACGATCACGTTCCGTTAGACATTCTACTGAATTCAAGCCCAACCAGGATTCGAACCAGTCTCTCTAGATCTGGTTGACCAAAGTCTGCATTTCAATGTCTAAACTATCATGTCCATACACGGTTGAAAGGATCCCGTCTTATCCCATAGTAATACAGCTCGAACCAGGAGTCGCATCGTGGAGAGGTTTTATTTAGTCCACAGGTGACCTGGTGGTCTAGGGGTAAGCTGTTGGATTTCTGTGCTGGGGGTCCGAGGTTCAATCCTTGGTCCAGGCACAGATTTATCCGATAACCAAACCCTTCCTTCACCTCTGACAAGACGTGCATTGATCACAACTTGTGGATGTGGGGAATGCCAGGCCTCCACGGTGGTTCGGATTCCATGTTAAACTGTAGGTCCTCCATGTCATCTCACAATCACCCTACCATTACACATTAGCGTAAGTGCGTATAACCCGAATGGGTAGTAAGACGTGGGGCTAATAATAATAATAATAATAATAATAATAACAACAATAATAATAATATTTTTGTTTACTATAAAAAAAGTTGAAATGAGACCAGTGAAACCGTTTTGCCATATTTTAAAAATTAAAACAAAGAACGAAGATAATTATTTTAGAATTTAAAAAAATCACTGATCTCGATGCCGTTGTTGTCAAGTAAAGCACGCTAAAACAGCGATTTTATAAGTTTTCTGGTTTGAATATAATTTTGTTTTTAAATTCCCTGTCAATTGGCCATAGATGGACTCTTAGGGGGACTTTATCAGGTGTTGCGCTTAGGTTAAATATTTACCGAACCTTTAGCAGTAAACGAATTTGGTGTTTGCTGGAATTAACACAGAACTATTTACTATAACCCTGAATATAAATGCGTACAAATAATTTAAAAGTTGAAATTTTCTACTCTGAAATTACCAAAAATCCCACATGTCTTGGTTGATCATTAGGACCTTAATGCCCGAGAAAAAGAAAGGTAACTAGTATAGGAATGTAGAAAGGATTTTTGTGAATTGATTGGTGTAATTTAATAAGGGGAGAGGGGATAACATAGATGGTAGTGCCATTTGTATTTTCCCCCTCTCTTGTTTATTCTCCTACTGCCGGACAGCTCCCCCCCGTAAAGTTATAAACACATTTGGTGTCTGGCGTTTAGGAACTTCTGCTTGACTATTCTAGCTACTTTTTAGTATCTGCTCCGGGTCTAAATATTTGTTGGGGTCAGTTGCATATTCATACTAAGGTAGTGGAAATGAGGAAGGTAGAATTTAGATTAAGTGTGCAGCATTGCCGGGGAGATAAAGAGGAAAACAATTTAGGATGAACACAGTTTAAACATATCAACCCGCTTCAGTGGCTGAATGGACTAAGGCGTCACTCTCGTTTTGGGAATACCAGGGTTCGATTCCTTGTTGGGTCTACGGAGGTGGTTTTTCATAAATGGTTTCCAAACCCTTCCGTGCAAATGTGAGTATATTATCTCTAAAACGCTTCCTTCCTCATCCTTACCCCATCAGAGTTATTATAATGTATGCGTATAACCTGAACAGGTGGTGGTGGTGGTGGTGGTAGTGGTAGTGGTAGTGGTAGTAGTAGTGGTAGTAGTGGTGGTTAGTGGTAGTGGTAGTAGTGGTGGTGGTGGTGGTGGTAGTAGTAGTAGTAAGACTCGGTTATAAAAATAATGGCAGATTTTTATAGCATGTGCAGTTAAGCCAAAAATCCAAGACAATTATTTAACGTGTAAGCGATCTTACCTCATAATTGTACATATCTCCCCCCCCCCCTATATGCCATATTTTAAAATTGAAACATCTAATAAGTAATACAACTATGTAACAATACCGGGTCTTAATGAGAGAGGGTGTTTTTAAAAAGGTTCAACCCCCCCCCCCCAACCACTCATAAAAAAAAGTGTAGTTAATAATCTGTTTTTGCATACATCCGCAATGCCTAGTATAATAGATACAAATTGAAAACAAGTATTTTTCCTAAGAAAAAAGGTTTATCAAACAGTTATTCCTGCAATTAAAACTATCAGCTTAAACTTTTTTAAATATCTTTTGTATCTATGCTACTTACTCCATTTACAGTATTCAAACCATTTTATAAGAAAAGTAATATCTAATAAGCTACCAATTCTGGATAATAAGACGCCCCCGCCTTGCATTTAACAATTAATTAGATTTCTGCGCATTTGGTCGGTGACCTGGCGGTCTAGAGGTAAGGGGTCAGACTTTTGTGCTGGAGGTCCGGGTTCAATCCTGGGTCCCGGCACAGATTTATCTGATCACCAAACCCTTCCTTCACCTCTGAAAAGACGGGGTATTAATCACAACTTGTGAATGTGTATAATGCCAGGCCTCCACCGTGGTTCGGATCTCACGTTAAACTGTAGGTCCTCCATTTTCATCTCACAATCACCCTACCATTACACATTAGCGTAAGTGCGTATAACCCGAACGGTTAGTAAGACGTGGTGCTAATAATAATCTACGCATTTGGTCGAAAGGAATCTCTTCGCAAATAGGCCGGCCATTTCCTAATCACGAAAATTCAGGACAGAAACAAAAAATCAGTATACGTATAATTTTTAACATGTTTTAGTTACGATAGTTTAATTTAAAACCATAAATAATCAGAGAAAATGTTTGACAAGATATAAAGTATAAAATATAGTTATATAATTTAATTATGTCTAGGAATTCAAAAATATAAGATTAATTAAATATAATATACATATTTAACTATCTTTATCGACTGATATTTTTTAAAAAAAATTCAAAAATTTTTTTTATATATATATTTTAATATTCACAAGAATGAACCAAATTGGATTTTGGATAAATAATGATCCCATATCCAACTCCACGCAGCAATTTAAAAAAACATACAAAATTGAATTTTGAAAATTAGAAGTTTTAAAGTACATTTTATTGATACGAGACTGTAGAAAAAACCGGTTCGGTCTCGAGAAATCTGAAACGAATGGTCATCCTATGTATATAGATAATAAACTATGTTGAGAAATATTGAAAATGGTACGTTGGGTATGATACGTCACCGTCAATAAGCCTTGTAATTAACGCAGAAAACACAAACTCTGTTCAGAGCACGGTACTCACAATAATGGTCCACTGTCGAAATGGCGGCGATACCACCGGCCCCCGGACGTGAAGGATGTACGGAAGAAGACGTGCTGAAGTGGAAACTGAGCTAGTTGATAGTGGGTTACAGGGAAGTGTTGAGATGCTGCGAGAGGGGAGGTGGGTGGCTTAGTGAGTATGGGGGAGAGGGGGGAAGCTACAAGTAGTCCACCCTGTCCACGGTGCACGGTCATCGAGGGCCTCCAGCGCTACCAACACGCACGTCAAAACATACTCATTACGATCGTCGATATACATCTTGAGGAAACTTTTACTTTGCCAATAAACTGATGTGGGTTTCAATCCCCCCCTCTCCCCCCCTCCCCCCCGTGAGACTTACTTGTGGGTGAGAGGGGTAAACAAGTACTGATATGTCCCTTCTGAAGGATTCTGGTTCGAATATTGAGAGCAATTTTAAGTAAGGGTTTGAAACAAGAATAATGTTTTAAAATACTCTCAGCTATCTGCGAAATATACCCAATTTCTTTATTTAGGGAGGAGGGAGGGGGGTCGTGATGGAAGGGTTCCAGGGAGCCAGGTTAAGTTATTATATCATTTATAAGAAGTGGATTTAAAGGGCACTTTATAAACTCAAAAGTATTATCAGTACACGATTATAAGATTGATTTAATTCGATAGAGCACACATAATATTTTACAGTCGCTAAGAAAGTCAGAAATTGAAATTCAAGCGTATCAGAGTAAATTGAGACATAATTATTTTTTCTTTTCAATCGTGTTTCACGTCCGGGCAATCCGCAAATTTACACAAAAGTAAGATAGGTAAATTTTGAGGAAATGTATCTCAGTTTGCCTGAAGACAAAATGGGAAACTTTTGAGAGAAAACCACCTCACCACACCCTGATGGGATTAAAACCCAGACCTCTTCGTCAATGTCCATCCAAACAAATAAGACGAAACCGACGCCTTAGTTGGCGTGCTCACCGGGGAGGAATGTAGATAGTCAACACTGATAATAAGTAACTAGACTTTAAAAAGTGGTCAGTATAATTTATTTTCGGTGTTGGTATTTGTGAAAGTAATAAATAATAGTAGCCGGTAAAAGTGAGGGCGACCAGGCCAGTAGGGCATAAATAATACATTCAACCTCGGAGATTCACTTCTTGTACCGGACGATACGACTCAAGATCAAGGGTAAGTTCAAGGAAACTGGTTCAACCGGACTGTCAGGTTTCTCGTTCATCCGTGGAGACAGATTGAACGTGTACCGAACTACCACAGAGTAAGCGAAATTGGAACTATCTCACAATAGTCGGCCCACCAGGCGATAAAAAACTAGAATCGTCATACTACTAACATGACAGGTGACCCAGGTAAATTTAAAGTAAAGGTACGGCACAATTTTAGTAGGATGAGACTAGTAACTACAAGTAACCCACTTCGGTGGCCGTATGGTCTAAGGCGTTACTCTCTAAATAGACTAGATCAGGGCTGTTATTCCTAGAGAGTTTGCGGGCCGCACACGTGGGAATTCGGCCTTTGACACCGACAATGTTTGCAAGCAAACCAGGAACTGTACTTTACCACCATTGTTTGTTATATATATATATATATATATATATATATATATATATATATATATATATATATACACCCAACGTGTTTGAAACATATGATTTTCATCCTCGATTTTTCGTCTTTTTTACTGTATTAGACTTACTCATCTTGTTATATTTCACAAAATTATCAAAAGCTTGAATTACTAACATGATACACTCACAAAGTGTAACGAAATACTAAGCTTGCTCAGCTCACAACAAACAATGAGCAAACGTATAACCCGAGCGGCTAGTAAGACGCGGTGCTAAAAAATTGCATCAGAGACAAGTGACGGGCGATGGACGTGTTTTCCATTTGTTTACGCATCTACTCTTCAAGTAAAGCTGTTGCCAGATTTCGGCACTCTTTTCAATTTCCGAATAAATTAAACAGACGAATGTTACATGATAGACCAAAAGACTAATAAATAATTATTAATTTACATTAAAAGTATTATAATAATTGATATACATTACAGTACTGAAAATAAAGCATATAATAAATTTTACACAATTCAAGTCAGATCATGTTTAAGAGGGCTTGCCCGAATTGCGCCAATCCACCTAGCTTGGACCCGAATTGCGCCAAGTGCTTAAAAGTGCCCCCCAGACCGGACCCGAATTGCGCCAATACCCCCTTCCCAAGACCGGACACGAATTGCGCCAACTGTGAATGTAAACAAATATTAATGCTTTGGCTGGCGGTAAGAAGGACACAAGTCAAAAAATATTATTTAAATTAACTATATTTAACCATATAAAACAAAATCTAACATTATAACATCACAGTAAAATTTCCATATTAAAAACATTGTCAATAATAGCTAAATGTAAGCTAAATTATAATATAATAATAACAAATAAATAAAAAAAAGTCATACAAAGGATTTTTGAGGGTCACATACCTCACAGAGCTTAATCTATATATTAACAAAATCGTTAAAAATAATTTCAAAATATTTTGAATTTTTTAAAACTAGTCATCAGTAAACTACCCCTAATAGGACTTTGCCCCCAAAACCAAATATACAATATTAATTATCATCTTAAATATACACAAGATGTATGTTTTAATCAAAATTGTTAAAGATATTTTTGAGAAATTTCAAATTATTTTAAAATTAGTCATTAGTAAACTGCCCACTATTAAATTTTTTTTAAGATCAATTATAAAATTCTGTTCATCATTTAAAAAACTCCCCAGATATACACTTTGAACCAAATTACTTAAGCCAATGATTGGGTAGTTGGAGTTCAAATCCTGGTCGAGTGAACTGAAGGTGGTTTTTTCCTAAACAGTTTTCCACTCTCCCTCCAGGCAAATTCGGATTCCCTTTCTCTACATTCAACCTATCTTATCCCAAAGCCCAATATTATAATTAGCACATAAAGGTATAACTCAAAAACAAGAAGTAAAACGTAATGCAAAAAAAAATTAACAATGAAAAGTATAATAATAAAGTCAAAAATTATAACAGTATTTATGTAAAGCTGTAAAATAAAATTGTTTCGCTTACTATGCTTGTACCAAATGAGATCGACAGCCTACTATCTTGGTTTGTGGAAATGTTGACACGATGCACTCATGGAGTGCTTGCTTGAAATCCATCACAATGTGTAAAGGTTGAAGGTGAAGTTGTCTCTTCTCGCACTCGTCCGTTAGGATTCTCATAGCGTCAATGTAGCTCTGCTTTTTCTTGTCTTTACAAGAAAATATCACAACCCCCTTCTCTTTTTAGTTTTTTAATAAAAAGTTTTCGTCTGGAGTATTATTTAATTCAATTGAATTTAAGTCGAATTGAATTTCGTCGGAAGATTTAGGCAAATTTGGCAGTTTGTTATTCCTGAAACATTTCATATCCTTGCGGGTCAATGTTTTTATAGCTTTTTCTCTGTAGGCACCTCTTTGTCGATCAACTTTAAAGGCCTTACGTCAATCGCCTCAGCTTTCCTCATAACTGCGTTGCTGATGGATTTTCTGTTCAACTCTTGATCTAGTAGTGATTCGTGGTTGTGTTGATTTTCAATCTGCGAGAAAATATTTCCTCCATCAAGCGTGAATATTTTGGCCTTACAGTCCTTTTTAGTGCATCTCCACCTCTATTCCCTCGTCAGATTCAATTGATTCACCTGTTGATACGTATAATTACTATAGACAATCAGATATTTCCCTCTTTCACTTTAAATCCTTTCCATATCAATAATTATCGCTAATATCACGGTCCATACAAAACCCAAACAAAAATAAAACAATTACACATATGGACAGTTACCGTTGCCGAGATAATTTTTTAATACTGGCCATACTTATGTCAGAAAAGCTAATACAGATCTTGTTGGGGGCTCTTAAGGCGTTTTTATATTCCTTTACCTAAGGGAGGGAAGACAAGACGTGGCGAGAGCTTGTTTGCGTTGGTGTTTGTTTATTTCATCCCCCCTCGTTCACCTGAATTAGACTTGGCGCAATTCGGGTCCGGGCTAAGTGAACATTTTTAAATCCCTTAATTACTGGCGCAATTCGGGCTTGCCCGTTTAAGAAACTCCTGGATGACGTTATTTTATTTTAACTTTTCTAATGCGTCGCGGGCCATAAAATATGCGGCCCGCGGGCCACCAGTTGGATAGGCCTGGACTAGATTGTCTAAAACTGGAATATAGGCGTTCGATCCCGGCCAGATGTACTCCGGGTGATTTTCCCTAAATAGTTTTACTCTCCCTCGATGTAGATGCGGGAACACTTACTCTAAATATAACCTTTTTAATCCCTAAACACATTAGCGTAATTAGTACATGTGTGCAAAATCCGAACTGGTACTAAGACGCGGTGTTAAAAATCTACAAGTAGACATTTACAAAATCTATACTTTAATGTGTTCATACACCAAGTCATTTTATCACCAGCTGTTATTTTTGGTAGATCTTAATACCTATCAAATACCACTAATAGTTATAGGCCTAAACTATAATGTTGACCGAAATAGTATTTTCTAAAAGATTTTTCCATTTAAAATCCCATACCACCACAGTTTATTATTTATATTAAATTAAATTATTACATTTTAACAAAATATTAGAAACACCTTTATAGTAAGTACATGTGGCGAACCAAATAAATATTTATGGCTCATCCAAGCCGGCTACAGATGACATGATTTGGTCAGGCGGTCAGACAGATTTGGTAAGATCAGACGCAATATCAGGTCGTGCAAGAAATATCATCAGGACACAGACTAAGCAATTAGAATCTAATGAAAAAATGGATGAAATCTAGAATGGTCTAAGCAGACAGGTCAAACTTGAGGACCGCGGGCACGATCCATGATTCTTCGCGACTCGCGGACCTTTCCATGAACTCGCCCGCTTCGGTGGCTGCGTGCTCTAACGCGCCAGTATTGTGTTGGACTAGACTGCCGAAGGTGGGGTTCGATTCCGGTAGGGTGTAATGAGGGGGGTTTCTCCTAAATGGTTTTCCACTCTCCTTCCACGCAAATTCGGGTGAATTTCCTCTACATTAAGCCTTTCTAATCCTTAGCCCATTAGTGTAATTAGTACAGAAGCGTACAACCCAAATGGGTAGAAAGACACAGTTTAAAAAAACATGCAATGTTGCCCGATTCATCTAAACGTTATGTTATGTAATGTAATGTTATGTTATTATTATTATTATTATTATTTTTATTACCGCGTCTTACTACCTGTTCTGGTTATAAGCATATATGATAATAATTACTATAACGGGGTAGGGATGAGGAAGAAAGTATTTTAGAGGTAATCAACGCGTATTTGCGTGGAACGAGGGTGGGTAACCATTTAGGGAAAAAAAACCTCAGTAGACTTTATCGGGATTCCAACCCCAATCGCTTTGTCATCAGCACGCCAGTCAAACACGAGAGTGATAAATTTACCTCAAGTTTTGATATTGTTCTGATAAAGTTAAATCTCTTAATTTACTGTGTCGTCTGTATCAAAGGTTTGGGTATAACAATAATATAGCTAGACTATATTTCATTTAAGGATATGTTTTTATTTATAAAGGTTGAAATTCCACAGAATATAATTATGGAATTGGAGGTCAGGTTTCGAATCTCAACCAGGTAAATTGGATTATTTTTTTACCAACATGGTTTCTCACTTTGAGCCACGAGCCACCCCTGATTCTGAAGTGTGTTGTCCTAGGTTAGTTAAATCTGTGTGTCATACGCTGACTTTTTTTATTCAAAAGAACGTGTTGAATTTATTAACGAGACAGGTCCTTCCTACAATAAACTAGCACGAGTTCCTCCTATAGACCATCCTCGATAAGTTAAATATTAACTGGCACGAGTTCCTGCTATAGACCATCCTCGATAAGTTAAATATTATCTAGCACAAGCTCCTGCTATAGACCATCCACGCTAAGTTAAATATTAACTAGCACGAGTTCCTGCTATAGACCATCCTCGATAAGTTAAATATTAACTAGCACGAGTTCCTCTATAGACCATCCTCGATAAGTTAAATATTAACTAGCACGAGTTCCTCCTATAGACCATCCACGATAAGTTAAATATTAACTAGCACGAGTTCCTGCTATAGACCATCCACGATAAGTTAAATATTAGCTAGCACGAGTTCCTGCTATAGACCATCCACGATAAGTTAAATATTAACTAGTACCAACCCACTGTGGTGGACGCATGGTCTAAAGTGCTACTCTCCCATAAGACTAGACTGCTGTTGACGGGGAGATCGTGGTTCTAATACGGTGAAGGTGGTTTTTCCTATACGGTTTCCCGCTATCTCTCTCTCCATACAAATGCGGGTACTCTTCCTATTAATGTAACTTCTCTAATCCCTTAAACCACTAGCGTAGTTAGTGTACATAAGCGTATTAGGGGCTCATCACGTGGGGCTTACAGTCAATGATGACAAATATAGTTCGTATTTAAAACGCCTTCTAAAGAAAAATTTACCCACACCAGTAGCCGTGTGGTCTCAGGCAAAAAATGACCGTTGATGGAAAGGTTGGGGTTCTAGTTTCAACCGGGAGTACTAAGGGAGGGTTTCTTATGTGTGATTCATTTTTATAGCTAGTATCTACAACCCAACGTTATTAACAACTTAATCTAAGGGTTAGGGATTGGGATGGTAACTTAACATTGGAGTGGAAGGAGGATAGTAGCACCACAATGATAAATCACATTTATGAAACCACCCTCAGTGTAACCAGTTGAGATTCGAACCTTGATGTTCCTTTCACATGTAATCCAGTATATTATGAACTTAGCGCCCTATACCATGTGACCACCATTGCGAGTGATGTGCAATATATCGTGGTCGTTTCTTGATACTCTCTTTGCGATAATGTGGGTGCATTTTCTCTAAGCTACTCTCCTTATATTAAGCCGTTAATAATCTGTGTATCAAACTTAAAAATATTAAAAAAATTATAATGAATAGTGTTGTTAGTTATTGACTTTTAAGTTTTACCCAAAAAGGTAGAATATAATAATTATGATTGCGCAGGAAATACTGTGTTAAAAACTTTACTTTCAGGGGTGTCCACACAGCACAGACACACTTCGGTGGCTGGATGGTCTGACGCGCTACTCTTGCAGTAGACTAGGTTGCTGATGACGGGGAGATTGAGGCTCGAATCTCAGCAGAGTGTATTGAGGGTGGTTTTTCCTAAATGGTTTCTACTCTCCTTCCACGCAAATGTACGTACACCTATCATATATAAAACCTCCCTTATCCCTAAAACCACTAGCGTAATTAGTACATAAGATAACCCAAATGGTTAGTAAGATGCGGCGCTAAAAATAATTAGCACAATTTTTACCATTCAGTTGTGCGGAGTCCATTATTGAGGAAGTGCCAGTATGGCCAAATTTTGCAATTAGTCTTGCAAAGATACGTCTTAAATGCACGTGACGTTAAAGAGGGGTCAGTTATTGGCTGCTGAGAGGAAAGAAATTCAGGGGTGTCCGTAAGAAGCTCACGGGACGTTAAAGAGGGGCCAGTCATTGGTTGCTGAAAGGAAAGAAATTCAGGGGTGTCCGTAAGAAGCTCACGTGACGTTAAGAGGGCCAGTCATTGGCTGCTGAAAGGAAAGAAATTCTGGGGTGTCTGTAAGAAGCTCACGTGAACATTGACGAAGATAGGTCATAGTTGAACAATAAAAAATGGATCAAGTTTTTTTTAACTCCGTGAACACTGTTCCTGCATCATTATCGAAGAAAAACTGCGTGTATAGAGTGGCACCAGTATACATTTTTCAGTGTGGAGGGAGGGGCAAAACCAAGGCCGTAGCCAGCCAATAATTTCAGGGGGGGTTTGGTGGGCCCATCCCCCAATTGACGGAGGCTAGAAAAAATTCTAAATAAAAAACTGTTCTAGAAGCTATCTGAAGTGTTTTTTTTATGGTAACACTACCCCAACTATCGGAGGCTAGGACAAATTCTAATTATTAAACAGATCTAGAAGCTCTCTTAAGTGTTTTTTTATTGGTACCATAACCCCATAAATGCCGTAGGCTATAGGAAAAATCTCTATATCTAAACAACTCTAGAAGCTCTTTAAAGTGTTTTTATGGTAACATGACCCCCTAACTGCCGGAGCTTAGGAAAATTCTATATATTTAAACACCTCTAGATGCTCTCTAAACATTTTTTTTATAGTAGCATAGCTGTCAAAGTTAAGGAAAAATTATAAATACTAAACACTTCTAGAAGCTCTCTGAAGTGTCTTTTATGGCACCATAACACCCTAACTGCCGAGGGCTGGGAAAATTTCTAAATATAAAACACCTCTAGAAGTTATATGAAGTGTTTTTTATGGCAACATAACCCCCTAACCACCGAAAAATAGGAACAATTCTAAATATTAAACGCCTCTAGAATTTATCTGAAATTTTTTTTTTACTACAACATAACACATAACTGCCGAAGGCTAGAAAAAAAATTATAAATAATAAACACCTCTGAAAGCTCTCTGTAGTGCTTTTTATGGTAACACAGCCCCCTAATTTGTACTTGTACCTTAATTTTGATGTTGTTTGAACCATAAATAAAGCCATATATATTTTGCTCATAAAATTTCTGGGGGGGGTTTGAACCCCGAAACCCCCCCCTGGCTACGGCCTTGGGCAAAACATATCCCCTCCCCCATTCACGCTCTCAAACACAAACGCACATGCGCGCGCGCGTGCCTGAAATAGCTTTTGTGGGCACTGGTATTATAATATCACTGTAAAGATACTAAAAACATACAAATTACAAAAAGAAGGGTTTTGATTCAACCTGAATGCAACTAGTAAATTTATAAAAATAAAATGTCAACATTTAAAATAAAAATACAAACAATAAAAAAATTCTATACTTTGAACTCACTTCACACAATCACATAAAAAACTACCTAATTAAATAGAAATTGAAGGCATCTACGGTCATTATCAAATTAATTTATAACTTTTTCTACTAAGCAGTAGTCAACATTCGTTGAAAATGTAGTAATGTGATAGGTTTCATTCAGAAATTCATCGAATGGAATAAATAAAACTAAAACCTTAATGCTACAATCGACCCACCATGGAGTAAGCAAAACTGGAACCTTCATACTACTAACATGGCAGGTGACACAGTTATATGTAAAGTAAAAGTACAATCCGATTGTAATAGGAAGAGCCTTGTAGCCCGATCGTGAATCTGGTGGTTGTAAAATGTTTGAAGAAGAAAATTGTAATACAAACTAGAAGATCGTAAAAGAAAACATTTCATGTATTAAATTAAATTAGAAATTCCAGAGGGGGGCAGGTACCCCCCTTGCCCGTTAATGCGGGCGCCCATATGCTTAGAGAATATGGAGGGAAGCGTCCACACTCACAGAATGTGCAGGTCACCGATAAATATGATGTTGGACTCAGTTTTTCATTTCCGTGTGCCATCTCTGCACCGTTCATATACGTGCACAGTTTTCCTGTCGCAACGTCTTGTATGTAACGTGTTGAACTGTGCAGGCTGTACAAAAACCTTGCGTGTGCATCGGGTGGGCTTTACTGTGGATATGGTGTAGCTGGGTCGTCGCCAACTTGTGGGCAGTGGTGGCTCGGGTTCGAGTCCCGTTGCAGTGGAACCTCCTTGAGCAAGTCTGCCCTTGCAACTGTACCAGCTCACTCGTCTAGCGGGATCCAGAGCAATTAGTAGTCTTTCCACAACGCACACCTCCTCTATAAGGCAACATGTACCGACAACAGTTCGGTCTGCCCGCACCAGTGACGTCAGTTTCATCTTGTCTCGTGATGGAGAGGTCAGTGTTTGAGTCCCAGCAGGGTTTACCGATGGTACTTTTAACTAAATGGTTTTCCTACTCCTCCTCTCTCTCTCCACTCAAACGTGGAGTATATTTAATTTAAATGGGGTTCTCTTTCTCTGGGACTCCAGAACTGGTGGGGGAGAGGGGGAAAGGTATAAGGGTAATTGAACCCCCTCCCCATAATTTTATTTTTTGGGAGCTGAAACTATCTTAGTTTTCCCTAATATATCCAATGTATATTCAAAATATTATGTAATATTTAATACGAATATTTAACTTTTTTTTCATTTTTACAAAAGTAATTGTCTCTTCCCGTCTTTTCTTAGATGGGTAACATAATTTTACAATATTATCCTAAAATTAATTTAGTTTAGAAAAAATGTATATCATAGATTTTATTTCTGTGTCTCATCAGTGCTATAGTTTTAACACTATAGTAGGGGAAGTATCTGACAGTTACACAAGCCACTAAAACTTCTCTTATATTATTCATATGCCAGGTAATTTTTATCTTGAGCTTTCACATTTTATTAAATAGTATCGATATCTAATAGTACTCCTATGAACTGTAGAACTTGATTTATCGTTACTACAGTCTGAATATTTCTCTTTGGATTTAAAGTTCAGATGACTTTGAATTTCAAACAGCTGGTAGCATCTTTATCTTACTAATACACATTTCCAAATCTAAGCTCTCAAAGGATTGTTGGGATGACATTTTATAGTTATAAATAATACTATAATTGTTAGACTAGCACAACAGCACGTGGTTTTGTTTTGAAAGAATCGCACGTATTCCTGCCGACCGTGGAAATAGGACCATTTAATTTAAAGTATCTACACTGGTAGCGCTGCTAGGAAACGCCGCGGCTAGTCGCGAGGACAGGCGATTGTGCGCGGCAGCAGCGCTGCTAATTCAACCGCACACGCTCGTGGAAAAACAACCATTTAAAACAAGGTATCGTCAAGCAGCGCTGCTAACAGCTGATATATATGCTCGTGGAAATGGGTGTGAAGACCTCAATCTCACAAAATATGTCAAAAATAAAACACTCTAGGTACTCGATCGATTACTTGGAATTTTAAATTCAAATCACCCAATATCAGCTATTAAACCAAAACGTTTTGGGCGAAAGCCACATTGAAACGTAGAGCCAGAATGAAAAACCGTGTGCTGTACATATACATAGTAGTAGATCAAAGAATGTCCTGGCCAAATTTCGTTAAAATAGTTCCACGCATTTTTTGACATTTATCGTGGGACAAACATTCGGATATACATGAAATACCAAATGGTCAAGTTAAAACATGACCTCTCTACGATTAGTCAGTAAAATAGTAGTTATGACAGTTACACATTTTTCAAAACCAAAAAGTTAAGTTTGTTTTACTATACCAACCTCCTTACCGTATTTTTACAATAAAGCTCATTCTTAAAATATTGAACATAAATAAATAAATATATAGTGCATATTAGTTGTATTATCAAGTATGTTCTTTTGCTAGCACCGATGATTAAGGGCGTTCATCATAGCAAGCCCAACTCAGCTCCCGGCTCACGTGAGTTAAGGGAGTAAAAGGGAAAATAAAATACCAAAATATTCCAGAAATGTGTGCAGTGTATTCGTATTTGAATGATTACTCGAAATTTTCCATGGTGACAATGGTGGACAAAGCGAAGCGACAAATTTTCTTGTTAATAACTACAGTATAACCCTTTATGATAAAATAAATATTTGTGCACAATGCTTAGCTATGAAGCCATTCTAAAATGGTCAAAAACAGCCTTTTCAATGCACTTTTAATCCAAATATAATTTTTATTATCTCAACAATGTTCAATATATCAGGAACATCTATTAACTCTTTATCATTATTAATATTTAATGAGAAATGATCCACGTGCAATGGTGTTCGTGTATATTTACGATTTCAAGTTGACTGTATCGCAAAGTTGATTGTCATGTGATGCACGCTCTTAAAAACGTTGTAAATAAAATACATTTATAAAGCATGCTCTGATACCAGTATAAGATAGAATTTTAGAGGAAGTTTACTCGAATTCTCATGGAAAGGGAAGTGGGAAATCATTTAGGAAAAACACGCCTTAAGTATATCCATCCGGGATTCGAGCCCCGATATCACCGTAACAGGCAATCCAATCAAACATGAGTGACCCGTTAGACCATTCGACCACCGATGTGGGTAGGATAGGTGATCAATAACACTTTTACTTACTTAATTACTCTATTGCATTAGGAACTCGAAAGTCTATTGTCATTCTTACAAAAGTACGCCATTTATCTCTATCTTGAGCTGGTTCTATCCAGTCCACCTCATTACACCCTATCCCGAGCTAGTTATATCCAGTCCACCTCATTACACCCTATTCCTATCTTGAGATAGTTCTATCCAGTCCACCTCATTACGCTCTATCCCAAGCTAGTTAGATCCAGTCCACCTCATTATAACCTATACGTATCTTGAGCTAGTTCTATCCAGTCCACCTCATTACACCCTATCCCTATCTTGAGATAGTTCTATCCAGTACACCTCATTACACCCTATCCCGAGCTAGTTATATCCAGTCCACCTCATTACACCATATTCTTATCTTGAACTAGTTCTATCCAGTCTCCCTCAATATACCCTATCCCTAGTTTGAGCTAGTTCTATCAAGTCCACCTCTTTACACCTTATCCCTATCTTGAGATAGTTCTATCCAGTCCTCCTCTTTGCACTCTCTCTTTCAGGTCTATTCTAAAGTTATCTATCCTCCCTTCTGCGTCTAGGTCTTCTCATTGGTCTCTTCCCAGTAGAATCATCCTTTTTTGGACCAAATATCTTCCTAATCACCTTGTTTTCGTACACCCTAAAACTTTAGAGCTAATAAATATCAAATACCAAAGTTTGTAACCCAAAATAAATAAATGTGTTCGTAAAACAATTAAAAATACGTTAGCTAAAACCCACACCACCAAGCTTGACCTTATATTGTAAAAAGGTTGTGTAATAACTTTAGTTTAGCTTAGTTTATAAATCTACGTCATCAGCAAGATACTGTCATCTTTTGATCCCATCCAATGAAGGATGACACTGCAAACTGTAGCCGCTTGCCATATGTCGGGTCTGAACCGGCTTTTAGATAGCCATTGTTGTAGTTTAGAAGTTCACGTTGTTACTATGGTTACATCACTATCTGAACGTAATACTTCCTGGGTCAACATGTAATTCCCATCATCTTCCACCTCATAAACATCATGGAAATAATTATTTTAATCTCACCCATAACCACAACAAACATGACTACTTAGTATTTACGTAATCTGATATTATCCCGTCTTATCAACTTTATATAATGATAAACTAAGCGAAATTACAAGTTTTTTTTAACTGAAGTAATGTGACTAAAAAATTTCAGAGGTTAAATTGCGAACGTTTTCAATAACAATTTTTTGAATGTAAAATTTGATTAATTTCAATTTTTTTTAGCAAATCAAAGGTTAGTTAATGTTTTATTTGGTGTTATTAATCTATTATTTATTTTATCCGTTTGCAAGCATAATAATGAGTACGATAATTATGATTATAAGTTTAGAACAGAGTGGTTCAATTTGCTAAAAAAAACACATTTTTTGTTAGATTAGGAATATTTATAAAAAAAAAACTCACTTTGTTTTAAACAACTCTTCTTTTTCCTTAAAATACATACTTCCATCCCTTTATATGATTAGTTAATATAGATTTCAGAGAGTACAAGTTTAACAGCACTTTATTCTTAGAAGTCCAGCTTAGATTCGTGTAGTAAATGAAATTAGAAAATAACTGCTAATAAAATATAATCACATAGAAATAATTATGAATTAGAGTCTAAATATTTGTATTCTAATGAAGTGAAGACACAAAATAGCTAAATAATAAATTTTTGTGTTTGTGTGTTTTAAGTGGCCCAGCAGATTTTTTTTTAGTTTTGTCTTAGAAAGATTAATGGAAATAGGGTTATACTTGGTGGTTAATCAATATTAACAAATTCTTTTTAATCTAAAGAAACAAATTTTAATAATATTCACTATAATTGTAATAAGAAGATAAAATATAATTTTAATCAAGGAAGAAACAGGTATTATACTAAGAAGTGACTTGATATTTAAGGAAATAATCTTACGTCAAAAAATTGTGTATTAAATTGTTATGAAATAAACTAAACAATATAAGCATATTATAACCTTAACGGTTAAAAATGAATTATAATTTTAAGACAAAGTATTTGTTATAATAGAGAAAAATGAAAGTTGACAAGTCTAATTTTCTAAAAGCTAGTAATATTGTGAATAAAATAAAGATTTGAACTGCAACAGTTATGCTTAAATCGGTACTAGATATGCTTTAGTGATGATAATATAAGAAAATGTCAGAACATAATTAAGTACATGTTAATTAAAGTTAGCCATATGACATATTAAACTAATAAATAAATGATAAGGAGGTAGGCTGTTAAACAATACTAGCTAATCAATGTTATTCTGACAAGTATGTAAGAGTTGAATAGAAAGTGCATAATGATATTTGATTGAAATTAATTAATACATATATTTTAAAGTAATATATGTATTAATTCCAAACAAATCTCATTAATTTTAGCTTATGCATTTTCTATTCAACTCAGCCTACCTCCTAATCATTTATTTATTAGTTTAACATATCATATGGCTAACTTTAACTAACATGTACTCAATTTATGTTATGAAATTTTCTTATATTATCATCACTAAAGCATATCTAAGTTAATACCAATTTAAGCATAGCTGTTGCAGTTCAAATCTTATTTTAATCCCAATATTACTAGCTTTTAGAAAATTAGACTTGTTAACTTGCATTGTCCTCTATTATAACAAATATTTTGTCTTAAAATTATAATTCATTTTACTATCGCTAATGTTTTGATATATTTATATTGTTAATTTATTTTATAACAATTTAATACACAATTTTTTGAAGTAAATTTATTTTCTTGAATATTAAGTCACTTCGTTGTATAAAACCTGTTTCTTCCTTGATTATTATAAAGAAACAAAATTGTATTTCTGCTACATATTTCACAGCAAGGTATGTTTACAGGTATGGATCGAAAGGCGACCTGTATCGAACGTATTTATGGTAAGAACAGAGGTCGGAAGAAATCTCAAGTCAAAAAAGAAAATTCACCAGTTTTTGTTGCTTGCAACTGCAAACTACCTGTGAAGGCCCTCACTATTTCCAGAGGTACACAGTGCGATAGTAAACTAATCAGAGTTCTGGTTACAGAACAATCTACGTCGCTAACCAATCCGCAAAGAGACGTCTGCCCTTGCTTTTTTCACACGCGAGGTAATCAATATCCCGTGCGAGGATGCTCTCTTCGGATACATTCTTTGGTACCATCTACTCGACGAACAACTTATTAATGTATTATTAATTAAAAAAATGCTATAATGATCTATAAATATGTTTCAATGGATATTTAAGCAGGTAATAGTGATTGTTGTGTGCATGGCTGCCGAAGCAGAGGAAGAAGCGGCATCAAAAAGACTAAGTGCACGACACACAGTAGGCCTAAATGCAAAATAAAATTTCCGAGATTTCCTCCCAAGCAATTTCCTTTTTAACAGTCATATTAATGTTTTTTAGCAATATCATAAATTATAGGTTACTGTTGAACTAAATTGATTATTTCTTCTTCCAAAAACATTTTTAAACTAAGCAAAAATTGTCGAGAGTCAGGAAACGAACATCAACAGGACTGAGCGCGAGTATAGATGATGCAATAGTCTAGTGCCGAGGGCGCATGCGCATGGCTATTGAAACTAGTCAAAATATTCCATTCCGGCAAACCGATTTGTTCCGTTTCGATCCAACGCTGACGTTACCGATCTGAGCCGAGCCAGTGTGCGGCAAGCTTTAATGTTACAGGTAAAAAGTTCGTGAAACACGTCTCGCGAAATGTCGGTGTCTCCACTGATTATATACATAGTGACTGATATTATGCGTGTAAGATGGTGTAAGAAAAGGGGATAGGAACCATTAATGGGGATAATAAACCCATATATTCACAGAAATCATTCGGCCTATGCTCAAAGAATGTACCTGCCAAATTAAAATTAGAACTGGATCTCTTTACGCTCAGTCATTTAACTAGGTGTTTTCAGTTTCAAGCTTCGTATATCTTAAATTTTAATAAGTGTGTGCTACGCGTCTGCATTCAGCACAGCCCTTATAAATTTCAAGCGAGTCCCTTATCCATTTTTAAGAGTTTGGTCGCATTTAATGATGATTGATAAGTCATTTGCCGTGATTTTGAAAGAAGTTACCCTACTTCAACCCATAGTGTTGACGGATTTATTATGCGTTATCAGCGAACTTTCTTGCAGTCACAACAGTCAAGTAGAGCAACCTAAATAGTAATTAATCTAGAACTTTACAATAGGTGGAAATTAACCTTGGCAAGGGTCATACAAATGAATCTAAGCTAGTTGAAAAATGAGTCCTAGACACTGGAATCGAACCCTGAAACTTCCGATTGAGCACACCAATACGCTACCACGTAGCTATTCATGAATCACCTCGTAATTAGGGTCATTCTTTCCTCGTAGTTTAAGGCAGAGTCTGTGACGGACATGTGGATCCTTAGGCCACTTGGATCTATGGTTGAACCACAGGCCCCGATGACTTGGGGTAGGTTGATATCCATCACAGACTCTGCTTTAAATTATCAGGGAAGTATTATCCTGAGTATAAAGCGATTCCTGGACATATCTATGGTAGAGTAGTGGTAAGCTAAGTCAGGTCACAGGTTTTATTTCCGTGTCTAGGGCTCATTTTTCAACCAATTAAATTCAAACTAAACCTTGCTACCCACTAATGAATACATGATGATGAGTTGGCCCTACCTCCATGACGAACCAGAGCTGGTCCTCTTCTTGCGAAGGACCCCTCCTCAAAAACAGGCCGTAGAAGGCCGGTATGTTAGGGTGGAGGCTGAGATCACGGAGGACCAGGAACTCCTCTTCGATCTCCTCAATGTTGTCGGCGACATTCTCCAGGATCTTGATGGCCACCCGCTGATTGTTGCGAGCATCCCTCGCGCTGAACACTTCCCCGTAGGTACCCTCCCCTATCAGTTCCTGCAGGGTGAACCTTTCTCCCGGCTCGGGCAGTTGGTCAAAGTTCACATGGTGGCTCAAACCCTGGTACGACATGACTGGCATCCTGAAACCAACATAACAAAATACGTGTCACACACGGTGGCTCAAACCCTGGTACGACATGACTGGCATCCTGGAACCAACACAACAAACTACGTATCACACACGGGGCTCAAATCCTGGTACGACATGACTGGCATCCTGAAACCAACATAATAAAATACGTGTCACACACGGTGGCTCAAACCCTGGTACGACATGACTGGCAACCTGAAACCAACATAATAAAATACGTGTCACACACGGTGGCTCAAACCCTGGTACGACATGACTGGCATCCTGAAACCAACATAACAAAATACGTGTCACACATGGTGGCTCAAACCCTGGTACGACATGACTGGCAACCTGAAAACAACATAATAAAATACGTGTCACACACGGTGGCTCAAACCCTGGTACGACATGACTGGCATCCTGAAACCAACATAGCAAACTACGTATAACACACGGTGGCTCAAACCCTGGTACGACATGACTGGCATCCTGAAACCAACATAACAAAATACGTGTCACACATGGTGGCTCAAACCCTGGTACGACATGACTGGCAACCTGAAACCAACATAATAAAATACGTGTCACACACGGTGGCTCAAACCCTGGTACGACATGACTGGCATCCTGAAACCAACATAGCAAACTACGTATAACACATGGTGGCTCAAACCCTGGTACGACATGACTGGCATTCTGGAACCAACACAACTCAGAAATTTGCCCAATTCATGAAATGGCCAATTATACTTTCAAGGTGAAACATATATAAATCTATCCACGTGAATGGTTGGCTAAACATCCCCCTCCCTGACAGCCACCCCCTTGCCAAATAATTAAGTTTTCAGAATATTGGGGGTAGTTACAAAACTTAACTAATCAGTGCGAAGTTTGAGCTCAGTACCTTATAGGAAAGTTTGAGAAAAACTCTTTGACAAACAGTAAAAAATACACCACATGGCTTTTATTATATTGATCTATGTTTTTTGTGATACTCGTACCAGCGAGCGCCAAGTAAAGACGTCAGTATAGTCTTCCTGGCTTGCCGTTGGTGGAAGGTCGGGTCTCGAATCCTAGTAAGGTGTACTAAGATATTTTACCCTAAATAGTTCCCACACTCTCCCACTAAGAAAATTTGGATCAGTTTCCATCAAATCATACATTCCTAATCCTCACCCCATTAGAGTAGATAGGTGGATAAACTGAAAGGAAATTAAGAAGCGGAGCATTTTTTTTAAAGATCTTACAAATATTAGGACTTTAATTTTTGCAACTAAAATGTTTTCAACACATTGTTGTTAATAGCTTATAGGTATGAGCCAGAACTAATATCACAAAAATTGGAGTAAAATTTATTTAAGAAAGAATCATTTTGATTATGTTGTTTCTGTGTTGTTTAAAAACTATTGCACTTAAGGAAATTAACAGGCCATAATAATTTGTAAAATAAACAGTGTTTACGATCTTTCACAATATTTGCATTGTGACATAAAGTAAGTTAACGTATTTATTAACGCTTAAAGGCTTTAATGGTAAAACATAAACAAATATGCTCAATTATTTTTTCTAGAAAATTAAAATATTTACTATAGAAAGTCCCAAACAATGTTTTTCTAACTATAAAATATTAATAACACAAAGAACAATAGTTGTTCAGTAACAAAATAAATTGCTCGTAATAACAGTAATTATAAAAAGGTGAATGTAGCCTTAAAAGAGTCCCCCTTTTTTTAAGGTTAATATAGGAATATTTAAAACTATATTTTTATATTATGGACTATACATTCTTTCCTAATTAAGGTTATTTAGTTCACAAATAATGGGACCTTTTATTAAAATTATGATTTGAACAAATTAAATATTCAAAATTCACAATTCACACACACATAAACCAAAGCATATCTTATCAAAGTATAGCACAAATGCAAAGTTGAAGAGCTGATGAAATTAACTTTCAATAATATTAATCAAATAATTTATTTCCCAGCCATACCTGTATGAATTTATTTAAGAAATTATGCGTGCAAATAGATTCAAACAAGAGCATGGAAGGACATTATCTGACAGTTGATGGTAACTAAATCTAATTTCATACGTTCAAATTTAAATGTATATGATTTGAAGCTGTCATTGTAGATATAAATACATATACAATAATACCAATAATATAGTAAAATGGTGATCGCCAACGCTAGTACAGTTAATTGTACATTACTTGGGAAGCTCGAGATTGTTCTTAAAGTTTCGGAAATAGCCGGATCAATTATCATATCCCTAAATTAAAAAAATGATAATTCGAGATGGTAACTGAACCCTAGCTAAGTGGTAGAGCTTTGAGTGCTAAGCCAAGGATCACGGGTTTAATTCCCGTTCCTAGGTGTCAATTTTCAAATTTACGAATAGGCTTATACAATAAAATGTAATCAATGTTGACAGAAATAATTAATAGTATTTCCTAAAATATCCATCGTTTCGCGTTCTTGTTATACTTTAGTGCCAGTTCTTACAAGCGTCTCCCAAATAAGTTAATTCCTTTCCAAGCTCCCTCTTCCTTCTTCAAATTAGGCCGTTAATTAACCTCGCGTTAAACGTACTAACTATAAAAACATGTATTATTATCTGTGACCGCCTTGTACACGTTGTTAACTTCGGTTCCGTTAGCTATCTATGTCCTCCCGACGTTTTTGTCAGTGTCGGTCGGTCACACTGGATTAACTGCCCTGATTCACAGTCGCCCGCAAGTAATGAGGGAAACACAAGACCCTCCTGTTCACACGCCACTGTGAGACGCGCGCACCGCCGCTCACTTGTATACTTAACACTTCCTAGACTAGGTATGGTAACTTGGTTCACAATCCTAGAAATTAAGACGTAACGTGTGCGATGGACACGTTAACATTGTTTCGAATTTGACGAGTCACGATTGAAATATGGGCCTGACATGAACTATTCTAGTGGATCATAAATGTTTCTAGCAGACTCGTCTTGCGGAGAGTAGCTATACTACAGTCCAATTTCATAGAAAGGACCACTTAGAAAATACAAACTTTTTACCGTCAAAATTGATCACATTTAACTTTTTTAAATCACCCCGTCTTACAACCGGTTTAGGTTGTACGCATCTATGATAATTACTCTAATGGGGTAGGGAGGAGGAAGGAATAATTTTAGAGGTAACCTACCCGCATTTGCGTGGAAGGAGAGTGGGAAACCATCTAGGAAATACTATTCTCCGTAGACCCAACCGAGATTCGAACCTCGATCTTCCAGTCATAAGGAGACCAATACAACATGAGAGTGACGCCTTAGACCATTCGGCCACTAAAGTGAGTAACTATTTTGTTGAATTTATTTAATAAGTATTGATATCTTTAGTTTTTTTAAATTTTAGGTCTTTAACGTGGACTTTTTTTAACCAAATGATTATATCACACGATAATTTCTATGAGTGATCGTGAAAGGGTCCACCAATTTTGTTGGGATAGGTAATTTAGCATACCTTCTAGGGTTCTTTAACGTTCCACAATCAACATGGGACTGATGGCTTTACTTCCCCTTTGAAGGAAGTTGTGTACGGATTTTTATCGCTCAAGAAAAGCCCGTTGACCCCTGCTGGATTTGAACCACGAACATCGGGTCTAAGGCGAGTACTTTACCCCAAGATCACCGAGGTCGATGATAATATCTATCAAAAATGATAGCAGCATATCAAACGACCTGACGTATGAGTACGTTAAAGTGAATCTATAGTTAGTAGCTTTTCTAGCTTTCAGATAAGGTTCTTCCTATGAAAGTTTGACTGTAGTTACCACACCACACACGACGAGTACTTGAACTATTATAAACTGGCACATTTGATAGCATTGGTTCTATTCTCAAGCACTCGTAATAACGCAATCTTTGAAGTTTTAGATCGTGAACTGAGTTTAAGGTGAGATGGAAAGGTAAGGAAGTTAAGGACAGAACTTTTGAAATTTTGATAGCAAATAGTTTAGCCAAAATAAATAAAATAGTGTTCCAGTAAATACCTTTATTTTTATTTTTACACATAGTAATCTCAACAGTTCTTCAATATTTGATTTCCCGGGAGAAATGTTTTTGGTTTAATGACTATACGTGAAAGGTATCATTAAAGTTAGTGCTCTGCATTGCCCGGTCCTCAACCCAGTTTCTAATTATTAAAAAAAATATTGTCAACCTTTTAAAATTCCGGCAGGTGCACATGTTTGCGTACAGGGGCAACTAATTTTTAAAATTGCATACCTCTGCGTGTGAGAGAAATCGCGCTAAGTCATAGCAGACAAACCAACTCTTCATTTTATTAATATAGATAGAAGATAAAAAAAGATGGTCATCCTGGAATTTGATAACTTTTCTATCATTTAAAAAGTTGCTGTTCAAATTCCACAATGGACATGAGGAATAGTAAGGAACTGTTGAACTTATGTATAAAATTAAACTAAATGTAACTACTGAAGCAACATTTTATTTATTTTTGTTAAAAAAAATCTTGATATAAAAACCGCAAAAATATGGGTCTGATTTCACGTTGCCTCCCGTACCATCTTAAGGATTAAGGACGTTACTTACTTGTGACATATCGGCAAGTCAATATAAAATGTTCAATGTTACCTGATTCGGTGACCGCACGGTCTAAGGCGTCACTCTCGTGTTGGACTAGACTGCCAATGACAGGAAGATCGGGGTTCGAATCCTAGTCGGGCGTATTGAGGGTGGTTATTCACAAAGGGGTTTCCACTCTCCTTATATGCAAATGCGGTGTACTTCCCCTAAATTCAACCTTCCTCATCCTATTTCATTAGAGATCAGTGTAACTAGTACATATGAGAACAATCTGAGCAGGTAGCTAAAAGCGGTACTTAAAAAAGTCCCATGTTGTATTTACGTTTTACTCGGTGGGTTTTAAAGATCTAGTATTTAAACGAAAAACCATACATTCTTAAATAATTCTAAAAATAATCTTACATTGAAACTATTTTTTAATGATATTTCTTTTGCGAAAATATATTTTAAAATCGTCCACAATTCAGGCTATTTGGTCTATTCACGAAAATGGCCTGTAGGGATCTTCCTGCCAAGATGTAGATTAAAATAGTCCATGGAAGGTGGAAGCATATATCTATATGGAACAGGAAACAAGGAAAAGGTAGTTTTTAAAACGCAAATCAATGATTTCCAGTCAAAAATAGTAGATTGAGTGTTTACATTCGTCAGAGGAATAGGGGCACACAGACAAGAAGCCTCACAGGTTGAACTGCTTATTTTATTTCCACTTGTTCTATTTTGTACATTGGTGTCCAAGTGTGTTAATGCTTAGGGTGCTTAAACGAGTCCAACTAAGATGCAACCTGCTTTGCAAAATGGCTTCGAAATCACCAATTAGGTAAAATCCTTGACATGTATAGATGGGACAGACACGTCACCTCTCTCATCTCACAAGGTAGTTGGAGAACTAGCCAGCAGTTACGTATTTATTATAAACGTTAGGTTAACCCGCTCATTAGTTCTGAAAAGAGTGCGAGGTATTACGAACACCTTTATAATTAATGATCGTAATGGTTTCCGCGCGGTGTCCATCTCTGTTCGAGTCAGTGCGTTATAAATCAATTACTGCTAGCTGTACCAAAATTTGTAAATGAAGAGAAATTTATTTTGACCAAGCTTTTCCCCATTATACATGTGGCCAGTGGAACATATAAATGGGATTTATGTGAAAAAATATTGGTATAGCGGATTTTATGATAATAAAGGGAAGGAAAATACTTTAAATTTTTTAATATTAGAAAGGATTGGATCATTTTTCTTTGAAAAAGGATAAATGAATTTACTAATTTCATAGATATTTAAAAAAAATTGATTTCACTATCCTACTACGCATCTTATAATAAAGTGTAAAATCAATTGATTATTTTAGTTAAATTATTATTATTATTAGCACCGCGTCTTACTACCCGTTCGGGTTATACGCACTTACGCTAATGTGTAATGGTAGGGTGATTGTGAGATGAAATGGAGGACCTACAGTTTAACGTGGAATCCGAACCACGGTGAGGCCTGGCATTCCTCACATTCACAAGTTGTGATTAATACACATCTTGTCAATGGTGAAGGAAGGGTTTGGCAATCAGATAAATCTGTGCCGGGACGAGGATTGAACCCCGGACCCTCAGCACAGAAGTCTGACACCTTACCCCTAGACCACCAGGTCACCATTATTTTAATTAAACATTCATGATATGATAAAACAGTTTTTTTTAATTGAAACATTTAATATCTAATTTTGTCCGCGGATTTTGAGCGTGCCGATCAAGAAAGTGACTTTTATCTAGGCCGCTATGGACGTTGTGATATCCCGAAATAAACCACTTAGCCTAAAGGAAGGTATAAGGCATGTGTGATCATCCCAAAAAATTCAACTTCAACTAATATGCCTATTAACTTTCAAATATCAAATTAAAATTAATCTTTTCAAGACTTTTAATGAAAAATAAATATACATGCTAGTTCAACCGGAAGTTATAAATGACACGTAAATGATTGTAACTTATGCCAGGGTGGTCCACCGTTTTTCATCCCAAGGCCCAAAACATATTATCAATTTGCACTGCGACCCGAAGATTTATTTAGTAATCTCATCAACTTAATAAAGGTCTTAAATCAACCTTTAATACATTTATTTGAGGTTTTTAATGTGCACTTTCTGAACTGACTTATTATATCAACATATGAGAATTTCTCTGAGCGAGAGTGAAAGGGTCCACCAATTC